>JAWNKV010000707.1:1352500-2028750 GCA_035041805.1 Amiota mariae | reverse complement strand
AGTAACTTCACTAAGCAATGAAATGTTGCTGTCAGTTTCATGTCATTTCTTCCTATGTATACCATTTTTCCAGTTGTTACTATTGTATTACCGACCTTTCTTCTAGAGATTTCATCAAGCGACATAAACTCGAAATTATAAGTAAGTAATATTTTTGAATGTTTCTTATCGAACTACTTATGTTAACAAAGATACAATATTTCTTTTTTCTTAATATGTAATTCATAGTTTCTTTTCTGTGATTTCGTTTTTATGGATTGTGGGTTTTGGTGTCTTTCGCTATCATCAATGGGAATTCCTTACTTCACCTTATCATTTAATAATGAATTTGTTTTGTCAGCTAATAAATCAGTTCAACTTAAGTTCTCTACTCTAAGTATACTAGTTGAATTCTTCATCATCATCAACATCATCAGCATCATCAGCATCAGCATATGTTTTATGTTGTGGTCCTTGCTGCATCATTCGACCATCATCTCAATCTTTAAGGTTCATTTTTATCGCAAAATCCCTTGTATGCCGCACTCTCTGTGTCGGTGGTTGGTGGACAATTTGATTTAGTGGCCCGCAGTCTTTTTAGTCTTTTGATTTTGCCCTTATTGCCATTGCCAGTAACT
This sequence comes from Amiota mariae, assembly GCA_035041805.1. Taxonomy (NCBI): domain Eukaryota; kingdom Metazoa; phylum Arthropoda; class Insecta; order Diptera; family Drosophilidae; genus Amiota; species Amiota mariae. Next base: position 2,028,133 of record JAWNKV010000707.1, on the reverse strand, counting down.
ATGGTATATCTATGTATCTATGTGTATTTGTGTTGTTTTTAGTAAACGTAACAACAACTGTTGCTCGAGATCAGTGACAAATTGCATTTTGATTTATTTTGATGTGAATCATTTGTTGTTTTAGTATAGAAAAATTACTATTGTTGTTGCTGCTGCTGCTGCTGTTGTCAATTTCAAAGTGTTTTTGTGGTTTATATGTATTTGCAATAAGCAAGTTTGCAAATCATGTCGACGGAGCCTTCAAAAGAAGCCACACACCAGCAAAACCAGCAACAACAACAACAACATTGACACATTATTGCCACATCAAAGGGAATTAAGAATTGAATAAAGTAATTAAGTAAAACATGAATAAAGCAATTGAAGCCAACTGCTACGATTATTTACTTACATTCAACGCTACATGAATCGCCCCACCAGCTGGACGGCCTCAGTTTGGTCGGTTAGTGGTTGCCTTTACGTTTTGATTCACTTTGGTTTGGTTTGGTTTGGTTTGGTTTCATTTGGTGCGACGAGTCATTGAAGTGTATCCCGTCTCTGTTGTGAGTGTGTCAATCAGTTGGATATTGTATATAGATAGATAAGTAAGTAGTAGATACCCGATAAATGAACCAAATCAAATGATCACATTTCTTTCCCTTTATTTTTTTTTTTTTTACAATATTTGTTTTCTTTTTATTCCCCGATTTTTATTTTTTACTGATTTAATTGCAACAAACCATTTTGGAGTATTAAATAACCACAACAGAAACAATAAATAACTACAAGATACAATACAATAATAAGGAGAGAGGTAGTTACATTGCAGTGGTTCTTAAGATGCCATTGCTAGGGGTGTGCGAAACAATTTTCAGATCAACTAGTATAAATTCAAAAATATTTTGACTCATTTATAAAAGTAATATCCTCAAAATGGTATTAGTTTCTTTCACTCCATTTGAACAGGAGTCACCACTTACCGGTTATTTATTAAAAGTTCTAAGAAAAAGATTGGCCAATAATTGTATTTAGAAAATGAGAGAATGTAGATTAATATGAATTGTGATTGGAGTCCACAAACTAAGTATGTTCATGTATATTAGTTTAAGAAACACTGATGTATGAGTCAAGTCTGTTAGTTGTCAAGAGACTTCAATTGTGTCCGTCGTGGTCGTGTTCATGTTCATTCATTTCGCATTGTAGTAAGAGTATCGACAAATAAGCAAACAAACAAATTGTAATTGAGTCGTTGAATTACCGCATTGCGCTGCTGCTCTGGAGGTCTTCGGACTTCGATTTCAACTCACGCCTAAAGCTCGTTCCTCAACTCATTAACGCGCCGCATAACCACACCAAATCATACCAAAGCAAACCAAATGTTGCAAGGAGGAGGAGAAGAAGAAGACAACGACGACGACGATGACAAGGATGATTATGTAGGAGAAGGTGATAGTGGTAACAGAGGCAAGTTGGTTACTGAGTTGTTGAGTTGGTGAGCAAAAGCCGGTAATCGAGCCACGAACTCGTTGAACCGCAACAAGCAAAAAAGGCAACAACAGTAAAAAAAAAAAAAAAAAAACTACCAAATAACACGAAGAACAACAACAGTATAGTCCACAAACAAGACCTCAGACCGAGGTACACTCAGCCAAAACAAGCCAAAATATCCACCAAAACAACAAGAAAAAGAAAAAAGAAAAAACAACAACAAAAATTGTGCGCATGCAAAGGAAATGAATGAATGACGTGAATTGCGTTCGGCTAAAACGAGTTAATGTATCTGCAACTAACTAACAGAAGCAACGATGGATTCATGATAGATCCGTCAGTCTCGACTGATTCGCCTGACTCGACTTTAATTCCATTCGGGTGTAAATATTTGACTCAAAGGTAAAGAAGAACATAATCATCGCGAGAGTGAAAATCATGTAGAGCTCAACTCGAACTTTGCTCTACTTAATACTTACTTACTTTGTTTCCATTGGATTTTTTGGATTTTGTTGCCATTTTTGCGGATGCAGCAGTTTACATGAATTGTGTTGTTCTTGTTGTTTACTGATTGCAAATTAAAACAGGAAGCTACTACTTACTACTACTCCTCCCAATGAGTTTAGATATTTCACTTATTCACACTCATGCCGCATGCCACTTTCGGTTGCATTCATTTACCCATATCACCTATTTTACATTTTGGGTTCTGTCGGTTGTGGTTGTTCATTAAGTTTACTCTAGTTTCTGGTTTGTACTTTGATTCCAGATTAGTCGGTGGAAGTAGTAGTAGATGTTGAGAAGAAATTAATGCAATGCAAATTTGTGGCAAATAACGCTGACATTGTCTGCTGACCTGATTCCCTATAGACACTTTTTGTGTTATCCACCGTTTCCTTCTACAATGTACTACATATACTCGTCCAATATTCTTTCTATCCACTATTTTTATTTTCTATTTCCTTATTCAACTTTAAAATGGAAATGAGTTTCATTTCGGGAAACTTTAGAAAAGCCAAGACTTTGGAGTAGACTCAGAGTGCGAAGTTGTGTTTGAATATTTCAAGTAACCAAAGTTGTGAAAAATTCAGTTTAAAGTAGTTTTCTTTTATGCTTCTTTATTCTTCTTATTCATTGCATATTTAGGTCAATTTTAATGAGAGAACTAAGCTAATTACAAAATGTTGCAAACATTTTGAGATCTCATCAACTTCAATGAATGTTCTATTAAATAAACAAACAACCAACCAACTAACTTCTTTTATTGCAACATTTGAAGAACACAAAGGTACACGTAAATCTAAGGCAATTAATTTCCCCAGTATATCATCATCATCATTATCATCATCATCATCATCATAATCAAAAACTTGTCAACTTTCAATCTAAATCAACTTGAGAACTTCTACTTATTAATGATTTCTTGTTAAGTGTCTCAACATATCACGTCAATGGAAAATGTTATTCTCTTGCCTAAGAAGTACAAGTATAAGTACAAATCACTTGGACATTTCACAGTGACACACTTCATCTCAGTCTCAGGGTGGTTGGTGCATTGACAGTTTACACGTGTCCAATTAAAATTATATGTACTATACTATACTGTACTGTATATAATAAAAACTAAAGAATTGGATAAAAAATCTCTAAGACAAAAAAAAAAAAAAATTGTTTAAAGATTTAAAGGCATTTTTTATGCAACCAAAAGTCAAGAAAAAAATAAAAAAAAAGTAGTACAAACTGCATTCATGACTGACTACATGCCATTCTCTATTTTAGTATGTATGTTGTTTCTTATGGCATTTTACCATTTGCAGCTGAGTTTAACTAATTTTTCATCACTTTTTCCATTTTGAAACGAAATTGATTGCGTCGTTGCATTTGCCATTTGTCAAACAAATGCACCTAATTTTTAAAAGAGAAGCATTCAAAGAGAAAAGTAAAGAAAATCAAAGAAAAGAAAAGGAAAGAGTGAAGAAATTTCGTATATTAAGAAAGTATCAAGAGATATAATGAATGAATGTGTTAAATTTGAAAATCAGAACCAGGTTATTCATATAGGAAGTACAAGTATTTGTCTATTAGCTTGACGTCATTTCTAGAGCCCCATCGATTTTTTTTTTCCAATTTAATTCTTCATTGCCCAAAATATTCAAATAACTTATAGATAATATATTATATACACTGGGATCCTAATAAAAAAAACTTCCATCTTACCAAAGCCGTCTTAAATTAATGTGCCTCCCGAAATTATCCAGTCATAGAACAACTCTTGGTATCACATAATTGCACAATCTAATTGTAGGCAGACATCTTTTCCACATCCTTACACATTTTAAAGTTCCTTCTCGGGTTACAAGAAATTATTCTCCTAAATTTCTTGGTACCTGTAATACTACTTATTTGCAACATGATCCATCATTTCATGTTTTATGTCAATCAATTCTATTTCATCCGATCAGCTTTAATCTAATCTCTTAACTCTCCTGAACACATAGCATTATATTAACTGATCAACTAAATTTCGTATGCTTTATTTTAAATGTATCTTTGTAGAGCATGATGCTTAATAAAAATGGATGATGACGTTAGGTCTGAAGACATAAAGTAGTCACTTAGTTTGTATTGCATGTCTATTAACTCCAGTAGTTCAGTACCCAAGTGACTTGTGGTCGATAATTGACCACAGCTCACTCGGGCTCTGGGGAGGAAAGTAGTGTGGGATAGAAAGTAATTAGTGTAGTTAAAAATAATACAAGTGACAATTATTATTTCTATCATAGGGATTGGCATTATTAGTTTAGATAGTATTTACACACGACATAATTTATTATCAGAATGAAACTAAGTACTTCTTTGGTTGGGTGATCGAAATTACATGCATAGCTGCATATGAAAATGTATCAGAAAATATATTAATATTCAGCAACCTCAGTGCTTTGGAATGTTGATGCTGTTGTATTACTTAATACCCACTAAAATAGATACAATGAAAAGCATTGAAAGAACATTTAATTTAGATAAAACTATCAAAAATATCATAGTGAAATTATTTTTAATAAGAAAGTTGTTCATAACGATGACTGTTGATGTTAATGATTGTATGAGTATTAATTATGTAAATAATGAAAAATTATTCTATGACTTTTGAAATGAGAAATGGGTCAGATTTGGAACTTAAAACCTGTTGCGCTTTTACACATATTTATTGTTGTATCTTTCTAATTTGAATGAAATGAAACCAATTTACATTTTTATACAATATATTTTTTTATTTTTTTTTTTTAATAAATTTGAATTTATATTAAATTTAAATGTGTGTCATTCATCCATCATGAAGCACTTGCATTGTTGGAATTTTCATAAATGTCAATTTAATGATTTTCTGTTTTTATTTCCTACCGAGTGAACTCATAAATTTTATCTATCGACAACAACAGTGCGCTGTTTGTCCATTTTTACATGCATGTATTTCATAGATAACAAAAATAATTGCCCTTATAAGCATAAAAATGATATTGTTGTTTAATGCTCAAATTAATGTGAATTTTTGTTAGTGATTTCTATGTATAGTATATTTTTGGAAGGAAATAAATGATAAAATTAATAAGAGAATAAATTTTATGCATGGTAAATCATCAAAATTATGACATTAAATGGTCACTTTTAGCTCAAAGGAAAAGCATTTAATGTTGACCAGATATTTTCCTCAAATTGGTCTCACATACTCAGAGTCACTCAACTCTGTGTGAAGTTACAAATTTTGGTTTGATTTTGTCAGAAGCAAATTTGCGTGGTGGTGGTGGTGGTGGTGCTGCTGCTGCTAGTAGTGTTGGGAGATTGTTGTATCTACTAAAGTAATCGACAATCAAAGTTGTTTATGGTAGGCGTTTTGTATAATTGACTGACAGCCTAAAGCTGCCCCGGACTATACAAACTTTAATTTTAAATTCAACTGGAACTACAACTTCAATATTTAGGTGACTATGACTGAGTCATAGCTTCCTAGTATAAGACAAAATTTAATAGGCTTCCTTCATAGGTTGTTGCTGCTGCTGCTGCGGCTGCTTGTGTTGTTACGTGTTACTCATACGCCCAATTGACTTTAATTTTTGTTGTTTGTCGTAGACAGAAAATCATAAAATTATGTGCTTAAATTCCCTTGCGCAATCTGGTTAAAATTTTAATCTTGCAACATGAGGAAATCAAGCAAATTGCTAGCTCAGCGCAAGGTGTTGCCCACCTTTGACTGATTACCTTCTTCTATTACAATACTCGTATATTCTTTTCCCCATAATAATCAACCAACTACCTTAAGGGAGGCTATACTAGAACAACATCATCCTTTGGCTTTATATTTTTGTACCCTGGCCTCCTTGCTCATCTTCTTTTACACATATTTTTTATAGCTCAACTGACAATGTTGCGAATGTTGTTTGTAATTTTACATAAAAGCACATAAAGTGCAATGTTTGATCGTAAAACTTTTTTACGACATTTTCTTTTCCTGCACACATACTTTTCTAACGTTTTTCCTACTTACAATATTTGCTTTTCTTTTCTTTATTTTTTTTTTTTTAGCCCATTCGTATTCCCTCATCTGCTGACAATTCACTTTTGCCTGCCTGCTTCTTCTTTACTATTCCATAAGATTCTACTCTCTATTCTCTTACATTTTCTCTTTTAACCAATTTTCCTCATCACAAGTTCATTTTCTTCTATTATGTTTTTTTCTTAACTAAAGCAAAAAGCAAAGTCAAATACATACACAGATACAAATATGGTAGATTTTACTTATTGAAGTCATAGTAGTCCTTCTTATTCTAGTCCTTTTTCTTTTCTTTCATCGAATTGCATGAAGATATTTTTTTTTTTCATTTTTATTTTATATTCTTTCTTTTCGGCGCTCATATAAAATTTGTAACACGTGTGCGTTCAATTGTTGTTCGTACTGTTTCTCTCTCTCTATTTCTCTATTTCTCGTTTCTTGATAAATAAGTTTCCCGGTTTCTGAATCCATTATTACTATTCTTGTTATTGTTGTTGTTGTTGTTTGATGGTCTAGAAATTTATGTTTCTAAGGCAATATTAGGTTTATTGTTCAGTGCAAAACACTTTGGAGAATTACGTGTATTTCTTGTACTACATTCACATACATACATGCATACATACTCGTAAATACAAATAAATACATAAGCTACACACATGCGATTATACATATATACATATATATATATATATAGGTGTGTGTATGTGTGTATCTATGAGTTTGAGTATTGATGTTTAAAGGAAGTTCTTTATATATGTTTTCGGGTAATAAATGTCAATCGATTGTTGTTATTGTTGTTGCTGCTGCTGCTCCTGCTGCTGCTGCTGTTAGTCAAGTTGTTGGTAAACAAACTAAACAAATGAAGTAGGAGACAAAAAGTAAAACCTTCAAACTTTACTAGTTCAATTTGTGAGTTTTTCGATAAAAGTTTTTGTGTATCTTTAAGAAAAACTTCTTATTAAAGAGAAGATTGATATTCACATTGACGTTAGTACATGAAATGATTGAATTTTTAATTTAAATTTTTTCTTTACATCAATTGTATAGTATTTCCTTTAAAAGGTTTGTGTACAAGTTGACATGACTTTTGGTTACCTAGAAACACTTCCGGAACTCAATCTTTGAGAAGTATTAAAATATACTATTTTATATACAAATGCACATATTACCCAGCTGACAACAGAATAAACATCTAATGTGACAAACCATTTACAGATAATTTTCTAAAACAACAATAAAATTAAAACATTACGACAAATAAAAATAATTTTCTAATCGAATTTTCATTAGTTGGTTGCTGTTATTTTATTTTATTAATTAATCGTCTACAACTTAAACTTCAAACACTTCCCATTTCTTCATCAAAATATGTATATTTAGGTAAGATAAACAAAAATCATCCTATATATACATAATATAACACAAAGTCACCTGCTGCGTCTATCTGACTGAATGCGATGAACACAAAAACTAAGAAACGGATTTTCATAAAGTTTTAAGCAATTGACAAAGTGATTCATGAGGAAGGTTTGAAAAAAAAAAGATAATTCCTTTGAACAACCGAATATTCTTAAAAAAAAATGAAAAGTGAAAGTGAGATGAATATTTTAAAAATCAACAATCAATTAAGACATCTTTGTCAAACAACTCATTTGGTCAACCAATCAGTATCCATTATTTTTTTCGGGAAGGAGAAGCAGGACAACGTCTGCCCGTGTATCTACTTTCTAATGAAATGCTAATTTAAATCGACTATATATAAAAAAGAGTATAATTTGTTATACCATAACGTAATCCCTTAATTAAAATGTGATTTAAGTTAAACCAAAGATTAAAAATAAGTCACCCAATATAGAACTTAGAAGAACTTAAGAAATATTTTCAGATATTCAGATGCTCACAAAATTGTTCAAAATAATTTCAAAATACTGTTCAGATTTTTTGGTTTCAAATTTTTTTATTGTTCTAAAAGTTCGATTTTCTTGATCAATTGTGACTTCGTTATAATTTGTCATAACACTTTCAATTTCTTAAATGATTTATTCGATATTATTTTATATTAAATACACAAGAAATTAAGTGAACAGTTTAGTTGCAGTTACGATAAATTTTGTATATAGAATTGTTTTCTCTATTTGACTTAGACTTCTCTACATTTAATATCAGTTTTTCTAGCAATAGCCTCTCTCCTTTGAATTATCAGCTTTGAATTATTCTTTTGATCATAAATAATTCACCCCACGGTAGCCCATAGATTTTTGGCTTTTATTGGGTTAATATCAAAGAACTCAGGCATATTATTCCAAATATTTTATTTGGTTTAGTGAAAATTAAAAGTCTCGTGATTATTCTGGGACAATTTCTTTGATTTGAGATGTCTCATTAATTTAATTTCATTATCCAATTGTTTAACATAAACTTTGACATCAATGAAATTTTTTCTCTATTTTTTTCATTTTCTTTGCCTAAAAATGTTTGCTTGATTAAAAAGCTTTGACATATGAAAAGAAATAGAAATGAAATGAAACTAACCTCATTTCTTTGATATTGAAATGTTGAAAATAGTCTCAGATGCTTCAAAGAATGAGCCCATTTAATTTTCCGTTTTGATAAGTTGCAATAATATATTTCTTTTTTGTTTTGTTTTGTTTTGTTTTTATTTTCCTTTCAATCTTAATGCATTCATATTTGTTTTAAAATTAAGCTTCTTGTCTCTTTATGCAAATTTCTCTCTGTTTTTGAAATCCCTCGACATCATCTTCATCATCATCATCATCATCATCATAGACACAATTTAGTCTTAGTCTTTATACTACTTATAATTCAACATTCCATTTTTATAAGAACAAAAAAAAAAAATGAAAAAATATGAGAAATTATAAAATTGTTTAACTCCATTTGTCACCTTGAACCATTAACAATAACGGTTACTTTAGCCACACAGATACTCACTCACACTCATACAAATGCACATACACTCACATTTGTATCTATAAAACATCACACATGCATACGTGTATGTATCTATGTGCATATAAAGGAAGCTCTTAGGCTTAGCTTAAGCATTGTGATGCAACAAAAGAAAAACAAAAAACACATTTAGATACTCATAAAGTTAATGACATGCGCTTTCATTCACATACTCACAGATACTCTATACGAACATAAATACAACATACTCACTAACATGTTCACTGAGTCATTCATTCATTCATTCATTCATTGCTGTATTCATTTATGTTGTCATTCCTTCATACTGCAAATTCATGTGAGTATTGTCACTGCTAAAATGTTTGTTTGTTGTTTGTTGATGAAAGAAATTCACAAACAAATTCACAAACAAACAGAAACAGTTGACAACACACTCAGAGATACCTACATATGTATGTAGTCACACAGATACACACACATACAGTTTACAGTGCATTAAACGCTCACGCATTGTAGCTGTAGGCGTATGTTTCTTCTGTCTGTGTATGTTTGTAAATTGTTTGTCATTAAAAGAAAATGCAAAAAAAAAAAAAAAAATAAATTGAAACAAAAAGAAAATAGAAAAATAAAAAGAAGTGAAGGAGGGAAGATGGAAACCAAAACCAAAATCATAATTTTCACGCATGCAACAACGAAGCATGGAAAAAATGTTTGAGTGCGAGTACAATATTTTCCGCAAAACATGACGAATGAGTTTATTCTATTTTGTATGGCAATTGCAGCAACAACAAGAATAAACTCTCAGATATAAAATATAAATAAGATAAAAGGAATGGAAAAGAAACGAAACGAAACGAAATGAAGAAAAATATCAAAAACAAATGTTTCTTGTGTCTTTACCTTTGCCTCAACCTTAAAACCATGACAAATGCTGCAAATAGTAAAAGCAGCAGCAGCACCAACATCATCATCACCAATAGCAGAAGCAGCAGAAAAGTTTTGTTGCAAGCAGGTGATTTTGCGGTTGTTGTTGCTGTTGTTTTTGTTGCATCAGATGCTTTTGACTGGCAACGCGACAACTTTAAGCGAATTTTATTTGTCTACAGCGTCAAGCACTTGACAATCACTCACGTACACGAGTCGTCGACTCAACTCAACTAGACTCGACTCCAGTTAAGTGGCGTGGCATGGTGTGGCATGGAGTTGACGACAATACAACAACAGCAATATTGTCGATCATGAGGATGGGGATGCGCATGCTGATGATACTGATGCTGATGCCGTTACCATTGCCGCCCACCAAATCCCCACGCATAGTCAAAGAAAACTTGTCCTTCAGGCCTCTGTCGCCCATGTGACAGACTGACTAACTTGCCTTCCTTCCTATGCCTACCTAACTGGCACCCATGCATACAAACAGACAAATATATAAATAGACAGACATGGTAGACGCAGTCAGAATGAATTCATGAGGCACACACAGCAATGCTATGCTGTTGTTGTTGTTGTTATTTCTAGTGTTAACAAGTTCGTTCCCAGGCACATTACTTGTCTGATGCTGGAGCTGCTGCTTCTGATGATGATGTTGGCGCTTAAATATTTTAATGCCGTAAAATACTTGCTGCATTCTGCAACAAGCTCACCAACATCATCATCACCATCACCAGCAACTGTAAATAAAAATACTCATACACCACGCGATTGAAGCAAAAGCACCATCAAAAGCAGCAGCAGCAACAGCAGCAGCTGAAGAAGAGTCACATCACAGAAAGAATCTTGTGTGTCATTGCACTCAAATGAAATTGCTGCCACGCGTTTCTGTGTATGTGTGTGTGTGTGTGTGTGTGTGTGTGTAAATGTTTCTTTGAGAATGTCTGTGTACGTGGTGCATGCATAAGTGCCCTCCGTCAAAGTGCCTCATTTGACTGCCAACCTACAATCACCAACCTCCATCCAAGACCAATGTTCCATTTATATTTGAGCAAAAAAAAATCATCTCATATGAAATTAAACAAAAATGTAAATAATAAAATTTTTAAAATAACATTAAAATATCGAAATGCCAATTAATAGCAACTGAATAATCTGGTCTAAGCTGAAAGCATGCAGCTATGCTGGAAAGATTTCATTCCCCACTTTTTTTCTTTAATGAAATTAGCACCTCAATGGGTGGACGAATGAGACTGAGAATGAGGCTGATGGCATTCATTGGCGACGTGGTTCATTACAAACAAACGTGCCGAAAATGCCAACACAACATCATGTCAGTCAGGGAGTCAGAAAGTGAGTTAGTCAGTGAGTGAGGGAGTGAGTGTGTGTGAGTGTATGTGTGTGTGTAAAGTATTTGGCACGAAGAGGCAGTTGAGGCTTGTTGTCTATGAGTCAGGACGGGATTATATTCGTGCGAGTGTTAATTGCTGTGAATACTGAAAGCGATGCCTCAACTGGCACACACTTTGGTTCATTACATACACGGTAAAGCACTTAGCACTGTACTACAGTGAGGCAGGCAAGGCACTCCTATTTGCTTCATGCTAAAATTGACGCGCCCTTAGCCATAGCCATTCCATAATATGCGTGTTCGTTCTGCTGGCGGTCATAATCTCTAAATTTATATTTTTGTGGCGTCTTCACATTTCGCGCAATTGCCAATTATTTCTATTCCATTCTTCCACATAATTTTCATTCAGTTCTTGCATACTCATTCTTCTCTTTTGTTGTTGTCTTTGTTGTCTTTGGTCTAAGGTGAAGGCAAGCAATGTTCATATTTATCTCCATGTCCATGCAATGAAAGTATCTACGTTCCTTTAGCACGCTTGTGTTATGCCAATTACGCATTAAGAAAAATGTATACTCATATACAATAAGAATGAATATAGATTTGTGCCTTCAATTAAGTGGTTTGCTTTCTTTATGACCGACAATTCTAGTTTCAGTTTTACAATAGATTTGTTCTACTTGTTGTATGTAAAAATACTATTTATTCAACTCATTTAACTTCAATTGAATTCACTTCGATTGATTGATTACAAAGAACGGAACTATGTATTCTAGATACAATATAATCATTGGAACATTCAATTTAATCATTTATAATATACATTCATTTTTCATAAATATGTAGATAGAATTAAAAAAAATATTTTATGAAATAAAATAAAATAAAATAAATGAAACTTTAAATTTGAATTTATCACTTATATGGGAGTTATAGATAATATTATTATCTTAAAGCTATAACCATAATATCGTAAAACTCAGAACATTCCCTGTTTAAGAGAATGGGAAAAAGGTTCACCGTGTGTTTCACCCTCAAAAACATGACCTTAATTTGCGTGTATTTGGAGTCTCGAAACTCTACTATGCACAGGATCCTACGATTCAAAACTCGTCATTGACTTTAGTTACAAAAACAATAATTTTTTAGATATGGTAGTCTGTTTCTTATCAAACCAATTCTATGAAAAAAGACAATCATTTAAGATCTTGGACGTCCCTTCTTCTCTTTGTAAAGAGCGAAAAGCGAAACGTTGGCAAATTTCACGACCTTGAAACGAACACCTTGGATATCACCGACAGCGTGACCTTTACAACCGACAACAGCGACCAAAACTTCATCGTTTTCTTCAATGTAGTTCAAACTACCGTCACGAGGAACGAAAGCGGTGATCTTTTCCCTGTTCTTAATCAGCCATACCCTGATGTACTTCCTAATAGCAGAGTTAGGCTGTTTTGCTTCAACACCAACCTTCTCAGGCACAATACCCTTAGCGTGAAAGGCACCACCGAAAGGATTGGCCTTCCATCTTGTGCTTAAATGAGCTTTTTTGTAGTGCTTGTCGGCCTAACATTGGTCACGACGATGGTTCACGTGCTTCCTGGCGGTGCGAAGACCTCTTGGTTTGCCAATAATTTCCAAATTATCTCATGCTAAGGCGGAAATATTGAAGAAATGCAAGAAATACAATCTTTTACAAAGTTCACTATTTTCCTAAGACTCCATCGGCTCGTCTGTTTATTTCATCATTCTTATTCCTTAATCCAATATAGTGTTTCATTTTTTCTTCAGCTGCTCATTCCAGGAAAAGGAAAAAAGTATAAAATCTTCTTATAAAGACTCTTTATTCAGTCTATCAATTTTTCCTCTCTGTTATGGCGCTTTTGACTTAAATAACAGTGATATTTCAACTATCTAATGGAATAAAAATTACAATAGAAATTAATTAGACGAAACAATGAGATAATACTAGTATCATACACATTACTAATCTATATCCTTAAGGTCTAAAAATAAAATGAATCAAAGTTAAATTTGTTACTGAAAAAAATCTTATCAAGTTTGTAATTCTGGGATGACAAGAAAATTTGTGTAAGTCAATTGCACATTCCTTAAAATATTTTTTTTTTTTTTTTTAAGTTAGATTTATAAAAGAAAAAAAAAAACAAATGGAAGCCAACTGTATCTTTATACTCCATTACCTTCAATTTTCATGGCAATTTTTTATAAGATACTCATACTTATTCTCATTTTCTGTTTTTGTTTCCGTTCTGGAATGAATATTCACGCACTCAGTATCCGCATTTAGCGTGTCATAAGTCAGGTAAACCATAAAACTCTCACTTAAAAAACACAAAACTGAATTCAAGGAATTGAAGTAAAACAAAATGCGCGTGCATTTAATCATCATTAAACCCCCTACAAATTTTCAGTTTTGCTTTTATTTTTTTCTGTAATACATACTTCCATTTCTTCTATTATATCGTAGTATGACACCCAACCTTTAACATTGAGGCCATTTACAGTCAACTTCGATGCTTTCACGTTTTTCATCATCATTACTCTCTTCGACTTCTACTCTACTACTTACATTACATTTACTTCTTGGATACATCATCCATCGGCTTCAGTGATTCAGTGAACAGGGATCAAATTCAGGATCAAACTTCGTCAGTGCAAAAAAGTAATAAATAATTTCGTTTAGCAGCTTAACAGCCTTCAAAGCATTCACTCAGTCAGTCAGTCACTCACTCACTCACTCGCTTATTTACTCACTCACTTCTTAGATACTCAGTCTGTCAGTCAGTTAGTCAGCTCCATTCATTCAGTGACGAACGATGAACATCGACCCTTCTTCCTTCCCAGAACTTAAAGAACTTCCTTATTGGCTTCTGCCCAACAAAAACATAAAAAACAATATTAAGGAAAAAACATTTTTATGGCTAAAAATGGTAAAAGAAAAACCAAAAAAAGCGAAAGTTTACTTGTCTATCTTTTGGTTTGTTTGTTTGTTTTCATTCATTTTCATTCTTATTTTTGTTGGTTTTCAAGGCAACAAACAAACAAACAAACAAACATGAAAAGAAATGAAATGATGAAATAACACATTTTTATATCATACAAAAAGACTTTCGCTTGAATTATGACAAAATGCTGTTTGAGACATTTTCAGTTATTGATCCAAAGGAAGGAAAGAAAGTATCTAACTGAATCAAATATTATTAATAAACCGAGAGGAAGCCAGAAACAACATCGCAAAGAAGGCAGATGCTGGTAGTAGCTCAAAAAAGAGGAAACTTTGCCTATGATTTGCAACTGAAATTGTTTCCTTTGTCGTAGTTGGAATTGGAGTCTGTGTTTGATAAATGTGTATCTGCTTTATCTTCTCTTCCTATATTTCGACACGCATAACCAGCACCACACCATCCCCAAACCCACACCCACACTCACATCCACATGCTCCTTATCACAAATCACATCATAGAAGAAGGAAAAAGAAGGGAAAAGTTATGAATCTTCTTCACGCCCAAAGAAAAAAAAGAAAAAAAATCACACCAATTCCTTCACTGTTTCTTTTTTCTTTTTTTTTTTTCTGTTTGCCATTTTGTGAGCATTTTTCTTTGTGGCAATTTTTCTTTCCCTTTCTTAGTATTTCTCCTGCATTTCTATATTTTTTTGGAAAGATAAAATAATGGCCCCTAAACGATGCCATACATAATGACATTGCTAAACATACATAAATATTTGATGATGAATTTCATTTGGTTTCCATCCATTTCCCATTCCTCATTTCTTCATTCTGATGATGATAGTCGCTCAAAAATAGATCAATGTCATATTGAAATTTGTTTAGTCCTTTAGTTGTTTATCAATAGATACAATATTAATGTGTATGCGTATCTTAAAGATACTTTGTCATTTTGTGCTTTTGCAGCTGCTACTACTTAGTACTGACTACTTAAACTTAACGAAACATTCTGCACTTGGTTAATGTGCGTGGCAAGTTGAATTTTTGCAAAATATAATTACAAAATTGCCACAACATTAAAGCAATTTAAATGGGTTTTTTTTTTTTTTTTTTTTAGATACTTTTCTTTTGTGTGTGTGTTTGTAACTGTGCTATTACAACTGAGTGTAGCCAAGGCAGCAAATACGAGTGACAAAGCAAGTGAAGTAATACAGAGAAAAATGGAAGGAAAACAAAATAGAAAAATCTGTTATAAAAAAAAAAAAAAAAAAAAAAAATTGTATCTTTTATGCGTGGCAAATTACAAAACTGAAGTCATAATTTCCTTTGGGTGCCACACAGTCTCGCTTCCTTGATTCACATACATACATACAGAGATACATACATAAATATCTAGGTATGCATCTACGTACTTGTGAATATGTGTGTGTGAGTATCTGTGTGGGTATAAAAGGTGGAGGCGCGCATTTCTTTATAAGTTGAATGAACCTCATACACCAGGGTTTTTCATCAGCAGGCAGCAAGAAGCAGCAATACTTCATGTTGCACGCTCCACACCGAAATCCACAACATTGTGGCTTCGTTCCTGTTTTTCACATTTGACATAAGGGAGACCCTCCTACAACATCATAACAACTGCAATTAAAAAACCGTACATATTTTTATTACACAAATACTTACTTACTTATATAGTTACAAATATACATGCACTCATTCATTCATTCAAAGAATATATACTTATGTCTGTTTGTCTGTCTGTCTGTCTGTTTGCCATGTCTACAGTACAACATACTTTCATGTATGCGTGTGTGATTTTTTAATTTGTTTTAATTGCATTAGGAACACAAACGAACAAACGAACGAGCGGACGAACGAAAGAATCAACTCTGCTGACAGAGTGACCAAGTTTTTATGCGAGAATTTTTAATTTCAAGTATTGCAAAACACGCAACATAATTTTGTATTTTTCCTTTTTTTAATTATCCATAAAGAAAGCAAAATTATCTTCTTTAAAAAGAAAAAAAAAAAAAAACCAAACATTTATTCTACAATAATAATTATATAAGTTGTAAAGTAGTTAGACACAGAGAAGAGGTTTTTAAGTTGTTATCCAGTTAAAGTACACATCAAAGGCTTTTGGAATATACGAATATACATACTCATACAAAACTATGTCACCTTTTTCTTATTACGATGGACGACAACTTTGTACATACTTAGTATTGTATCAATTGAACAAGGAGACAGAGAAAGCTTTGCAAAAGAAATTTTGATGACATAGTAGAGAAAATGGTATTATGAGGTATGCGTTTTGTTTTTTGTGGACCTTAACTGCATGGCAATTTCAAACAATATTTACAACATGGTTAAAACACTATATATTTTCATTTATCTATACATAAATATATAAAATCATAAACGTCTTCTAGTCTATATAAGCTAATCTCAGAAACAGCTTCACTGGTGTATTGTATCATATAGCATTTATTTTATCAAAATCGATTTACAAAATCAAAAGATATTAATATTTAATTCATTTTTCATTCAAAGACAAATAAACCAAAGGATTTTTTTATTTTTGAAATTATTTTTTTCGTTCGAGTCGTAGGCCCCAGCAGCTATTCACTCGTTAAATTTAGTATTAAGTTTAGTATTATATATTAGATTTAATTATGATAAATAAATAAATAATTTTTTTTGGTTGTTTGTTGCATCCTTTTCTTTCTGTATATGATGTTCCTTTTATTCCAACTACCACACAATTTTGTACTTATCAGTTGTTCAATATATTGGCTACCTTCTACCAACAAAATTAGTTGTTAAGTTAAATAGAAGAAAAGTTTATTTTAAAGAGTTGACCAAATTGTATAATTTGATAAATAATTGGATCAAATATAGTGAACTTAAAGGAGACTATTATATCTAACAAAAGTTTTCTTATCAAATTTATTAAATTCCAACAATATTTTTACAACTCTACTTTATAGTGAAATAAAAAAAAATTAAATTGTCAATGATATATTATATACTAGCTGTCCCGGTGTGCTTTGCTACTTCCCACCCGAAATTTTTTTCGAAATAGGCTATGCATGGGAATGAATAGTATGCATAATTTGATCCACGATTTTTGACCGATTTTGATGAAATAAACTCACAATAAAGCTTTTTATCTTACAGTAATTCGATTATGAATTCAATTTGTGACTTTTACGTGATGCGTGCACAAAAACTTAGACTACGATTTTTTTT
The DNA here is from genome assembly GCA_035041805.1 of Amiota mariae. NCBI lineage: Eukaryota > Metazoa > Arthropoda > Insecta > Diptera > Drosophilidae > Amiota > Amiota mariae. The sequence goes on along the minus strand of JAWNKV010000707.1, from coordinate 2,010,691 downwards.
ATATGTATAGATGTATAAAATTTACTCACTAAATGTCATTAGATGCTTCATCAATTGGAAATATCCAATTAAAGTTATAAGTTTATTTGTTCAAAGTTAAGTAATTTGAATTTTATCATATATCCTAAATAAAGGATAATTAAATGAAATAAAAAAGATTTATTATAATCATTTTAAATTACATACTCGTAATTTAATCTTATATTTTACTACTGAATATTTGTTTTGTTTTTAATATTGTTATATATATTCAGAAATATGTGACAATAACCTTACCAAAGGAATATTGAGTATTCTGCCATAAAAATAATAAATATAATAATATTCTTTCTATTCTAGATTTTGTATATTTATTTATTTTTTAGCCCATCTTATTACAGTTTACAAGCAATTACATTTTTAAGAGTATTAGTTAGTATTATGTCCTAAGAAAATTAGTTTGTCGTAAGGTAAATGGGGAAAAACCTTTCATTAAAGATAAAAATACTAACTTATGCATTAAAACTAATACTAAAACTAAGGGTTCATACTTAAAAAAAAGCTAAAGTAAGTGTTAGAGCTTGAGAAGTACGGACTGTCAGAAGATTGTAAGATATTTGATTTTTCATAATAAAGTTTATTTTAGCCTGAGCAATTTTCCCATCATGCAAACAGTAGAGAAGTAATAAAATAATAGGATAGATTTAGAATAATTTTTAATAATTTGTTTTGGGAACGATGACTAACTACACAATCGCCCCCAGATTACCGAGATTCTATTGTAGATAATTAAACATTTTCTCAATCAAAAAAAATACACAATTTATTTAAAATAATTAATAGTAGGACTACTCATACTACATACGAGTACTTATAGAGAGGAGGGGAGGCCTCTTATTTTGCTGCTATTAAATTTACTAAAGATGAGGGTAATGACTTTGGATGATGAGTTCATATGATGAGAGCATGAGAATTCATAATCATAATTTCGATTTATTGTATATATTTTATTGTAATAAGTGAAATGGGAATATGTTATAAGTAAGTACTCATAGTAGATGAATAACACACATTCTCCTCAACTCACACACTTGCAACCACATCAAAAAGATTTGTTATTTGTGATTTTCTCTATACTTGTAAAGTATGAAAAATAGTTCATTAATTAGTAAAAGTTGCTGTTTGTCTAATGAGAAAAACTCAAAATCCTCCATCTTTATGTTTAATATTTTTTTTTTTTTCCAACTCACAATAAAAGCAAACAGCGAATGCAGTTATTTTCTTGAAAAAATATTTTTCACATGAACAACAACATATCTACATATCTTGCGGTATGGAAAACTAAACAGTAAAAAGAAAATAGTAGGAAAATGCAACTGCATCTTCAACGCCTTAAAAAAAAAAAAATAATATAATATGAACAAATATATGAATGACTGAGTGAACGACTGAATGAATGAATGACTGAATGTATCTGACACAAAGTGAGAGAAATGTGTGAAAAGTGTTAACATGATGTGTTGCGATTCATTATGCGAATGCACATTAATTATTTCTGTACTTTTTTGTCTATATTCTTCATCCCTTTTTGTTTATCATACAAAATGCAACACCAACAATATCATCAACAACAAAAAAGTTGCCATACACTAAGCATAGTGATGACGGCAATGCCAAAGCATAGATATGACATGCTTTCTTTTTATTGCAAAAAGATACTTTCAAAAATAACAACACTGAAACACAGTCAAACGACATCATCAAGTGTAGATAGATAGATAGTTTTGTTGTTAGTCACATTAGTTTGGCTCATACTGTATTGAATCTTTATATTGCATGTGTGTGTGTGTGTGTGTGTGTGTGTTTGTGTGTATGTATATCTTGGTATCTGTGACATGCAACATTTCTATCTAGTGCACTTTGCTTCGTTTGTCTTGATATCGTCAACATAATTGTGTTGGTGGCATGGAATAAGTTTTGTTTGGTAGAGGTAAAGTGAGTTTAATTTTAATTATTAAAGTAACATCACTTGAAATGAAGATTTGAAATAAAATTAAATGAAATTAAAGCAAAGCAAAGAGTCCACTAACTAAATTTATTCCATAAGATTTTTGTTTTGTTGTCAAGATTTTAACTTATTAAAGCTTATCGCTTAAAGCAAGCAACAGGAAAATTATGAAATTATTATGTTAATTATACTGAGGCCTGGGGGAGCAAAGCAAGTTGATGACATTTGTTGGTATTATTGCTTCCGTTGCTGTGATGTATATCACAGATAAGACAAAGGAACTAACAATCCGACAAACAAAAAGACAATCAGATATACCAAGTGAGTTAATAAGAAACCCAAAGCAAAAATAATACTCAGTGTCATGTTAAAGAAACAGAATTTTTATCATTATTATTATACGAGTATTGCATTAAAATGTTAAGGCAACATAATCATCATTATGTAGTAGTATCTAGTAGGTATCTAGTTCTACATCTTTCTTAGCTTGTTAGCCAATTTAAGCCAAGCAATTTCGAGTTGTGCTTCGTTGAGTTGAGTTGTGTTGAGCTGAGCTGCCTTTATCTCTTTGGCAAAACATATACAAAAACATAAAACTTACCCTGCAGGTTGTTCACTTTTCTTTCTTGTCTTAATTGAACGTAGAAGTAAGAAAAGTGCTAATTAAGCAACGCATTGCAAGTTGCAAGAGGCACAATCACAAGTTGCTAACTAACATCAACCTGTTGCCAGTGTATTGCAATTTGTATTTTTTTAGTAATCATAATTATTGCTTTCAATAGCAAAACATTTAATTTGGAAATATAAAAATTTTTAATTACAAGTTATTTTCTTTCTTTTGCTTTCGTTTCAGATTGATTGATGATAAACATCCGAAGACATTAAAAGCAACATCAATATCAACACCATCATCAGCATCAGTATCAGTTTAATTACTGTTAATATTTGTAGTATTTATTTATAGTAAAGAAATAAATATTTGTAAATACAATACAACAAGAACAATTAATTAAAAAAAAAAAAGAAGATGAAATGAAATAATTGGTCATGTGGATTAGTAAATACCTTTCATGAGATGCATACAATTTTATAATTGAAATTTAGTTTTTCTATTTTATAATAATGAATCATAATTTCGCAAATAAGAATAGTAGTGAAACGAATATTTATAATAACAACAGTAGCTCATATTCAACTTATTTGTTGTTATATATCTTTTCAACCTGATGGCTAATCATTTATAGCAAAAAATTAACTTTCAATGTTGGAAATCAGAAATTAAATAAGAATAATAGACGTGCAAATTGACAGAAACTTCGATGAATTTTTTGCGGTTCATTTGTGATCATCAAAAAAAGTACTGGTGTGACACCATCAAAAAACTCTTAGAATTAACAAATTCAAAAAGTAGAAATTGTTAAAAAAACAAATATACTAGATTTCTGAAAAGGGATTGATATTACATATTTCCATAGTTTCAAATATTTCAAACTAAATGGCATTCAATCAACTCAAGTTGTCTGTTGAAATTTTTTTATATTAAATAATGAAGATCTTTCTTCATTTAGAGATGAAAAGATTTCAGATAATCAATTTTCTAAATGTTTTAACTAAACATTTATCATTTATAGTGCGACTAGTTAGAAACCTTTGACTGTCATTTTGTGATAGTTTACAGAAGAAGAAGATATTCTATTTAAATATGAAAATCACAAAAATTTCAGTTGACTAACTAAAGCATAAAACCTATGCAAATATTAAATTAAACATAGTTTCCCAAATGTTTCATTAATCATCTATAAGTAGTAGTGCAAACTTCGGACTAAAATTAATATTTCTATGTGATTTCATGACAAAGCGAAATGAGAAAAATGACAGAAAAATTAACAAGAAATAAAATATTTATTATAAACAAATTCAAACGGATTCGCTAATTACAAAATGCAACGTTGCACATTGAATGTTCAACATTTGCAAACTACAAAATTCTGTAGCAGCATCAATTCATGGAAGTTGCCTTGTTGTATTGCAATTTGATATTCACATTTTTAAACAAATATTTATTGATAAAATTATTATTGCCAAGGCATATAAACATTAAATTTTGTTTATTTACATTCTCATTTTCCTTTTTCTCATTTTCTCTTTTCTTTTTTTTTGTTCTTTGACTTTTTCTTTATTTCTTTCTTTATTTGTTTAATAAAATAAATAAACAAAAGTTTATTTTGTACACATAAAAATGCAATGAATGAAAAATAATATTTTTATTATTTAAACACAAAAGGGAAATGTGAAAAATATTCAATAAAGTGAAAATAAAGGAAAATAAAATAAATACAATATTAAAAAAAAAAAAAAATAAATAAAAAATATAAAAGACACCAAAAAACAACAAATAAGTAAATAATAATAATAAATAAATACATCAAGAAGACAAAATGAAAAACAATTTTATGAATATTTTCTGATAGATTTTTGACAAAAAATTCAATATTTTAAAAAATCATCAATAAAAATAACAAAAAAAAAAAAAAAAAAAAATAAAAGATGAATTGCCTCTGCCGACCATCACGGATTATGTCCGTCCGCATCAATTTGCTGGATGAGACAGATTTCATACACGAAATAAAGGTAAGTTTATGGACAGATGAAAAAGTCATGTATTGTACTACAATATAATAAAATTTATAATATAGAAAATCCTAAAATCTATGTAAATCTAATTTAAAAAAAAAAAAACTTTAAAATCAATCATTATTTATTTAATAAACTAAAGTTATAATAATAAAGTGTTTCATATCTATTATGGGTTAATATACATTTAGAGGTAATAAAAAACAAGTATCAGCTTATTTTAAATGTAACATTTATTCAGAGTTACTCTGTTGAGTTAATTAATTGTTTGGAGTATTTCAGTCAAATTTATTTACTGAGGTGATGTGTTGCTTGTAAAAACAAGAGATTCAATTAGTGGACTACATAGAATGTTATGTATTTGGAATATTCACCTTTTGCAGATGTCTTTTTGTCGCTTTTGATACATCATTGTTCTAAGGAATTCGAATTCAGCTCTTAACTTAAGTTCATCGCTACCCACACATGTCTTGTCTACATTGGCTAAATAATAAAGATTTATAGAAAAATGTTGTACTCAATGTTGAGAGAGGATAGTATAAAGCTGGCTTAAGTTTAAATTACGATATTGTTTTCTAACTTCTTTATACGACAAAACAACTTCTCTCTAGGATTTAAGAATTCACATTTCTAATTGTAGAAATGTACTTTTACTTAAATGTCTAGCCTATTGTTAACATACTTTCTTAATTAGAGGCTCTAATTTTTTTGTTTGTTCTCATAAAATGACAATTATTCTTATTTAGCCACTTTTCCAACTTCTCTCTAAACAATTAATCCTTTTTATTTTAAACAAACCCATTAGCATAAAGATTTTCGTCTGGTATAAGTTTACTTAGTCTACAAATTAATTTCAGTTTAAAAAGGGACTCTGATATCATAAGAAAATGTTAATTACAAATGGTTCGGTTTTCTCTTTAGATATAAAAGACATAATATATTTTCCTTCTTAAGTGTTTTAACCTCATTTTACTTTAAGCAAATATTTTTCTATTCTAAGTATAACAACACAAAGTATCTATGAATCTTATTAAGAATACTATTAAATCTAAATTCTATCTTAAGTTGAGCATACCAAAACACAATCGAATCTTTTATAGATGTTTGTACATCAAACTTATCTTTGATTGCATATCAATCCTTTTAAGGAACAACTTTCAACTATGAACTATGGAAAAATTGTTAAAAATTACTCAATGAAGAAACTTTGAACAACTTTTAGGTAAAAAGCCACCATATATAAATACAAGAAATTCTAAAGATATAATCTTCCATCTTTGGAAAAATCACAAATGCATAATTTACGCCTTTTAGTGTCAACATTAAACACATGAGCATAATGGCCATCACCATCACCATCGCCACCAACAACATCACCAATGACAGCAACAACATTGAAAATGAAAGTAAAATAATAGTCTCCCTTTTCATCTCATCTCATTTCATGATGATGATGATGACTATCATGATGATGATGATTTGAGTCCTTCAATGCCTATGATGCTACTCAGAGCTGTTTAGCGTTGTTTGTCATGTCGTGATTTATGTCAATTTTCTAAAAATGCTGCACATTTTACACGTTTATTTCCAACAGAGAGTTTTGCCTAAAATAGAAAAAGAGAAAGGGAGATGAAAAGCAAAAAACCAAAACCAGAAAAAATTGCCATCATTTAATATCGTCCTCGGTTTAGTGCCCGTTTCCATCTACCATAACAGAGAAGGTTTAGATTGTTGCCAGTTGCTGCTGCCCTCATCAATATTTAGTGCAGATTGTGACTTGACAAACATGCAAAGTGTCATCATTCACACGTCACATGCTGGCGTCATTATGTGGCCCACATTGGGACGCATAAACACACACACACACACACAGACACAAATAAACAAACTAACACATCTAAAATGTAAAAGAGAACGACACACACAATCAAATGTTTTAAAATCGCACACGTTTGCCAAATTAAATGGCGTCGCTCTCAACTTGGAAGCAGCGCAGGAAGTAAAAGGACGACAACATACTCATAGATTCCATTATTGCGTTTGAATCTGTGTGTATGTGTATATTTGTGTATGTGTCTGTGTGTGTGTGGTGATTTCATGTCCTTGTTAGTGTTTCCTTAGTTATGTGTTATTGTTGTTCTAGTTGCTTTTAAACTAAGCAAGTTCGACTGGTGTCTATTCAAACAAGCGAGTAAGTATTCAACTATCTTCAGACTCTCTGTCTGTCAGTCTGTCTGTCTGTCTGTGTGATTGTTTGTATTTGCTTGAATTACTATCTATCTGTCTGTCAGTCTGTCTGTCCCATGTAGTATGTCTATATGTTTTGTGTGGTCTGTCTGGCTTTCTGTCCTATCGTTTGTCGTTTAGTTGAAACATGTTTTATGCTCAGTCGGTCGGTCGTTTGGTTGTTTGGTCTACCATCATCTATCGACAGACATAAAGAGAAACAAAAACAAAAAGAAACTTTTGCTGATTTTGCATGCTTTCATTGTTTGGTTTTGGCGTCATTTTTGCGATTCGGAAAATTATTTGTGTTTAGTTGAGTTCGGGTTGAGTTTGGTTGAGTATCTGAACTGTGTTTGCAAACGTTTGCAAAAAAAAACATTTTCACTTTGCTTATGGGAATTGTACTACTACAATAATAATATTTTTGTCTCTTCTATTCCATTCCATTTCATTCTCTTCACTTTTCGTTCCTCATTTCGCAATAATGAAAATGAAATAAAAAGCATATAATTCGATAGATCAAATTGCTCATTATGAAATATTCCCAAACATTATTGTTGTAATTGAAAATGAAAACAATATCTAAACCAACAACAACAACGACAACAACAAGAAAGTATATAGTACAACAGTAATATTCTTTTCTTCTTGGAGAGAAATCCAATTACTTAAGATTATGAAATCATATCATAAATCACAATTACAAAAACAAAAACAAAAAATTTAAGTAAATAAATATCATAAAAAGAAAATATTTATTGTAGTACAAATAAAATTTTCTTGTCTTAATATCTTTAAATGTTTGTACAAGAAATTAAAGAAACTGAAATGTAATAAAATTGAGCAGAAGTTACAAATTTATCTAACCAGAAGTTATAATATTTTCATATTTTAATCAAATATAAATTCTAAATGGTTTTTTTTTTTTTTTTTTTTATTTTTCTTTCTTTTATTCCAAAATTGCAAATTACAGAAATTTGGTAATTTTATATCATTTTCAGAAATGAATAAATGTATAAAGATTTTACTTCATATTTCATTACAATTATGAAATTAATATTATTTATATATTGTATTTTTGCAATAAATTGCATTATTGTATTTTCAATTTTATCAATCTTTCTTGATATTTAATCTATTGAAAACAATTATTCATATTTAAAAAAGTACATTCATACAATACGTAAATTGAAATTATTATTTCTCATTCTAAAATATGTGAATGATTCTTTTCATAATCAGAAGACATTAATATTTTTTTGAAACAATTTCAATAATATATATTTTTGGCAGCATAGAGAGAATGGTTTTAATAACGAAATAAACAAATTTTATTCGAATTCATTTTAGTTCATAAATTAAACAAACTAAATTTGATGAATTTTTTTTTTTATATAATAATAAGACTCGATCTTTTCATGGTGTGGATAACTGACATCTTCCAAAGGGTTTTATGTGCCTTTGCTCACTTGAATTCGAACGATATCCTGTTTGAAAATTAATGACATCTCCCTATTTCCCTCACAAACGAAAGTAGACTGTTTATCAATACTTTTATCCAACATTTAATTCGCAATGATGTGAACTTGCAAATCAATGTTGGTTTTCCATGTTCCATTATTTAAACCTCGATATATCGAATTTAACTCTCGATATAAGGAACCTATCCGATATAATATCATCATCAGATAAAGATGTATTCGATATATTCCTTCTCAAAGTTTTCCAGACAAGTTAAAAGGTTCTAGTTAATAGGTTTAATGAAAACCCATTGGAAAGTATTATTAAAATTTCCGAAGTTGTACAATATTGCATACAAGTCAAATGACTATGGTGGCTAGTTCTGTGCCATTTGAAAGACTAATTTCGTTGGCCCAGGAGGTCTTATCACAACAACGAAATCGATTGCAAGCTAAACAGGTTAATAATAATATTGAGATTTTTAAAATAATTGCCAAAAAATATAATTGATTTGTCAAAAGCTGTTATAACAAATGTAAAATTGTATCCAATATTAACAATACTATGTCTTAATAATTGATTTTTAAAGAAAAAGTACTTAAAAATGAGCCAAAAAAATGTATGTAAGTATTGTAATTTAAAGAACCAGAAGAATTGTATGTATGAAATTGTAGTAGTATATCGATGTTTTCCAACTCATCGATGATGACGAAAAACGGAGAGAAATCAACCGTACTCTTAACTATAGATCACAATAGTTTTTTTTTTTTATTTTCCCTTCAGTCGTAAATTTATATAACATTTCATTTATTTTATTTTATTGCTAGATATAGCGGCTGAGTACATCTGCTCTTCTGTCTATAATCATTCTAAGATATGCCACTTAATCACAAACCTAACAAATGTAAAAACGCACAAAGTTATAAAGTCGTTTTTGTGAACGAACTGATTTTGTTTTCACCTCATATGTAGATCGCACAAATCAGTGAAGACTGCCAACATTGTGTATTTATTCTGAATGCCAACTCTTTGCAAAAGTGAAATGATTTACCAATTTAATTCAAATAACAATTGATTTACACCAAATAGAAGGTCGAATAATAATTTATTTATTGCAATTTGTATATTTATTTCAATAAAATCGCTTTTTTCACTTTTTTTTTTAGGCATTTTCAATTGTTTGTTTAAATTCAACGATAAAAGCTTGTATGGAGCAACTGTCAGTTACTTTATAAGCGCACAAAGTTGTGAGGTTTGTACGATCTCATGAAAGCCCACTATATATTTTCTCGTGCATAAATAGTTTTAAGAAACAATCAGATCTGCTTTAAACTAAATTTTGAGCTGTTTTATAAAAGCGAATAACTGCCGATTGCAGCTCAACACTTCTACTAAAATTTCTAAGAAATTATTTAACTTAATTTTGTATATATTCTTCATTTATTCTGAAAATATTATTAGACGATTAGTTCCTTTACAATTCTCTGGTACTTTAAAATCCTTACATGATATTATATACTAACTACATATAATAATTCCGATTTGACTTCTGCTTATGCACGAGTAGTATGTGTATGCGTATGCATGTCAAACTTATGTCAAGAGTGCATAATAATATAAGTAAATCTGAAAATCCTCCTCCTTCTATTTCAATAGCCATAATTATTTGCTAACAGCGCCATTAAAATATAATTTTGCATAGTTTTCGCTATTGTTGTTTTTATCTTGGTTTCTTTTACATTTCATATAGTAAAAAAAAAACAAAACAACACAATTGCATTGTTAATGTCAATCATTATTAAAAGCAGCTTTCAGACTCTAGTTAAGCGGCAGCAAAATATATAAAAACAAAATATATCTGTATATCGCAGCACAAAAAAAAAAAAAAAAATATATCTGTACAATGTGGCATGCAGCACATAATTAGTAAAGACTTAAGAGAAACGCACTAATTATATATGTTGGCCATGAAGAAAAAATGTCGTCGTCATCATCATCGACTACTCTAGTCATCGTCATTGTGACTACTACTGACTTTATGCAAGTAAGTAGTTGTTTTTATTTATCATTGTTATATCGTCGTAGTTGTTGTCATGACCCTAGGGTAGCTTATTACTCAATGAATGAAAAGTGGGTAAGGCGAATGCCACTTTTTAGTAGGAAGTAGCCATAGGGGATCTTTTTGTCTGTCTCTTTGAAGTCAAGTGCTTTGCACACTTGTTTATTTTAACGGGGCAGATATCAAAAAAGCACTTGACTGATGATTGATCCAATCTTAAGACAGATATACACTAACTAAACTATACTATATACTCGTCGTATTCATATACTAAATGAATGAAAGATATATAGATAAAGATAAAGATGAGGACGGATGCATGTCTTTAGCATTTCTGAGAAATAACTAATGACACTTGCATGCATTCTTTGGAGGAGGCCTCAGGTCTCGGTTACAAAGTAAGCGAAACTAGAACGACCGAGGCATACATTATCATCGATGAATGTTCAAAAATATGTTCATAATCACAGCTCATCAACAGTAGATTTACAAGGTTACTAAACCAGCTCAGCTCAACACAACTCTGTAGAGCTCAACCCAGACCCAGACCGAGATCAAGACCGAGACCGAGACCAAGACGAAATGATGTAATGAGATGTAGTGAGATGAGGTGAGATGAGGTTTTGTCTTTGCAGTGATAAGCGCTTAAGCAGAGGAATTATGAACTACCATAACAACAACTCAGTAGATGTCGATTGACTGTAAACAAGTCTTAGTTGTCTGTGCAACATTTTAATATATTGTATCTACTAAGTATCTAATGTCATGTTAAGCAGGAAGGTTGAATACCAACGTGTTTCTCAAAACTACGAGTATCTATGGCACTTGCTGGCACTTGAAATGCTTGAATGGTTTGTGCTGGGGAGACTCCCCACACTCCACCACTTCACTTCATTTGCCTCAACTCAACTCGACTCGAATCGACTCTATGTGATGTCAGTCAAAGCAATATGCCTGGAGTCATTATTAATGAGTTTAAACTTGCATGTTCCATACACTCACTCACTCACGCACGCATCTATTTATGTGAGTAGATACTTGCATCTATTCATGTGTGTAGATATTTGCAGCGCTGCGTGTGTGGCGATTGAAGTCTGCGGTCTTTTGTATTTTTCCAGCTTTTGTCTCCGGCGCTCTGCTGTTTGAGATCGCTCGCTTACTGGTTGCCATTAGACAAGTTTATCGCATGTAATTATTAGTTGAATGCCTTTGACTAGATGCCATTGGCAAAGGTAGTGATTCTGGTGGTGGCGGTGTCGGTCGTAGTGTCGTTGTCATTTGCCAAGTTATGATGTTGATTGATAAAAGAAGCGGCGGATCACAATTTAAATGATGGCGATTGTGTTTTTGAAATTGGAAAATATGCAAAAATTACACCAGCGACAAGAACAAATGTCTGTTCGTCTGTCTCTATTTCGGTTTGTCTATTTAGCTGTAAAGCCTTAAGCGAAATTTGTGTAATAATTTTATTTACATGCTCAACAAATGCAACTTCTTGCACCTGTCTGTCTCTATAAATATGTAACTAACTGGCTGCATGACTAACTGACTAACTGGCATCTCTGTCATCTGTGTGAAGTATATAAAAAGATACACAAAACAGTGATTTAAATGCGTTAAAAGCGCCACCAGAAAAAGCATAATTAAACGAATGAACCCCTTGTGTCATCAGTTAATGTTTTGACGGCGAACGAATGAAGTTGATCATAATTATAATGATGAATTGACCCTTCTTCATGGTCACCTCTATGGTGTCGTCTCTCTTAATGACACAATGTTATTGTTGTTTTTTTTTTTTGTTGCTTCGTTTTACATGTCATAAAAACTAAAATTCAAATTGCTTTAACAATCCAACAAAAACAAAGAATAATTATAATAACTTCAAAACAAGGCAAGGGTGAAGTAAACTTAAAAACTTCATCCAATGTCTACATTAATATGTAGTAAGTAATCGATATTTTATGATGTGCCCCGTTTGACTGCACACGCTGCGTATGAGTGATTTTAATGCATATTGATTCTGTGACGCCATGCCACTCTTCCGATGATGCATATCATTGTAGACACACTTTACTCATAACCATGTCATGGCATGGCATGGCGATGCAATGCAGATAAGGCAGGCAATTTAATTGCAATATAAAAATAAAATCGATTCCCTTAATGATCAACTACTAAATCAATTCAATTATCATTCAAAAAGGGACGGCTGAGGACTCCCTTTGTTTAAGAGTAAAATGCAAATAGAAAAAATATAAAATTTAAATAAATAAAATATTAAACTGTATAAAATAAAAAGAGTACAATATATTCCATTCATATGGAACGAGTGTTGCCACACGACTTTTATAGTAATAATTTGCCTCTTGAATATTTATGATTTTCATTTTCTTCTTTTGTTATACACTTCACAGCAGTGATTACTAAGTATGAAAACTGATTTGTCATTTTGGTCTGAAGTTTGTAACGTAAAGAAGACACCTTGTAATAAAAATAAATAAGTAAATTACAAAATGACTTAGCATTCATTGACTTCATCATGGCTATTCAATTTTTTTAGTTTTGAAATGAAATTTTGCTCACGATTAAGTCCCTCATTTCCCAGAGAGCTGGAATATTGCCCAAAAATCTCTTATTTGGTTTACCATAATCATTTGTTTCAGTCACAACCTCACTTCTGGAAACATTGACACTGCAAATAATAGTCTCGGAGACCACAATAATAAAAAATTGTATGTTTTTCATCTTTTAGAAAAACTGTAATGATTTGATCCCAACTAAAATCCTAACAAGTCACTATGACCTCAGGTAACAACTTAAGAAAATGGGTCTATCAGACACTGGTAATTTTAGTATCTAAGAACATCATATTAAAGAATCAACTAAGTTGCTACAGTTTCATCCATAATATGGAACAATAAATCTTTATACATTTGTAAACATTTGTTAAAAGGTAAAATGACAGATTTCTTATTAGGTCGCCATGAATTCCAATGTCCAAACTAATAAGAATAACATTAAATAGTTCAGTGTATCTTTGGAACTTTTCTAAGGCATTTAAGTCAAATATATAATTACGCAAAAATACACTTATATCTTTATTAGACATTTCTTATTTCTCAAGAAGAAATAAACTTGCAATCAATACAAAATAAAACTATTAATAAACAAAAGACTAACTTCAATGAAGTGCATATAGACATTGGTTAGACCGAAGTTTCCCCTTTTTGTTTTGTATTTTATTAACAACATTCATTTATCAAGCTTAAACGCACACACACACACACACACACACACACAGAGATACAGACAAATACTAATGACATTTTTTTTTTTTATTGTATTGGCCCTTGGCTTATGGGTTGCTAGCATTTTGACTTTTGTATACTTATAAGTAGCGAAGCGAACTACTTTTCATAAAATACTTGACAGCATCGGTTCAAATGCCCCCAAAGACACAAACACACACAGCTGAACATGATATTATATTTTTATTGTTGTTAGTGTTGTTATAATTGTAGTAGTTGTTGTTGTTGTTGTTGTTGTGCCAAAAGGTTACACAATTATGTTTTCACAGTTAATGTACTTAAACGCACACACTTTTGTTATTAATATTATTCATGCACTGAAGTACAGCTTCAGATCCATGGACATGTGCGTTTTTTGTCCAACTTTTATTGTTTCTTGGTCTTTACGTTTTTTTAGCTTCAATTTTATATACAAGTATTTTATGCGTAGGTTTCAAGTTGCCACTCGTAAATTTTGTTTATTTTGCCCTTAACTTAAGTCTGTCAATATATAAACTTAATGAATGAAAATTTATTTAAATTCAATCACAGTCAAAAATCTTAAGCAAAAGTTGCTGATTGGAGTGAATTTTGTTATTAAAATGTGTCATGTGAAGATTTAAGCCGGTTATATGTGTAAACAAAATTTAGACATGAAGGTTCAAGATTTTACATTTCTATATGTTAAAATCGAGTTTCAAGTTCAATTTTTATAAAATTATTTATGTACCAAGATTTATGCTGAAATCGTCGACTCGAATCGAAGTCTGAAATCATGTTTTCTTAACAGATCAGCTAAGTTTTAGTGATGGATCAATCTAAATTAAAAACAAATATTTCAGTAATAAAAAAGTGTATTCCATCCAATTCGATCAGCCAATAGAAACCATGACTTAAAACTATCTCAAGTTATGGAAAAGAAAGTTAACTTTCAATTAATAAAAGTATATAATATTATAAACTTAAATTATTGTTAGCATTTTAAATGCAATAACAATGTAAAATAACAGAAATTTAATATTAAATGATTCTAAAATAATTAAGTTCATGCAAAAGTGATCTTAATAAATTATTGACTTATTTCTCTTTAAGATTGATTAGAATTAAGAAATAAATAATGATAAAAAAGTGATAATCTTTTGAATGAAGAGGCAAATGAACTCGCAAGGAAAGAACCTGACATGATGCTACTTTGGAGTTTCACAAATATAAAACTCAAGCAATGCACCATTTTGTGAGTCCAATTCATACATCCCTTATTTTTCTACTATTCTCCTAGCAAATATTTCTAACCGAGTCTTCCGGCTTCCCGTTCAGACTCCAGCAATGACAGAATATCACCCTCGCGGACGGGTCCCTTGACATTGCGGATAATCTGATGGTTTTGTTCGCCAAGAAATTCAACCTTGGCCCAAACAACAGGTTTATCCATGTTTATTATGAATTTGCGTCTAATGCAACAGAACTCAAATTGCGACAAACGCTCAAAGTTACAGCCGGAAATAGACAGACAACAAATTTTTTGAATAACAAAGCATTACATCACAGGATTGGTGAGGCTCCATCGAGTTCAAACAATATAACACTAGACAAAGAAATTAAATTCTTGAAATTTCTAATGAATATCAGAATCTCAGAAGGTCTGTAATTATGGGTTTTCTATTAATAGACCCAAATGAGGCCGCTTGATGAAGTGACTAACTTTTGTCGTTTCCCGAATCTAATCTAATCTAATCTAATGTAATCTAATTTGAGTAGATAAACGTCACTTATTCTATTTTAATATAAGATCTTATATTATCAGTAGGGAAATTCTTTTTGTGAGAATTATTAAATTATTTATAAACATTAAGAATAATTTAAATAGATAAATATTATATTTCTTTACATAAAATATAATAAAAACATAATACGTATTATATTATTATGAAGTAATCTGCAATACAACAAATGTGGATAAATATTTGTTTTCATGTATTTTTGTTTACAATTTAAGCAAAAAAAATATCAAAAGTCAATAGTAAGTAGTTGATACCATAAACATTTTCACATCATTTGCGTGTTAATTTTTAACAAAATATCTTAAATATTTTTTCTATAAATTTATAAATTATGGGAAAAAGAAATAAAGATAAAAGAGTTCCTAATGCCCAAAACAAATAAGAAATTTAATGTTAACTTCTATTGCCTCACTCCCCCGCCTTCTGACTTAGTTGAGGAATACTAATTTCTTTATATTATAAGTAAACGCGCTATAAGCCTCTGGCATAATTCTTATAATCTGGCTTTGCTATAAAAAAATAAAATAAAAAAAAAAAAGTCGCTCGCCCACTTCTCGAACTCTGCCATTTACTGTGTTAAGTCTTTGACTGGTTTCTCGTTTTATTTGCATTTCTACTTTGGTCTGGTCAAGTAAATAAATCAACAGTTTATGACATAATTAAGTTGAAAGGTTTTCTTTCTATTTTTTACATTCTCTATTTTTCATTTTGTTGAGTTGAGTTGAGTTCTCTGTGACTGTGGAAATGTTGTTAATTGAAATGAGTAAAACAAGTGCAAATGGACATTTAACGAGCGAACAAGTGAATGAATGATTGAATTAATTAATGATTTAATGAAAGAATGACTAAATGAATAAATAAATAAATAAATGACTAATATTGGAGGGCATAAAAATGTAAGAATTACGTGGTAAATATAGGGAAATTGATTTCTATGTATAAAATTTAGAACTGGGCAAAGGACAAAGTCAAACATAAACCCATGGTTTTGATCTTATCATATCTTATCTAATATAATCTAATCTAATCTAATCAAAAGACAGTGTCAGGTATTCAACTGTTGTCTATAGTATCCTAAGATAAAAAGAAGGCTTAAGAAGTAGATTAAATGGGAAGCAGGAGAAAAGGATAAGCTTTTAGAAAAGTTTTTATTTTTAGCATTAAAAAGGGATAATTAATAAAAAGGTTTATTCGCAGGATTTTCTCTCTTTTGGTTTTATGTGAAATGTCTTTTTGTTGGACCAGAAAAGCATTTAAGCATTTAAACTTTATAATTACTTTGCCTTGGCCCTGATGTTGGTTGTGCTATGGTTTTTTTTTTTTTTTTTTTTTGTTAATGGGATTAACGCAGTCATTTTATGAACAGAAATGTAACGAAGAGTCTAAGAGAGAATAAAAAAAAAGAATACTAAAGGAAAAGCCCTTCAACAGTTTGTCTTTTGGAGAAGACATTTCAGATTAAGCGCCTTTGAGCTGTCAGAACCATAAGTCACTGTCATGTTTACGTGTGTGTGTGTGTGTGTGTGTGTGTGTGTGTGTGTGTGTGTGTATGCTGTGTTTCATTGTCTGATTCTGACAGTTTGAACAACAATCGTTTCAGTATTTCAATGCGTTTGAATTTATCTAAAACGACAACAACAACAACAAAGAAAAAATACTATAACCCCAGTACACGGAATCGATTCAAACAAATAAACAAACAACTTGAATTGTTGGGCATGGGCATAGAGAGATCAGTCAGACCAAGGGAGCGAAATCTATTGGAGCGACAAGACAAAAACCAATTGTTATACTATTGTACTATAGAATAGAATATAGAGAGAAATAGATTTGCAAACAATTTGCAACAATTCAATCAAAAAACTTTAAACGCAAATACAAACAACAACAATAATACCAACAACAATGAAGAGAGTACGAGTATCTCAAACCTTGACGTCCATCAGATAACTCACTCACTTGGTGGTCGTCGAATCGCATCGACACAACTCAACTCAACTCAACTCAACTAAACTTGGCTCGTATCGACTTTATTCCACTTCACTCCACTCCACTCTATACGGGATTGACTTGATTTGGTTTTGGGTTCTGGGTCGGTCTTTTGTATTGAATTGCTTAGGTTTGTTGCCTTAGATCGGTCAGCATTAAGGCGGGCCAAATCGACATTTGAAGCGCAACCAAATGTACAAATACTCATAGTTGAAAGGATTGAGATTGAGTGAGGCGAGTTAGACAAAAATATATAATACAATAAAAATAAGACAAACAGTCAAACAGACAAAACATTCAGATAGACATGAAGATAGACCAAATGTACAAAGTTACCTACACTGTGATATTCTCATTCCTCTTATTGTTGCTTATTGCTGTTGCTGTTGCCGTTGCATTTGCTGTTATTATTATTTTTTGTACTTTGTGATTCCTTTTTCCGATTTTTATTGTATAGATGTTTTCCAATTTGAAATATTTTCGCCTTTCTATTCTGATTTTTCTTTGACTTCTCCTTTTTTGCTACACTTTACATTATACGATAATAGTGTATTTCCATTTTGTTGAGATTTTTGTGACCATAAATCGGAGCAATAGCTTATTTTAACTAGTGTGAACTTTATACAAAATTTTCACATCCAACCAATGGAAACAAAACTTTTATAAGCGAACTCATCATTTAGTTTTTGGAGTGGAGACCTCACATATTGTACAAATTCTTAGTTTCGCTTTACACAAAAAATGACTATATATATCAATCCATGTAAATACTGGTAAAAAAAAAAATCCACAATAAAATTAATTCAGTCACTAAAACCCAGTTTATATTCAATTTTTAAAAATAGAATCTTTAAAAAATCCCTATTTAGTTTAGATTAAACATTAGGGCAGAAATTAAGTACACATACCCTCTGATATCCAGATTTGACCCTCACAGTGGAATAGCATATGCTCTGCTGTTTCCTCCTCTTCATTACATAGTCTACATTGATCGTTATGACTGATACGCATATTGCGTAGATGTTTTAACTCACTGCAATGACCAGTTAAGAAGACCGACATTAACCATTTCCATTGTTGCCATTCCGTGATAGTCCCACTAGTTCCTGTATTCTTTTGCAAGAAGAATTTTACTACTCTAATATTTTCAGTATTAACCCAATATTTATGAGGTTTATCAACAAGCCATTTGTCGAGATTAGCCCTTGTAGAACTCCAAGAATGGTTCTGGTCCAATAATGACGTTAGCAGCCCCTTTTCTGGCGTGTTCAAGTGCCTTTTCGATCCCAAGGTACTCACTACATATCTCTATGTATAGATGATTCTGAATAGTCAAATGAGCGATTTAAAATAAAATAATGTATGAGTAGATCTAAATAAACAACTTATATGAAGTGTATACAAGTTTTGATAAGACTAAAGTTAGTGAGTTTTCTTTATTTTCACTATGATTTTTTTGTGAATATTTCTATGTGGTTCGGTTGTTTACACGCGTTGTTCAATAAAGAAATAGCTGCAAATACCTACATACATTTATTTATTGCAAATACATTCACTCCTTAAAGTTAACTAGACAATATGCAAAGAGTGGGAAAGGGAAAATTCAAGGTGATCCCTTTGTTTTTCTTTTCTATTTTCTATTTTGTACATAATATTGTATTTATGTAAGGGATAAGCGGAAAATATTTTTGCAATGGTGAGCTCAATCTAACATTGATGTCTCTCTATCTGCCTGTCTCTCGGTCTATCTGTCTGTCTGTCTGTCTATATATCTATCTGATGAATATATTTTGCTTTTTTTTTACTTCTTTCGGATTTATATTGCTGTTGATATTGTTGGTTGAAGATAACCTTTTTTATTTGCTCTCTTTGTTTGCGCCTTTAGCTTTGACTTTGAAAATGCAAGTGAGCGAAACTTTGCGTTTTGTTGACAGGTTGAATGTCTATCTGTTTGTCTGTCTGTCTGCCTGTTTGTCTGTCTTTCTATCTGTCTGTTTACATGACTGTGTGTCTGTCTGTTTGTCTGATTGTTGTACATTTGTATGTTTAGGGTTATGGTATGCTAAGGTAAAATCAGAGGCATCGTCATCAGCCGCAAGAGAAGATATTACAGAATTTGAGAATGGGGAAATCAGACAAGTTGACTTCGGTTTTTAAAACATTCTGCCGGAAATCTGTCTGACATTGCGACGCATGCTTCAATTGATGCGACATTGCAATGCAACATTCTCATTCGTTTGGCATTTCTCTTTCAATTCCAACATTGCTACACTATCATCATCGTCATCATCATCATCTTGTGTCAATAATATGCATAATATCCAAGCGGAAACTCTTTGCATGTCTCTGTACATAAAAAAAGGAACGTGGGTAGATTGATGAAGATGATTATTAGAAAATAAATTTTAAAAGCAACATGCAACTTGTGCGCAACACGCTAGATTAGTCAATATTTGTAAAGAAGAGGAAAATAAAAAGAAGAAAATGGTGAAACAAAAAAAACCTCTGATAAAATGCGACAAAAGTCAACAACTGTTGACAAGTCTCTCCTTTTTTTTATTTTTTTTTTAATGAAGAAGATACAAAAAAGCGTCGCTCTAACGCCACGTGACGTAACATAGGAAACATGATGTGCCTTGGACTTAATCCTGTTTGCAGTTCCCCTTTATTTTCAGTTTACAATTTGACTGTTGTCGATGTCCTTGTTGTTGCAGTTGTTGCCATGGCTAAACACATAAAGCATCCTGGTATCCAAGACAGCAGTGCAGAATCGTCTGACGGCTGACTTCAAGTAACAAATAAAGTAAACGAAACAAATGGAAAAGAAAAAGGAATCAGAGAAAGAGTAAAGGATAAAGGCATAACATGAAACCTGGAGCTAGGATAAGCTGAACGAACAATCAAATAAACACAAAAAACATAGAGAAAAAGGACATGAAAAATGGAAAAAAGCTGCAACAACAATATGCGGGTATTAGGCAAATCTCATTTGTTGAATGTGTTTTCATGCAACAAGAACAGATGACAAAGAGAGCAAAGGACCAAACAAGAAAAGAAAGAGAAATAGTGAAAAATATAAAAGAAAACAGTAGGATAAATCTACTTTATCCCTGCTTTTGCCTTCTTTATTGCTAACTTTTTCTTTAATATTTTTTTTTTTTTTATTCTTCACTTTTTTTCTGGAAATAAAATTTCTCATTTATTTTTCGTTTTTTGTCTGACATTGCAGCAAGTGCAGTCTTTCTTCTGCTACTACATTGACAATTAGTTATCTCTGTGTATGTGTGTGTGTGTGTATATGCCGTGTCAAAGGTCAGCGCACGTTAAGCAGCTAAGAATCGTAATTAGAAGTGCTTTGGATAAAGTCTTTTGAAAAACAAAAACAGAAAAAAAAAATGAAAAAATAAAAAATGTAGAAATAAATAAGCTGACATAAGTACACTTCCCCCCCATCAAATGGAAGTTGAAGACAGTAATACCAGAGAAAAAACAATTCAGAAGGTTAAGGACATTAAAAATAGCAGAATTATATCCCTTGAAGAGCAAAAAAAAGAGAATAATTAAAATAAATTAATAAATAATTAAAAGCTTTTTACTTAGTATTCATTTGACTTTGTACTTAGTAGATACTGATGGATTTTCTCCAAGTAATTTATATAGATTTTAACTAAAAAAAATGTTATAAGAAAGAAAGTACACTTGAAATAATTACAAGTTGTAAAGATATGTAAGTGCCTAGCGGTGTCGATATTGAAACAAAATAGACAACAGAACATTAACTTCCTGTCACGGAAACATTTACCTTGTAACAATTAAGTAGTAGGCACTTATTAGTACTGAAGTTATATCTCAGCAAACAGTCTCGCCATCTATAGACTAGCGTCATCATTTCAAAGTTTTAATAACCCTGGACCTAATAGAGAGTCGCCAGTGGATGACAATTCTGACGGGAGGCCAATTTCAGATTGCACTCTCAAAATAATCAAAAGAGTTTGCGATTTTGTGTCAATTGATTGCAATGCCTCACTAATATTATTGGAACAAGTTTCAAGCAGAGACAAAAATTTGAGTTAATTTTTACAAAGATCTGATAAATACTGTTTTAACTGATGCCTAGAAATCACTTCGATTCAATCATTCCAGAGACGTCAGAAATGATCGCAACTTGCTGAAAATTAGTATTACAGGGAATGAAACGTGGTGTTTTGAATAGAAGAAGAATAATACAAATAATAATTTGAATAATAAATTTAAAAAAGTTGATGTTTCGTTTTAACTACGTTTTTCCGAACCAGTAATAATACTTAAATATCATCCCGCTTATATCTATACCTTTGAACCCGAATTAGATGATTTTGGTTATAAATCAATAGAAATGACAATGTTTTTATCAATTTGGATGGAATTTCTAATCAATTGAGTTAGATTTTAAATGTCACCTTTTAATCATGCACCCAATAGGTCTAAGTTTATTGTAAAAGTTGTGAGTTTAAGAGTAAAGGGATATAAAAATGCAGGAAAGTACTTTGAAAGTTAAGGTTGTCCTGATTCTTGAACGCTGACTACTTCTTTCAAATATTCAGCTATAAAAAAATTGCATGGGACAAATCAATTTGTCTTTACCAAATTTCAGCTTGATAGCTCAATACTTCAGAGAAAAGTTTGTGTAGAAACTGGTGGAAATATATGACCCAATTCTCTTCCTCCGGTATGACGCATAATTTTCTATATGATTGTTGATGGTCTCACTATGCTGTGTAATTAATTAACTCAAGACATTCTTGATTTTTAAAGGAGGAAGACTGTATGAGAATCTTTAGAGAAATAATGAATAACAATACACACACTTCACATAAGCAAATAATTTTACATAGAAAACTTTTCAAAAATAACCATTTTAATAAAATATAATTCCATATGTAGAAACCATGTTCGATTAAATTTCATCTCACAGAGTTATGAGACCTTGTACAATATTTCAAATATCAAACCAAAATGATAATAAATACACTTGCAGTATTATGAAGTGTTTGGAAAAATACTTGAATTTTTGTATTTGGAATTAACAAAATTCACTTATCATAAAAAGAAGCATTGAAACAACAAACTTAGCAAAGGTTTTTATATTTTGTAAAAAGATATTAAAAAAAAAAAACTATTTCAATTGCTAAAGTTGTAGTAAAATTATAATTTTTTATATTAGTTTTAATTAATAGAAATGAAAACTTTTTTAAAAAGAAGAGCCTTCAATTTTTCACTTTTTTATTTCATGATAAAAAAATAAACATTTTTGTTTAATAAGAAGAATCCTTCATAAGTTTATAGAGCATAAAAATTCAAGTGAAAATCAACAAAAACATCAAGAACACTAACAACACCAACAACATTCAAAATAATTTTTTAAAATACGAGTACAAATACTAGAAGAACAATAATTTTTATTATTATTATTATTTACATATATTATTTTATTATGATGATAATTTATTTTATTTGAGTTAGTAGAAGAGTGAGTGAGTTAGTGATTGAGTGCAAGGGTGAGTGGTTAGGTGAATAAGTGCTGCACTCAAAGAAGTATTCACTACTACTATTTGCTTATGTGTGTTTATGAAGTGCACTAGCGAGGAACTCTTAAAATCAAGCCAAGGAAACTAGGAACTAGGTTAGTCACGTTCTTGTGCGGTTGACTATAGATTCAAAGACTCAAAGGGCTTAAATCTTTCTGTATCTGCCGGCATGTTAAGCTCCAGACGAAAGTATCTTTTCACGCGAGATAATCAAGGGTATATACACACACACACACACACACACACACATACCCACATGTGTGTATTGTATGTTTTCATAGATACAAATACTTTTAGGCTTTGTTCTATATTTTCTGGTTTAGCACTTTTGCGCTACTAATTAAGTTCATACTTTGGTAAGCTGACAACCAGGCAACACAACCAATAAGAAATATAGAAAAAAGTCTCAAAAAAAAAAATAAATGTGAAAGAAAAACTTCCGTTGTCTTACTAAACCTAAACATAAGCTAACGAAGTATCTGGGCTAAACATATAAGCTCATTAAGCGACTTTCGGCGCCGCATTTTTCTAATTTGTTCTGTTTTGTTCTTTTACTTTTGGCCGAAAACCACTCGAACTCCACAAGAAAGTTAACCAACTTCCATTCTTTTATGGCTCCATAGATAGATACATATATATATATATATATATACACACTTGCACTTGATGATTATGTATGTGGCTGGAAATATCTATGTATCTGTTGTATATTTACTCGTTCGTACTTAAAGAAAAACATCAAAGTAAGCATAATTTGATTAAGACATTTAAGCCAAGAGCTGTCCAATCATCATTACCATCAGTATAATCATCATCATCATCAGCATCAGCATCATCATCATTGGACGCTTGAGTATCTTTCATTTAAGCATGAAAAAGAACTTATTACTTTCATACTTTCTATGGTATTCACTTTGATGATAATATTAATGATGATACTGATGTTGATGTTGATGCTGATGCTGAGCTGATGATGATAGAATTGGAGTTGGAGACAAGCGAAGTTTTAGTTGGGTTGGGCACTGATGAAGTTAAATATTGATTGAATGATGTTTTATCTGGATCTGTTCAATTTCATAGTAAAAGGGATTGTAATCATTTGGGGATATTCGTTATGTGTAGCTAACTAAAAGACCAATGATTAATTATTGGTCCTTCTCATTCCATTTTGGTCTTTAGTATATCTTTGGAATGGAAATAAAAATCCCTTCTTATTAATTAAGTAAAGTTCTTTAAAGAGACAAATACAATATTATTATATAACTTTAAGTTGTTCCCTCATATGACTAAATTGAACACAGAACTGTTTGTCACATGCCACATATAAAGAGAAAATGAGAATTTTATGTGTCGCCATTGAAACCAAAGCATTCTTGCACATATCCTTGTTTCCTACTGTTGTCCTGCAACACGTACAAATATCCTATCCTATTCTATCCTTTCCTTTCGTCTCGTCTCGTACGAGTACTGTATCATATAATGGAATTTATTCATTGCACACTAAGTCATTTTCCGTATCTGCAATACAATGGCAATGAGCACCAAGAGAAGACAGCAGTATAAGTTGCAATTGCTTCTACATACATAGATACTTGCCACAACTTCATGCAGTAATTCACTCAATTCTAATGAAATTTATTTGACAATTAGTTTACAATGAATGCACTACGCAATTTTACACACACACCACATGTTTGCTACATGCTTTTACTTATTCGAAGTAGTACAACGTAGCACAACGTAGAAGGTGGATAGATAGATACATCGTAAGTATCTATAGCTTCTTGTGTGCATTCATTGTTCATTGTTTCGGTGCCGCAATTTTTGATATTTATGCAAGTTTATGTTATGCTCAACACAATAAGTTATATTTTATATGCTCATTGAGCATTTGGGACTGTTTATGGTTTTTACATGAACTGTTTAATAACTGGAGTGAAGTATGTATCTGTTGTAGTCGTAAAAGTGTTTAGCTTGAACAAAAAGGTAACGAAATACAATACATTATACCCGAGTGTATTGCTGATACTCATTTAGTATATGAAACCTTTCTGCTATCGATTTTCTATTGATACACATATTGTATTTTACCTACCAGCTGATGTCATTGCTTCATTACTTTTTACAAGTATAAAAGATACATAAGTACTTACTTGCTAAACACATATGTCACACTCTGCTATGAAATTGTTTAGCGAATGAATAAAAATGTATTAAAATTTTATGGATTTTCCTTTTTCTTACCTTTCGGATCTTTTTCTATAAAAGTTAAATTTTCTAAATGACAATGAAATAATCAACAAATTGGAAAAATACGAAAAGACACAATTTTCTAAAGTAAATACTATAAGGAGTTCTAAACAAGATGACGATTGAAGATGAAATACGAAGACACACGCTTGACTTGTTCACACTTGCCAAACCATTTAGTTTATTACAATGAAATGACAATAAAACATGCCAGAAAAGAGCAAGGAAAAACCAGATAAAGATAAAAATGGACAGATACAGTCACATACAGTTAGATACAGTTCGATGTAGATACAATGAGACATGTAGGCGTACAGATAGACAGACGGACGCATGAATGAATGAACGCACATGGCCCAAAGGATATACATACGACTCGAATTATTGTGATTTTTGGTAACAAGAAAATAAATAAAACATTTTGTTTCGACATTTCGACAGAGAAAACGAATCTTAAGAAAAGCGAAGAGTTTCAGAAAAAGGAAAAGGAAAAATACTTACGATCGAAAAAGTCAAATTTCAAAGTTTTAACAAATCGACAATAAAGGAATGTGGGTAACAAATACAATATACGAGAATGTATAAGATGAATGAATAGAGATAAATACAGTAGAACATGAAGTCTATTGAAGTCATTGCATTGCCAAACTATTACAGATAACATACGATACACATAGTTATATGGTAATATAATAAGTATATCTTTATACAAATGAATGTGTTGTAAACGAGGTCTGGGTATAAAATACCAAGTCTATTGATTCTAGAAAGAAAAGAACTACCAATGTGCCAAAGATGGTATACCAAAATACCAAGAAATCCCACATTAATACAATATTTAAGAAATAGAGAACTAGAAAATGTAAATATATAAGAAATTTATCTATGTCTGTATGTCTGTTGCCTATGGACTCCAAAACCGCTGGACCGATTTTCTTTAAATTTTCAGGGAAATTCTAGTATAATCTTGAGAGTGTTTTGTGCAGATCGGTTCAAAAATTCCATCATTTTCCACATAACCGAAGTCAATACTTCCATTTTTTTTTTTTTTTGTCATTTTCGACTTTTTTTGGTGATTCTTAACTGTCTTCCTCTTTTGTATATTCGTTAGCATTAAGATGAAATAAAAATTCACAGATCTTCTAAATAATGTGTTTTTTTTTAATTTTTGTGATCAAGTGAAGTATTTTTCTTATTAATATACATAAATATATGTGCCTCAATTATGTTCTTTGCAACTCAATATAATCTTTATAAAATCTGTCCAAACAAACAATTTGTAATAATAACAGCTTTTGTCTTTGGAATTTACTAGAAGGTTCTCTCTGTAATTATTTTATAAAAATAGAGACGAATTGCTAAGCCAAGAAAAAGTCTAAGCTATCATCTTATAAAGAATTCATTTTCTAACCCCACCCAACTTATTCGATTGACCAGCCACCATGTGACTTTTATCTATTTCCCAAGGTTAAATCTATTCTGAAAAATGAGATCAATGAAGCTGTGAATGATAAATCGGCACTCGTCATAAAAAAACTCAACAAAGCAGACACTATTTCGAACAATGATAAATGTCCATGTAATGTTTTAGTATTAGACGAAGATGGTACATTAAAGGGGATAATAAGAAAATATGTGTATGTAAATTTAAAGGAAAAATATTTTACAGCATTAGTCTTGTTATTTTATTGCCATTTCTCGTATCTACAATATATACGAATATGTACATGAATACATGAGATGAATAATAAGAGCAACGACAATAACTTCATGAAGTGAAAATAAAGTTACATGCTTTACATATAAACAAAACCACACATGCAGATACTTACATAGTATGTAAGTATGTACATACATATGTATATGAATCTTTGTAGCTTTCTTTCCACAACTCATTCCATACTTTCTCCCTTTATCAAACAATATTTTAAAAACTGCTCCCTCTTGGTCAAGATTTACAAAAACACCAACAAACAAAAGGGTCAAAAACCATGCAACAAAATGAACAATAGACCAACCGACTATGTTGGTTGGGTATGAGCAATGAGCCATTGACTATTGACCATTGGCCATATATACTTACTAATATATGTATGGACGAGTATATACTACGTATAAGAACAACAACAACAACACTAGTAACAGAAACACAATAGTTTGGTGTTTGCGGTTACAACATTTGACCTTTTTCTCATCGCTTTTGTTTTCTTTCCTTTTCTTTTACAAATAAATTCGCTCTCACTCTCATTTAACATTTTATTGCAAAAATGCCCCAGAGACAAAACTCAATTTATTATTGCCAAAAATTTAAAAAGCCAAAATTGCGATGACGCCAAAATTGTTGCAGACAATAAAAAATGAAGAAAAATAAGCCTTGGATTGGAATATACAATTTTATTATTTTTTTTTGTTTTTTTATTTAAACAACACAAATTAAATTACGCACCACAACAAAAAAAAAGAAGAAGAAGAAAAAATAAATGAATAAGGCACAAAAGTAAGTAGAAGGGGAAATGAAGTAAATTGAAATTGTTGATTGGTTGTAGCCAAAATGGCAAAAAGTTTGGACGGCATTCGATAAATTTTCCAACTGAGATCCTTTGGCAGCCTTTGAAAAGCATTTGCCGACTTTTTATCAAACAAACAGTTGAACATGCAAAGAGAAACGAATTGAAAGAGTAAACAGGGATGCAAGTAGACTGTGGAGATAAAAGGCACAATTTTCCAATTGAATAATTGTCGTTTGGTTTCGGATTCTTGGTTCGATTTGGTATAGAAAAAGGGAACTCTTACCTGATTTCACGTCAAAAAAAGGCCTTCATCAGACAAACAGGAGACATAACAAACGTTTGTAGTTTGTAGTAGTAGGTAGGCAGCCAAAGCAAACCAATTCAATTGCAACAGTTTGTCGCTCTGTTTGACTAAGCATTCATCCATTGCCTTTGGCTGCGGCCGAGCTTTCCAGTTTACCAACTGTACAGTTGAATCTCGATTATAAGGAAATAACAGTGCGATGCTTAGTTGCTGATCTTTTAGTATCTCTTTGCTATTGCGTTTGAAGATGACATCGTATATGTGATTCAGTTAAATATCAAAAATAGCAGCTTCAGTCATAGGCATTCGGAATTCGCACATACATTAGCTCAGTCAAAAAGAGATTGGAAGTGAAAATTACAATTATCTATAGAAGTGAATGTTGTGGTTGAAAGACAATTGATTGTATGTTCTATTTTTTATATTTCACATTCAAAAAAATCCTAACAATAATTCTTAAATTAATCCGCCTTTTTGCCGAAATGCGTTTCTTTTTTCTTTTTTTTTTTCTGTTCGAAGCTTAATGCAGTCAAATGGAGCTGCCAATTCTTTCAATACTAAAATGTAATTCACAATAGATCACAATTTACTGTGACTGGCAAATGGTGTTCTTTTTTAGTCCCTTTTTTTGTTTTGGTTTGAGAAAATATGTAAGTATATTTGTCAATTGATAAAACGTGTTAAGTGATCTTCTCCAATAGCGCATAAGTATTTCCAATTTGACCATGGTAGAACCATGGTGACCCATATAATCGATATTCAACTGTAGTTTCAATTGGTTTAGTTTGATTTTGTTGAATTTATTTTATTTTTCTTCTTGTGAACATTTTTTTCATCTGCTTGTTTTGTCTGTTTGTGTATATTTTCAGGATGATTTGCCAGGACAGGCGCTTTTGGATGTTGTTTTTGCCAGACTCAATTTAATCGAGACTTCATACTTTGGCATACGTTATATCGATGAGGAAAATCAAACGGTAAGTGAAAAGCAGCAACCACAGAGAAAGTAGTGAGTATAGTAAGAAAAGCAAAATGAAGCAAATGAAGTAACAACAATAAAGCAGGCAACAACCTCAAACAGTTTTGGTGCGGCCCAACCATAAAGGCACCGCACCTCATCTCTAGCCGACATAAGTACGAGTATCTGCAGTTTGCTTTTAGTGAAAATTCATTTTCATTTTCATTGAAATTCATTGAGGCGCAATGAACGGGAAAAATGAGTACCACAACCCCATTGCGTACACACTCCCCATTCCACAGAATTCATCTTTTAACCTCTTTTTTTTTTTTTTTTAGTTTGTTTCTCTTTGTGGGTCTGATGGCAAATTATATAATTTCGCTTTCATTGCCTTCAATGAAGTCAACCAAGACTTTCGATGCGGCATCGAACGAATAAACTAAAAATGAAAGAATGAATGAAGAAAAGTTTGCCTTGGAGCGATGGCGACAGTTTGTAAACTTTGCATCGTCATCGGCATTGAAGGTCGGTTGGCGGTTCTTCATTGAAATTCACTTTTCTTCTACTAACTTCTACTTCTACTTATTCATCTTCTTTCTTACCTTTTCACATTCTTGTTTTTGCGCCCAACGGCGCAACTTCCTATTTCTCAAGCTATCTGTCTACCTTGCTATCTATCTATCTATCTGCCTGTCTGTTTGTCTATCTCTCAGTGTCTGTCCCTTTGTCCATGTGTCTGAGTGCGTTTCTTTTTAAAAGCCTTTTTCCGTTATAATTCATGCGTCTCACCTACTACTAAGTAAACAATTCTAGTATATCCATTTGGCCATTAAAGACTTGGATGACTTGAATGTCTGGATGTCTTTTATCAGGCCGTCCTTCCGGCCAGCCGACACACGGCGCACGACGTACGACCATCCCATTCTATTAACCTCATTTTGTTGCCGCTTACAGTTTGTGGTATGCCTTGTTTTGGGGGCTTTATCTCTTTGGCAACATGCCTGTCTGTCTGCGTACTTCATTGCTTGCTTGGCTGCTTGTTTGCCTGCTAACCATACACAATATCCTTTATCCTGTATACTTTTTCTATCTCTTTGCAGCACTGGTTGGATCCTGCCTCACGCATCTCACGTCAACTGAAACCAAAGTCAGATGCTTATGACTTATACTTTGGTGTAAAGTTTTATGCCGCTGATCCTTGTAAATTACTCGAAGAGATTACAAGGTAAGTTTGTGTTGTGTTGTATTGTATTGTATTGTGTGTAGTGTCTTTCTCCCTTATAATCAAATATAAATATTCTATTGTATTAGCCGCACTTTAAATTCTTCCATTAAATACCACAAAAGGAGGCCACATAAATTATTTTATGTTGACATTTGTTAAATAAATTTTTGCTGTTGTTTTTTTTTTTTTTTTTGTTTGGACAATCAATGTCTGACATACAATATTATGATAGTAAGGGTAGTTATATGTGTATACGAGGGCATGATGAAATATTCTTAAAAATATTATAAGAGGACAATCGCAGGACATTGTAATCAATATTTTCTCTCAGCAGAGAAAATATGAAATTTTCATGAACATCTACGCTATCTGAGCCGAGTTTAATAAACGATTCGATGGAAAAATCACCCAATTTGGCAGAGTTGAATATTCTACTCCATCAACAAAATAAAAGGCTTCACAGGCTTGCTAAAAACTATTATCAAATCTTATGAACTTCATGAAGAGTTGATTTCCCAACTAGCTTATTCTCCAGTTTAACTGTCAACGACTATTACCCATTCCTATTGGGATAGTTGAGAGAAAACAGAGGCTTGAATAAGTTATATAATAAATTTCGCATTTGATTTGGATCACTTATTTTTGTTGCGAACTTTAATTTCGTTCGTATTTGTACTAATCAATATATGTGTGTGTAATCGAAATTAATATTATGCAAATTAAATTTAAATTGTCGATGTTAATATTGCAATAATCAATGAAATGAAGCATGTGTCCATGCATGCATAAAAAAAATTCAGACGAGACATTGCAGATGATGAATGGTGACAGAGAAAGAAGTGAAAATCTGCGACGAACAAATACAATACAAATGGATATTCAACCCTAATGGATAACCTACGGATAAGTGAGTGAATAAATGAATGAATGAATAAAATCATTTAAAACAATATAAATTAAGACTATCACAATGATATTATTATCTATCAGTTATCTAGTTATATGTAGATACAGAATCTGAGTCAAACGGAAGATTTAAATGTTGAAAATGAACTCATAAAGAAAATATTTTCACTTTAAAAATTTCAACATTTTTAAGAAAACTAAACCAATTCTTTCTAAAATCCTTTTACAAGTGATGAAGTGATGAACGATGTGGATGAAAAGTCTATGAATATTAAAACGGAAATTGAATTCAAAATCGCGACTAAAATCAAACAATGAAATGCAAATTGAGTTATGTGCAATGCAATGCAATGGAATGGAATGGAATATGATGCACTATGAAGGGAACTAAAAGATAAAATACTCATATGAATAGAGTTTGTCTGCACGTTGAATGTGCAGGTGGCGGCAATGGTCATAAGTTTATTAAGCTGTAGTGTTAATATTTGCATTTTGTGGCAAAATAGACACGAACACACAGAAAATTTATGCACATGCAATGTCACATCATCATCATAATCATCTTCATCATCAGCAACATCGTTATCATCAATCTATCACTCACTGAAAAATATCAACAGAAACAACATCATCGATCAGCAATCGAACGAATAAACCAAGAACCATCAATGACAACATTGACAAATGTGAGCAAATGACACGCCTAGTGGACACTTCACTCACATCTGAATGTCAATGCAATTCAATCCGATACCATGACATTCTAGAACAATATTTCAAATACATCCACTCATCATACACATATACAAAATACAGTGAAGTTTCCCATTATGGACACTTATCACAATCGGAGATATTTCGTAGACAAATATTTCTATAGCCAGAAATGCCTAAACCTTCTGCATTTTAAGAAATTTATAATAATATGTATCAATATTCGATCAATAAGCAAACAAAAATTTTGTATTTCTCATGTCATGCCAAGTTAAATTTGTGATTCCCCTTTTTTTTTTTTGTAAGCTCATACGCTTTGGAGGGTTGCTGGAAAATGAAATGAGAAAAGCAAGAAAGTTCTTAGATACTGCGACATCTAATCGTAAGGAATTCTTTTAAAGTTTGAAAAACCATAATGCGGAAATTTGCATTAGTATGTAGCATGATCAGTATCAGATTTTACCTCCACCTGTTAGATGCATGGGCGAACCGGTTGAACGTCAGAATAAATATCAATAAATGCGTCAACGTGTGCTTTACTCTGAGGAGAAATGTTACACCGGCTGTACATCTCTGCGGGGACACCATCGCACTATTGAATAAGGTGAAATTCCTATGTTTCATCCTGGATCAAAGGCTTACTTTCGGTCAGCACTTCATGTCGGTGTTACTTAGCTGCCAAAACAAAGTAAACTGGAAGAGAGTGCAAGTCTTGCAGAATAAGACATTGCGCCTAGAAACATGAACTTGACAGTAGTTGAGGAGCAGATCGCCTTTCACGACCATTTGTTGGATCAGATCAAGCAAAATCTATAATTAATCTGTAAGCTTCATGATTCATCCAAGCCTCGTATGATAAATTTAAAGCAACAATCATTTAAAACTGTAAACTATTGGTCACATATTGTAGAATTCACTGTACACCATATCCACATACTATACAATATGCCAAATGACAAGTGGCATGTGGCAAGTATTTAACGTTATTTTAGTTATACAAAGTCTGCGGTCAACAACTTGAAATATGAAGAGACTGAGTTTGCAGGCCGAACATATTTCTGATTGAAAATCACTTTGAGTTTCGAATATGTTGCATTTGTTGTTATGGATGTTGTTGTTGTTGGTGATAATATTGACACATAATAATAGAGAGAAGATACACAAATATATGAACATACATTCACAAATATGCGCTCACAAATTTCAAGTGTTCGCGTTGAACTAGTGAACATGGTGTATTCGCAATATTTCAAATAAAAAGGACATAAGCAAACAACAACAAATTTAACTGATGGACATGGGAGACTAGGAGAATGGAAGGATGGTTGGATGGGATGCTATACAAAATGAATGAGTAAATGGTTAAATGTTTTGGATGGATGTTTAGTTGGTTTTTGAAGTGTGTGCGCAAATAAATGTGAAATATGATTTCGTATGAAGTATCCGACTTACAACTCATCAACAAACCAAAGTCAACTTAACCTAAACCAAAAACAAACAAATAAATCGACAGACAGACAGATAGATAGACATACACATATGTACATGGAACATTGTCAACACAAAAGTTGTGGATATAAGTAGTTTTCATTACAAAGAGACAACAAGTTGACAGCAGAAATAGGAAATTCATTTGAAATGTCAACAAATTCATTAAATCATCGACCAAAATTTAATTTAATGCTGAGCTTTTATTATTGGATGGATTATTTTTATTTGTTTTACATTATATCCTGTTGTTATTGATGATTAATTACAAAATGTCACTAAAAGCATTTAACTCTTTTTCTTTTTTTATCCATTTTCCATTAACATTGTAGATATCAACTATTTCTACAAGTAAAACAAGATGTTTTACAGGGACGTCTGCCTGTTGCCTTTGAATTGGCAGCCGAATTGGGCGCATTTGTTGTTCAATGTAAGTATATTCATCCACATTTTTATCGTTTTATACAATTTTATTGTTTTACTCATTAAGTTGCTTATTTAATGAAGTTGAAGAGAAAATCTTTAACAGAACTTTATCATATTTCAAAGCAAAAAACACCATTATGGACAAGTATTTTCCAAAGCTTCCAGCAATTAATGCCATTACATGAATTATTATTATAGACACATGAGTAAATTTGTGTAATCGAATCATTTCAAAGTTCATTAAGCTCGTATTTCATTGAGTTGTGTCCGGACTCTGGACTTCGAACTCACAATCTCCCATTAGCCAGCCACCTCAGACCAAATCCATTTCATACAAATTAGTTTTGACTTTATTCTAACGTTGTATTATATTTTATTTTATTTGATTCTTTTCCCCCAGCTGAACTTGGTGATTATGACCAGCGGCGCCATTCGAAGGGCTACGTCTCCGAGTTCCGTTTACTACCCAACCAGAGCAGTGAATTGGAAACTCGCGTCGCTGAACTGCATCAACAATTGAAAGGCATGTCACCGGCGAGCGCTGAACTTAACTATTTGGATAAGGTCAAATGGCATGACATGTATGGAGTTGATTTGCATCCAGTGTTGGTAAGTATAAAATTTCCATCTCATAAAAACTCACAACATATTAAAGAGTTTTGGTTAAAGAGAAACATTCATTCATGTTTCACCTAATGGAAAAGACAAAAAATGCAGGATATTATCCATATAGAATCCTCTTCCTTTATTTTTTTTTTATTTTTGTTGTTATACACCACTCACACACCCATTGAAAGCAACCATAAAACGGGTCACCAGGGTATCAAAAAAAGTTTAATTCCATTTTACAGTAAATAGTATAAATCATTTGACAACGTTTTTGGTTTCAACTCCCCCCCGTGACCGTAATACACAAGAAGGCAATGATTATAACTCTCAAAACGCACACAAAAAAAAAAAAAAATAAAATACAAATGAAACCACGTGAAAGTCAGTCAGCCAGCCAGACAGATAGACACAGTCAGAGATATGGACAGACGGATAGACCAATAGATAGTATGACAAACAAAGAGAAAGATAGTCACCCAGTCAGTCAGTGTGAGACTCATGCCATCCATACTCGTATAAAGAATGTTATATGGTTCTGGATTTACTATAACCAACTTTGGCACGCCTTTGACGTGCTTCTCCCATTCGTGCGTTCGTTCCTTCATTTATTCACTCCTTTTTATCCCAGTCAGTCATGTGGGTCCTTTTGGTTGGGAGGAAAGGAACGCTATACGTAACTTCGCACTTCATTTGCATTTTTTATTGCCTTTACTTTGATATCAAACCTCAATAAATCAACATGAGCGTGCGTGTATATGTTTCTCGGAGTTGGGAGTTTTGTATCAGGGGCTATGGTGGTTTTGGTGAGCTCGATGAAATAAACCCTCATAATACACTATAAACACAGACACATCTACTATTCGCCCCGTAAATATGGGGTTATAGTGTTGGTTGTTTTCATTTTATGTGCTTACATTGGCGCCCTCTATGTCATTAATGAATGCTGCTTCTACTTCTTTCTATAAAGATTTATTCATTTGCTTAAGACTTCATTTCATATGAAATTTAACAAATCAGTTAAAAGCAGCACAAAGAAATCTCAAATAGCATTAGATGATCATTCACTTAATAAAAAGGAAAACTAGGTTTTCAATTTACAAAAAAAAAAACATGAAAACTATTCGAACTTCCTAATACATAATGTTCAATATGAATAGGAATTAATTAATACTTATATGTATACTGTATGTACTCGTATGTGCATATGATTTATAGTGGAATCGAATAACAAGTTTTCTTTATTTTCTTGCAAATAATATTACATTTGATAGAGAATTATTGGTGAATATTAAGATATTTATTATTTTAAATAATTTTAATGAATACATTTTTTAAATAGTAATTTAAGAATAAATTGCCTCTGTTCTTTTATTATTCAAAAATTATAAATTAAAATTAAATTATTACAATATAATATGACGAAAAGAATCACTTGAAATTTGTTTAGCTGAGAATGTCACAGATTTTATTGAATCACTTATGTTGATTTTGAAATTAGATTATTTTCTTGAATTCCTTTCCGATAAGTAGACCAATCAATGTCAAAATTCATTCATTTTATTGAGTAGTTCAAATGAAAATATAGGTACAAGGATAAAAACCAAATTATCAAATTAAGTATATTTAATAAATATATGTATCTACCTTAAATTTTAAAGAATGATATATATTTTCATGTAGACACACAATAGTTAATGCGATTTTGAGCATCAAAAGTTACTTTAATGAATAAAATAATTTAATCAAAAGACATTGTACCAGCAAAAAAAAAAAAAAATAAAAAATAAAAGTTGCTTAAGTTAAAGACAAGACTAAAATTTGAATATTCTGCTTATTAAAAGTTTCCAATTAATAGACCCTTGCTGAAGGCATTGCACACTTTCTATTTTCCAAACATTATTCAATAAATAGTATATTTCCTTCTTAATACTCTTGGAACAGAGCACATGTTTTCTAAATAATAATTTAACTTCATTTTAAATTGAAAAATTATTATTATATGAGACTAGTTGCACGACGTGCAAAGCACGGGAATGATAGAAAAAATGAAATTTATTTTATTTTGTTGTGGCTCACAATTCAAAAATAGTTGTTTCACAAAGACTACTTGATTGATTTGAAAATATGTTTGTATTACGCATGTATATTAATCGTTCACCGAATTGGCTGTCGTATAAACGGAAGTATGTGTTGATGAAATAAACGCAATATGTTACAGAAAACTTGCTACAATACACCAGTGAAAACCGCATTGAAATTAGTTAAGTCGTTTCTGAGATTAGTGTGTACAGACTGAAATACGTTTACGATTTTATATATTTATGTATAGATAAATGAAAATATAGATAGATAAATATATTAAATCTATGAGATCACAAGTTTTTATGTAACCCACATACGTATTATGCGATCGGTCATACAACCGGGTTGTATAAGCAAATTGGTCGCTTGCCACAAACATTACAACTGTTTCATACAATTTCATTTAGATGATAATGAAATACAGTATAAGGTTATACAACTTCCCCACACACTATGCAACCGATCAATACAGCTTAGACAAAAATCAAAAAATTTCGATTTTTCATAGATCCAACCAGCATTCATTTTATGACCTGACATTACTCTTCCCCACACACACGTTATACCTGCCAACAAACAGCGTTCCATTTCATGAAGTTGTACAACCGATTACATAATAAGTGGGCACCTTTAGAAAGAAGAATATCTTTTCTATATTGGCTTTTGAAACAAGAAAATGGTATGATGAGGGTTTGGAGATAGGAAAGAGAGCATTTAATTTAAATATGAGGACGGCGGTTCCAAAGGAGGCTAGTTACTCCATTAATATTTGTGTTTGAGATAGCGCTGTGACAGTACATTTCTTTTTGGAACAACTAATAGTGACGAATGGTGAGGTTTCTCAAAGTGTAATTTTGTACTTGTACAGCCATTACTCAGATTGGCGAGGTTACACGTAAGAAGAGTCG
Source organism: Amiota mariae (assembly GCA_035041805.1). Taxonomy (NCBI): domain Eukaryota; kingdom Metazoa; phylum Arthropoda; class Insecta; order Diptera; family Drosophilidae; genus Amiota; species Amiota mariae. The sequence continues at coordinate 1,973,323 of JAWNKV010000707.1, read as the reverse complement.
CAATGAAATTTTAAATCATTAAATGAAAATGTACTCTTCCGAAGCCTAAAAGATTTAAACACAATACAAATCGTAGTTTCCTTTAAGGAAAATCATACATTTCCAAAGTAAGGTAGATTCTATTTTTGATTCAATTTATTTATTTATTTTTTTTTTTCTATTTTAATATTATCATATTTCATTTATCCTTTATTATTATTTAAATTAACGAATTTCATAATGAACCAAATTTTTATTTTTTTTTTTATTTTAAAGAAAAAGGATTTTTTTTTTATCAACGACCAATCTACCTCTCCCATGTTATCGTTGCTTTTGTTATTTTTGCTTTTCCACGTAGTAAAATGTGTGATATTAACAACAAAAACGACAAGAACAACAGAAATGAGGACAACAACGACAATGACCAGTTAGCAGTTTGTTAACAAATTTTCATCAGAAAAACGAAGAAAATAAAAACAACAAAGAAACTTTCTTAATGCTTTTTTTTTTTTTTTTTTTAACTCCTTTTGTTTTTGAGTTTTTGAATTTTTCTATTGTGTTTTTGTTGTGTTTTGTTTTGTTTATTGTTATCCTGTGCGATATTCGCTTTGTCGCGCATTATTATATTTCCCCATTGGTGGTACTAAATTTGTTTCTTTTTCTTTTCTTCTTCTATTTCTTTCTAGGGTGAGGACAGCGTGGAATATTTCCTGGGCCTGACACCGAGCGGCATTGTTGTGTTGCGTAACAAAACGACCGTGGCTCATTACTATTGGCCGCGCATTGCCAAAGTTTATTATAAAGGACGCTATTTTATGCTAAGGATAAGCGATAAAAATGTAAATTTTACCAACCAAGTAACAAGATTTTTCATTCTCATTCTCTTGCTCTGCCACTATTGTTCTTACTTAGATTATTCCAGAAATGCTGCTACCAATGATGTTGCTGCTGTTACTGTTTTTTAAGCAATTTTCAGTTCATTTCATGGGACCAGCAGCAGAAGCAGCAGCAACTAACTTTTCCATAAACCATTAACATTTTTCTGTAGTCAAGTGTAATCGCGTAAATTTTTGTTGCGCGCCATTTTGACTGAGTGAGTGTCAAGTTGGCCCACACATTGTTCCATGGTTTTCTTAGCCATGAATGCTGACGTTGACATAATGCAAAATTCTTGAGTTGCTCTAGAAGCTAAAGTCACTGGTATCTTTGGTGTCAAAGACGATGACTGTGACGACACCAACATCAAGAGTCTCGTTAAACGCGCTGACAAGCAACTAAGGTACTAAGTACGCGAAAATAAAAAGAAGAAGTCAACTTTTGCTACCAACTCTTCTTTTTTGTAGTATTTATTTTTATCTCTTTTTTTTTATTTTTTTTTTATTTTGGAGAAATGTTTGTTAACGGTTTGTGATAATCAAAAAAGTTTCTTCCACAATATTTTCGTGTACGTGTACGCGTACGCAAGTTTGTCACAAAAGAAAAGAAAACTTTTGTAAGTTTTCTTGCCACATTTCCGTCTTTTGCACAGAAAATATGCGCTTGAATTCATTCACTTTTGTCAAGGAGCACGCTAAGCATTCTTTGGCTTTCATGTATCTCTGGAATTCAATTCATGCATTCTCTCGCCTTTCTTTGTGACAGCAAGCAGTCAATTTTCATTCTACTACTACTTCTCGTTTCTAATCTAAGTATTTTTATATATACGAGTAGTATATATTTCTATTCAAGTTCGCACTTTTAGATAAAAGTTAACAGAGAAAACTTTTCTTGTACTCAAATTCGCAGAATGAGCTCAGTACTTATGGCTTTGAGACGCCTCGTAAATCTGCCTGCAAGCATCTTTGGCGTTGTTGTGTCGAGCATCACGCCTTCTTCAGACAGGTGCGCGTCGCACCTTTGCCGAACTCCCAGTCAAACACATCCGACTTATTTCAATTGGGATCGCGTTTCAGATACAGGTAAGTTTCCAGTTTCCTTTTTTTTTTTTTTTTTTTTTTTTTTGAAAATCATTTAAAGAATTTATCCTAAAGTAATGTACTATTAAAGAGTTTTGCGTTTTGGCCTTGAAATGGCGACGACCAAAAGTCTTTAATCTGCTAAAGTAAGTAAAAATTTGTGTAACCCATAAAAATTCTAATCTTCATAACTAAATATAATGCGAAAAACAATTCTACAAAATAAAGCCATAAAATCAAATTGGGATTAAGCCATTTGCTCCTACACTTAGTCCAAGGTCCATAGACCAACTGACGCCATTTTGTTACTGGGGCTTCTTCTAACGTAAAATTTTTGCCAATTAAAAGCAAACCAAAGTCAAAGTCAGTCATAGAAAGCAATAACAAAAGGAAAACCACTCGAAGCCTTTTGAAAATGGCTAAATTTGATTAGCTCATTAAAAACAACACTTAAAGAAAGACCTTCACATGGCCACAGAGGAATCCTTGCAGTGGCCACCGCCAGTTCTCTACCATTCATTGAATACAACTTCGCCTAGGTTCGTGATTTACTTGCAATATATCAAGTTTACGCGCTGCCAACTAATTGCGAGTCCAATAAAAATGTCTGACTGAATGTTGAATGCTTAAGGCAGGCACATGAGTCAAGAGCACAAATCAAGTGTGGATACATTCGAATGTATAATACACCACAGATACATGTACATATTGTACATATGTTAGTGTGAGTGCCACTAATGATGGTCTTTCTTTTTTTTTTTTTTTTTTGTTGTGTTTTGCTATTGCAATTGCTACACTTTTTTTATCGGTAAAGCGGACGCGTTCATTCGTGCCAGGCTAAGACCAAGACACAGGAACACATCACCATCATCACCACCATCTACATCATCCACATCATCAATTGGCCATAACGAATGTGAATGCGAATCCGAATGCAACTTGGGGCCACAAACAGCAGCTAAGAGTTAAACATTCATACAAATGATGACGATGACGATGTTGCTGTTGATGATGATGTGGTTGCTGTCATTCATTTGGCCATTTAATGTTCAAAGTTGTGTTTCAAACAAAAAAAAACCTTTATTTTGTTGTAGTTTTTTCTTCCTCCGCATCACTAAACACCTGCACCCTTGAATTGCTGCTTTGATGCAAGTTTAGTCTTGCCAACATCAACAATTTCTAGTTACATACGAGAAGTTGGCAACATTGCAAATAAGACGCACTCATTGCAGAGCTTCATCATTGTGTGTCCAGGTCTTTTTATGAAAAAGAGGAAAATGAATCTTGTGGTGATGAATTCCATTTCTAATGCCCATGAAATCATTGAGGATAGATGGGTGAAAATAGAATGATGTCTCCCAATTCAACACAAAGTTTGACATGTAAACTTTTTGGCATTTTATGGGTTGCATTTATGGCGAGTTTTATGTGGCCACAAGATATTTTCCCTGCCATCAGAAGTTGGCTTGGCTTGGATTGTCTTGTTGTTGCCTCACTTTCTGCATATTTTTCTCTTTTGCAAACTTAATTTTTATTTGCTTTGTTTGCTGTTATCTCCATGTATTTTTTCTTGATGATGAAATGATGATCACCATGACGACGACAACGATGATGTTAGTTAGAAGAATTTCCATTTCCATGCGTCGAAGTCGTCGTCGTCAAAAACTTTGTGTTTTTTACAACATTTTTATAGCTCACAATGACTCACTATATTTTTTTTGTTGGGTTTTGTGTGAAGGGCAAATCTTTATTTGCTCCTTCTATTCATGTTTGATAGTTATGTATGTGATTTTTTTAGTATTTGCCGTTTTGTTTTTTTTTTTAAATTTTTTACAATATTTTTTTATTATTCCATTTTATGTTGTCCACAACGCCTCATCAACATATACATCAACACCAACCAACAACAATAATGCCTGAACCTGCCCTGCCTGCCCCCGCATGATGTATCTATGTATCCACAACAATAACCAACAACTATAATAAAATAAAAACACCATCAGTTGCCGTTCGGAGAAACAAACGTCCGCGTCTGCGACTTCACCAACATCATCATCACCAACAAAGGATGCACTTGCCTCTGGACGAGCACCGCCAACATTCACGCGTGTGCCCTCCAAGCGGCAGCCTCGTCGTGTGATTGATGACTTTTTTAATGGTGGCAGCGGCAGCGGCGTCGGCATCAACGGAACCAACAACATTGGCAACAGTCGAAGTAGCACGAATGGTGTTGGCAACATGATTCTGGGTAAAAGCACCGCTGGTTTGCCTACGCACGCTATGACAACGTAAGTACTTCCCTCTATGTATCTATCACTACTAGAGTCTTCCCCTCTCTCTCTCATAGACTGAGAGGTCTATGTATATACCACTTGGCCACAGTCTATGAGGACTCCAGTTTTCCATCATTTGTTTTCATTTCATGCACAAAAGTTTTGATTTACTTCCGCTAAAACGCTCCAGCGCCCCCGCAATAAGTACTCACTTCAGCACCATTCCAATGTTTCCATCTGCCCAAAAAACCACTCGTTGTTCATCTATCACATTTTTCCCGGTCTATGGTTATAAAATTATTATTATTTCTTCCATTTTTTCTTCATCTATTTTTTTTTTTTTTTTTGGCAACTGTTTACATATTCACAATTTTTTTTTTTTTCGACTGCGCTTTTTTGCCTTTGACGTTGTTGCAAATTCTTTTGCTTCCCTTGTTACAATTTCTGGTTTTTCTCAATTTTTCTCCATATTTTTTTTATTTTTGCCATTTTTAGTAATAACTTTTTTCCGAGTTATGCCGGAAGTGCTCTTTTGTGCCTCTTATGTGTGCTATTTCCTTTGATCTGTTTTTAATTTTAAGTATACAACATTTTTTTTTTTCTCCATAAGCGAGTATTTTCTCTTATTGTAATATGTATTTTATTATGAAATTGTGATATGTATTTTGTAACGCATATACAATAATAGTATGTAGTAGGAGTATATCACTTTATGGTCTGTTGGTCTGTCTGAACTCTTAGTCTAGTAGTATTAACCGTGCTATTCAATGCTTTTCTATTATATGTTTTACTTAAATTGTTTTATATTTTTTCCATTACTCTCTGTCTATTCTGTCAGTCTACTCATCTTGACTGGCTGTCAGATTGATGGCGTCAGTATGTTGTTGTTGTTGTTATTGTTGCTCCTTTGCGATTTCAATATGTTCTACATAGATTCAACATAGATTCAACATTATAGCAAAAACATTTTATTATATCGTTTACTTCCGCATATAAATCCAAATGCAATTCGAGTATGACGCTACGTTGCTACCCACCAATATTGCCCAAGCTATCAAGCTACCCACCATTTTATTATCTGTTGTATCTGTTTGCCTTTGACATATGGCCGCATATCGAGTATCTCGCGTCCATTCAGTTCATTGAGTGCGTGTTGTTGATGTTTGTTTATTTATCTAAGGATTCTCCTTTGTTTCTGTTTCGATGTCGATTTCGTGCTTAAAATCCATTTAGTTCCATTTAGAGGCAGTTACATTGTCTAGACATATCATTTATTAAGCGCTTTATGGCTGCGTGAGTGACTAACTGAACATAAAATTAAGCAAATAGAAAAAGAAGATCATAAAAATTCGGGAAATTGTTTTTAAATGAACCATGCAGCATAAAGTTGCAATGTAATCTTTCAATATATGAATGTATGTATGTACTTACTATGAAATGGGGATGGACAATAATCTCTATATTAACTGATATTGATATTCGTGACTAATAAAGTTGAGATATTCACTTATAAGGACAAAGAACTCTATAAGTTCTAGACGTTACTGGAAATTTTTATATACTACTTGTATTTACTGAAGAATATGATTTGTTAGATGTTTAAATGTATGTTCTCTGCAACTAGTCTTGTAAGAAAGGGACTTGGTCCATCGCTATGAGTTTATATATTTTATATTAATTGTAATAACAAATTTAAGTAAAATAAAATTAATAAATGAAGGCACTTAATCCATATTTTATCCAATGAAACTTTTTAAATTACATGTTCCTTAAATTCCATGAGAACTCAACACATTTTACAGACAAATTTAGTCTACCCGGAAAAAAGTGAAAAGTTTGACCACCCAACAACAATATTGAGTACGAAATTTTAATTTATTTAAGTCTTAGAGGGTTAAGATTTAAAACTTTGTTCATATTTTCATCTTAAAATTCATAATTATCGTAAACTTCCCTAGAGTGAGATAATTTGATGTTGTTGTTGTAACAGCAAGAGGGCTGCAATTAGAGGCATGCATACAATTAATTAAGGAATGCGAAAGGGAAAGGGAAAGGGTAGGGAAACCGGAAATTTGTGTGCAACATATTGAAATTAAATTACAATAATCTAGAATTAGCCAAAATGTAGAGTTCCTAACTTAAGAAATCAAGCTGTGAAAAGGAAACCACCTTCGGTCAGTCGAAGACATATGTCAATTGGAGTCAGCTATGTCGGTTTTATGGGACAGTTGAAAAGGTGATCCGTGTTGTGAGGTGAACAGCGATCATTGTCAGAGAGACCTATGCATTCCCTGTAGCATTGGAAGACAAGAGACCAACTCAACGTTAGCTGAGCTAAGGTGATTCAAATACTCTGAGGAAGTCTCATTTTACTATCATCAACAGGTGTATGACGGCCTCCTAACACAAAATTATTCTGGTGTGCATCTAAAGCATTTTCAATTGCCCTCCAATATAACTCATCGCAACCCGGCAACGACTACTATCAAGAGTAACAAAAAGGCTATGCCATCCTAGAATATCTTAATGTCTCTATATCAATATATGAGATAATTTATAGTTTCTTCTTCTTAAAGATTCTATAAAGAATATGGAAATAATTGAACTGAACAAATCACTAATGAAATCGGGGTTTTCAAATACCTTTGGAATTCATTGCATTTCTTTGCTTTGAAAGACATAAGAAAATATGCCAAGATATAACAAATATTGATCATTTAACTTGAAGAAATATTGTATTTATCTAATAGATTAACATCCATTTGCTTAGAAATTAGGTTTTTCATTCGCTTTTATGAAATTCTTTCTTTTCTAATAATGTGTTGGGCACTTGTTTGCAAAAGTAATTTTAAACTTTTAATTACTTCTTTTCCTTCGATTCGCTGATAATTTATAACTTTTAAAAGTGATCCTGAGTTACATATGTGTATTTTCTCATATAAATAATAACATATTGCTGGAGTATCTTTTCTAATCCAAAACTATAAAATCACGATTATTTATTAAGAAAAATAAAAATGAAAATAAAAATAGTTTTGCAAGGCAAACTGAACTAAACTGATTTATGTGCACTACTTGATTCCAAACAAATAATAATTTTTATCGCAAACACAAATGGATTGCAATTTGTTATTGTTAAAGTATAGTAGATAATCCCCATTCTAAATACAAAAAAAAAAAAAAAATTGTTGACTAAAATGCAACCGCAACAAATTGTACGAAGATTCAAAGTACTAAAGTCAAGTCAAGTCGAATCCAGTCCAGTCACTTTGCTAGGGCATAAATCACTTGGACTTGGACTTGGAATACATACTAGAAAGAAGGAAGAAGGTATGTTGTTTTAGGTATCTACTACATGATTTCCCGCTGATTGCCAGGTATGCAATTACTCAATTTTACACACGCGAATTATTCGGATACAAATCGCTACGAAGGCGATCGTAATCATCATCATCATCACATTACGACAGTCTAAATACCACAACTTCAACTCAAACCGAAACAAGAGGAATAAGAACAAATTGCAGCAATCATAATGCAGAAGCTGCAATCTTTCTCTCGTCAATCTTCTATCTTGCGGTCCCCCGATCCCTTTTTGTCTGTAATCAACATTTATGTTTGAACAATTCAAATTTATGGCAAAATAATTCAGCTTAATGACAACGATGACTGAGACGATGATTATGATGATGATGACTTAGCTTTTGTCCATTCTTAATCTATGACTGTGTGTTCTATCATTGCAGCAGCTACGATAGTCCCTACCGTTCAACATATAGTATACCAACCAGTCTGGGCGTGCGGCCCTATCATCAGTCGTCGCAATCGCAGAACAACAATTCAAGCAGTTACAATAACAACGGCGGCGGGAGCAATTTACAAACACCTGACTCACCGCGCAGTACACGCAGTGCACCATGGCCGAGGTCACAGCAACGTTCACTCTTCGGACACAATCCGTCAAGTCCGCGATCGGTGCGCTCGGCAAGCACAACAGGTGGTCACCATCACAATCACCATAGCAGCAGTCATCATCATCATCAGCAACAACACAATCAGCAACATCATCACCATCACCAGCGACAGCAACGTGCCTCCTCCTCATCTGCCCCGCATCAACAACGATATCGATCTAGCTCTGTGGAAAGTCATTCATCAAATGATTCGCGCTCGACACGTAGGTGAGTTGCCTCAATCTTTAATACTTAGGTGTGTGTGCGTCTCTTTGATTTTTGTAAGTACATATATCTGTGTGTGTATGTGATTATGATTTAAAGATAAATGAAACGAAGATGAGGTTCGTCGTACTCATCATCAATGGAATGATGATTGAGCACTAATATTTATCTGCAATAAGCAACAATTTGGAGTTCACTTAAATTCGATTTCCTTATTCATTATATTCTTACATAGACACAAGCATCGTCATCGCCGGACATCCGACAACGAGAGTGAATTATCACGTGGTTCTGGTCGTTCTGGACGTTCTCATCACCGCAAACACCGACGTTCCCATAGACATCGCCGTGATTCGGCTAGTGGAGGAGGTGGTGGTGGCGGTGGTTCTGATCATGATAGTACACGTGGACGTAGTTACTCAGGCCATCGCAGCTCATCAATGCGTAGTGGTGTCTCTGCGGAGCTCATCGACTCGACATCCCAGTGGCGCGAAGTGCAACGACGCCAAGCTGAGGCTAGTCTAGGTCAAAGTTCCGTCCAGCAGGCATCTGTATCAAAGAGCAGCATGGTAACACGCAGTCTTCACAGCAACGACAGCCACTCGGACACTCATTCACATCACAAGTCACGACGACATCGCAAAAATAAGTAATAAAGCCATAAAACAATTAATATAATTTATATATATTTACTACTTTATCTATTTATTTATATAGATCCCCTTCGGAGTCGCGCAGCCGTTCAGTGTGGTCAAGTGAGTTGGCTAAACATTTACAATTCGATTTAGTGGACACCGCTGGCATGACTGAAGATCAACTTCGTGAAATACCCTACACTGTGGTAGAGACAAACTCGAAACGTTCCAATTCGAATCTTAAAATACACAAAAGCAGTAGCAAGAGCAGCGTAGGTGCCAAGAGTACCGGGTCCGGTAATACCATCACAAATGGTAGTAGCTCGACAACTGGACAGGCAAAGAATCGTGTCGATCGCATACGAGGGTAACTGAAGAGAAATGACATATTAACCAGGAATATATCTTAAATCTAATTCCAAATTTTAGCTTATACTACCAAAGTTCCAATCCACAAGAGTGCAGCGGTACCAAAAATGGATCCATTCGATCGGCAAGCACGATTTCATCACGTGAATGTGAACGTAATAATGGTTTAGTAAGGTAAGTTTCCTTTGCAGAGAAGCAATAGGTTGATTCTGAAAGTGGATTCCCTCATCATATAGAATGATGTCGAGCATGAGCATGGGTGACTTTATATCACCGACTGGATCCAATCTGAGTCCCATGGAAAACTCAGCGCTGCGTGTTTCTCATGAACACACCGATTCGGGGTTGGGTGCAGATCAGGATTATGCCTACTCCTCTGAGCGGTAAGAATGATTACAATAATTTATCTCTAATCTAAGCATCTCATAACAACTAAACACAAAAAACACAAAAAACAAATTAGATCCAGCGACAGCACTCGGTATGGAACGAACAAATCGTCAGGCGCCTCGAGTGGAAGTCATCGGAAATCAGTTGGTGCAAATGGCAGTGGCAGCGCTTATAATAGCCTCATGCAACAGACTGTGAGTAATCAACAACAACAACACCAACAGCAACAACGCCAAAATACCATTTTTGCACAACGTCAGCAGCAACAACAACAACAATCACAACAACCACAAACCAAATCAAACTTCCGAAACTCCCAAACTAACCAAAACCAAAGCAAAATCCTGGCGCCCATACACAACTCCCCTCATTCCTCATCATCGGCAGTGCTCGCTGTTCAATCTTCAGCAGCAGCAGCAGCGACAGTAACACCAACACCATCAACAACTAACCCAACTAACAATACCGGCGCCGCCTCCACTTCTGGTGTTGGTAAAAGCAAGAGCAGTGCCGCCATCAACAATCGCCTCCTCAACTACACAACATTCGAGAACAATCAATACAAGTTCAGCTTGAACAATGCTTTCGGTAAAAACGCTAGCGGCGTCGGTGGTACTGGATCCAATAGCAATCTCACTGGTGGTGGTACAGGTATTTCCAGCAGTATTAATAATAATGGTGGTGGTAGTGGTTTGAATAATACTAATGCTAACACAAAACAACGTCGATTGGCCAGTTTCGTTGAGTGGCCAAATACGCCGGCCGCTCCCTACTATTACAATGGCCCACCCACAATGTCATCATCGGCCTCGTCGTCTGCTATGAAGAAACGTGATGCCAAATCGGATATTGGTGTTCCCACGCGACGTCTTTCCGGTCAAAGTTTAAGCAAAACTCAACTTTTGAGCGGCGGCGGTGGTAGCGGGGTCGGCGGCAGTCAATTAGCGAATGCCAGTTGCTATCCCATGCACCCGGGTGCGGCCATGTATGGCGTCGGAGGTGGTCCGGCATCAATGGCGCATGGCTATATAGGAGGAGGCTATGCTGGCCTACATCCAGCCAAGTCGGATCTATTTTTGTCATATATCCATGGGGGAGGAGGAGGAGGCAGTGGTGCAGGAGGCTCAGCGATAGGTGGTGAATATGAGCGTCCATATATTTACAACTACAAGATGCCGCAAATGCCCGAATTCTTGCGAACGAGCGCATCTGGTTCACCAAAGCCTGCAACATCTCAGCAGCAGCAGCAGCTACAACAGCAACAGGCTTCGTCTGCCTATCATATTTCAGGTGCTCACACTGCAGATCTGCCTCCTCTCTATGGCGGCTCGGCGCCTGCAACTGATGTCATGTACTATCAGTTCGATAGCAAGGCCGGCGTTCCAGTGGTGCCATTGCCACCGCCACCTCCAATTTGCCAACAACCAAAGCCATCAGCAGCAGCTGCTGCTGGAGCGGCATCTTCGTCTTCTGTTGTCGGTCCATTAGTGTATCTGCAACATGGTCAAAATGTTGCACCATCAAATGTCACATCGACGCAGCAAACTGTGAGTAAGATTTACGTACACTAAATGTTTGTGTTCCTTCGTCAACGTTGTTTCTTTGTTGTTCTCCTTTATTTGTTGTTATACGTATGTTTTGTATGGTTTTTTTGCTTGCAACTTAGTCTACTGAGTTTTTGTCTCAGTTTTGTTGACGACATTCGTCTGGCGCATGTTGCCGCGTTGCATGTTGCGTAAACTTGTCATCGTCGGTGTGTCGGTGTTGTCGTCGTCGTCATTGTCGCATGTTGTCAATGTAAAATGTACTTAACTTCTTCGTTTATCCTCCCGCACGTGTATCTAAACAAAAAACCACCGCACCCAGTTCACTTTCCCCCAAACCACCATCCCTTCCCCTTTTCACTATTTCGTGTTGATTTTATTTCTTTTGTTTTCGTTTTAATGTGTTTGGTTTTCTTGTCTCATTTTGTTGTGTTTAACTTTTTGTGTACTTTAAGTGTTTGTTGCATGTTTGTCGGTAGTTCGTTGTAGCCTCGAAAATGAAAATAAAACCAACAAAATTGTGTTGTCCTTTTTTTTCTATTTTTTTCTTTTTTTTCTCTAGTTCACATTTAATGTGCGCACGACCTGCTTTATTTTATGTTTTTGAATTTGGATTTTTCACGTATTTTTTTTTTTTTTATTTTATTTTCTGTTGTTGCACGAACTTTAATTGAATCCCTAAAGAAAGAAATAAAGAAAAAAACAAAATAAAACTTGTTTTATAAAACATTAGTAGCGCACTTTGCGGGTGGCGACTACTATACGAACGACAGTCGTCGGTCGCATAAACCACTTAATTTTATTGTTAAGTCACCTCAAAGTTCAAGTGGAAGTTCAACAAAGTACGTCTAACTAAGAAGGCATGTTGCAAGTCTTTACTATAACTTAAACTTAAACATTGCCACGACGCCAGTTTCTGATTTTTTTTTTTTTTTTTTGAATCAATTAAATTAGATAGATGCCCATTAAAGAGTTTCTAAAGGGAAAAGTAGATAAAAGAAAATCTCTTTTTTTACATATTTCTATTCAATCTGATTTCATATCTAAAATCCTATTTCATTAAAGTAGAAGAGTTTCCAAAAGGAACGAGAACATAATCAAAATCTACTTTTTTTTATTTCTATTTTAAGTACAAAATCTGATTTTATTCCTACAAATAAAAAGCATCCTTTCTAATTGAACACAGTTCAACTTGGTTATCATCATCTTTTTCTCATTGTGTCTTTCTTTCTGTACTGTTTTTATTTTACGAACCTTGGAATATACAAAATTGAATAATGTTTAATAAATAAGAAATAGCGACGACCCTTGTATAAACTAAAAATTTCATAATAATAATCCTTATAAACCAATTCCAATTCCACACAAACCAAAGCGCACATATTCGTAAACAATGAAATGAAGTCATTTTTTGAATGAGTCTAAAAATTGTAAATTTTGTTGTTCTATTTTCGTTAGTTTCGAAGCTTTTATGTTGATTATACTTATAATGTAAGAAGATAAGCAGTTCAACGAAGCATTCTCAGCATGGTTGCAGGATGCATGAATATACGTACAAAGGATTTTGCTATCTATGAGTTGCACAAAGCAAAAAATTACCCAACAACCACCCAAAATAACAAAAGAACCAAACAAAATGAAGAAACTTCTTTCTATTTTTTTTCTTTGTTTGTTTGTTTATCGTTGCATAAATAGAAGACAAGAATTTAATTAACTTAAATTTTCTGTTATTTTGTTCGTTCTGTGTATTTTTTTTTTTTTTTTTTTTTATTTTAAGTTTGGAACAAAAATAATTTTCTCATACAGCAAAATGCAAAACATGCAGACTCATTGTTCAGAGATTTACTTCATACACACACACACACACACACACACACACACACAGTTACAGACTCACAATTACATGCACATAACATACATAGATACACACATGCTCACATAGAGCCAACTCATTCAGCATCTCTAATTCCCTTTCTTCTCACTGTTGTGTTTCTTTATTTTCCACATGACTCCATCATATAAAATGAAAGGCGGAAGTAAGCAATTTCCGTTCTTACACCTCACACACACACACACACATACACTTCCACTCACTTCTCTTCTCTTGTGTTTTATCTTTTACAATCTTTAGATTGTCTCTTTTGCTCTTTGACTTTTGACTTAAATTCATTTTTTGTTTGTTTTCATTAACTTTTAATACAAAAGTGAGTGAATTTTTGCCTTCTTTTATTCATTTATGTTTATTTTACATATTTTTTTTTTTTTAATAACTTTATCAAAGTCAAACACGCATCCCCACAGAGACACAAAACACATAAATAGATTTCATTTTTGAAATTATTCAAAAAATCTAATTATTAATTACACAAACATTCATTCAAGTGAATATTTCTGTGTGTTGCTTAATTAACAGAAGGAACAAGAAAAAGTAACAATTTGAAGCCTGAAAAAAAAATTCCTTCTTGACTTAGTGCGTGTGTCTATCTTATTGGCAACAATTTACACACACTTTATTATAAGACAAGTTTATATTGTTGAATATAATTCATACAGAATACGAAAGGATATTCATATACAATACAATAATATCCAAGAGGTTGTTGCCTTGCCAAAAGATTATCCCAAAATACATAAACTTTAACTCGACTCACTGAGAAGAAAAAAAAAAGCAAATAATGCTTAAAAACAAACATTTTTTTATACTCGGACTATTTCATTCTCAAACTACATTAGATGTGTATGTGTGTGTGTGTGTGTGTGTGTGTGTGTTGCAAAATTGCCAACTAAAAACATTCCAAAAATGTTTGGCATAATTTTGCTATCAAATAAATTTTGCAAAATTGTTTTTCGCCTAAGCTAAAGCTTAGCCTTAAGCGTAACTAAAAATAATAACCGAAACAACAAAAAATAAGTAAAGCTAAAAGTAGTTGAAAGGGAATCACCATGTAGTAGTATCTAAGTAAATATGCATGTATGTATGAGGAAAGATATTCAAGCAAAGAAAATATCTAGGAAACACAAGACAACCAAGCTACGCAGGACATCAAATAAAACAAGCAAATCAAAAATTATGATGGCAAAAAAGAGTGTGAGATTGTGTGGAATGAGTTTGGATTGACTCGGATTGAATTGGATTGGATTGGATGAGTGGGTGAATAGAATGAGTTGGTGGGTACCAAAATGAATAGGGAAAATGACAAAGGACATGCCAATGGTGGCAACAACTGAACATAACAAAAACTGGACTGGAATTGGGGCGTCCATCACTAGTTTCATCCTTAAGGCTGTTACAACATTATAGGCGTGTTTACATCGCAGTAGTGTATCTGTGTATTATGTATCTATGTATCAATGGTGTCCTTTGCTTATGTAAAGGCGCGGCAAGAGAAGTCATTGAGTGAGTGAGTTAGTCAATAAATTTGCCGATTTAATGTGCCAAAGTTTCTATTGTTGTTGTCTATTTTTGTGTTCTTTGTTAACTTTAACTCAATAAGGAGACTTTTTCTTCTACTTCCACCACTTCTGGAAACCAATTGCCAAGCAAACAAAAGAAAAACTGATTTTATTCTTTTCACTACCAAGTTCATTTTACTTTGTCCTCCAGTAGTAGTAGTAGTAGTAGCTTGTTTGATTATGGGATTAGCCGAAAACAAGGAAACCAATGGTCCTTTTTCCATTGATTGTCATTCATGTTGTTAATGTTCATCTCACCCTTGCCCTCTTTCTCTGTTTGTTTGTTTGTTTGTTTGTGTGTTATCCTTAAGCAGATACTAAAATTTGAGATTAACACAATTGATAAACAATAAAAAGCAACTTATGATGTTTATTGAACTTTAAGCGTTTCTGATAATCTCAATTTACTTTAATAACAACAATTATTGAATTAATCTATTAAATTATTGCCACTTCATATGAAGTTCAAATATCATCATCAACAGAGCAGAGTATAATAGACTTCAATGAACCATGAATATTACAGATTTTCAAAAACAAAAAAAAAAAACAAAAAACAAAAAATAAATAAATAAACTTTTTCATGATGATGATCATGAGCAACTTCAACATCATCATTATTTTTTGAACAATAACAACAGATATGAATGCAAATCAATTATTAATGAAACTATGAAACAATAAGTCAGCAGCCATTGTAAATATTTACTTTAAAATAAAAAGTTAGGAGTTCAATTCCAACAACTCTATCAATTTAACTCAATTCAACTAAACTGAACTGCACTGAACTCAACTGAACTGAACTTCAATACAAATTTCAATTGATTTCCTATTTTTTTTTTTTTTTTTTTTCTTTTTTTTTATTTAATTATGAGCCTCATACTACCTTGCCTTCCTGTCTGTTTTCCTGCACCTGCATAAATATTTTCTCTTATTTTTATCAGTTTTGTTATTCTTCCTCATACTACATACTTAGTTTTACTACTATACTCGTTTATTTACTTTTAAGTCTGACAATTGTTTTATTTACATATTTCATTCATATCCCCAGTTAACATAACGGTCATCATTTTATTATTTTTCTAAATTTTTTATATCCTGATGACAGCTTAACGCGTCCTCACATCCATCCTTCCACTTCTGCATATGTCATGTTTCAATTCAATCATCCTCACATCTCTCCCAATACATCACAATATCTCTTCTCTTTATTTGCAGTTTATACTTTTCTATTTTCTACAATATAAAATGTTTTTCTTTTTTCTGTCTCTCTCTCTCCTTCTCTATTATTATTATATTTTCATTTATTGTATTCATCGTCATCATTCCATTTGAGTTATCATTTTTTCCTTTTGGATTGTGTCTCTGTGAGTATTGTATAAATTGTCTGGCGCATATTTAAACAAATTCATGGTCCTTTGTTAAACTCTAAAGAGGCTTTTAAATGAAAATATGGAAAAAAATACGAGTCATTGTAGAAAAATGCAAATACTCCTCGAATTTGATATGCACTAACAGCTTAGAGTACAAATATCCGAATGTCATCAATAATTCAATTTTATTTAGAATTTCATTCATATGATGAAGATTATTTTTTATTTTTACAAACAATTTTCTAAAATAATAAATTATTTTTTAGAAAAATATTTCTATATATAAATAAATCCCTGAAAAATATTAAATATTAAAAGGATTCTCGTTCTACTTGTTGGATTAAATGAAAATTTATGAAATTTTCAACATAAAATAAGAAAATACTATGAATATTGCTTATGCATTAGAAAATTGTTTTTTGCGAACTATAAGTTGATAGAACGAATTTATCGCTAATTAAAATCGGCACTCACACTCTTCAGGTATTAAAATTATAAGTCAGACCTTCGCCATCGTGCGTAGCCAAAGACCATTAACTCGCAAACCGTATAATCTTATTTCTGACTTACTTACTCAAGATTCTAAAAGAGAATCCTTACCTTACCTTACCCCTAGACGCTTTGACTTGTGACATGAAATTTAATAATGTTAAATTCAAGACATGAAACGGTGAGTGTCCTATTTTCGGAGCTCCGGATGATTGCAATATAGCACAGCACCCGTATGAGAAAAGTGTTTTATACTCGATGTGGTTATGGTCTACGATTTAGAAATTGAAAAGTTCTCAATTTCTAACTAAGAATGAAGTCAATTGACAAAATAAACCTGACTTGTCATACATTTTATGAAGATATTTTTTGGAGATAATAATTTGTTGTTAAAAATTTGCCTACATATTAACTTTTATGTCTGCTAAGAATAACTAAGCAAACTTTTGCCGGTTTCAGTTTAATTCAAGATGGAATTTATCAATAAAGAAACTTAAAAAGTTCATTATTGACTTTCCAGATTAATATGTAAAATTAAATGAGGAACTTATACACTATACTGTTTCCAAACAGTAGATTGGCAATTATTTTGTGTTTTTCTTATCTCAAAATCGATACACATATAGATAATTGGAACTTTGTCTGTATGTCTGTGCCTTATGGACTCCAAAACCACTACACTGATTTGAATAAAATGTTCAGGGAAACTCTAGCATAGTTTGGAGTTGGTTTGCGTAAAGTTTGGTGCGGTTCGGACCATTTCCATATTTTTCCAAAATCAAACTGTGTTCACCACATGACCAAATGTTAACTTTACAACTAAAATTAATTACATGACCACTTTATTGATCATTATTGACTTTTTTGGTAATTTTCAACTGTCTTCCTATTTTTTGTTGCGAGTAACAAACAAATGAGGGAGTAGCAACGAGCCTGGAAATCTAACTGTAAATATATCTCAAACAAAAGTCAAATTATTGAATGTAAAACAAATGTAATCGTAAATTAGAAATATTCCGAAGTAAACTTAAAGTTGGGTTAATATTTTAAAATTATCTATAGTCAACCAATTTTGAAATTGTTCTCACTTACTTCGTTTCTTTATTCAGAATAAAATCTAGACAAGATCCAAGCATAGCTCTTTCATATGAATAATACTTACTATGTGAGATGTGACAATGACTGTGACCCTGACTGACGAAAGACCAATCTAATTGCCGTTGACTTGCAGATTGCACAAACGAAGGGAGCCATCACAATCACAGTATGTACAATATTTATGCACACCCCCAAGCTAATGAGAATTTTTGTTGTTTTTTTTTTTTTTTTTTTTTTTTGAGGTGTGTACTCGTACCAAAGACATTGAAGGTGTGTTGTCGCCCTGTTAATTATGCAAGCTAAAGAAATTTTTAATTAAATAAACCTTTTGCTTTCATACAAAAGTAAAGTTGATTAGCAACTCAACGAACGCAAACTCAAAACTTCAAGATGATGAAAATGCCAACTATTGGGAGAATTTCTTAAACTGATTACGAGTTTTGCAATTTTGGCAATGTGGCAAGTAAAGTGTGTTTATTTTGAGCTTGAGCTTTAAAGGCATTCAAATTTGAAAGAGTAATAACAATAACAACGACAACGACAACAAAATGAAGAAGAGAAGTATGCAGATGATGATGTGCTTGCTTACTATCTAAAAGTAGAAGCAAAAAAGATAAATGTATGAGAACGTGTTTCTATTAAGACTTCATTCATGATTTGCTTTCACATTGAGAGATAAGACAAGACAAATCGAGTTCAGTTGAGTTGAATTGAATCGCATACAAAGCATGAATGTACACATGGATGAAAGACGACGATTCATTCAATATCTCAAATGAAATAAAATGAAATGAAATGAGAACAACAAAAACAGTTTTCAAGATGAATGCAATTTTAATTAATAGAAAATCAAACAGCAAAGTACACATAGATAAACAGATAAATATACAATATAAATATACTTATCATATACAAGAGAAATATAGAGATACTCGTAGATACTCACTCCATCACACATATCATATACTCGTGTTCAATCAATAAGCAAACAGTTTGTATAAATTTGCTGTATACAAAACCAAGTATCAGCATCATCATCATCATCATTGGAATCAGTATCAGTATCTGAGTATCTAAGTTAAGATATAGTATACTCGTATGTACATATATACACATGTATCCTTAAACACTTGATATCATCAACAAATGAATGAGTACTTGATGTTCTTGGTATCTATAAGTATCTACACGTGTGGATATATGTATATTGTATATGAGTGTATGTATCTTTGACTAACTCAAACTCAATCATAATAGGAAAAGTTGAATAAAAACGTGCCTTTTGCCAAATTGAATGAATTCTTAACGAAATTTGCGTAAAATAAGAGAAAGAGAGAAAGAAATAGAAATAGAAAGACAGTTAAAATTCCATAGGAGAAATTTATTGGCACAATTTGCTACTAACTGAATTCTAATCAAGTTAAAAAGATCTGTCTGTCACACAAATATACAGAAATGACAAAAATTATAATGGTAAAGGTTACTTGTTTTCAAGTTGAGTCCTCTGACATTGGTTTTGTGTGGCTTAAAATGCTGAATAAGTTTTAATTAAAATAACAATTTTTGATAACGAAATTCTTTGTGTGTTTTTCCTATAAAAACTACAAAATATAAATTTATCAAGTTTTTGATTATCAATGCTATTGTCGTTGTCATTGTCATTGTTTTGTAATTGTATATTTATACTAAGCCATGTTGTTTGGCATTTGTACTTGCATTTGCATCATCTCAAAAATTGTAATTAAAATGTTCAATTCAATTTTCATGTTGTGTGCGCATAATTTATGAAAAATGTTTAAGTGGAAAATGTGTTGTGACCAAATCGTGTGTCATAGAACAGATGTCAGACCAAATAAGCTCAGTGTGATTTTAAATTTTCATTTTCATTTCAATTTCCATTTGTTGTGGTAACACACACACACACACACACACCACAACATGTACTTTATTTCATTTTCATTAATTATGCATTTGCTTATGTACTAATTTAATGGAAATTAATGGTCAATTAGTATTTAAAAGTGAATTTTAATATGTTAAAAATTGAAAAAAAAAAAAAAAAGGAAAAACAATAATGTGAAGCATACTTTTGGGCGATTCTTAACTGAAGATTTCTTTTCAATCAGAAAATATTATTGAAAGAAGACATTTTTCTGTCTTCATTTCATTGCATTCAATCACATAGGTTTAAAAATATATTTATTGAATATGTATGCTTGCCACTCTTATCCAGAATAATCTAATAATGAAAACACCAATTAAAATTGTTACTCATTTTAATGAATTATGTATTCCATAATTTGATCATAGTTACTTACTAATTGAAATGACAAGTTAATTAGAAATTTTGTGTATTTAAAATACACAGAACTTACAAAGTATTCTTTATACTTATATAAAAATAATCAGAACGACAAGAATAATTGTTAAGGTTACATCCATTTGTCTTGCTTATTAGTTTTTGAAATATTTATTTAAAATTTTGGTATTGATCACAAAACTACAAAAACCACTTTTTTCTTGATTTGATCATAGACTGGTAGCCATAATTAGATTTTGAGAAAATCTAATTGTGACTATCGGACCTTGCTTTGCTTAGTACCGTTAAGTCACGGTACGAAAAATGATACTCAAAAGAATGATTCGTATTTACAGCAATATGCATGCCAAATATTTTGTCGTTTGCCTTTGGTATTCTCTTTCTGCTGATAAGAATGCAAGCAAAAAACGAGTTTTTTGTGGCATAAATATTTTGCCAAAATCTTTGTTAAAGTGTTCGTTCACGTTGTACTAGTGACAATCAATTAACTTTGCTAATCAAATTTTATTGATAATTTATTGTAATAATAGAGTAAAATATTATTGGGAACCATTGGAAAACTGCTGAGCTAAGCTGTAGAGTTAGAGCTTCAATATTTCCAAAGTTTCCTGCTGGTATCGCAATAAAAGGCATTGCAAATGCATTTAATTTGTCATGACGAACAGTGCACTATCAAATTAATAAATTTAATAATCAGAATGATGTAAGAAACTAACCGAGATCCGGTGCTAAGGACAAAACCACGCCCACTGAAAACATACTCCTCTTAAAGAAGAGAAATACACTAAAATTCTTATTCATATTTAATCATTTAAGAAAACTTAGCTTTGAATAAAATCAGAATTATTCGGGTATTTGCGAGTCGAATGATCGAACATGTTTTTATTTCACATTTAATCATTCAAAAGGTCAAGCTGCAATGAGTTGTCAAAAACAAACACAACTGAAAATTATGAACACTTTTAATAAAATTGTTAATTATATACACTTCATTCTATATCTCTTAGGCATGTCTTTTAAGGTATTGATTACGTATAAACGTTTTCAATCACTCGTTGCCATTCTCTGGGACTGAATCAAAATTCTTTGATTACAGGAAGAGTTAGCCCCATTCTTTCATTTGAATATCTTTATTAAGGGTCATACAAGCCTAAAGATAGAGTTGGTAATAGTTTTTCGTTTAAAGATTTTTAATATTTTAGATTTTCTGTCACACTTCGTTGGCCCCTCATACCGTGTGATGTAATAAGTATCTGGATGGCCTCTTATCTCCAAAGTAAAGTTTTCTCTTTTTGAACAATTTCATTTCTTAAGTAATCTTAGAGAAATTAGAATATAAAGTTAAATCACAATTGATGAAACATATTCATAGTTGCCTTAATCGACATGTTAACTGCTATGAAAAGTTCTGTTTTATTATCAACAGTTGAGGCTGTAAAGTTTCTGAGAAAAGAACTTAATATTTGGCCTTATACAAGTAATTTATTAAGATTCTTTATAAGATTTCCAGCTGGAAAATTTAGATTATGAATTCAAAGATTTATTGAACAAAAATAATCTAATAAAGATCTTAGATTCTTAAACTTTTAATATGTTTTCTTCTTTTCAAATTGAAATTATCCAAACTAATTGATATGATTCAATTAATTACTGATCGAATAAGATCTCAAGTAATTAATATTTAGTTAAATTATTTTGTTTTGCATAAAAAAACAACTAAATAAAAATCATAGCCGCATGTATAAATTTTATAATTCCGCATGAATGAATGTGAATGATGATCAGGGAAATTTGTATATATTTAAATATGTTATTTTGTTTAGTGATTCATTTTATAATTGAAATGTTGTTTTTTGTAATTAAATGTAAATGTTTTCTTTTTCTTTTTTTTTTTTCTTTTTTTATAATGATGAATGATAAATTAAGCTAATAACAATGTTGAGTTCACATAAAATGTAACTACATCAAAATAATTATCCTTTATCCTTTGTTTTTAGTTTTAATTTTTCTATTTGCATTCTCCATTTAAATGTATCTGTGTATGTGTTAAATGAATTGCATGAAATTTGAATGTTTGTTTTTATTATAATTGTCATGTTTTAAATTACATTTTTCTATCTTTAGTAAATAACCAAATATGTTTTGCGTGTTTTGTCTATGCCAAAAATTACTTTTAAATGAATGAATTAAACACACATGCTGATATACAAATAGTTAGTTGTATCTATTTGTATTTATGTCTGTGAGTGTGTTTATGTGTGTTGTAGAATTATAATATTTGTGATTCTTCATACACCTCTTTGCATCTCTCTCTCTCTCTCTCTGTTAATTTGTTTATTTGTATAGTATGCATGTCTTTGTTTGGCATGAGTCATAGTTCAATAGACAACCATACCCCGAAACCCTAAGTTAAACCTTTATGTATGTCTATATTTTACCCCCCGCCATGCTATGCAATTGAATGACCACCAGAGTATCACCACCAAAACCATCACCACCAACAACAACAATAACAAAGCAAAGCTTTTGCACTCAGCATCCTGCAGTGACGATGATCTCGATGTTCAACAATTTACTGAGCAACTAGAAATGGCAAATACAACCAATGATGAAGACGATGATGATGATGATGACGACGACGAAGATGATGATGAAGAAGATGTCGATTATTGTATTGAAGTCTATGAAGGTGGTGATGATACTGATGCAATTGTTGATGAAGATGAAGCCGCTGCAGCTGCAGCTGAAGCAGAAGATATATTTGATATCAATGCTCCTCTTATGTCGCCCACTGGCAGCTCTGGTGGCATCACCACCACCAGCAACAACAACAATAATGGAATTACACCAACAACACCGGGAGTATCATCAACATCCGCATTATCTATCATCCCTACATCCACAAATGCTTTAACCAATATTAATCTCGATAATTGCAATGCGAATGTTTATTCAAATGCCCAACAACAACTACAACAACACCATCACCAGCAACAACTACAACTACAACATTCATCATCCATTTCCAATATCAATTGCTTTACCACAAATGCATCAATAGCAACAGCAACAACAATAGCAGCCAACCCAGGAAACAATTGTTCCCTTTTGAATGCAAATAGTGAACAACAACTACCCATTAATGCTAATGCTATCTCCAACACCAACATCACCAATACCAATACCAACAACACCATCACCAACAACACATCCACCACAATCATCAACCAACAGCAACAACAAAATCCCAATTCGTTAATGCAACAAAATCAAAACATTTCCTCCAGTCTAGAGATAATCCTTTCGCCAATCATACAAAGCACACGTCGGTAAGTTCCTCCCCGTATAGTATAAAATCAATTCATATAAAGTGAATAATAAAAACAACAACAACAATAAGAACATCCAACATCAACAACACAATTTAGTTAAAGAATTAAGTGAAGAACCAAATTTGAACTAAATTATAATTGTTTTTTTTTTGTTTTTTTTTTTGTCTTCGAATTACAAGTTAATTAGTTTAAATTAATTTTATACATAAATGCATGGTGTGCCATCTCAATTGTTGAAACATTTGAAATTAAATATGTACATATGTATGTATCTCCACAACAACAACAACAACATCATGATACTTATAATGCAATATAATGTGAAGCTATATAAGATTTTGTAATTGTGACCCTGAGATATTTCAATTTCTTATTTTATTATGGATACACGAAAAATAGTTATGTCTCTATAAATCAATGTCATTTCAATCAAATTCACTGCTGCCATTTTAGTCTTTTTTCCGGTCAGTTCTATTCTTATTTTAACTAACTTAGCCGGAAAAAAAACAATGCCAAACATCCCCTATCCGGAACTATCCCTAACTGATATTGTACTCAATCATAGTCGGAAATAATCGAAATAACCGACATATAACGGGTTGTGCCCATTACTATCGATTTTTCTTTTCATTAACAAACAAATATGCCAAAAGAAATATATATAAGCAAAAGTTTCGGGAGTAAAGATAAAATCTACTATATATTAAACAAAGTTGAAAAATGTGTATGTTTCCCTCTAGCACCCGTAATTTTCAAACGATTTAGTTAGTTTTTTTTTTTTAAATGGAGATAATTACAATAAATCGCGATTATGTTAAAAAAAAAAAAAAAAATTTTTAAAAACATTTAAAAAAGAAATTCTTAGATATATTTTCATACAGCAATAAAAATTGCCTTGAACAAACTAAGTTTCACATGTAAATTGGGCCACAGCAAAGTGTGCCTGGTGGGCACAGCTAATAAAATTAAAAAGGCAATCATTTACGATCATACAATAAAAAATTGGTGATACTCAAAGTATTCGAATTATTCATTAAAACTTACACACATTTTCTAGGTAAAGGTATTTATTTATCTCGATAAAATATTCTGATATTTTTAATATAAAATTGTCAAGGAATAAATAAATTCTTCTGTTTCCATTGAATAATGTCACTTTGAATTGGATTTAGTTCCTCTCAGAGCGTTAATATTTAATAAAATTGTCATCTGAAAAGAACCTTATTTGCATATCTCATTATCCACCTCAATGTTTTCCTTAAGAAAAGCATTTAAAGTAATATTAGGATTCAATCTTATCCATTAGTTTCCATCAAGTTTTTATATTTATTAATATTAGCCAAGAAAATTAAAGGTATTTCATCTTTATATGTATTTTCTGGTGATTTTTGCACAATTTGCTTTATGTGTTTTGTAACTAGAAGCGTAGAAAAACAACAACATTTTTAAATGTGTAATGCATTTTTGAATGTTCTTTGTAATAAGAAATTATTATTGGCCACAATTTATATAAAATAAATAGATCAAATTGACCTAAAACTTAAACCACTAATCAGTAAACATGTACTAATTTATACAGAAATTATTGATAAAAACTTGAATTGATTATGTTTAGGTTATTCTTTCCTAAACAGTAAAAAATTGATGGAATAAATGTTTCGGGCTGCGCAATTGCGTGCGTACCTAGAATATTTGTTTGTTGTATATAAAAACATTGAAACCTCTTTGTGCCTTTCTCTGTGCAAATAATACACATAAGTGATCACTTGTGGATATTTTTTTATTTATTACATCTCATATGCTTAAGGTTAACTTAAAGCTGCAAGAGGGGATGTGGCCATGGCTGCTGTGGCCTTCGGCCAGACTTGTGGATATAAATGCATGATGAACTTCATATTTTACAGGACTCTGTCAAAACCAAATACAACTTTCAGATTCTTTGCCTTCCTACAAAATGTACTGATTCTTTTATTACTGACTAATAGTAAGTGATCATCTCCTTCATCTATTCTTTTAACTGTGTTATTACCAATCATTGTCATTGTACAGAACATTGCTCTAGGTGATTTCTAGTAATTCATATTTTAATGAACCTGAAGGAGGTGTATCACTTTATTCTTGAATTAATCTTTGTAATTGTTAAAAATCAAAAAAATTTTAAAACTAACATCTGACAAAATGTCGATTCAATAGAAACATATTTCCCTTGAGTAAAGTTGCTTTTTTTTTTTTGTCCTTCATTACAATTTATTTCATCATTACATTAGTTTGAACTCAAGCGATTTATGTATACTAAAGATATCAAATGACGCTTCCAACGATGTGCTGAAACTTTTTACAATTAAGTTGTTGTGCAGATATTTTCTTTTATAATTCATGATAACCATTGTAGATGGCGTATCCAAGATACAATATAATTTGTGTATAAATATACTGAGTACATTAAAAAGATACAATAATTAGATTGTGTAATGATATGAAATGCATGCCATCTTTTTCTAAAATCAAATTAATTAATTGTATTTTTAATATAAAAAGAATATTATAAATAGTAGTTTATTTGAAAAATCATGAATATTAAATTAAGTAACCGCGTTGTTGTTGTTGTTGTTGTTCCATTTCGTTTGTAATTGCGATTGCGTGGCATTCAAAATCTAAATTGAATTATTTAAATGTCACTAAGTAAATAATTTACAAGTGAAAGAAGTAACAACAGCAACAACAACAATCAAATCAACAGCAACAAACACAACTTCATCAAAACAAACAAATAACAAATTCCCCCATAAAAAAAAATAATAACAATTCTATATTAAGCGGCATTGGCATAGGCAACTTCAAAAGAAGCAAATATATACAAACAACATGAGTTGATAAGAAAGTATCTACGTGAAATAAGTTGAAAAATTAATGTTAAAAGCTCACAATGAAAACAACATGAAACAAACAAAAACAAAAATAAAAACATAATAAATTATGTATTAATGTGACTCTTAGGTGCGAAGCGCCATTGGCAAACGACAAACGCCAAGTGAAAAACACTTTTCGTTTTCCTAAACTTCAAATTCAACAACTAAGAAAATGCTTTCCTTCTGTCACTCTTACTATCTGTTTGTCTGTCTGTCTCTGGCTGGTCTCTCTTTCAATTTCAATTCAATTTTCTAAGTTGCGACCTCTACCTACTTGGGATTTACATTTTGATTTTAAGACTGTCATTTGTCGTCGACAAC
Source organism: Amiota mariae (assembly GCA_035041805.1). Taxonomy (NCBI): domain Eukaryota; kingdom Metazoa; phylum Arthropoda; class Insecta; order Diptera; family Drosophilidae; genus Amiota; species Amiota mariae. Next base: position 1,946,705 of record JAWNKV010000707.1, on the reverse strand, counting down.
AATGAAGGCGACATTTTTCCCTCCATCCATTCGACAAGTATCTTCCTTCTACTGTCTTTTTACGCATGAGCAAGCAAAAAGCACACAAAAATAGAAGTATTTATGTTCGCGCCACAAAATGCCAAATGTTCGAGAATTAAAAAAAAGAAGAAAGCACTAAGAATAGCAATAACAACAACAATGACAAGGATTTACGATGTGAGTGAGTCCTTTGAAGAGGCAACTAGATCAAGTAACTACAATTGTAAAACAACAACAGCAAATGCTTTGAACACTAAACAACAAGTTTTCTATATCAAAATCTTAAGTTATTTGAAATAAAGTTAAATAGTTTGAAATAATTCTAAGCAGCCAAGGATCTCGTGATTGCAAATGACATAAGAAGACAAGAAAAAAAAATTCATATTAAATGTCAATATTATCATAAATACAAATAATAATAATAATAGTAAGTAATCAGCAGCTGCCAGCTCCATCAACTATAAAATGAATTATATTATAGATCCGCTTTTTAAAGTCCTCTCCTCACCTCACCTCACCTCAAAATTCAAATTTCCAAATTAAATAGAATTGCACTCCTAATGATAATTTAATTGATCAATTGAATTGAACTTGTGGTAAACTGAAGAAATTGCAATGATATCAAATAAGCTTATTGAAATGAAGCATGTAAAACTGTGCAAAATATTCATTAAAGAAGAATTTTTAATTCTAAACCATCAATATGACTCATCATCATGAACCCAATATCGCACATCAGTACATGGATTTCATCTGAATCTGCATCTTGTGCATCATACTATATTCTAAAATATGTGATGATGATTAAATCAACAAGCAATTAAACTGAAAATCATTAATTGTATTGAAGTTATTAAGCTTACAGTTATTTTAATTTTATGTATTTACAGAATACAAATCAAAATAACCAACTCATTCTTGCCAACTTAGGGATATTTTCAAAAGTCAGGATTCAGAAAAAAAATATTATAAATAGTCACAATTACAGGGAAAACCCTCTACAAAAAACAAATTGACGGTTTTGTCATATTCTTTGTTTATTAATTAATTAATATTTTAAATATAAATACATTTCCTTCTGATTCTGTCTTTTGAAAATGAAAAATACCCATAAGTTGGCAAGCCTGAACCAACCCTAACATTAACTTGTGAATGGCATCTGTTGTCTTATGAAGCTATTTATAACTTGTGGTAGAGTGTAATTTGTAAAGCAGTTGTGAGCCCTATATTTCTTTCCAAATAATTCTATTGGACTATTTACAAATGAATGAAGGTTCACATTAAAAATACCCAATTACTTTTCTTTATTGATACAATGAAAAAAAAAAAACAACAAACGATTGTATAAATAGAAAAATGTTAAGTACTTTATTTAAATTTCATGTGTCCTTTAAAAAACAGGTTCAGGTTTCATTTCTTTGTATTCATCAATTTATTTATTAATTTGCTTCTTTTTTTTTCTTATTTCGCTGAAAATTAAAGCATTTAAGCATTTGGAAATCTAACCATGATAAGAAAAATAGTACAATTTAGAATTTTATCCGAAAACTCCCCTCGTTTCGAAATAATAGTATAATGAAGTCATTTGGTGGTTGATGGTGGTGCCCTTTAAATGACTACACAAACAATCAAAAAAAAAATACTCATACGCAGCATTGCGTGCACTCATTGAAGCAACAAAAGACAAGGAAATTTTACAAAAAATTAACGACAAATGAGAAAGAAACCCAAAGTAGAAAATAAAAACCAAAAGCAGCAGAATGAAATTTCTGTTAAATGACTGAAATGATAATACACATCCAACATGACATTCATATTTATGTTTTGATGCTGGGAAGAAGAACTGTGAAAGGAAGAAATCAGACAAATGGGCAATGGCAACGGAGTAAAAAAAAAGAACAAAAAACAAAGCAACAAACCCCAAAAATATGCAATGAAAACAAAGTAAATGACCTTCAAAACTCGATAAGAGAGAACAAAAATAAAATGATGACAAAATAAAAAGCGAAAAAAGTGCTAAAAATAAATTGTACTACATAATTTCAAATATACAGAAATAAACAGAATAAAAACAGAAAGGCAACAACTACCACCAACAAATATTTTAGATAAACAGACAAATACATACGGACAGATACATACGTAGATAAAGGAACGAATGAATGGATGAATAAATGAATGGATGGACAGTAAGGCAAAGCAAGCCAACGAGCCAAAAAAAAAAAAGGGGCTAAAGCCAAAATAGACAATAAACAAAACAAAAATTATGATGACTACAAATAAAATAAGAAAAAACGAGAGATATAAAAAACATTAAAATATACGAGTGCTTTGGCTGGCAATGATATCCTGATGATATTATCCTTGTGCGCAACACATAAATACAAATTTTGAATATAAACACCACACACATACATATAACATAACACATCTATAAAAGTTGCGCAAAAAAAAAAAAACAAAATAAAAGAGATGATCATATAAAGTAAAAACTTGGTTGATGGCAACGACCAAGAGAGAGAAGTCATACCTTCTGCCATATCCATACGGGAAATATACGAGATGAGCTCATTGTTACATATTTTCGTAAAATTTCCCTAAAATAAATGAAAAGTTTTCATGTAGAAAAAGTAAAAACAAAATATTATATTAATATCGAATTTTCAATATTCCACACATTTTCTCATACTAAATTCATGGTAAATGATATTAAAATGATACTAAAGTAACAGTTTCATACTTATTTGATTATTCCATTTGAAAGGGGAGCATTTTTTAAATGAATATTCATAAGTATATTGTAAATGCTGAGTATTTAATGTGAAGAGTGAATATACTTTTCTTTATTGTTCATTGACACTTCACATTATATGAAATCATTTAAAGTTGAAGGTATGATAAGCATTCGACTTTTGTACAAAAGAGATTGTTCGAGCTTAATATGGTACGATATTTTAGGAGAGAAGAGTCTAAGGGTAATAAGATAGGCACTGAGTGTCGAAACAAATACTTGGAAAGCTTCTGCAAGGTGATTAAAATGTACAAGAGATCTTTTTTTTTTTTTTTTTGGAGTAAAATGTAGACATTCTAATGATTTGTCGTTAGCATTCTGCTATCATACTTTATTTATTTACTTGCAACCCGCCCCGGTATACCACGGGTAGCAATTCAATTTTTTTTAGCATTCATTTTTTTTTTTTTTTTTTTTTTTTTTTTATTTTATTAAAATCGGTTCAGTATATTTTGCGCCAAATAAAAAAAAGTTATAAAAATCTCTAAGTCGCCATGATATATTTATTTTTTTTTTTTTTTGTTAATAACATTAATAAATAAATAAAATATGATTTTCACTGTTGCTATTTATTTATTATTTATTTTCTAGTTTCTCTTATTAGGATATTTGAACTAGCGTTATTCAATAAATTACTATGTAACAAATCAGATGGTTTCAACTTAGTATCGTTCAAATCCATTAGTATTTTTTCAGCCGATTCAGTCCTTCACATTCTTAGATGTTCCTCTTATCAATTGGCATCCATTTGTTTCCAATGTTCATAATATTATTTTATGGGGCATTTTGAACTCTTTAAGATCGCATTTCAATTGCAGCAATAGTTTATTTTTTTCTCTTGTTGTTTTTCTTCATTAAGATCAATTTTAATAAATTCTGAAGAATCTAAAAGATTTTTGATACTTTTCAGGATATAAGCTGCCATCTCTGTTGATTCTCGCTCCGCTTAATCTCTCATATGCTAATCTTGCCCATTTGTATATTTTGCTGATTAAGCGTCTTATTTCTCAGTCTTTGTACTGCCAATTTTGGTGAGCCTTCTTTCGCAAGAAGGCCTTATAGAAAATATATTAGACTATTGACTATAAGTCTTCTTCAAAATACAGTTTTTAGGGGCAATTTCGTCATGACTCACACTATAATCTTAAAAATGAATAAATATTGAATTGAATGCAAGAGCATTTATCAAATGACAATTTAATGAAATCGAACCAATATGATTGCGATATATTAAATTGAAGCGCTAAACTGCCCATTTCAATTGAGTTTAATTTTAATCAAAAAAAAAATTTTTTTTTTTTTTTTAAATTTTTTTATTTGCAATGTTTTAAAAGTAAGTACTTAATAACCATCGATGGACTAAAGTTTTATTTTAATTTTCATGATATTAATTGTTTTTGGTTATTAAATTAATTAATTACAATCTTTATTATACTCATCATAAATTTATCTTAGTAGATAATTCTTATTTATACATAAAATATTATGATATTTTAGCTTCATAATTTATGTGTGTTTATTTGTGTAAAAGATAAAACTGAAGAAAAAGTTGGTGTTGGCGCCAAGAAAGAAATTTATGTAGAAATTTTTAACAATTATGTATTAGAAACCTTAATACTCAACGCCTAAATACAAAAATTCTAGTAATCTCACCAATATTTATATTATTTTGTAGTTCACTTGATTGTTATTATTGCTTTTCTTTATATTTTTTGTTTTGTTTTGTGTTTTTTTTTTTATACAAAAATATCACTCATACGGCCTGTGAACCATTAAATAGTAAAAATAACAATAGAAAATGCTAAACACATTAATTTAACTAAAATACACAAACAACCACCAACAATGGAAAACAAGTAAATTTCTAGTTTGTTTGTAGTTTTATTATGCACTAACACAATTGCACAGGCACATAGATACACACACACACACACACACACACACGCACACACACACTCACACACACGTAACTTGAACTAACAATAACAATAAGAACAAAAAAAAAACAATCCACAATTGCTTGCTTTTTTTTTTCTACACAAAATATAATACAGAGAATAGAAAATTGCAGAAAATCCTTGAAATCAAAAAAAAAAAAAAAATCCTTAAACAATTCATAAAATTAAAACTAGTAAAACTAGAAAAATTACTACAAAAACAATAAAAAAAACTAACTTCATTGAAAACTAAACTAAAACTAAGCAGAACAGAACAGAAGAATAGAAAAACTTTTGTTTAATTTACATACTAAAACTAAATGTGTGTATTTTTCTTCTCTTCCACTTCTCATCCCATTCAACTTAACTCGACTCTACTGTATTCACTCCTTTACTCCGCTCCTCTACTTTATGTAAACAGAGCGCAATAGTAAGCGAAATGAGTACAGAATTGTGAGAATTAGCTAAATTTAATTTGCAATAGCAACCACATCAACATCAACTACCCGCATCATCAGTAATAGCAATAGCAACAACAACATCAGCAGCAGTAACAACAGGAGCAGCATCTTTCTCATCCTCATCATCCAATTCATCGTTAGTTGTAGCATCTGCATCAGCACCACCGCCAACAGCATTTTGTAAACTTTGGCTACAACAGCAACAACAATTGCAACTACAAAAGCAGCAGCAGCAGCAACAACAACTGCGACTGGATAGGAGGGAGGGTATCCTCAAGCAAGGACATGATGATGAGGTACATGCATCACAACAAGCTTGGCTCTAAAACAAACCACAAAAGTAGTTCAAGTTAAACAAGTAAACTATTCAACTTCTGTACAGCATCAACAACATCAACAACAACGACAACAACGAGATTTAGAATGAAATTGAGATTAAAACAATAAACAACATTTAAAAGGCATAAAGTAAAAAACTTATATCGAAACGAATCGAAAATAAATACTCATTTATGTTTAGGCACAAAGTCAGAATGTATTTAATCACTTAATTAACAAAATATAAAATTTACTGCCAACAAACATTTTATACTTAGAATCACTGGAAGTTAAGCAATTCTCACTTGGTTGATAAGAAGATGAATCGATGTATGAGAAATCTTAAAATAAAATATTATATGTAAATATATATATGTACATCATATATATTATAGTAATAAGTATTGTATAAGATAATTGTTAAGTTACATGATTTGAATTTAATGACGAAAGCCAAGTAAACCAAATAAAATTTGTTTAAAGGCTAAACAATGGAAAACATAATATAAAATTAAAAATAAATTTAATAAATAATAATGTATGTTTGTATGTATGTATTTCTTATTACAAAAAATGCACATGTGTCAAAGTAGAAGGCAAATAATAAATAAATTAAAATTTCATTTATTAAACAATGGAAATTTTCTTATACTTTTCAAAAAATACTAAAAATAATAAATAAGCAACAGCAGCGAATAATCAAAAAGCCAAAGCCAAAAAGTAGGCAACAACAATGAAGGATAAGCAATGTGTGTCGTTTTGAGTAAACGGCAAACATTAAACATAAACCAAATAAGAAAAAAGAAAACAGAAAACAGAAATAAAAACAATATAGAAAAAAGAAAGAAAAATAGGAAGAATCATGTAAAAGAATTATGTATAATAAAGAATGATAGAAAAGATAGAAGAAATGAAAGGAGCAGCAGAATCAGCAGTCAGTCGTTGGGATATAAAAGGCGAAAATAAATTGTGCGTTAATGATAAGCGACGCATTTCTACTACATAAAATTTATGAAAATATGCGCGATACTCCAACAACAACAAAAATTACATTGAATAGAAGAACTGATGAGAGAAGAGAGAAATGAGAAAGTCAACGAACGCGTGTGTTTTTGTGCCGCCTAAAAGTAGGCAACAGGAATTTATGCGTGCATGAAAAGTACTAAAAGAACAGAAGAACACATAAGCACACACATCATACACACCACACACGACACACTACCAACAAACAACAACCTAAGACAGGATAACATCAACGATAAATATAAAATTTTATTATCATTTTTTTTTCTTTATTTTCTTTATTTTAAATATGCGCAACAACAACTATTCATATGATAATCCATTTTAGATACAAAACTCCCCACACACACACACACACACACACACACACACACACACCATAAATTCAAAAGAAGGAAAAATAAGGGAAATTCTTTGTTAAACTAAAAATAGGAAACAATTTAAATGAAACTAAAATAAAAAATAAAAATTAAATAAAAAAGCAAATAAATGCGAAGCATAAAAATGCACAAAATAATATAAAAAAAATAAAAAATTATAATATAAAAATATAGGACACAAAAAAGATAGAAATGGAAAATGATACTGGCTACTTTATATTGTAGCTAGCAACCTACATACTTATTTACTTATAAAGTTTCTTAGTCCATTGCCATAGCAGCAGCATCAGCACATGGATACATGAATGAATAGAATGAATTTTTAAATGTTTTCAAGAAGAAAACAAAATTTTTAAAAGAAAAGCCAAGTATTAAGTGAAAATTGTTATGTGAAGAACGTCCAAAAATAAATATTAAATTTATATTTTAACAGCACTTTAATCAATAAACAATAAATAAATCCCCTATTGATCTTTAATAAAACAGAAAATATAATAAAATAATAATAATCATAAACATAAACTGGCTGTCTAGTGTATCTTTTCCAACTTAATATTAAATACAATATTACAATAAAAATTGTCTTTAAATTTGATGTATTTCCCTCACTTTAATCAATTCCAATTGATTTCCAATTTGGTTTTGATGTAGTCTGAACTATAAATTTTGAGTGTTCACTGCCATTTACAACTATAATAAAACACAAAATAAAAAAAAAATAAGAAAATATACATTTAGTATTTATAATAAAATTTTAATAAAAATAATTAACATAATTTAAGCGATACACACATACTACAATATATGGTATTAATTAAATTTATAATATTTCTAATAATAAAAGCATAACTAACATATTTTAGTTAAAAATTTATTATAAATTTTAATATGTGTAATCATCGAAAATAATAAAAAAAATCAAAAATAAATTTAATAATAAACAAAAATAGAGAAAAAACAGAAATTTGATGAGTTTCTTTTCTTTTTTGTTTTTATGTGTAACGTATTTTTATGTGTGAATTACATATATTGTATTGTGTACGTGTATTTATGTATTTTACTTACTAGATATGTCATTTTAATATTTACATACGAAACATTAAACAATTCATATTAACATTTTTATAATAAATATATATATACAATAATTTATAATAATATTCTACTACTTTACTGCTACATACACATAACATACATACATACATATTTATAATATAACATAAAATATGTAACTAAAAAATATTTAAAATACTTATATGTATATAAAATCATATAAGTATTATATATATTATGAATGTATATTGATGTATTGTCACACTTTTTTAAAAAGAAAACAAGAAAAAAAAATAAAAATAATATACAATCAGAATAAAATAAAATAAACATTTTTTAAAAATATAATATGTTTACGTTTTCTTTATTTTACTAGTAATCATCCAACAGTAATAAGTATACGAGTATGCTTACACTTCTCGTATCAGATACTGTCTACTTTTGCATCAATACATCGATTGCTATAGAAAGAAATGAAGTGATAAATTTACACTAGTGGACAAAGAAATAGTGGTGATTATTAAAATTGATAAAATCAAATTAATATAAAATTTTGTAAGTCTGTCTGTCAACAATGTTTACAAATGAAACTGAAGAATCTCTTCAATGAAATTGATTATAAATAAAAACCATTTGTTTGATCGTTAATGCTTATGTATCAAGGTGCATGTCTTGGTAAGCTTTAACAGCCTCATAATTGAGTCCAATATGTCATAAAACAGATCAATTACCCAGCAGCCAATACATGTTTCTGATTTTTAACCGACTTCAAAAAAGAAGGAGGTTATATGTTCGATTGTATGTGGGTTTTATGTTTGTTCACTTAATTCTATGTCAATTGTGGGCCGATTTTGAAAAGGCGTAAACCCTCAGATCAAGTCAGATTCTGATAAAAGTGACGTTCTGTGTTCGAATCTATGTATTCATATTTATGTTCTTTTATTCTTATTCTTGTAGAACTCAACAAAATAAGACGAAAAAACCTAATAAAATTTTTCGATATCCCGCTTTATTTTCGAAGATACAATATAAATTGGTACAGATATCATACTTCTGCAATCAACACATTTTTAATGAGTTCATCCACAGTTCCATTTCCATAATTTCCTACGTGATTCCATAGGAACATAAGGAATTAGAACTGCCAAACAAATCTGTTATTTTTCGCTTTTTAGTAACTTTTTGTGGTTTTTGAAATCGGTTGAGTTTTTTTTTTTTTTTTTAATTTTGTTTATTAATTTTATAAAGTGTGGACAGTGAAATAGATCCGTTAGTTATAAATTAAGGCAGCACATATTTTGTTGTTAATTAATTGAATGAAGATTTAACAACAATAGGTGGATCGTACAACACATCACTGTAGTGCAAAGGAGGGAAGACTTGTACATGAGAATCGAAAATAAAATAAAAACCTACAAATTATTTGTATATCTCAAAATTTGATTGGAAATTCTCTTGAGAAAAAAAAAAATATTTAGGTATGTGGGCATAAAAATAAACCTTTGCATTAACCGATAGATGCTTCCGTTACTTTGCCTATCAAAGGGTCATAGCCCTGAAAGATCCTTTGCTTAGGAATAAACATTTAATGATGAGGAAAAAATCTGCACGATACTTGAATATAAGACCAAATAAGAAAAGAATGTCAACAAAATTATCGTCCTTTTATCACGAGATTTGTTTGAAAATGATGCCGAAAGGAACGTTCTTTAATCAAAATGTAAAGAATTCTATATAGAGGGTCATAGGCTGGTATTTCATATTATCCTTATTTATTTATTTTTATGTTTTTTTCCTATTTATTGTTTGTTTGTCATGATTTTTTGTAATTAATTTATTTTAGTTTAAGTTCACTTCAATTTATATTTTTGTCTTATTTTTAAGTGTAAATTGTTGCATTTATTTTTGTTTTAAGCTGACAATTTCCTTGTCAATGTCATTTCAAATAAATAAACGTAAATAAGTCAATTTAAATAAATGAATGTAAATGAAGGGTTCATAAAATAATAGTCGAATATGGTATGGGGTTACTTTTGTTAGCATGGGATAAGTCCGACATATTGTATTATGGCAACATAGATGGATATGCTGGAAGTTTCAACAAGACAACGAACTAAGTTCTGGTGGTAATAATGGTTTCTCATAGACATAGAAGTGTAACAGTTCATATTATATAACAAAAAATAAGTTTCCAAAGCACCATACTATCAAAGACTAAGTTTGTAATCATTATTAACTTCTGCTTAATAAAAGTCTTTAAATATATATGAACATTAATTTTATAACAACGCTACAATTGAAATATTATGTTAAGTTTCTCTTTTTAATGTTCAAACAATTTTTTCTGAAATATTCCATGAAAGCAATTATGTATGTGTTTTTAATTTTCTACTTTAGTTTTAAATATTTATTTTAATACAATATATTTGCATCATTTTTCATAGTCAATAAGAATTCATTCGAACTATGGCTAGCAATCTGAGAATAAATGCATAAATTAGAATTCTAATTAAAAATGTATCAATGGCATAGTCTACATTCGTATGTATGTTTTTGAAAGTTGAGTCGTTATGGTGAGTTTCTGAACCGTAAATTTAAACCGTCGTTTTTTGCTTACACAAATACTATTATAGTAATCAATTCATATCATATTTGTTTATTTTCTTTGAATATACGAGTATACTATACTATTATATATTGTACTTCGTTTGCACAAATGACAAGAAGCTACAATTATGAATTCTATCAATTTGCAAATCGAGTGCGTTTTGCAAAAAAAAAAAAAAAATACACTGAATCTACTGAATCTATTATATACGATATGTGAGTCGCTGAACCTAACCCTAGACTACAAGAAAATTCTAAGCTGAGCTGAGTACATCCATGAAAAACGAGTATCCGACCTGTGTTCATAACTCCGCATCAATATGTTGAAGCAGCACACGATGCAGTTTCTTCTTCAATACCAAGTTTTGTTTCAAAATCAAAAAAAAAAAAAAAAATTGTGCGGAAACTACGTGTATTGCAATGAGCTTAACACCATTTATACAAGAATAGTAAAACTTAAAAACAGTGGCCAGCGCTCTGCTTGATCTCAAGCACAATAACACCAGAATATATTAAGCATGTGTAATTTGCATTTGAAGAAGATCATCGTTAACTTTGTGTGAATTAGAAAGTGATTTTGGTATTCCGAAAATTTGTATTTCAAGAAGTTAAGCAGAAAAAGATTCGCATGCAAGTCGCTTAGGGCAACTAAGAAATGTGCACTAATGATGAAAATCTCCTTAAAAGCCAATGACATTTTGTCTACTCAAGAATGAACCATCAGTCGAATCTCGATAATTCGAACCCCATTAAATCGTAAACCTCAACAATTCGTAACAAAATGCTGGTCCCTTGAAAAAAATTCGTTAATTCGTAAAAATTCCATACATTTTGGTGCCCTCTGTAATTCGTATTTTTATTTGCAATTCAATGAACATAAAAATTCTTATAAATCGCAATTTATTTTTAAAACCTCTTATAATTCGTAATGCACAAAATTGTTATCAGTTTACCGTTAACTTTTATAGACTATTTTATCGCCTTCATGTCGCCTTACGCGCTTATTAATCTGGTTAATAGCATTGATGAGAAAAAATAGTTTAAATGTACGGCAATGCAAATTGCTTATAAAGCAAACTTATTTCAAGACGATCAAGTGAACATAGATTATCTATGAAATCGTATATCTGAAAATTTTGAAAATGTTGCCCTTTTCGATGATTACGTGAATATTGATATTGACGTAACTATATCCGGTACGCTGACGGAAGTAGTTGCCATAATGTCCAACAAAATGTGGTTGTTTAAAAAGGTTGGTAAACTCAATTGAAGGAATTGGCGAAAAGAATCTCAAGCAATTGAAAATTACAAACATTTTTAAAGGATAATTTTTCTCTTAATATTATTTTATGTTTCTGTTTTTATTTTCATATTAATAAAATTAGACAATATGTGAAATCCACTGAATTGTGAAACCCCGTTAATTCGCATTTTTCTTTTATCAACCTCGTTAAATGGAAATCTTGATAATTCGAAAACCCCAGTAATTCGTAATAAATGCTGTTCCCTTGCAATAACGAATTATCGGGATTCGACTGTAATTTTAAGTCAAATCTATTTTTCAAAAATTTTCCATTTTTACTTCTCACAATTAACCTTAACGTTCCATTTGTGTGTATAATCAAAACAAAAAAAAAAAACAGTTTTTTGAAAACTGAAAAACACACTGCAAACAACTGGGTAAAAAATATCATGTTTTTAAGCACTATGAATTGCCAAATGTTGTACATGTTCTCAGTTTCGTTTCGTTCAAAAAGTGACCTTCTTCTTATTTATTAAAATAATTTAAAAAATACCTTGAACTTTATACTTAACTTTAATATAAAAATCAATCCAAAATCAATGGAGGATTAATCTTGAAAAATTGGTCACCTAACGTTGAACACACACACATAGAAAAAGTTTGCTTTTCTGGAACAATCTGATTAAATGAAAAAGAGTCAATGATTCATATTTGATATAAATTGAAGAAACGTTGATAATATTTTTACTGTATTATATTCGCGAACGATCGATTCCAACTTGCATTTCTCATTTAGACTTTGCATCAAACAGACTACAACGCGGCTACAAATGAAAATTATCGCTTCAGCACGTAAAGTGAGTATGGATAAACTATTTTTAATAAACAAAATAACAACAAATAAATATTGTAAATAAATATTCTGAATTAATAGGGAAACTGAATTAACTGAAATTATACCTCAAATCAAAAATAATAATAATAATAATAATAATGAGAATATTTCTGTATTTATTGTTGTCAGTATAGTATAGACGCATAGTCGCGCCCCGCCGACTTACATTTCAATTATTGGGAGGTTTTTTTTGTATCAATATATCAATATATAATGTATGTATATATAAAAGGAAAGTGTGTGTATGTATGTCCATCTTTTTCTCCATAACCACCCACTGCCACCTATTCATGGTTGAAAGTGGTAGCATAACATGACGAAACAGCTAGTAGTAAATAAAAAACCAGTAAAAAGACGATTAACTTTGGCTATGCCGAAGTTGTAATATTCTTCACGCCCCTCCCAGTGATCCGAGGGTCTTGAAATTTACAAGGTTGGTGAATATTGGTAAGAAACTTATTGTGTTAATATTTCAAGTCGTTAGTATAAAAAATAAAAAAGGTTTTCTAATAAGAACTTTAATTTGAATCCAAGTTCGTAAGGGGGGTATCCCCTAGTGGTCCTGCTCAGCTGATTTTGATAAATGTACTGTTTATGATGAAAAAGCTCTGTGCAAAATTTCAGCTATCAAGCCTAAAAACTGAGGGACTAGTTTGCATACCAACAAGACAGACGGCCATGGCTGGGTCAACTCGTCTCGTCGCGTTGATCCAGAATATATATTACTTTATGGGATCTCTGAATCTCTCCTTGTGTGTGTTCAATCTAGGGGGGTACCCCCAATAGTGGCAGGGGAGAGTTAGAAAAGATTGGAGGAAATTAGAAATGTGCTGGTTCAGACTTGAGCGGGAATCGACGCACTAATAAATGAGGCAACGAGCCAATCATGCTCATCCTTTTATTTCGTATGTTTGTGTGTAAACAAACAATACACTTAATAGTCATTCAATGTGAATATGTATAGCTAAATGTTGTAGTCTTCTTCTTTCGCAAACATTGTACAACATATGATGTGTATTAAATTTAAATATTCATTTATAATCAAAAATCAAGCACTAAAATTGCAAGATTCATCTGCCCTATCAACCGGCTAATAAGAAAGGCATAATAACAAGTAACGATCTCTTCTTCTTCTTCTTCTTTGTTTACCGCTGTCCATATAATTTTTTAAGGTCATTCAAATGGAATCATAGATAATTTTAGTACCACATTTAAAATCAGGTTGGCAGTGCTTGACATGCAAATTATTTATCTACATACAGTAACAACTAACATTAATTGGTAAATATAAGCAGCAAAAGTGGTAAACAAATATATAGTTTCTTAAATTAAATATTAAAATAAAGCGTTACAATTTTATATGACGTAAGTATTGTTAAAGTATTTTAGTTTTTTTGAGCGTACGTTAGAGTGAGAATTGTGTTTATATCTTCTTATATAGAAAATGCCATCGATATATCATAATATTGCAGATATTGAAATCAAAAAGTCCTCATTTCACGTGGGAAAATTGAGTGATTTTAGTGATACTAGAAAAAAGTATATATATTTCTAATAATTCAAACAGTTTGCATATTATTTTTTATATAAGCAATTCACAATGCGTAAAAAACATAATTTTGTATGCAGTTGATGACAGTGTGTTTTATTTCGCGATTTGAAACAGCTGTTTTTTTTTTTGTTTTGGTTATACATACAAATAGAATGGCGTGCACATTTTTAGTTCTTTTAGCTAGATTTCTTTTCCTTCCTATTACATATTTTATTAAATTTTATCAAACAATTTACATTTTCAAATTTACTTAAAAATTTTTTTGCATCATCATTATAAAGGCACGCAAAAAAAAAAAAAAAAAAATGGGGGGAACATAATCGAACATCTCCTAAAAATCCATTTAACGCACTTTAAATTCAAAGTACTAATAGGATGAATCATGACTCATGAATTGGCTGTGTACATATGGATTCACGTCTAGCCTTCACACAAATGAATCATTCAATTAAATCAATTTTTCATAGTGAGAGGTGGTCATGGATTTTACGGACGACGATCTGATCGCATAGGGTTTTCTTTGTTTTTTGTCAGTTTCTTGGCAAGACAATATGAATCAATTATATAATTAATAATTTTTAAGACAACTCCAACCCTCATTACCACTTATTAATTTAATATATGTAATAGTAATTCCATTGAGACAACTAACTTTCTAATGCTCATAATTAGTTATAGAATATGTAGTTACATAATTTTAGTAAAGAAAAACTATTCTTCTGATTAATAAATTTCTCTAATTAAAATAAATAAAATAAAAAATTAAAGTAAATAAATAATTTTTGAAAATTGTTCAAATTTAATAAATAAGTATCTGTATATTCAAAATTTTTAATAAAAAAAAATTCAATATCCATTTAATGTAAATTCCAGCAGAAATACTCTATCATCATCATCAAATTTTGTTCACGCACATGTTTAATCATTATACTAAAATTCAAAATGATTTTTTTTTTCGATAACCGATAACTAATAGCCTTTTCACACTGCACTAAATTACGATGCATTTGTCGTTCAGACTATCAATTTTGAATCATGAATGTCTATTTTTGTTTTGGTTAAACATTCAAATGGAATGTGGTGGCCAATTATGAGAAATTAAACTGGAAATTGTGTAAAAAATATATAATTAAAAACAATTCGCAGTGTATGCAAATAATTCTTGTAGATTCCTTTTTCATTTCTGTTACTTATTTTATTAAAATTAAAAAAAAAAAAAAAAAAATTAATTAATAATTAAATAAATTACAATTTGAAATATACTTACTTCAAATTGTTTTGTACAATGATCAATGTTTCATGTTGGAGCGTAACAATGAAGATGCTTGATCATGCGGAATCCTAGTAGACAGTAGACAACAACAACGTTTTAACTCATAGTGCATTTAAAAATTATCACTATTCATTGTTATCCATAAAACTTGAGCATAAATCAAATGGATGGAAATACTAACCACACTACAGATCAAGCACATGTCTAATGCGGATGTATTCCTCAAAGTATCTTAAATCCCCTTTTTATACTCTTCACGCAGTGAATAGTATTATAAGTTTGTTATGAAGTTTGTAACACACAGAAGAAGACATCGGAGACCCCATAAAGTATATATATTCTTGATCAGTACGACTAGACGAGTTGTGTCTGTATGTATGCAAACTAGTCCCTCAGTTTTTGAGCTAGAGAGCTGAACCCTTCTCTTCACCATACGCATTACATTTGTCGGAATCAGCCAAATCGGAACCGGGATCCAAATGAAAGTTCCTATTAGAAAAATTTTTTTGTACTATCGAATTTGGACACTATAAGTGTCTGACCCATATCCACCAACCTTATAAATTTCCAGACCCTCGGACTACTAGCTGGGTCGTGATGCGTATTACAACTTCGGCCAAAAAAACTAGCCAAAGTTAGTCTTTCATTAAATTTTTATATTTTACATATACATATTCTGCTCCTCAAAACATTTTAACCCCATAGATTGAATCTAATATGTATTAAGATAATTTAGATTTAATATAATATTACTTATATCAATTTCTTAGAGTCGATGTCATAGTATTTAGCTGTTACTCTAATGTATGTATTATTATTTTATATATTTATTTAGTATACCGATTACCGTTTCCATTTCATAAGGAGGAGGTGGCTTCGTCATGTTTTTTTTTTTTTTGTTTTTTTTTTTATGTTCGGAAAAAAAGCATCGAAAGCCGGATCGGTCTACTACCGAAGTGCGGGACTTTAACCACGCTAAAAATTTCCGCCCCCCATGTCTTATTGTATGTATGTTTGTGTGTGTTTGTGTGTGTTTGTGTGTGTTTGTGTGTGTGTGTGTATGTGTGTGTGTGTGTCACACGTCTTTGGCACAATTTCGTTATAAGAATTGTATAATTTTAGGTTGAGATTAAATTTTTTTAATCAACTATCATTTCATTTTCAATCAATCCTGTATTAGTAATAAAACTCCATTGAAACAGGCGGGGTTTTGTGATTAGTGTGGCAAGGGCTTGATACAGGGGATTACATATACACATATAGTACTTTAGTTAACCTTAAGTAAATGTTAATTTTCTTATACAAATACATTTTCTGAAAATATTAAAATTAATAAATTTAATTTGTTAGAAAATGTTTAACATTAAGCGCCATAACTCTAATCGTCGCCGCAAACATTGCTCAAATAGTCGTCCAAAAACTG
The DNA here is from genome assembly GCA_035041805.1 of Amiota mariae. Taxonomy (NCBI): domain Eukaryota; kingdom Metazoa; phylum Arthropoda; class Insecta; order Diptera; family Drosophilidae; genus Amiota; species Amiota mariae. The sequence goes on along the minus strand of JAWNKV010000707.1, from coordinate 1,929,728 downwards.
GAAAAGTTGAAAAATCTGAAGAAAAATCACAAAAGAACGCGTTGACTGAAGTTCCAGCAAAACGACGACGTAAAAGAGATTTGTGTAAATTTGAAAAATACGATGAAGAAAACATCGTAATCGATGAAGAAATCATTGTAATCGATGATGAATCTGATTATGTTCACTATTCACCTCTTAAGACGATAGCTTCACAATTAAAATCACTGGACGTAGCGACAACATCGAAAGAGACACTTGATCAAATTATTAGATCTTGCCAAATAGACGATCATATTGTAACAGTAGGCAGTTTTTCACTAAGACGGTCTGATTTGATGACATTATTTAATAACACATGGCTTAATGATCAAGTCATCAACGCATATGTCTTTTTGGTCGAGCAAAGGAACAAACAACTACCTGATCAGCCAAAAATACTGGCATTAAATACTTTGTTATATGAACAACTGGTATATGCCAGGTTTAATGAAGCCTTAAAGTGGACTGAATATGTAAATGTGTATGAAATGGACTTACTTATTTTACCGGTTTGCATTAAATACGTTCACTGGGCCTTTGTTACAATTGATATGAAGTCTAATTTGATCAACTATTACGATTCCCTCCAGGAGACACCAAAGAAAATAACTATCACTCTGATTAAACAGTTTTTGGTTGAATTACAAGTTCAGGCAGGCGCAAATGTCACAGAATTCCAGGTGCAAGTGAAAAGAGTTCCGAAACAGAGCAACTCTGATGATTGTGGAGTATTCGTCTGCATGTTTGCCGAGCATGTCGCCCTCCGTGCTCCAATAATGTGCACACAAAATGAAATATCGGAATACTACAGAGAAAAAATTCTAAAATCGTTGCTAATGAATAATTTATTCACTAAGTAAGTGTTCTTTCTAACTTTGACATTTGGCCTGTAAACATAATTTTTGTAAATTTATTTTTTATTTATCTATTTATTTCTTTGTTCACCTAAGTACGCTCAAATATTTTTGATGATTTATTTGGTTCTTATTTTAGTTCTAATGAAACATTTCTTTCAGCAACGATAAATCTGAATAAGCAGAATGAGTGGTCATCATCAGAATCAGAATCAAAAACCGAATCCACGCTCAGCGCATAGCGGTGTCGGTTCAAGCAAAGTTACCACAGTAGTCGCTACCACTGGTACTGACAACGAGACCATGACGGAGATCTCATATATCGACTCTAAAGTAGTCGGCAATGGTAGTTTCGGGGTTGTCTTTCAAGCAAAAATGGTGCCTTCGAACAACTTGATTGCCATCAAGAAAGTATTGCAAGATCGCCGCTTCAAGAACCGTGAACTTCAGATCATGCGCAAACTTAAGCATTGCAATATTGTTCAGTTGTTGTATTTCTTCTATTCGAGTGGTGACAAACGTGAGGAGTTATACCTAAATCTGGTCTTGGAGTTTATACCGGAGACGCTGTACAAAATCGAACGCCAATACTCGCGGGCCAAGCAAACGTTGCCAGTGAATTATGTACGTTTGTACATGTACCAATTATTCCGTAGTCTCGCCTATGTACATTCACTTGGCATTTGTCATCGCGATATTAAACCACAGAATATGCTACTTGACTCCGAATCGGCAGTTCTAAAGTTGTGTGACTTTGGGAGCGCCAAGCAAATCGTACATAATGAACCGAACGTTTCGTATATATGTTCGCGTTACTATCGAGCCCCAGAGCTTATTTTCGGTTCGATTAATTATACGACTACAATTGATATGTGGAGTTCTGGCTGCGTACTTGCCGAATTGCTATTGGGTCAACTGATATTTCCGGGCGATTCAGGTGTTGATCAAATTGTCGAAATCGTCAAAGTTATGGGCACACCAACTGCAGAGCAACTTCGAGAAATGAACCCCAATTACAAATCCATCAAGCTGCCCCAATTGAAGGCCCATCCTTGGGGAAAAGTATTTCGCTTGCGTACTCCATCTGAGGCTATTGATTTGGTATCGAAGCTGCTAATCTACACACCGCATGCACGCATCGCCCCCCTGAGTGCTTGTGCACATCCGTTCTTTGATGAGCTACGAACTGATCCTAATCAGTTATTGCCCAATGGTCGTCCCATGCCTCCATTGTTTAACTTTACCGATTATGAAATGTCAATCGATCCAAGCATAATGCCACTCTTAATGCCGAAACCGGAACGTGAGCAAAGGCATGTAGCAGGTGCCGAAGTGATTGTGGGAGCAAAACATCGTCAATCTCAGCAGCAACAGCAACAGCAGCAGCTACAACAACAGCAACAGCCACAAAAACATCAGGTTACAACATTACAACAACACCACCAACAACGTGTGCAATGTGTACCACCTCCATTGGTAGCACCAAGTCGGGTACAAGCTCCAACATCGCCAAGAAATCGTACTAGTACCACCAGACCATCCGATTTCAATCGGGACTGCCATACCAATATACTCGCTATAACGTTGCAAGATATCGGAAATGGTGATGGTGTTAATGTTTGTACTGCTGCTAATTACAATCCTCATGATCGGGAAGACAATGCTATCGGCTTCGATAATAATTTGTACGATGAGAGCGCTGGCGTCGATGATGTTGATGACGATAATGATAATGATAATGATGACGACGATGACGAGGACGACGATGATGATGATGATGATGAGGATGATGATGATGAAATAGATGAGAACGAATTCAGTACTAACTGCAGCAGCAGTGGTGATCAAACTTAAATCAATCAGCATAATGTTTATTTATAATACTTAATTTGATATTCCGTAACTTCTTAATTCCTTTAAAACCTTGTATAAGTGTATAAACATTTTTGTTCTATGAAAACAAATGAATATGTTTTGAAAATTACAAAAAAAAAAAAAAGAAAATCAAACAAAAGTTAACAAGTATTTTTATTATTGGTCAATATAAATAAACATTGCTGCATAGATCCACCCAACTAACTAAACCAACCGAACCAACCCACGAACTAAGCAAGCAACTAACAATCTAAACAAACCTATGACTTGGACAGTTTTAGAATCTCAATACACACGCATGTCTAAAAATATGTGTTTAATTACTAAAATGACTTTATTTCTTCATTTTTTTAATATGCATTTTTTTTTTTTTGTATCCTTCGCCATATGCTTTGTTGTTCCCCTTTGGGCTTGTAGACGCCACAAAAACAAAAACAAAAAAAATAGAAAAAAAAGGAGACGCCTCAAAGCGACCAAATACCAAAAATATATTTCACAAATTTTATAACTTTAACGATGAAACTTAAACATATAAACGCACATAATATAACTATATATCTAGATACAAAACAAATAAAGCATATATAGATACATACTCGTATGTATGTATGTATATACATAATATACTCATATGTGACCATATAATGTATATGCGTGTTTGATTTTGTCGTTATTATACACTTCAAAATACTATATTTCTGACATCTATTCTCACCTTGGGCCTGATGTTTGTAACATATGAGAGATTATTTTTTATAGATATTATAAGCAAGTCCTCTGGGACTCGCTGTATCAAGCATTCTTACGACTGCTTGCAAATTATTTATGTATATATAAATCATCTAAGACAAAATGTTATCCATTGGAAACTATTTCTTATTTCTTTACTAAGGATATTCTGAGAAGCTTCAAGACTTCTGAAATCGGATATGATTGTGTAGATAATATAATCTGCATAAATCGCATAATTGTCTATGTGTGTCACATAATATCAATTCTTGTAGATATATTCTTCAAATTTTGAATGGATATTTCTATGATAAGAGCTATAAATTTTCTAATAAAATTAGTTTTTACCACTGTCAAAAATCAATTATTGAAAATATGGCAAGTGACTGTCACGACACCCAAACACAAAGAGAGAAGAATATTATTGATATTTTCTATGATTTTATATGAATTATATGTAAGTTTTCAGCTTCCCCGACTCTTTTTTTTTTTTTTTTTTGTTCATTCAATGTCTTAAGTAACGAACAATGATACTTTGCCACTCATTAAAATCTTTCTTCACTCTATTTTTATTGCATTGCCTCAAGTTGTTTTGCCGATAAACGTATCGATAATTACGAGTACATGAGGCAATGAATACTTAAGGTCGTTTTAGACAGTCATATTAGTAGTCAGTTCAGTTCCATGTTTCATTTCAGTTCAGAAAGTATTGTCTAATATCGTAGTCCTTGGACATAACAGAAATTGTAAATCTGCACTGTACCAAATCTAAGAACTAAAATGAAACAAATATCAATCTATCCATCCAGCAAGTTCTCTGTCTTTGCATCAGTTCTCCTTTCAGTGTTTAATTTTTACATGTTAACAGTTTTATTAAAACTGAACAGACAACTGATATGACCATCTAAAAGAACCTTTAAATACATAAGTACATATGTATCTACTGTATATAATAGGTATTACAATTTAAATTTAGTATGCGATTGGTTTCATTTGATAGTCAACTTGGTAAGTGAAGTGTATATAAGAATTGATAAGACTAAAGTAGGTTTTTCCTTGCCTCTATCTATCTATCTTTACTTTTGTTAATGTGGTAAAATGAGTTTTCAGTTTCATTAGTTAAATTGAATAATAGAAACTTTCTTTTTTGCTCTAACAAATATTTAGTTTTTGGGATTGCTGACTGACGTTGTTATTGTTCTTATATTGGCGTCACCATAAAACGGCTTTCAAACTAATGTTTAACTTCCATTTTACATACTCGTAGACTCCCCCTCCCCCCTTACAAACGCAAATACCAATACATATGTATGTATGTATGTATGTATTATAGATACGAGTGAAGTTATTTGTACAATTGTAATTTGCTACCATTGAGAATGAATAACCAACAAATAGGAAGGACAATAATAAAGCAAATTTATGCAAACGATAAATTCCATGTGAGAAGTTACATATATCACACCAATCCACCGTTCGAACGAACTTTGTTAAAAGGGAAAGCAACTAGGCGACATACTTAGTATAGTAAAGCAAATACATTTGTCCTTGAATAATAGAATTAATAAACGAAGCATAGCAAAATGCTTGGATGCTTTGATTCTTGGATTCAATTGAATGACACAATAGTATTAGATATATTTAATGACAGAAACCCTTTCTGTTTGTTACAGAAATCTATTCAATATACTAAGTATAGAATGTATCTAGTTGGTAATGAACATGAATGATGATGATAATAATAATGTCGATGTTGATAATGTTGATGCTGATGCTGCTGCTGATGATGCTGATGATGGCCAACAGTGTTTGAGGTGAAGTGTTTTTGGTTAACTTTTTGAATACACAACAGACTACTACTATCACTACTACAAGTACCTAGATAACAGTATTATGTAAACATACATACATATATATGTACACACTAGAAAGAGATATGTACTTTCATACTACATAAGTACAACAGACAGAAGAACAAAATACACTCTAAATGTTGTTGCATAAACTGCTACAAAAGATAAACAGACAAACATTTAGACAAACACACTTACACACTCTACATACATTTACATATGTACCATATACTCGTATACAATTCAAGCTCCGACATTATGTTATTTCCATTTCCTTTACATACATACAAATACATTTGTATATTATAGTATAGCATTCAATGAAAGAAAGAAAGGAGGAAAGCAAAGAGAGGCACAAAAGCTGTAAGTGTAAAATGTGCCTGCGGTTGTTACCTTTTTACAAATAGATAAATTTTAGTCTAAATGCAGTTTTAATGGTCTTTGTATAGGTTTGCATGAATGGCAGCGGCAGCGGCAGCGGCAGTGGTTTCTCTTTTCACAAATATTCTATTTGCTGCTGGTAAGTACATACATACATACATATGTGAGTATCTATGACTACATTTCTTTGTATGCTGATATTATTGTCGGCATGAGAGGGGCACAGAATGTAAAGTATTGCGTGCCTTTGTGGCTTTTGAATTAAAGCACTTGAGTTTTGTTATATACATACAGACATATATTGTACAAATTTGTGGTTCTTTTGACTATTAGAAAAGATACTTTTTGAATAAAATAATTAAAAAAAAAAAAAAAAACTACAACAATTTATATCTAATTAACTTTATGTGTTCATATGTTTATAAGGTAATAGACTTTTTAATTTATTTTAATGTAAATCTATTCTACTAAAATTCACATTTTTCTAATTCATTCATAAAAAAAAAATGTGAAAATCCTTTGCTCCTCTCTTTCTTATAAAAATATAGCAAATTTAAATAATCAACAGAACAACCAACAACCACAAATTCATAATTTTTACGGAATCAAAATGTTTGTTTAAATTGTTAACACCAAATTGAGAACCAACAAAAGCAACAAGGCAAGAATAAAAGTGTTAAAAGTTTATGGGGGAAAATGGCAAACACGTGACTCAGACAACAGGACAACGAGGACAAAAAATGAATGAATGAATGTAATCTATAAAAAATGATACTAGAAACTACTACTACTACTGCTGCTGCTACTGGATGAGTGTGTTGATGAATTCGTTTTTAGAAGAACGGGTTAGAAATTCATGTTTGCATTTTGAATTTTTTGCACTCGAATACCTAACGATGACCACATGAACCAATGACGAAATGGGAACGTATCTACTACATACACAAAGGACTAACTCCCTTCATTGGACATGGCAAAACTTTTGCGAAAAATTGAAGTTTTAATTGGATTTTCAATTCAATTAACAGATTTGTCAGCATATAGAACATTTTATGATGATACGTAATCGCATAGGAAGCTTAGCTCAGCTCAGCTCAGCACATCACATCACAAAAGCCCATTGAGGATTCAAAGAGTGAGTTATCATCGGGTAAGCGAAGCCAAGCCAAGCCAAGCCAAGCCAAACCAAACCAAACAAAACCAAGTCAAGTCACAACACACCCATTTCGACGCCATTTTTCTCGACCTGGGACTTGAACTCCAACTCGTTATTTCTGTCTTTGAATCTTTGTTGTATTTCACAAACCAAATGTAATTCATTGAATTTGTTTCGATTTGAACCTTTAATGGATTTTCCACGTTTAGCGAATGCTCTGCTACCTGTTATTTTCATTTAGCTTTTAATGGAGATCTTTTAATTAGTTTGATTTTCCAATCAAGTACAAGTCAAATTAATTGATACACATTTTATGCTTAGAACAAAACAATTTGATCAAAATGGCTTACATTGGAATGAGAAGTTTGTGGTTAAGACGCACGCAACACACTCTCTCTCTCTCTCTCTCTCTCTCTCTGTGTGTTAACCATAAAATGCAAAGACTTCGTTGGGTTGCTTTAGATTGGATTGGTATCTATGTATGTAAGCATCAATGTTTGGCTCTGGTTGTACGCAAGTAAACATAATCATTATCCTTGGCTTAACACTGTAAGTAAAACCACTTGAGCACTCACATCGTCATCATCATCATCATTATCACCATCACCATCATGCACTTACTTTTCATTTTCATAGCCGCCAAAGGATTCCGCTCATTGATTTCACAAAGTGAAAGCAAAATCCTTATGATATCAATTTGCTTGTCAGCCAAACCAAACCATGCCAAGCCAAGTCAAGTCAAGTCAAGTCAATCCAGCCAGGCAGGCAAGTTTGTACCAAAAGCGTAAACACCATATGCGGCAACCGAAGCCCAACTTCGACTTACTGACAGACATGAAAACAAAATGACAGACCGACAGGCAAACATCCTAAAAGGAAGGCAAGAAGGAAGGCAACCAAGAAAGGTTCTTCTCACTATGACATTGAGACCTAGCGAAGTGGCTTTGTCGTTGTTGAGTAAATGCGTGAAGCATAAATACGCTCACTCACATTTTACTGGCGTAATTGACGTTGGCTTTTGTCAGCGTAAGTCTGTATGTGTATGTAGATACATTCTATGCATGGTGTAGTTGTAGCCCTCTTGCCTATGCCTAGTAGTACCCTTGGAAATCCCAAAGCTCGACACTTTTCTTAATGCCTTCAAGTATATTTTCTCATTGAAATAGGCAACATTTTGGTGCCGAAATTTTTGGTGTGTCTTTTGCGAAGTCGTTAAGTCACTATTGATATACGAGTATTACGAGTATATCTTATATAAATACACTCATACATAGTACATACATGAATTGAGTGTGTGTGAGTGCCACCTGCGTCGCAATTTATGCAACAATTTTTTGTATAAAAACAATCCACAAAACTGAAATCATTACCGCCATACAAAGCAGCAACTTTAATATGACATTGAATAAATTCCTTAAATAGCAAATCAAATCTTTAAAAGGACACACAGATTCACAAAAAAATTATGAGTTTGTCTCTAACATTAAAAGTGATTACTATGATATAAAGTGAGTCTATTTTTAGCATAAACACTTCACACGTATGCGCAGATGATATCACATGATTTTTAGTGAGATTATACAGTAGAAGGCTATGATGAAATTAACTATTTATAATAAAATAAAAATTTTAGCTGACCCTCGCGGAGCGATCATTAGAATTATTTCTTAGTAAGGGAGCGGTAAGTATTTAACCATTGCCATAAGTTCATAATGACTTGTTGGCCAGAGACTACTTATTCAGTATTCACATATAACCTATGTGTCGTACGCATATCTGAGTTTTCTCGGTTTATTTGGTGACCATGCCTTCTTATGCTTAAAGCACGATGACTTCAAACCTCGTTAAGTATATAGAAACAAGTAAAAAACGATTAACTTGTGCCTTTTCTATCTTCTGTGAGTAGTATAACTTCGGCATTGCCAAAGTTAGTCATCTTTTTACAGGTTTTCTTTTTAAATTCTTAATTTTGTGCCCGAAACTTCTGTACCCCTATTAACAGATTTCATTATACTTAAGTGTACATAACTTTCTCTCGCATTAAACCATGCAGCTTCACAGAAGGTGTTCCAAGGTTTATACTTCTTCTACGACTGAACATCTACAATAATCGAATTAATGTACACCTAGTATTCTAACGTCCCTACCTATTAGAAAGTATTCTGTTACGATTCCTATAATACTTCTCATATCCTTCCTTTCCTACATATGAATGGTGGTTCACTTGCCAAATCGATTAACTTCCTTTAATCATGTAAAAATTGTAGTAATAATAATAATATATTCTATCTTATACTTTCAATATGTCATTAGATAAAAGATAAACCTGCAGAAATACTGTCTACATCGTTTATTTGAATTAATAATTTAAAAGGAATTTTAAAAAAATGTTAAAGTATATTATTTTCTCATTTTTCTCAACTTTTCGTGTTATGGAGTAAATCGATTTAGCAATTGAAGCATTCATAAAATAGTGCTAAATATTGAAATATTTATAATATTAATGTTCACTTTTGGGAGATGATTCCCTCTAGTAAGGGAATCCTAATATTCTGCGTAAACAATTTTACTAATATTTCCAACCTTGGTAAAGTGTAATTGCACTTATTACGTTTTCAAGATGAATAAGTTTTATATATTAAATATAAAATTTTTCTGTACAAAAAGATATTGTTTATTCAATTTATTTGATAAAGTAAAAGCAATGTAACAACGATTAAAATGAATTTATATTGTTTTTTTTTTCTTTTTTTTTTTTGATACACTTTCATGAGCAACAATATCTTACTCTTTCCATAATAAATACCAGTGAAGATAATAACATGCCACTGCAATAGAGTAAAAAAGGAAAGAGAAAGTAATCCAAATTTAACAATATTTGATCCGGTTGATGATCTTCTCTTATTCTTATTTCCCCAACTTTAATCGCTTGGATTTTTGTTTCCCAAGAGATTCTAAATTGCATGCCATTCTCACGTATTAACAAGAAGAAGAACTTGACAAATCGAAGAAAAGGAAAGTTCGGTGCCATGGGCATGAATCCTGGTACAACAATCGAATTAACGTGCAAGAGTTTCAAGAGTGGCAACTTCATTTTCTGCTGTTGAAGATAGTAGAATTGTAACTTATCACCGACACCAATATATACATGTGTTGTATCGAGATTCTTAAGCATAATCTCGAATTCGGGTCGCGTATAAATAATCATCCGTTGCATGATGATATCAGGTAGCTGTGCAATTTGTTGCAAAATACTATAATCGTAGGGAGTAACTGCAATTTTATAGTTTGTATGTGCGATGTCATCGATTGTATTGATAATGGGCGGAAAGAGATCCTGTCGAAAACTGACTGACAACTTAGCCGTATAATAACTCGATATAAAGAATCCAAAGAATTGAAGAAATTGTAGGAAAATGCCAAGATTAAAATGACCATGCACACTGTAACTCATTGGTATGTTGTGGGTCCGAGAGTATGCTGCTAGAAAAGCCATACTTAGGTCGGGATGTTGTAAATTCCGCACTCGCTGCTTGCCATAAATAAGACCCCATGAACATATCAAAACAATCATAAAATATATCCAATATTTTATTGGCAATGGTTGTGTAAAGAGTAAAAAAGTGTATTTAGTGTCACCATATGGCGCCAACATTAAAATTGGGCAATCGGCCACGTGAACGAATCCATACTTTGTTGAGTGATGCAATAAGGTAGCCCCTAAATCAACCTCATCCTGTTTCAGGCTCCGAATCACAGAACTTATTATAGTAGAATTATTTGATGGCTTTACCTCTACCAATGTGCCATTATGATGATCGGCAAATTCGTTTATCATTTTATATATATAACCAACATTTTTAGTATTATCCTCTATTGTATATTTAAAGCAACGTGGTGTGTCATGCATACAAATGAAACGAATCGGATAACCTTGTAGATCATAAAATCGCTTCCAATCATAGGCATCTTCAAATCGTTTAATTTGTACTTTATGGAACATCGGTCGAGACTTAAACTTATACATAGCGCAATTGAGAGTAGCCAAAACGCGTATGTGTCCAGCTTGCCAGGATTTTTCCGCAAGTTTGTAAAATATTGATTCTTGTAACTCCAACGATTCTATTTCACATATATAAAGTATTTGTGTTATTTTACTGAGCCCGGACACTTGTTTAACCATGCGAATCACATTATTTACATTAACTTTGTCATTTATAAATGCCACAACAAGCATACGACTTGTGAATTCCTTGAAAACCGGTAGAACTATCTTACTGTGAGTAATTAACACTTTTGGTGTTTTCAAATGACGCAAAAGTGATTCACTCTCTTGAGTGTGATTCACAAAATGTATTAAGACATTCAATCCAATATCATACTCTGCATTGATTCCAGTTATGAGTCTCGTACTACATTGCCCAGTTCCATTAGTCCAACTCGCATGCACTTTTAATATTCTGTTGTAGTATAGAAATAAAATTAGTATATTATAAACCATTAGATTCATTTCGTTTCGATTTTTCTATTATGAAAAGCGTACAAATTCATTCGTTGCAAGTTACCGACTGACTTTCTAGGCGAAGCGAAGAATAAATAAAGTTTTATTTTTGGTTTTTGTAGTAAATTCCATTTTAGTGCAAAGCCATTTAAATATTGCGTGATTGTCGGAAGTAATACGGTAATTCGTAACTGTTAATTATATGTTCACACGACTTAAGTAAATTTGAATTTATCTATGTTTTACAAAGTATATTTTTAAATAAAAAATTAAAAGATTGAATAATAAATTTAGTTCATCAAAGTTTTTATACCTCTTACTCCAATTCTTGTCAATTAAATATTTTAAAATATTGTAAAAGTTTCTTATTCAAAAAATACTACTCAAAGAATAATATTAATGGAAGATCATAATTTTGGGATAAGTTTTGATTGTCAACTATCTATTTATTATAACAAATCGAGTGTTAATCACAGCAGCAGACTTAGCAACAATAGTTAATATCTCATCATTGTTCTTACTCTTTTATATCTGTGGCAATAAGTCATAGTAGCTTATGTCGAAAATCTATATTTTGCTAAATAAATATTGTAAAATATTTTTATAAAAGTAAATTTCACAACCTTTCTAAAAAGTATAAATTTTATTTAGTTTATTTATTCCAATAATTGTTTAAAAGAGTTTGAAAATTGGATTTGTGAAAAAATCATAGGTGTACGAATTTGTAGTGATCAGGGTAAACTATATACGAGTATAATTCTATTCCATATTTTTAGAATTTTTTTTTAGCCAAAATACGTGTATTGAAGCGGTTAATAGTAATAGTGTTCAAACTCAATTCACTCAATTTTCGACATAAGCTACTATGACTTATTGCCACAGATATATTTACTCGTAAAAGAGTATAAGAGTAGACAAATAACGCTGCAACATGTTTTTTGAATACCATTCATGAAATTCCTTATTTATTCGTGCATATAACTGTGATCGCTCATTAAGTCGTTTTGAAATCGACAACTTGTCTTTGCTTTAATTTCAATACATGACAAGGAAACGCTCATGATTTCAACGTACCAGCTGCATAAAACTGCAACTCAATAGCTCAAAAACTGTACATTAGTATTAATTGATTCTACTTGCGATGATGAGATGCGTCGAACAAAGAAGCTATTCAGTATATTTGAATTCAAGTTCTTGACTGAATCTATTAAGATATTGAAAAACGAGCAATTGAAAGACTTGATGTCAGTCAAAGGCAAATTATCAGGACCTGAATTAGCTAATCTAAATGAATTTTTATCGAAAATCCGGATGTATACTTCTTTGAAAAATTTCCAGTAGGTCAAAAAATGAAATTTCACTATGCCATCTGTTGATGTAGAACTTTCATATTCAAATTAAACTTTACTTCATTTCGAATAACCTCCTGCATATAAGCTTGAAAGATGCGTCAAAATTCCAGAGAAAGTACAAAGTAATGTCAACCATCCGCCGGTGTGCTTCGTTCTGGAAATTGCTCAAAGAGCAAAAAACAAAACTATCCACCATGGCAACTGAGGTTCTGGCGGTTCTAAAGGCCTGCACCTATTCCCATGTAAATATGGGTTTATTTATTATACAATCGGCACCGACAGTTTATCCACCAACCGCATCCGCAACCTTTGTATCAAAAAAAATGTCTATCTGTTCTGGATTCCCAGCCATCAAGGCATTAAAGGGAACAAGCACACGGATAAAGCAGCAAATGTCATTATCAAAGGGCCAGCGATCTTAATCAACTCTCCAAGTTAATAGCGCAAAAGCATACTGAAAACTGGACAGATATCCAGCATAGATACAAAAGGTTTAATCCGAATAGTTCTGCTACCTTCTACCCAAATAACTGTAAAAAACCATCTTGGTCGATGTTTGTTCGCCTCAGTAAACGACACACAAAATTGACGCATGAACACCTTCTAAATGGAACATGCTGTTCCTGTGGTGACTACCGCTATATCGACCACATGCTGGATCGCTGTCCAAACTTGGCGAGGACTAGAGACATACTATTTCAAAAATATAAAACCATCAGATCTCCTTCAAAAACATTCAAATGAAAATATCAATCTTATTTTTAATTTTATAAATAACTGTAACTTAGCCAACGAAATATTGTATAATTGTAATCATAGAGCCGTAGGTCTTAGGAACTACTAGTACTCTACCTGATTGAATAAATAAATAAATAAAGTACATACACGAAAATATTAGATTTCAATATTTGTGTATTATATTTTTCGAAATATGTTAAAAATAATATGAAAACATTTCAGGTTGACTAAATTTGTTCCTTTTGTTTTGTACAGTTTGTATTGTATATATATTTCCAACAGATTTATTTATTGGTAATTTAATCATAAATACTACATACATCAATGTATAATTTTTTGAGACAACTGTATACGAGTAGTTAATACTTTAGCTATTCACTTAAGAAAATTATGCATTCCTTCTTGTAACTTTCTAACAGACGCCTACACCAAGTCAACCAAAGCAACAGACACAGTTGTTTGTTCTTATGAAAACAGCTTGTTTCAATCGAAAAAAAAAACCCGTTTAGATTATGCAATATGAAGTGCTCTACAACTTTGCCAAACTTCAAATTATGTCTGATATAAACAAAAAGCATAGAAAAATTGTGCACAAACTTTATAACTTACTGCAATTATCTTAACGTAAAAGACAAGGTTATAGTACAAAGAGAGAGAGAGAGAGAGAGGCACTTGCAACTCAAATAAACAGACAGAGAGACACTCAAGTAAAACGTACGCGCATAATTAATTCAGCGAGTAAATTCTAGACGCATTCATTGTTTTTCCAACAGCAACAGAATCATCAAAAGTAGCAGCACCAGCAGGAGTCTATGAAATTATAAACTTTATCCTTTATCCGCAGTGCCGACAACGCCGACGACAGCAAAGCCAAAGGCGCGTGTTAAATGACGGCGGCAACATTGTCTGCAAAAACATAATTCATTCAAAGCGCCGCCAAACTTGCAACAGGATACGCAGTCGCGCGCGAGAAAAATCTTTTAAATAAATTTAACACAAAAAATTGCACGCATTGAAATAAGAAAAGAACTCAACAAAACAATAAGAAAAAATCCAACAGTAACAAGAAAGTGACGATATACAATATTAATTTTTTTTTTTCAATAAAGATTCAAGATTCTTTTATTTTAATAGAAATTGCACACAACTGGTATGCAAGTATGTTCTGCAAGATTAAAAAGTATAAAGGTGAAACACTCCAAACATAATAAAATATTTTAAATGAAGAAAACTTGCCCATTCACTACTTTGTCTAAGACAGTGGTTCTTAAATTTATGTAGTCCCCTTACCATATTTTGAATGAAACTTTTATTCTCGGACTCCATTCTAATTCCATGAATTTAACAACGTTTTAGCTTAATATTTTCATAATCCACAGATGGGAAACCCATACAGATTTTCGTGCCACATTTGAAAGAACTTTACGAATTTTTAGGCACATGGGTGATTGATTCCCCTTTAACCATCGGCAAGAAGATAAAGATGTCACTCCTCTTGGACTTATGTATGTTCCTTGTAAAAATATTACAAACTATGTAAAGTCAATGTGAAAATGATTTGTAAGACCAAGTTTAATGGCAAATGGTCCGCAGACCACAATTTAATAATCGCTGTTCTAAAGAAGTAAATAGAAAACAACAAACATAATTTGTGGTGGTCAACAATGACAAGAAGGAACTAACTAACTCTCTCATTCTCTATTCCTTGAATATTTTTATCCTTACGTAGCTTTTTCGTTTTTTTGTTTTTTTTTTTTTTGTGTGAAAATTATTTTACGAGTACCCATTGTGTGAAATTCTTGAATTTTGTTTTCTTCTTTCAATTCGATGAGGTTCTTCGATTAAAAACTGACAGACAGACAGACAGACAGAGTGAGACTTGGCAAATAATCAAACTTATGCTCCACACTAATACTATTTTCAATTTTAGAATTGCACACTTTGAGGCGTTGCATTCATCCACTCATTTATTTTATTTTATTTTCTTTTTTTCTTTTTTCTATTTATATCCTTTAAGTTAGTTGTATGCATTCAAGACACACCATCCTACTACAATACTAAGAATATCTTCAACCATGTTCAAGTTCCATTCAATATTTGCTTTTGAAGTGCTTTTGCACAGTAGCAGAAACATCATCAGTAGTGTCAGCAGAAAACTTCTTTATCCTTGTAGCTGATGACTTTGATGATGTACCTTTTGCTTAAGGAAGAATCGCAAGATGGCAAAGTGGAAAAGCGAAATGATTTCATCGTCGTCAGCTGAACTGAACTCAACTCAACACAACTCAACACAATTGAATGCAACTTGACTCATTGTCGAGTGTGTATAATTGAAAACTCAAGTTAATTTCTCACACTCCAAGTCGAAGGACTTCGGGGTTTGCCTTGGCTGCGTTCGCCTTGACTCGGATTGAAGCGTACTTATTGTATTAAGCAGATTTTTGGCAAGTTCTAATTAGTAAAGTTTTGATTGTACCCAGGCAAATGCGATGCATTTCAAAACAACGCCACGCCACGCAACTCAACTTCTTTTCTTTCTTCTACTTACATTCCTTCTGGCAACATCAAAATTAACATAACTTTTTTCATATTTTCTGCACGGATTCAAGGACGAGGAAAGTATGAGGCAACAGTCGGGAACACAATGTTTCAGATATCTACAAAAACCAAATGCAACAATGTCTAACTTAAGATGATTTTTCTTTTCTCTTTTCTCTTTTCACTTATTTCATTTTCATTTTTTTTTTTATTTTGTCCTAACAGGAAGCTTTGCATTGGAGGACACCATGGTCGAGCTGAACTTAACTGAACTGAACTAGACTCACCAAAAAAGTAGCCATGAAAAACCAAACAATTTCCCGTAAGTATCTGTATTTGTGCTTGTGTTTATGTGAGTATGGTAAGTAGCTTACCTCTTGCTTGTTCAGCATCATTGCCAAAGAATCGGTGTCAGAGTTGAAGTAGTAAACATCCTGGCAAAGTATGCTAGGGTCCTTGTAAAACTTGCACATATGTGAGTAACTGCATGAGTATATAAGAATGCATATGGATGTGTTTGCGTTCATTCGTTATTCTACGCTGCACTTCATTGATCAAAAATTGAGAAAGTTGAAATCCTCTTTGCGTTGGCACTTAACACATGAAAATTATTCAGAAATTGTTCAAGCGCACACATACAAACGATAAAGCAAACATTTCTCCATTTCATCACCAATAAACAGAAAGCAAGAAGAAAATTTTGAAAAGCAAGAATTTGAGGAAAATTCTAAAAAAGTGAATCCATTGTACTGGATGAGGCCACTAAAAATGCAAATTGAGCATTTATGAAGAAGTAAATCGCCATTCTGAATTCTATTGATGAAGTTGAAGTTTCTTTTTTTTTTCCAAAATAAATAAAATTAAAACAAATTTTAGTCTCAAATGAAGATGATGCCGAGTGTTTTTACAGAATACAATTGAATATGATTACAAAATTTTACGCATAGGAATATGTTTGACTTAGAATTAGCAAACTATGAACAATCTTGCAGATATTTGGAAAGACTATCGATAGTCACAATAAACAAAGGCTAAAGATGTAGTATACAATTTGAACGACAAGTTTTGCAGCAAACGACATTATGAAGCAGAGAAGATTAAATGAATAAAATAAAAAAAAAAAAATAACTTTGTCCATTGTTCCATTTTCATCGAATCATATAATATAAATCTTGTATAACCAAAATCTTGTGCAATCAATGTTATCTTAGGTAATGTGCGTGAAAGCATTTCTAAGCCCCAAAGGAAGATTCCCCTCTTGCCTTTTGAATTCAATTATATTTACTTTTTTTTCAAAATACTCGTAGAACTTATATCATCTAAAACATTGGATAACATCAGATATTTATTCTGAAATATCTATAACCTCTTATTTTTTTCCCTTTTTGTGTTCTTTTCTATTGATATGCCTAACATCGATAGAACAATAAGTTCTACGTGTATTGGTTGGTCATTATCGTCATTTATGCAAATATTTTAACGTGTCATGCAACTCGATACCAAAGATCCAATTCAATGTAGTTGATATTTTCAAATAGTTTTCCTACTACTATTGCAATTTGTCCTTGTTTTTCCTTTGGTATTTTTAGTTTTTCAATTGAAAAACCCAGTTTTTCATGCACTCAATTTGCGTATTTTTCCATAGGTAAAGTGTCCCTAAAGCATCACTGCATCTAACAGCACAAGAGACAAAGGACTCAGACAGGAATTGATATGTATATGGGTATGATGTCCATCATCATTTCCATGTGTACGAGTATGTGAATGAAAAATAAACAAAATGGAGGAGGACTGGATACGATTGAAATAGTGAAAAAAGCGTTAACAAAACATTTTTATATTGACAAACGTTTGTCGGACATTGGGCCATGATAGATACAACATCAACCAAAACAATGATGATGACGATGGTGATGATGACAATACCATTGAATGAATAAAAAAAAAAAAAAAAAAATGTGCAACAAAAATGCCGAAAGAGAACGCAGGTGTCAACATTTGAATGACAATTGTCGCAATGACCAAAGGATCAAAGAACTAAAGTGCAATATTAGACAGAGAAAGACTAAAAGAATAAAAGAGACATAGAGAAAGTAAGGATGGATGGAGGGACTTCTAGGATAGAACGAAACATCAAACAATCAAACAACATCGACTAAGCGCGACAAAAAACGAATAAAAACATAAAGTGAGCAAAACAGGAAATAAAAAAAGAAAAATGACAAAAAAAAAAAACAAAGATAAAGAAAATTCACAAAATAGGAAACACCAACATATGCACGCTTTGTGCACTCAGATTGGTCAACACTCACTTTACTCGTAATACAAACGGTATGCGAATACACAGATGAGTGGGAGTATATTAAAGGACATCACAGGACAGGACAATTGTGATGCATTCATATCCTGTATATCTACAGTATCTACATCCGGAGACTGTAGTAAGAGCGGGCAAAGCGCAGCACCAAACAGGAAAATATTACGTTAGAATGCTTTTCAATCAGCATACATGAAGTTTTGTTAGCTAAACACGGCACCTACAACCATATAACTAGATGGAATGGTATAGAATGGAATCCAATATGAATGGATAAAAGGAAGAAGAAACAAAAGACAGAAAGAAGGAAGAAAACTACATATTGGTGGAAGAGTGGAAGAGCACACAGTGAAGCTTTGATTGATTTCAATTTTGTTTTTTTTTTCAATTCTCTTTAGAAATTGCCATTTAATATACCTGAGCAGGAACAGGTGCAATAACAAATATAAACTAATAAGCCTTCTATTGTCGTTGGTCAACAGTGCGTATGTGCATTCAATAACTGTGACATAATATTAGCAGCAACATCAGCAACATCAACATCAACAGCATTAAGCATACAGTTCTCCAGTGTCAGTTGTTGTTGGTATATTGTAAATTTGTCAAAATCATCAAACATACATACATATATGTATAGCTAAAAGATACAATTATGTACACTATACGAATGCATGTATGTATGTGTGAAAAGCATATGGTTTTGTATGTCGACTGTTTGTGTACTGTGCCTAATAAGACTCCTAACGTAAAAGGACTTTGGCACGGATTGTACACTTGAATGGTTCACAAACGACATCAAAAAGCCGCAAACAATTGCATGAGGACACGCATATGTTGGTTCTCTCGTATCATTTTATGGAAATTTCAAGAAGACAAGAATGAATTTGAGAGCCAACCAAAGTAACCAACATTGAAATGCCAATGAAAGCAGAAGTATAAAAAAAAAAAATACAAAAATATGAAAATGAAAAATAAATTCTTTTTAAAAGGAATTGTTAAATTATAGAATAGAGAAATTGTAAATCGAATTCTTGTCCCGTCTGATTGATGTTTTTCTAATATACATATTTAATTTTTGGTGGATTTTTTATAATGTTGAATGTTTACCAAAGATTATTTTATGGTCTTTGTATTAACTGTAAGAAACAGCGTCAATTACAAATACAAAAAGACCATTCATAGTCAATGATACAAATATAATTATAGAAAATATTATTCATATATTCGTATGTCATATGTGCTTTGAAATATCAATGTCGATAGTGTAAAATGAGCAAATATATGAACGGTAATTATATCGTTTGAACTAAGCAATGGTCATTGCCATAAGTTGATTTATGAAGTGTTAATGTTATTCTTGTGCTGTTAATAACAGGTAACATAAAAGCTTTCTGTTAAAATGAATAAAAAAATGTTAATGTGGGACATTTGTCGCAGCAACAGTTGCGCCCTCTGTGATTTTATTTTGTGCAACTTTCAAATGAAGGGGATATAAAAAGGGAAATTTTGTAAAGTTAATATGTTGAACAAATATAATTCCCCCAACGGGGCAGAGACTGGAGTAATATCTGCTATAATTAATTTTCAAAGTGAGAAATTATTTATTAACTCTAATTAAATAAATAAATAAATTTATAAATAAATATATATAAATTAATAAAATTAAAGAGTTAAAAACCTTATCCATTGCTTTACCATTAAGTTAGTCTTCGTTTTGTTCAAATAACTTATTAAAAAATGTAATTAGCTTAATTAATTCTCTTTAATATTTCGTGATTATCTTCAGTTCAGTCAGTTGTCAAAATTTTCTTAACATTTTAATTATTTAATTTAATTCAGGTGTAGAAACTTGATGACGGGATTATTGTCACATAAACAAATTGAAAATACCACAATGAAACCTTTCTGTCTTCTTCACTCACTTAACCACATAGAAAGTATTTCTCAAAAACAATACTAAGGGGACATATACACATTCCCACACACTTAATACCCATAGACGTACTAACATGAAAGCATGGTCGAGGATACAAGTATTTTGGGGACCTGATAATGAAGATATTGTATGTAATAAATAAATATGATCTTGTTGATGTTGATATTATATACACTTCATCAGCACCATGTATTAAGGACATCCCAGAAGTTGTTAAGGAACAAAATTATGACAGATGAAAATAATGAATAGAAGTTCTTACATATATCTCTATAAGAATGTTAATGTCAATGGATCCTTATAGGCGGATAACTCTATTGAACATCTTTTGGTTTATTGAAAGTCTTTAGGTCTTTTGAACACCTTTTGGTCTACTGAACATATGTATTTTGGCATATTTCAGTAGTAGACCATTACCAATTATATAGAAAACCGTAAAAAAAATTATATATAACAATAATAATTTGTTAAATCAAAGGACCTAATAGTTAAAACACTATACAAGTTAGATATATTGTAGTAAGTACAATAATATGAGTTTATGTATTAAAAATACTTTGTATATTCTCTTTTAATACTAAATACTTCCTCTTAAATGTAAATTTTTTTAAAATATTTTCTTGAAATTCTTAATTTTTTGTTAAAAGTGTTCTTCTTTTATATTGGGTCATTTTCATCCTTAAAAAGTTTCCTATGGTTAAATGAATACTTCATTTGGCATCGTTGCCATATCTTCAATCTGTTAACATTTTATATTTGTAACAAATTCAAAATTAAGATGATTAACTGACTTTCTTTATATTATTAAAGTTTTTAGTCTTTAAAAAGAAATGAATCTTTAAAAAAATTGTTTATAGTAAGTATTTACCTATCTTTATTTGTCTTAATGCTACTAATATATTTTAAATGTTAAACGCTTTCATCAATAAGACCAAATAAGGGTTGCTATCCACAGAGGACATGCGCATTTTGACCTTGTAAGGGCAACACACAAACTCACACAATCGTACAATGAATTTTTAAAAATACCGCCAAAAGTATCTGAAGAAGGTAAGCAAAAAACAATTCACATTATGCAAAGGTACACGATTAATACTTAAAGAAACAACATCATCAGCAGCATCAGCAGCATCAACAGCAAATAAAAACAAAGAGAAACTACAATAAAAATCACTCACAAGAAAGAAATTTCAAATGAAATCATAATTTGCAGCGCACTTAATGAATATCTTTCATCAGCATCAATGGGAACATGAAGTTGATTTTACCATCCATTCGAAATTCAAAGGTATAAATTAAAAAACAAAAAAAAAAAACCAACTGAAATTCTCTTCCTTAAGAAATATAGTACAATATAATTTTGTAAGCTCTGCCAATAGCAAAAATCATGAAATATGCGGAAAGGAATGGTAAGAAATGAAAGGATGTGAGGCAAGATACAATGACTTGCGTTAGGTTTTTATATACTTGAAGTACGCTTGCATACTCGTACTTACTATGTAAGAAAATGAGAGAATGAGAATCCAGAGAGAAATCATTCACAAAGTCAACATGAGATGATGGTGGTGTGAGAAGGAGCACACAGCATCACATGGTCTGCACATGGTTTTGCCTCGCTTTTGTATTAAATAGAGGCTCGACTGTATAGTACAATATATACTATATTTGTATCCGTGAGATACTCGTACTCTTAACACACTCAGACACTCAGACAAATGCGTTGCAGACACAATTTTCTGTTCATATTTCATTTCGGCAACTTTGACGCTTATCAGACAGATTCCTTCTGACCGCTGCACAGTTTTCAATTGAACTTAGTTAAAACGAAAAGCGAAAAGGCGTGTTTTCTTGAAATCGGGAAATTTATTTTAAATAAAATTTAATTAAATAATAAAATAAACAAAAAAAAAAAAACATGTCAGAATATATTGAGTAAATAGAAAGAAAACAAAATATTTTAATTAAACCCAAAAGAGTTTTATATTGAATTAACACAATTTCATATTTGTAAGTTAAAGTTTCCCAAGAAAGATATGTAGATACTATTATGTAGTAAAAGAATGTGTGTATTAACTAAAAATAAAACAAAAAAAAACCAGAGAGAATTAAATAATAATAAATATGACAATTCAAGGAAAATTAAATTAGCGCAAAAATTAAAAAAAAAAATCTATCTACTCTATTCTGTGTATGCAACAACGACATTCGCATTTGCCCTTTTCAAGTCTGTAAAGACAAATTCGCGTAGGTTTTTCCCATCTTGCAGAATCATTAAATTATTATTTTTTTTTTTTTTTTTGCGTAACTACGTCACAAGTTGTCAATGTTGTAACTTTTAGTCAATAATTTACTGTGACGTCACAAATAACAAGAAACACTTCCACACGCTCCCACATAGATACACACACACACACACACACACACACACACACACACACACACACACACCCTCACACACACCCTCACACACAAACACAAGTTTATTATAAATACCTTATTGTATCTACTATGAATCTACTACATATTGATGCTGTAAAGTTGTTTTTATATTCGTGCTTATTTAATCTACTACTTCCATGGTAGACATTGTGGCGCACTGAACTTAATTATTGTGTTATTTGATGATGAAAAACTGTAAAGTGTTACAAGGATAAATTGTTTGCAATTTCAGAAAGATTAGAGAAGTAATAATATGTAATACGAATATAATATAAATTGATAGGAAATTCGAATGTTAAATCTTAATAATAGTGACTCATTTTGAGTTAGTGATTATGGTCATTCGAATCTGATATTAGGCCTTTGACGTTTATATCTCAATTTTAATTCTTTCTAAGGAAAATAAATAAAAACATTCATTTTTAAATCTTTTGATTGAAGAAATTTCCATATTGTGCGTTACTAAAAGGTCACAAAGAGAACTAAATAAATATTATTGTATGTACTTTAATCTATTTAGATACACGATTTTAAGCTGATGCAATAGACACATAAAATGTTATAAGATTTAAACACAACAGCCGCCACACATGCTTCATGTGGGATTATATTGCAAGAAAAAAATCACAAAAAATATATAAAAAATTATAGAAAACATTACATGATTAGTCAGAGTTGTGGAAAAACTAATGAGTTTGCTAAAATGCAATTAAGAAATAAATACTTACAAATGTATTTTGCCAAGAGCAAATACATATTTCCATAATGGGAAGTTTTACACATTTAAACATGACTTCTCTAAAGCTGATGATGATTTACGATTCTTAGGAAGATTTAAAAGGCTTTCATATTATAATATAAGTAGTATATTGTTTTATATTGTAGTATAACAAGAAATTCAAAAGATACTTGTTGCTTTAAATACTTTTACACTTGGGTCAAAGTACTTGAAAGGCGGGCAGTGTAGCGCATTATTTGGCCTTGGCTGTTTGTAGAGATTTAATTTATAGAGACACTTTCAAAAAATTAAGTAAAATAAAACAAATTAAATTAAAGAAATATAAAAGTATTGTATTTCAAACACGATTCAAAAATGACAAAAATTACATACATTAATTATCATCATCATCATCATCATCATCATCATCGTCGTTGTCGTTGTCGTCGTCGTGACGACCAACACAAAAAAAAAAACAAACAATAAATTAAATAAATGACATACATTTCACAATACAATCAATACTCTTAATGATTTTTTAGATTATTGTTAAATTCCATTGAAACTTTAGGTATAACAAGTTTACATTTGCGATTGAAAGAAAGCATTTGGGATTTTCGATTTCTTCTCATCTTAAAGTACAAAATCTCAAATGGAGTAATAGAGTTGGTAACAATCAGCAAAGTCAATAAACCCTTTCTTTTTAGTCTATTGACCTTTTTTGTATATGAATTTCTAAATCAAAGATTATTTCATTTTCTATTCAATGAAACAAAATGATTTGCTACGCTTACAAGATACTCATACTTGTTAATCTTAAAGTTGCGCAGACGACAAATTACAATTAAGTATAATGATTTCTTTCAATGAGTAGATCATTGTTATTTCAAATGTTTAAATTGCACAGTTTTATTGCTTTGTGTGAGCATCAATCAAATCAAATCAAGACCACAATAGAACCAACAGAATAAAAATACATAGTAGAAAAATCTTTTAATCCATAACTCGCAGTTTAAGATACTTTTAACAAATCTCAAACGCTTTGTTCGTTGTTTATGTATGCATGTACAATACCCTCTTTCGTATAAATAAATATTCATGTTTTGTGCATTCAACATATCATAATACTTAGTAGATGTGAAGATTTCTTTGGAATCTATTATCGTAGTTAGTACATTCAAAGTTTCACTGTCTGTCATTTGAATTAATAAGCAAGTTGATCTAAATTATCTACTCTGAACTACTACTTCTATATGATGTATGATGATGATACATATGATGTGTGTGAGATTTATTTAGTTAGAATTGTGCATAAGTTGATTAACATAATGAGGATATATTCAATTAAAGTATTGTACATATTCGTACATGTACAATAAAAATAATTTTATTGCAATATTATAAATAAATAACTTGCTTTAATTCATCTTAAGAAATGCAAAAACGTAAAAATATTCAAAGTTTCATATGGCAATTATATCAAATATTGATTTGATCTATACAATTTTTGGACGACAAAATGATGTGCCTATCACAAATTTCAACTTAATATCTGGAAAAATAGCAGAGTATTTTGCATTGAATCAAACAGACAAACTAAGACAAATTGATTCTCTAAACAAAATACTTACAATACAATACAGAATACTTACAACAAAGTCAAAATACATCTTCAAGTTAAGAAGCTTATTGCATTTAAGTACAATCGAAGTATACAGATAGAAGGATTTTAGGGCCAAAGAATTCATAAGCTTATTCACAAAAAGGTATCATTTTATGCTGAGGAAGATAAAACATCAAATTTTTGTTAGCCAACTATATTAATAAATGGTCGATTCAATCCTGAAATGGTTGAAAGCTCTTTTAATATATGTATGATATTCTAACACTGATGACAAGTGTTCCTCTCAGAAATGTTCATAAAAACATAGATATACATACGAGTATATTGTCATCAGAACTAAAGGTGTATGCAAAATTTTAGCTCCATTCATATTATGTTAAATTGATGGTACAGGAATCTTTATATTATTATATCATACTTTTATTAAATATTTCATACTTTTGTTTAATAATTTTGATGCATATTATGAAGATTATAGTCTTTATGAAATAAAGTACTTTCGTATTTATGTAGATTTTTATATTAAGTTCTTAATTTTTCTATATTCATACCAAATATATGGCGTCATGTTTATATAAATTATACATGACGGTCATACAAATAAAAACATATCTTTTCAACTTAATGCGAGAGTTAGTAGACTTAGTTCATTTCATTGAGCAAACCACAAGACCAACTAAACTAAACTAAAAAAAATGTGAATTTTATAATTTTTTTTTTTTTGTTTTTATTTTATATAATAGTAATAATAGTAACTATGAAGGCACAGCACCGTCAATTCTTTATATCAGTTTTATAAATTAAAAATAATTGAGTTATAATTAGACTACAATTAAAGAGAATAATGTCGATATTTTACAGTTTTTGTTCATAAAAAAAAAGAAAAACTTTATAATATTTCGATAATTATTTGAATGAACATAATCACATAAAATCTAAATAAAATAGTTGAATTAGATAGTATGTATTATACGATATTCTCAAGTTATATGGGAGTACAATTGTACGAATGTAAATGTCATCTTAGCATGTAATGATTTTTATCTTTCTATGAATGATTGTTTTTGTTGGCTTTCTTATATCCATCCTAACATTACAGACAATTGGTTAATATATACATAGATTGAACCACCAATCTGCATATCAATATAAGTACATGATGCCTTGTTTTCTTTTATATGAGGAATTTTTATTAACAAATGACACATATACATATTGCACATGTTTCCAATTTTGATTTTTTGTTATAAAACAATACACAATACAATACAATCCTCAACTCCTGTATATATATCTCACCCAAAAAAATACCATTATTTTTCTTTGTTTTCATATATTTTCAATGTGAACAAAAACAATTTTTTCCTCTACTGAATAATTAAAAATTGTGAGTTGGGACACTTTAGTGTTAAACATATGCGATATGTGAGAGTTACAATTTGATATGTTTCTTTGTTTAATAAAATTTGGTATTAACAAAAAAAAAAAAAAAAAACACAAAACAATAGATTAAATTTAATATGATTGAACATTTAAAAAAAAAGAATTCAAGACAAATATACACATAAAAAGTGAGGATATAAACAAGTTTAGATCATGCCACATTTCTTTGAAGAAAAAAAACGATAAAAAGAATCACAGTAAAATGTTCAAAAATAAGTTATAACTTTTTATATATTGTATTTACAATAAAAAAAAATACAAACACACACGACGGTCAAAAACGGGTTTTTCAAATTTTATTCAAATTTCAATACAATAACGAAAGAATCTGTTAAAAAAAAAGTTCCAAACGAGCCTCTTCTTCGAACATGTTGCAAGCGAACTCGAACACGATTAAATTTCTACTTATTAGTTGTAATACGAGAGTGTAATTGAAAGTTTCCGGAATTTATTTTAGGACAAATTTAATAAAAAAAATGTAATATAATAAAATGTTATACAATAATTTGTATAAGTCAATGGTCACATGAATGATTTATTTTTTTTTTATAATTTTGGGAATCATAAGTCAAGAGAATAGTTTTCTGTAATTAATTTGTATGCCAGAAAGAACACTTACTTAATTTTTAATATATTTTAAAGAAATATTCTATTAAGTAGTAGCACAAAATCTATTCTTCTTAAAAACTGCACAGTTATTGGAGTAAATAATTCAAAATTGATGTAAATTATATGATCTATATTTCATATAATGTATTAAAGATGTATACTTCATCCTTCAATTATTATTCTTTTATTTTTTTTTTTAGGTCATGTAAAAACCATTTTCTATTTGACTTGAAAGCAATTTTTACTTACTTACTTTATTTAACTACTAACTGATGTAGTACGAGTATAAAATATAATTGTTTACTGTGTTCCACTTAGTTTTACTTTATTTTTGAACAAGGAATTTTTAGTCACTTTGCTTTAACCAGTTGAACTTAATTACAATATTCCTTTATTTAACTTGGAATTAATTATAGTTTTATTGTTTAAAAAATTGAATTAAAACTCAAAAGTATTTACCAATTTATGTAAGTATTTCTATAAATACTGAAAAGATTCTTATCAAGGCTACTACCTTCAAAATAGAGAAAGTAAAGTATTGAGACTGTAAACTATTCAACCAGCCCTCTTGGTACTATATATCTCTTCACGCAAGCATCGCTCAAAAAAGCTTCTACCAAAAGATAGATGGATGGCTACGAACATTCGAATGTATCTGTTGAATGCGGACAGTTGTACAGTTGTTGTATTCGCGCCTCGCAAACTCGTCTCAACAATACGAAATCGGTAAATTTTGCCGGGTTTATACATCTCATAATGTAGTTGTTGCTTATTGTTCTTAGTTTTCTTACAAAATAATTCAAATATGAAGGGATTATGATAATTAACAAATGTGAAAACGAAAGCGTGTATGACTGACTAGCTGAGAAGGCCAAAAAAACAAGGCAGATTATCTCATTTATTCAAAGTTTATCAGTCTGAAGAAAAAGTGTCAAATTATTTACTTAGTTTTTGAGTCATAAAAACAAAAAAAAAAAAAAAATTAAATGTTATTAAGAAAATATGCAAAGTGTATTTAGAAGAAGAGTTTTGAAGTTATTCAGATGCCATTATTGCTTTTATCCGTTTAGGTGAATCAAGTAAATATGAAAAGTATTTAAGACTACAAAAACACCATTTGGTTAAACAAAACAAAAAACAATTAAACATTCTTACTGAATAATATTTGTTAAATAAAAACAAAAATTGGAAAATAAGTATTTAACAATATAATATAATTTTGAATAATCCTAGAACGAGAATGTACCTACAATAGATTAAAGAAAAAACTAATTTTAGTTTAATGGGATTCCCTTGTAATGAATTCTTGTATTGTAATCATTTTAATTTTTAGAAAGAATAAGTGTAATTTTACTTCATAATAAGTGGCAATTTAAGTTTTAAGTGTTTTTGCAATTTATATTGAATAATAGAGAGATAATAATTTTAATTACAAAAAAATATATTTCCTTAGATAATCAAAGTAAGATCAAATACTCATACAAATACGAGATATTATTCTACTATTATAATCCCTTAAATTGATTTGTCCCATGCAAATGTTTACAATTGTGGAAAAAATAGAAAACACAATCAAAAATTGAATTATTAAAAAGAATTTTAATTAATATTACTTACTTTCTTAGTAAATACCGACGGATAAATGACAAAACAATTAAATGGACTACATATTCGAAAGTTCGTGATTAAAATTTATTTACTATTATTCAAGAATATAATTAGATGATTATTATGAAATGATAATCATTTCTTTTTGTCATCAGGGATATTAGTATACATTTTCTATTCAAAGATTCTTCAATTAATAATAAAAATTTATTATTTTTGTAAAAATTAGAATATATTTTTGGCTTAAAAATAAAGACTAAATGGGCTAAAAACGATTTCCTAAATTAAAAGTTTTATAGTTAGAGCATTTTTATAGCAAAGTTATAGAATATTAAAATAAACTCTCTTGAATAAATTATATATAAATAAAGTCTATTGCTAGATATATGTATTCTATGAAATGGTATTCGTTCGTTTCTCATCATTCTTCTTAAAAGTTTCTTTTTAAGATTCCATTTTTTTTTTTTTTTTTTTGTTGTTATTAAGCGCCAAACTGGGATCATAATTCCCTACTATAATGCGCTTTGTTTCTGCGTTAATATAAATAAATTAAATTAAATAAATTTAAAAAAATTGCTTCCTTAGAACTTTAAAAATTGAAAATTGCAATTATTTAAATTAGAGTTTAAGGTCATAGACCTACAAATGTACTATGTGCTTCCAGTATGAGTCTCAAATCAAAATATATCGCATAGATCATAGGAAAATGATTGCTAGGGGGATAGATGCATAGTGCACCTGAGGTTTGTCTGCTTTGAGACTCCTGATTTGGGTCAGTGGTCTGACCAAACGGTTGTTGTGAATCATTATATTGGCTTGTGTGGAATTCGATCTGGTCCAAGGTTGAGTTCCTAACATACCATGGGCAATAGGCACAATGTCTTATTCTGCAAGACTTGCACTCTCTTCCATTGAGATTTAGCAATAGTTCCCCATATGATTTGGGCATAAACTGTAAGCTTCTCCCGTTAAGCAACCAGTGAAGTCTGTTGATTTAATATTTCAATATTAAAATCATTTCAATGAATGTAGAATTTTATTTTTAATATTTGTTAAAACCACTTCTGAAGGAAAGTAAATTATATCCTGGATTTATTAAAAGCAGAAGGATTATCAAACGGGCAAACAACTTCTAATTCAGTAAATCTAAATACAATAATTACGCTAAAGGGTTACTCCTCTTGAGTCTCGGTATAAAAATTTCTAAATATAATTTAATATTTTAATCTTGGAAGCATTTTAAAATGTTTCCAATTAATAATGAAATTAAAATTTTCCAAAAAAACAAAAAAAATTCTTCTACAATATTTTCCCCTTTTAAGACAAAATTTATTACACAAATTCGAAATAACAATACCCTTGTAAATTTATACATACTAATGGATATTAACTTAAATTTAAACAATTTTATATTTGTTTATATTTTTTTTACCACAAAGTTTTGTTTACAAAAATTCTACAAGAAAATTGAGAAAATTATCTATTTATTGTATTCAATTAGAATTGACCTCTTTTTCTAATTTCTATTTCTATTTTTTCTTGTTTTACTAATATATAACACACCTTGTTATTGAATGAAATAAAGTGAAAATCAAATAATTACCTTTCACACTTTGCAAACAAACCAAATCAGTGATAAATTACCATGAACACAACAATAAATAACCCAATAGTTAGATAATGAATTCATAAATTTATATACATATATGTATATTCGTATAGTAAATACAAGTATATCTTTATATCTATAATAATTGGGGTGCGTTATTACAATTCCAAAAAGAAACGAAAATCAATTTTGCGCATTAATAATAATTCCCTTTCAATTCAGTTTTACTAAACAATAGTGTAAGCAGCACATGTACAGCAGATACGCGTATAAGAAATAAACTATAATATCTTGTAACAAATCTGCTTCTCTCGAAAACTAAAACGAAAGTCTAACCAACCCATTCACTTACTTGCTCATTGGTCAAAATAACACAAAGAAATAATCAAAGTTTAACCTTCTTTTTTTGGTTTTGTGGTCAAAAAAACTCTTTTAACAAAATTACTGTTTTTGTTTTTTCTACTAAAAAAAAAATTCAAAACCACAATAGATGACGTCATTTTGTATGAGCTTAAAAGAAGGTTAAATGGAAACAAATATAATATTATAATAATTAACTATTGTACTAGTGCAATAAATCCATTCTTCCATACTTGATGGGTTCTTAACACTTATTTTCACCTGTTGCTCTAGTAAAATATAATATACATAATTTATTATAGAATCAAATTTTGTCAAGCATGGCTAGTCAACTGTTAAACTCTAAAGAAATCAAATGCCACAATAGAAATACATAAGTATGTACATATTGTATTTTTAATTTATGATTTGAAAAGATCTTAATTCTACAAGTTATATAAAATTTTTGAATTGGATTTAATATTTTATTCATGGTTTTTTATACAATATTAAGTTCAGTTCAAAGATTTAATGGCAATTAAATTTAGTTTCATGTTCATGTTTTAATTGCAAGAAATAGTATAAACTATACATGTACTAAATACTTAGTATCTGACAAACAAAAATAAAGGTGATTCATTGCTTAGATTTCTGGTAATTTATGCAAAATTAGCTTACCTCACTGCTAGAATAAAAATAAATATGGAAACAAATATCTAAACATGAATAAACTACATAAATTGTCTTGTATACAATAACAGATTAAAGCTGAAAAAATATCAAACATATCCAAAAATTGGGTAAATGTGAACCAATAATATTTTATATCAAATGGATTCCATATATTGTAAGTCAAGGACAACCAGTTTTTGTATGGAGAACTTTTGCATTTCTTACACTTAGTAACTCAATCAAAACTCTATTTTAAATTATGAGAATAACAACACAAATTTAATTATTGAACCACATAAAATTAAATTAATATTTTTAATTAATAATTTTTAACATTTCTTTAGGTAAGTTTAGAGGCAACAAGTTGGCAAATACTACTCATGAATCTGTGGTACTTAGAGATAACAGATGAAGTCCTTCCCTTAATTCATTTTTTTTATAAGTCTTTGGTAGAATTAATAAACAAACTCACTCAGAGTATAAGATATTCCCTCCTCATCACTTTACATACATTTTCAACATTTCTTGTTGCCTTTGATTTCAGGCTTATACCCTTTTGACAATGACCAGTCAATATGTCTATCAAAATTCTCGCTATCGGTGCTGTGGCTCTCTCAATCGAACCCTATAATAAAATAATATTTACATTCATACATTTATCCCATTGTATGCTTTCTTCAATATTTTAGAGATTTAACAGGTCATCAGTAGTTTTTTATTTTTTCATATGTACGAATAAAGATTTATATATAATTTTTAGAGACATTAGTATTTCAGTAAATTAGTTCTCTAACAGCGTATCGTATTCCTGTAGGTAGTTAATAGCTAAGTTAGTCTTTGTGTAGATACTTTGCACTGAATGACATTTTTGGTTTTTTTTTTTTTTTGGCACTTGAATGTTTATTTGAATATGCTGAAGTAGTCTGGAAGCCTACAGTGCTTATCAATATCCAAAATTTCTATATCAAAGAATTCTAAATATTACATAATTCATACAATAAACTTAATACTTATGTTTTATTCTGAACGATAGAAATAATAACTGTAAGTTATCGTGATTTGCAATACATCTTTAGAGAAAGTAAATTTGTTTATTGATAAATATAAAAATATAAACAGATTTTATGCCTTTAAAATACCAGCGAATCTTCTTCTAAATAATTCAAATTGAAATTTCTTTCCTAGTTGAATCAAATATTGAGTATGGAATAATAAAAACAATTAAAATTTCCTGGTTTTCTTTTTTTCAGTTGAGTGATCCAAATATTTGTAAAGTTCAAATTGAGTTAAATAAAAACAAAAAGACAAATTATTGCAAATTAAACAAAAACGAGAGGCCAAAAGACGACTATCATCAACAGTTATCACTGAAGCTTAAATATGCCTTTCTTTTATATTCAATTTTTATATGTATATATTATTTTAAAAAATTACTCAATTAATTTAAATACAATGAAATATTAATCATCATTATACTTCATGAATCGTATCGCATTTTATACAATAATTTTATAAATATGTAACTCAATTATGCAAAATATTTTAAACGAAAAAGCATCTCATTTAATGCTACATCAATAATGAGCAAAAGCAAAAACAAAAGCAAAATTAATAATATTAACAATTTTACGCTTATTTCAAGTTTAATGAACTTGTATTTTATCTTCATTTGTATTCTACAATAACTTTCCGCATTTCAACAATAGAACAATATACAATGTATAGAGGAAAAAAATGTAATCTGGTTTAGATATATAAAAGGTTACTTTATCAATAGTCAATAAGTTGATTGCTTATAACTCGAACGATTAAAATCTTTAAATTCACTTGAGTATCTAATCAGTCTTAGTATGTACGAGTATATTAATCGAATGTGGGGAATGTTATTTGTGGAATTGTGTCAAGCTTAGTGAAAAATATCTTCATTTGCATATAAGCACAGAAATAACTTGTTCATAAGGGAATGTGCAAGCAAATGTGAATGTTGTTACGTATACGCCATCGCAGATAACTAATTATTCTATTAATAAATTAACTATAATATTTCCTATGATAATTATTTACTTTATAAAACAGAAGCAGAAACAGAAACAGCAGCAACAGCAGCAGTTGTTCAACTTACATTGACAATAAGAAACAAGAATAATAATAAATACTTGTGTTCAAAATGGAGACAGATTCCTTAAATCGAAAGAATTCATCACGGAAAAGTTCCATTATCAATAGCAATGGCGAATCAGCAGCAAAAGTGACAACAAATGGTGACGGCGATGGAGGTGGCGAGGTAACACTCAAAGCCAAAATGAGTCTGCTTAATGGTTGCACTGTTATCGTGGGATCGATCATTGGCTCTGGCATCTTCGTCTCTCCCACGGGTGTACTCATGAATACGGGCAGCGTTAATCTAGCACTTATTGTTTGGATCATTTCCGGTTTGTTCTCAATGGTAAGTCGAATCGAATCGAAATGAAATGAAACAAAATGAATTGAATTGAATTGATTTTAATTCTCATTTACATACTTATTTCTATATAATAAAAATAAATTTACTGCATCAGATTGCTATTGTTAAAGCCTTATAAATATTTATATGTTGGCGCCTGTTGTTATGCAAATCGAAATGTGATCTGCTCTGTAATTCACTCAAAAACGACACCTGTTGTGCTCATGCCTCAAGCTACAATAAAATGATATTTTTTGTTGTTTGATTTTTGAAAAGTGGCGCATTTGTGCCATTTTATCATCAACGATAAATGGTATTGAAATATTGAATGAATTATTGAATGAATGAACAATTGGTATGCCAAAGCATGTAATACAAATACTGAATGCCTACATGAAGACAAACGTACATTCCTTTCATACAAATGGGTCTGCGAATGAAAAGGACCCAAAGTGAAGTGGTGCTTAGACACTTGGCAAAATGACTGACGCCTCCATTGGTATTTAGTATGCGGCAAAGAGTTCGTTTCAGTTAATGTACCCTCGGCTTAATTAAATTGTTCAAATTCTTTTACAAAGCCATTGACAAAAGGAGGAAAAGAACATGACATGGCATCGATAGCACGTCAAAAGCAGTTTCACTTTATGGCATCGAGAAAATAGAATTACGTATACGTCAACCAGTAGCATACTTAAGTGTGAGTCTCTTCAACAACTGTCATAAACAGACAGATATGCTTACTTCAACGGCAATTACACTTAAAGTGATGATTTTTCAATTGATTTGACTTTAAGTGAAATTTTATATGCGAGTATATTTTATATACAATAATTTGTTTAGGTTTATTGGTGGAAAAAGTTTTTACTGAAAATATTGTCTATTGATAGTGGTAATTTTTCCCAACTTCAGGGAAGCTTATAAAATCCATTTCAAAAGAACTGATCATGTTTTGAGCCTAGGAATATATCAATTTCATTTTTGTTTTCTTAACTTTAGTGAAGCTTATTTCATACTCGTACATGGTTTTCTACATCAATTGAACCAAGTGATAGTCAATTAACTATTCAATGTTCGATTGAATGGAATCAATTATGTTTAGTACAACCTGATTTCAACAACCATAAACATTCGGATTTGTAGAGGATTTGTAGGTTGACCTGGATTCACATAAGGTGTACTGAGCTTAGGGTAATCCTAATCAATCCATTTATCATCACTAGAAATGATAGAAATCAAAATGATAATGGATTTTAAAGAAAAAAAACACAACAAAAAATACATAAATATTAAATCCGTGAGGAATATACTTAGTTACAACTTCATCTAATGCAATTTTATTAAATTACTATATTTATAATTTATTATTATGTATTTCAATAATTTATTATCACTTTCTTTCTTTTAGGTTGGAGCCTATTGCTATGCTGAATTGGGAACAATGATTACAAAATCGGGTGCAGATTATGCCTACATAATGGAAACATTTGGTCCATTCATGGCTTTCATTCGTTTATGGATTGAATGTATGATTGTACGGCCGTGCTCTCAAGCGATTGTTGCTTTGACTTTCAGTACTTATGTGCTTAAACCGTTCTTTCCGGAATGTCAGCCACCAGAGGATGCAGCACGTCTATTAGCAGTTTGTTGTATTTGTAAGTAGTATTTTATTTACTCTTCCATATCGATAGCAATGCACTCGCAAGTGTTTTTTTTTTCCTATTCTCCTCTAACGTACTTGACCTATAGATCGATTAATCACCATGTAATTAAAACTTAAACAACCAAACAAACACTTGGGCTCTCTTAGAATCAAAATGAAACTAAACAAGTTTAGTTTGCATACTTCGTGCGGGGTTCTTATCAGAGAAAAAAAATAAAATAGAAATACTCGTAATAACAACAAAGAGGAAATCTATAACAACAAATTTTGTATTTATGTACAATCACATTCACCGCACAGAATATACAATTATGTATTATGTACATAGGACAGAGAGGCTTAGGCATAAATCTATAATACAATAAATTTGTTTTCATTTGCGTCACTTAATTTCTAATATTCAAAATTGTGTTCATATTATTTATTCAATAGTGACGAAAGCAAAATAAACTTTTTTTTTTTCTATAAATTTTTTGTATTAACAAAACATAAACTTAACTAAGTAAGGTTTACAGAATTAAATCACTGCCTCTCGAGCTAAACACTACACAAAAAAGGGTCCATCTATGAAATGTCTATGTAAAATATCCATACAGACAACTGACTATGAACCCAAAATGCCTCACCGATTCAGGTGGAATTACACTCTTCATCCGATATTCATGGTTAGAGTAAACTATTTCTTGACAAAACACAATTAATAATTTATTTCCTAGGGGCCCCTATATAGTATGTACATATATTGTTTATTTGCCTAAGTAACAAATTTGTTCTTCTTATTTGGGAGATTCTTTTTCCAAAAGTTAAAAAAAACTTCATAATGACTAATTGATTCAACTTTGTATCTATAGAATTAATAATAATTGTTAACTCACTAGGATAGTTTTATAATAGAGTTTCTTTTCAATGAATTTGCAATCATTTATATTATTTTTAAATAGTGCAAACCTCTATTCTGAATGTAAACATTTCATAATTTCCTATTCTATTTTGTTTAATGTCAATTATTTTAATATGAAGTACCTTCCTTATAATTAATTTCATACACTCAGTTCGTAAACATTCGAGTATATGGAGATCATATATTTAAAATACTTATCTCCTGTTACCTGTTACAATAGAATTATAATCGGGGTTATTCGAATAATCTGTGATACTAAGTATGAAAACTTATATATACCACATCTATATATTGATGATGACGGTGATGATAGTAAAACTTACAAATATATTATCACAATTTGAATTTTATTTATTTATTATGCGGAATAGATTCATTGTTGATACTACATGAATCAATAAACCAGATGAGAATCAATAAGAATCGAAACGTAACGAAGACATCGTGTAAATCTGTAAATTATTACATCATACAATTCTAACAGATAATGCAATCATTATCATAATATATACTTACATTCTTATTTTAGTACTTGTTAACTTTATTTGAAAGTTAATTTATTTTTCTTTTTTTTACCAATCATAAATTGTATGGCATATTGGGTTTGTCTAAAATTTTGTAACAACATCAAAGCGAAATCATAATCATAAAATACTATTGTATGTATATTAAATGACCATACAAATCGTTCTAACCATTTTTATTTCTCTGTGTGCAGGGAAACAACTACTATATAAACATACTCACATATGTAGATGATGTTTTCCTTATTAGCTCAATATTTAATTCTAAATATTTCAACATAAATCCTAATACATTTATTTCAATTTAAATTCATTTTAGTGGTCTTAACTTTGATCAACTGTTGGGATGTCAAATGGGCAACTGCCGTTCAAGATATTTTCACATATGCAAAGGTCAGTTGGCATTAAAGACTTATGTAACTTTCTTCTGGCTACTTACTTACTTACTTACTTACAACTAAATGTTTATTTCTTTGTTTCTTTTCAGCTACTGGCACTTTTTATCATTATAGCAACTGGCATCTACCAACTCTACTTGGGCAACACACAATACTTTACATTCGAGAATACAGACACGCGGGTCACATCGTTGGCTTTATCATTCTATTCGGGATTGTTTGCTTATAATGGCTGGTAAGACTGATAATAATAGGATTATTGTCTATCTATTGTCTTCCGTTTATTTGTCTGTTTGTGTGTTCGTCTAACAGAATTTAATATTCTTTTAACAAATTCTCATGAGTTTTATAACCTAATTGACAGCATAGTGAAATTGCTAATTTAGATCTAATTTATTGTCTGGGATTATTTTTATACTTTCAGGAATTATTTGAATTTCATTATTGAGGAGTTGAAGGATCCTGTGAAGAATCTACCACGTGCTATTGCCATCTCTTGCACATTGGTGACAATTGTGTATGTCATGGCAAATATCTCGTTTTACACGATACTCTCACCAGACGAGGTACTTGGTTCATCTGCTGTTGCTGTGACTTATGCGGAGCGAGCATTTGGGGCGCTCGCCTGGACGATACCCGTATTTGTAGCGCTTTCAACCTTTGGTGCAGTAAATGGTATTTTATTGACTTCTTCACGTTTATTCTATGCTGGTGCCAATGAAGGACAAATGCCGGAGATACTAACAATGATACAAATACACCGTTTTACACCCACACCGGCGGTGCTAGCTATGGCGCTATTGTCAATGCTTTATCTAACAGTTTCCGATATTTTTGCACTTATCAATTATGTTGGCTTTGCCACTTGGGTCAGTATCAATCAATAATCAATAATCAATCTACAAAAACCCATTCTAATATGTATATTTTATTTATTTATTGCAGTTGAGCATCGGTGTTGCTGTACTTTGTCTTCCTTGGCTACGTTGGGCTCAACCCAACTTGCCACGTCCCATCCGCGTACCTCTCGTTTTTCCAATTGTCTATTTGATTGCCACTGTTTTTGTTACGGTGGTACCAATGTACGCGAGTCCCATTGAAACTGGCTATGGTATTCTTATGATTCTGTCCAGTATACCAGTTTATTTGGTCTTCATAGCGTGGAAGAACAAACCAATTTGGTTCCAAAAAACTATGTGTAAGTATTTAATTCATTTTATTATTGACTAATCTACATATTGTTTAAACCTTTTACAAACTATTCCCAATTATCCTTAAATGCTTCTTCTTTCGTTAGATTTAGGATATTTTTTATTTAATTTTATCAACAAAAATTCATGTCTTCCCAAATCTTTTAGGTGGCTTCACACAAGCACTACAGAAAATGATGATGGTTGTGCGTCCAAAAACTACTGCAAAGGTTTTTATTTTAATTTTATTTATTTTAACTTTTATTTCCTCTTAGAACTCACTCACACTTGTCGATTAATTCTCTTCCAATGCCTGCCTCTAGAGAAATTTTTACATTTTCATTTATAATTCATTTTGTTATTTAATAAATTTAATTTTGCACTTTAGTCAGAACTTCTAATGAACTTCGATATTCTTCTTCGTTATAAAAAAAAAAAACAAATGCACTTAGATTGTAGCTATGTATTTTAATCTAGTCAAATTTTCTACACTAAATTAATGATATTCAATTTTTAATCTTTACAGTAAGCATCACACATTTCCTACAGAAAATGCTTATGGTTCTAGGAAAAACCAAACCAGCTCAGGTGTAAATTAAGAAACGGCTAAATGAATACTAATTGTAATTGGATAAAAACAGGCAGAATAATACTAAGCACTATTACCAAGTAATGGTATAAATCGAGAATTTTTAAATAGGTACACACAACATACATACATACAAGTACATTCCTACATTTAGATATAATAATCATTATAATCACTCATGGCTACTCAACAAAAGAAAGAAAAAAAAGAAAGAAAAAAAAAGCATTTACAATTGTTATAAATACTCGTACATATAAAAACTATGTACAGGATGCATCATCTAGTAGTCAACACTTTAAATACTTAAGTTGCATAATTTACAAGGCCAAACTAACCAAACTAAAGGCCTAATTGGTCGGTCTATACTCTCAGGATTACTAGCGCTTCAAGCTAAGCTTTGCATGAGAATGTTAGAGAGAATGATATTTATTTTATTTTGCTAATGACTCTCAATTCAAAAAGAGATGTTTGACAAAGCTTACTTGATTTTAAAATATACCTCTAAGCTTTATATGCAACACTCTCTTAGAAAATATCATCAAAATCGTTTAGGCGGTTTCGGAGTCCATAGGGAACAAACATACGAGTACATAAATGCAATTTTATATATTGTATATAGATAGATTATTATACTATGTATTTCATTATTTCTAGTAGCCCATGGATGCCGAATATTATGTTAGATCGGCACTGACAATATTATATATAAAAACAACTTTTGCTTTATTGAATATAAGATTCGTATACTTGTATAAAAATTAATTGCTGTGCTGTCTTCCCGGGTATCTATAGTAGTTGTTAATAAAAGAAATAATATGATATACGTATGCTCATTGTCCTTTACTTAATGTTTTGTCCTGCAAATTTGTATTATAGTGTCGCTATAAGATGTAGAGTTTTCTTCTATATTTAGCACGATTTTTATAAATTTGCATTGATCTCTAATCAAGCGATTCATGTTTACTAAACTGCAATATAAACAATTGATTTGGAGATGCATAATGATTATGAAATTAAAAATGTCAATAACTAGATGATGCGCCCGTTACTATGAGTTTATATTTATTTATTCTTGATTCTAATACTCACTCTATTAATAAGTAGAAACAATATAATTTAGAAGAAATTTACTAAAAACTAGAAACCTTTGAAATACAAAACAACAATTCAAATCTCAAGAAATGTTAATGTTTTTATGTTATGAATTGTTTTGTTTTAAAAATCATAAGGTTTATTATAAAGAAGTTATTGTTTTTACATCATTAAAGCAGCTTATTGATGTTAAACCTTAAAAGTTTATATGCCGTTAAAATAAAAAAATAAAAAATTTATATTCATTATTAATATTAATTAATTAATACGTGTAAATCCATATACTTATCTTATATATACATACATATATAGTATACTCATTACATCCAATGGCTCGACAATATAAGAAGTACATACATATAGAAAAACTATAAACATTCCAATGCTAAGCATTTACTAAGAAACATAGAATATTTTAGAATTTTATTAAGTTTAATTTAAGTTTGAATTCCGTGAAGAGAAAACAATAAAATTACATACATATAAAGTAATGAAATTACATAAATTTGAATACTGCCACAGGAGAAACAAATCAAAATAAAATTGCCAATAGTTGAAAATATTATATCTAATATTCAAATGAAAATTGAATCATCAATATTTTGGACGCCAATTGCAGACCAACGTATTTATCACATATCCATACTCGTATTTACTACATTTATTAGCTAACAAATTAATAGCATAAGCTTCGGTTCTACCGAATATTTTATACCTTTTA
This sequence comes from Amiota mariae, assembly GCA_035041805.1. Classification (NCBI taxonomy): domain Eukaryota; kingdom Metazoa; phylum Arthropoda; class Insecta; order Diptera; family Drosophilidae; genus Amiota; species Amiota mariae. The sequence goes on along the minus strand of JAWNKV010000707.1, from coordinate 1,888,898 downwards.
CACATGAGCAATACATACATTCAGAGAATATGTTACAATGCAATACATTCCGATGTTATGGAATATATACTCGTAGTAGTAGTTATACGTAACCAATCATTCCAATCTTAACAAACTCTGTTTTTATGCTTTTGTAATAACTTTAAGGGGATTCATATCAAGTTAATGGGATAAAAAAAGAAAAAGCCTAGCATATAAAATATGATAAACATGTCATGACTATATACGAGTACAACATGATAAATTTGTCTGAAGATAAAATTCTTATCTTTTATAAATATGTATTTCATTACTTAAACTTGAAAAATACAAAATTTATTTATATCATTACATAGTATAGTATTGTAATAGAAGTTTTTCTTATCCGGTAATCAAGAAACTCCAAGTGAAATACAAAAATTTGAATAAAAACTGAGAGATTAGATTGCATAGAAATGGATGAACAAACGATCATAATTGATTACTTCCTTAAAAATATAAGAATGGGAGCTTTTTGTCATCCAATAATCGAGAAACGCTAAGTGAAATAGAAAAGAATCTAAGTAAAAACTGAGAGACTTCTTATGTATAATTGCAAAGAAATGGATAAACGAATTAATTAAATTATTTCTCATATCTTCAAACCTATAATAGGAGCATTTTCTCAACCGGTAATCGAGAAACACCAAATGAAATAGAAAAATTGAATCTGAGTAAAAACAGAGAGAGAGATGGATGAAGTTATGACCATTATTGATCATTTTTTTTAACAATTAAAAATAGATGTTTTTTCCCATTCGGTAATCGAGAAATTCGAAGTGAAATATAATAGATGATCATAACTTATCCTTTAACATAGATTATGTTTGTGTGAAAGATATATAGTTATTTATGATGTATTGTTATTTATTGAATTTGTAATTATTTGTTGCTTTCAATGTAATCGAATTTGTAAATTTACAAAATCATAAAAACCCAATGAAGCGTTATTGCATTATTAGATCCAAAGAGAATGATAAAACTATGGAAAAAAAATCTGTTGACAATAATATTGTATAACTATTTATATATACATATATATATACATCTATACTATTATACTATATACTACTCTATACATAAATTTATGAAAAGAAAAAAAAAATTGTATAAATTAAATTTAACAAAAATATATAAAAAAAAAATAAAAAAATATAAAAAGACTAACTTTGGCTATGCCGAAGTTGTAATACTCTTCACGCCCCAGCTAGTGGTCCGAGGGTCTTGAAAGATGAGAAGATTAGTTGATAAGGGTCAGACACTTATAGTGTCCAAATTTTAAGTCGATAGTACAAAAAACAAAAAAGTTTTTCTAGTAAGAACTTTCATTTGGATCCCGGTTTGTATGGGTGGTACCCCTCCTAGTAGTCCGAGGGTCTTTTCATGGTTTGTGGATATGGGTCAGGGACTTAAAGTGTCCAAATTTCAGTTCAATAAGTCAAAAAAAAACTTTTTCTAATAAGAACTTTCATTTGAATCCCGGTTCGTATGGGGGGTACCCCCTAGAGATCCGATTCGGCTGATTCCGACAAATATACTGCGTATGGTAAAAATAAAGCACCGTTTCAGCTCTCTAGCTCAAAAATTAAGGGACTAGTTTGCATACATACAGACGGACAGACGGACATGGCTCAAGAATATCTACACTTTATGGGCTCTCCGATACCTCCTTCTGTGTGTTACAAACTTCATGACAAACTTATAATACTATTCACTGCGTGAAGAGTATAAAAGATACAAAAATTGTTTTGATAAATCCGAAATAAAAAACTAAATTAATATTTTAATTGTTACATAGCCTCAAATAATACACAGGTTTACTTTTGATGTGGTATAATATTTCTCAGTGTCTATACAAAATGTATTTATTATACTTTAAATAACAATAAAAATTACCAAAAAAAAAAAAAAATGAACCGAAATTTGTTGCTTTTTTTTTTTTAAATAAATTGAATTTGACCAAATTATTGTACAATGCCACTTTACTTTCAGCCAATCCAAGGCGTAGAGAAAGTTAAGCGACAGTTATTCCATCTACAACTTCTTTAGGCATTGGCTGCCAACATCTTTAGATATTCCCATACCACCCTCTTTAGACATTGGTCGTCTTGACATGCATATAGTCGATGACACTTGAACGTAGTTTTTCCAAACCCTTTTTCTTAATCAATTCTTCTGCATGCAAGAGTTCATAGTTCTTAGTGGTTAAGTATACCTTCAGGGTAGTTGCGAAGCTTGACTTTTCGACATCGACATCAAGACTGCGAAAATCTGAAAATGCCTTATTATACTTTTCCTTTGCCTTTTCCTCATCGGCAAAGTTGAAATTATGATCACCGCTCTCGTTGCCATCAATTAGTTTGATTTCGTTGCAAATCTTTTTGGTTCTATTCCCAAACAATACGGTATTATAATTATCCATGGTCTTGTAGACTTCATCCATTTGTTCATCAATACGATTGTACCAATAGCTTAAGCTATTGTAGTCATCCTTGGAGAAACTTCTACCGGGAATATTTCTGCTGCTCTTAACACCAGTCTTTACATTGAAGCGTGGAGTCATTGGCGGTATTTGATTTTTTTGGCCGTCACCCATAGCATTTGCTTGAGATTTTATGTCTAAGTCCTTATTTGACTTTCTAGGATCCAAATCTTCCAATTTTTTCAATTCTTCGACAGCTTTCTCTTGCTACAAGTAGAAGGAATAATGCAAATTGAATAAAATAAATAAGAATATGTGCATCTATGAATGTCGGTAGAATTTTTGAACTTACCTCCAAGGCTATACGTGCCAAACTTATATTGACAAATGCTGCGTCAGCCATCTTGAACATGTTCTTAAGCCAATCTTCAGATTCTGTTGTCAGTGGCACCTCAAACCACAGCAGCGTACGTGTTGGTATCTTCAAGTCAAAGGATTCCTTTAAGCAATCAGTTATTAAAGTTGCATTAGGGTTTTTACGCGTTCCAATGCTCTTAAAGAAACCCATTAAATCGCTTCGTGGTTCCGGAGTCATGGCATAAAGTTGAAACAACGCCAAATGAACTTTATGTTTTCTCTGTTCAAGATCAGAGAAGTGGAATACCACATCGATATAATCATCGCCCTGACCATGGCCCCGCAATAAAGTGTAGTCGTAGAGCAACCATTGGAACAGCTCACGTGTGCTTTGTAAAAATTTAGTGTCATTTGGAGGCAGTTCCTTGGGTTTATTCTTCATTATGGAGGTCTGATGCATCAAAAGGTTAACCATATCGAATTTGCGCACATCATAATACTCCAGAGTAATATTTATTAAACGCAAACGCATTGACAGCAACACCTTATCCACTTCGGTAACTAAGAAACGAGTCAACAGATTCATGTTCGCGACCCGTTGCGGTGTTATGCGTATCATACAACAGTTCTCTCGTCTTTTGAACATGGCATCTGTCATTTCAGTAATCTCCGCACGAACATGCATCTCATACTCGTACCCAACTGCATCGAATTCCAAATGACGATAATAGTTTGAAGGCTGAGCACCCCGTGTTGCCTGCTTCCGAGTCATTCGCAGTAGTAGCGTTCGATTATCCAGAACCCGAACCTCATGCTCATAAGGTTTCTCGTCAATGGCATTTTGAGTGGTTTTTTTGGTGGTATCCGTTAGCGTTACAACGACATGATGATGGTTCTTAAGCATCATGGTGTTAAACATTTTGAGGAGTTTGCTCTTTTTTTAGAATTTTAATAAAAATAAATACATGAATTTTATATCCAATAAAAATATAAAAATTCTAAACTATTGATTTTGAAAAAAATTTTTAAATGACAATTTCAAAAAACGCTTACTCATTTTTATCTCAAGAATTCAATTTATCTAACAAAGGTTTATGTACTCGTAACAGGATGTTTATATTGCAATTTGCATTTACTAATTCTGTTATCTATCTGAAATTGAAGACTTACACAATTTGTAGTCCAATGTACATACAATATATTTAAAATTATTAAATTTATAGACATCAAAATTAACATATGAATATGGGGTTAGCACAAGTTTTCATTTTCTAAACTATCTGCAATTGCTTATTTTTTACTCGTAAAACATCAAAAGATTTTTAATCCAAAAGGGTTCCATAGGAAAACTATATAATCTAATATCTAGGTTTAGATTCGATGTTAACATTTACAGTATACAAGGATAAAAAAATGTATCGATTCATAATAAAATTATATAGGTTGGTCGAAATAGTGATTTTAAAAACATTTTTTTTTTTTTCACATAACAATGCAATTTTATTTCATCACATAATTTCCATTATTATTTAGAATCTCTTGCCACCTTTCACGTAAAACCATATTCCCGTCTTTATAGAAATTCGGGGGTTTCTAAACAAAAAACTGGCGCTATCTACCTTTTTTCAGTCGCCTAGAATTTGCATTGTTATGCCAACAATATACTTAATTCTGCATGAAGTGAAAGAAATAGTAATCTGATGGTGCTATATTCGAACTATATGCTGGATGTTCGAGTTGGAGTACTCTAAATATTTGCATAACGTTGCTATGGTGGAAGACTGTGCCCATCCTGCTGACCAATTACGGCTGTTTTATATTGTTCTGATTTTATCGTTTGCCCAGGTGTGAGCACCTCGTAATGTATAGGTCCTTTGAAATCCAACCGACTGCACACCTACATAAATATAAAATATTCAATATTTTAAGTCATTTGATTGCTTCAGTTCTTATGCCAGATGCTTATATACTCATAAGTATTAATGTAGGAAAATGTTAAATAGTCGTGAATATTGATTTGAATGATTTTGAACGACATACATTACATGGTTTTCGAAAACATTTAACTACTTAAATGAAATCTATCGACAAATCCTGATTAAGGGTATTTTATATTTTAACAAATTTTTATATATTTTTAGTCTTATGAATCATTTATGGTATTTTTTTAACTATAAATTTGTTGAAATTTTAAAGCTACAACAATGTCTAATAATTAAAGTCTTCCTGCTACGTAGAAGAAGTCTCAGTAGCAGTTTTATAAAGCGTCTTTGGAATACTCGCACCGGAAGAGGAAGCTTGAAGTACTTTACGAGAGAGTCGCATAAAACCTGAGACGGGGTCTCTACCGAAATACTTGACTTGAATTTCTTGACCCACATCAAGTCCTAAAGCAGATGGATGAGCAATCTGTTGAAAAGAAAACCCAAGAATATTTGTAATCTGAATAAAGGAATACATAAACCAAAAGCGTTTTTACACTCAACTCACCTTCCGCTGATCTAATTGTGAGTTGTGCAGAAGTGCTGGCGGCATATTCGGATAGAGTACAACCATGACACCAGTATCACGTAACTCTGTAATTTTTGCTGTATAGATGGCACCGAATTCCAATTCCGGTACACGTTCTTTACTTGTGAACGAATCAATTAGTTCTTTAGCCTCATCTAAGGCTGCTTGCGATGGAGCGAAAATTGAGAAAGTAGTTTCGTCTTCAGCTGTCAATGTTGTACCAGTTTCAAGGTAGATGCGTTTCAAGTTCAAGCCACTTGGACCAATGATTTGTGCACGTTGATGAGGTTCAATTGTAAGACGTTCGCTAACCGGCCAACATTCCTTGCGGTATTTTCTATAGAATGGAATAGAGAAATATGTTTACTCAATGTCAAGATGTCAACATAACTAATATCTTATATTCGAACTAACCTTGGTTCTCGTATTGCATCTGCCATTATATCCAATATTTTACCTTTGGCATCTGATGCCTTTTGAAGAGATTCCATGACAACTTTTAGTGGTATGCCGGGTATTTTTAAATCAGCCTGAATTGCCGTGAAACCCTTACGCGTGCCAGCAACTTTCATGTCCATATCACCCATATAATCCTCAATGCCAAGGATATCTGTGAGTATTCTATAATCATGGAGGTGTTTTGTGTCATTATTCTCGTATTGTGTAACTAAACCAATAGCAACGCCAGCAGCTGGTGCTGAAACAGGAACGCCGGCATCCATGAGTGCCAATGAACCACCACAAACTGTAGCCATTGAACTGGAACCATTCGATTCAAGTACTTCGGATGTAAGTCGTACTGTGAATGGATAATCGTGCGGCAGCGTTGGCAATAGACCACGTTCAGCTAAGGCTCCATGACCTAACTCTCGTCGTCCCACTGGTCCTATGCGTCCAACTTCACCAGTTGCATACGGAGGGAACTCATAATGGAGCATAAAGTTTTTCGCTTTAAACCCAGTTTCCAATGCTGCCAGTGAATCCAGTTTCATTGCACTCTCCTGTGAATCTAAACTAACTGTGCACAGCACTTGTGTTTGGCCGCGTTGAAAGAGTGCAGATCCATGCAGTGGCTTATAAAGATCAACCTGAAAGATAATTTAGAATTAGCATTCTTGTGTGTTGTTTCAGAATTATTGAATGAATGCCGCCTCACTTGGCAATTTATATTCCGAAGACTGTCATAGTTACGTCCATCGCATCGCTTATTCTCATCAAAAATTAAATCTCGAAATATGTCACGACAGGTTTTGTTGAATTCGTCGGTAATAATTGATGGCTCAACATCTGGGAACGAGGACCACACTTTGTCTAGAACATTGGAACGTACTTCGTTTACAGCATTGTCCCTAGACATTTTGTCATGTGTTTCATCTTGGAAAATCTCACGCAGCCGCATTTCACACATACTCTTCACAGCATCTATAAGATCTTGATCTACATATGGTGGTGGATCAAGTTCACGCTTTTGGCGGCCATACAATTTTTGCAAACGTTCGATTTCTGTTATCACAAACTGTGCTTCGCGTGTGCCCACCTTAATGGCCTTTAACATGTCCTGCATTAGCACAACATTTCCTTTACCTTCAAGCATTACGACTAGATTATGTTTTGTGGCAGACACCACAAGGTCCAACTGTGATGATTGTAGTTCACGACGTGTAGGATTGATTATAATCTCATTATCACATAGTCCAACGCTAATTTAAGCAAATGTATCAATTGTTATTACATTACATAATTACATATATAAATGTGTCCAGTGTGACATACCGCACTGCACCAATGGGTCCATACCAAGGTACATCACTTAAACTGAGAGCCATTGAAGCTGCATTAATTGCCAATACATCCGGGGAATAAACTGCATCCATGGCTAGAATGTTGCATACTAGTTGTGTCTCTGTGCGATACTCTTTCGGAAAGAGAGGCCGCACCGAACGATCTATGAGACGAGCCGACAATATTTCCTTCTCTGAAGGTCCCAACTCACGACGCATGTGATTCATTGGTATTCGTCCACTTGCCGCATTCTTCAGTCTGTAATCAACAACAAGTGGCATAAACGATTGCCCTGGAGTTGCCTTCGCTTTGGCCACAGCCGTCACCATCACAGCAGTGTCACCCATCTGACAGACTGCTGTGCCATTGGCAAAGCGCGCATACTTTCCCGAACTTATTGTCATCTTTCGTCTGCAATTTCTCTTAAATTTTAGTACCTGAGCAGCAAGTAGGGGGAGATATGCAAAATTTCTTACCCATTGCTAAAAACCGCTTCCACGGTTGGTGGATTCTCTGGAACTGTTGCTGGTGAACCATGGACAAATCTGTTAGCTGCAAGAGTTGCACGTTTCAACCGATAATTTAATAATTTTAGACATTGTTGTGTGAAAATCATAACTCAAATATGCGTGTGCCTTAAGAAAATATAATCTGAACAATGCCGGTTTCTCTTTATCACATGTATTTCGGCCAATTTGACTTTGTCCAATGAGCTACGATTCTTTGCTTCACCACTTTTAGGCCATTGATGAGAGAAAATTTTAATTTTTATCTAAATTAAATTATGTAAAATTAAATATTTCATTATTAAATTGATTTATATATATAGAAAATATATTGAGTTTACAAAAGAATAACATTTTAAATCACTAAAATCACACAAATATACCGAAATTCTTTATTGTAGTGCATAAAAAAACAGCTGACTGCCTTCAATTCTGGCCAGTGCTGCCAAGCTTGTCTACTGTTAGCGCCACCTATTGTTAGGAGCTATAATCATCCAAATTCTTCTTCTTTTCAAATTAGCGCAGTTTTTCATATTGTTTTTGTTTTTCCGGTATTGATTTGCTGTATGTGCAATGCCCCGCTTGTTATCGTATCCCTTTTGAACATGGAATAAAAAACAAAGTTAGATTTGGAAAATTAATTTCTCTCTTTCGTTTGTTTCGAATTAATATTATTAAGTAAATAAATATTTAACAATTATATACGTATATTATTTCATTTTCTCTTTTCACTACCAAAATGTTTCTGAAACAAAAAAAAACACGTCAATAATAAATTTTCTTATGTGATCCGTTTCCAAATGCATCATAAATTAGTTTATTAAAGGTACCTTGTACTAAATAACAATAAAAATGTATTAAATATTCAATAATATCTAATGATTTTCCATTTAAACGATTTTTATAGCCAAATGTGTGACTTGTTGTCAACTTCTTAAACAGGGTTGCACTCCAACGACAAAACTCGGCTCGATCGGACTTCGAAAAAACCGAGTCGAGTTCGAATTGTTCGATTCTGATCGTTTGGTTGAATCGATAATGTTCAATTTGATCGAAAAATCGAAAAGCTGCAATAAGCAAATGAGTTGCAATGCAAGGTAATCGGATTGCAATTTTCTTTTCTCAATTAATAAAAGCTTAACACTTTATCATTTTTGTAGACATTGTCTTATTAAGACTTATCGACTCTTTCAATTGGTTCGCCTGTTGGTTTCCAGTTATCGGTGTATTGTAATGCATCTCGCTCGCACACCCTTGCTGACGTTAACATTTTGTTCAAATTCTGTTAAACCCTTGAATTTGTGAAGTTGTGCAAGACAGATATGTTATTGAAAGCGTCACTTCTCTTTTGCTCTCCGGCTAAGTTGAGATTCGCTCGCAACAACAATTTGAAATAAAACAGCTTGTGTGTTGTACAACAAAACTAATTGAAGAATAATCAAAAAAATACTCTCAATGATGAGAACTACTGTCTCGGGGGGCACACAGTTTGATGTTAACTATATTTTGCAATTTTCACAAAGGAAACAAAACTGTATGATTGTTTTTGTATCTTTGTGTCTACACATTCTTTATTGTGTTTGTTGTTGTTGTTTTGTTATGTCTTTCGGAAGGGTGGTCATGTTGTTCGAATTTCATACAAATTAAAATTAAATTTGTTTAAAATAAGAAAGAAAAAACTTTATATAAAATGCAAATAATTAATTAATCATTGGTTTGAAAGTTGAAAATATACAAACTCGGACGTGCGCACAAAACTCAAAACGAAAAACGCGTCAAAAGTAAACAGAAAGCGCGCTGAACAAAATAAATTCATCGCGAGCAGACCATTTGTTTCGTGTTTCGTTTTCGATGAAGAAGTAAATGTGAGCGGTTACGCGGCAGATTTTAACGAAAAATAAATATTAAATAATAAAAATCGAAATATAATTTCAAATCAAAAATTATTAAATAATAAATAAAATGAATTTTTAGAATTTTGTCTATTGTGCATAATACAAAGAAGCCATCAATATATTTTGTAGGCATTTGCTGCTCGTATGTACAAATAATAAATAAATTTCTTGGCCCCAAAAAGCGCGAACAAGAGAAAGAAAACCATTTAAAGCAACAACAGCAACAATAATAAATGCGGTCAAAAATCGGTGTCGCCGTTGCCGTTGCTAATACATATATAAAAACAACAACAACAACAACAGCAACAACTCACACACCAAAAAATATTACAACAATAAAATGAAATAAAATACAAAATGCAATAAGAATAAAATAATAAAAGAAGAGAAGTAAAACACAACACACACAATAAAACCAAACCAAAAAAAGTATTAAATTTTTCCTTTTCTCTTTTTTTTCCAACTTAAATTAATTTTTATATGCAAAAAAGAAGCAACATTTCTTCTTTAAATGCAACAACAATAATCAAGTGAATATGAGAATAAATAAATAAAAAAAATGATTAAATGATTGAGAGAGTGAATGACTGACTGAGTGAGTGAATGTGTGAGTGATTGTGTGAGTTGCAAGGAAACAAACAAAAAGTATAGAAAAGCCGGAAAAATAGCAACAACAATAGGCGTTGGCGTCATTTGTTGTTGTTGCTGTTGTTGTTCGTTGTATTGCTTTTGTTGATTTTTTTCGCCGCTATGCCGAAATTAGCTGAGAGCGAGTCATAAAAAAATGCCGCTATTTTGTCGCTGACTTTGTGTCTGCCGATTTTGGCATTTTAACTCCTTTGACGATCAGCGACTGCCCCCCAGCATCATCGCCACATTCTTTGTCCACATTTATCCTCTTTATATTTTGTGGCTTATTATACATAGTTGCCTTTTGTTGCTGCTTTATTTATAATCTTCATTCTTTTAATCAATTTTAATTTTAAAGCAATAAATAATCATAATAATAGATGAAAATTTTAATGTTTCCATAAAGAAATAACAAAGAAGAAAATCATATAAAAAAAGAAAAAATGGTGATTGTGATGTTGAATTTAATATAAAAATATAAAATTATAATAAATAAATAATTTTATTTATTTGTGTGTTTTTGTGTGTGTGAATTTCTTTCTTATTGTTATGATTGATTATTGTGATGAACTTTTTTTTTATTCATTTTGCGTTGTTTTCATTTTATGTTAATTTAAATTTGTGTTTTGTGTATTTTTTATTTACGCTGCTCGCTTATCGTATTATCAACAAACAACAATCAACGTCGGCAAAATCAACATTTTCTCAATCATCAATTTCAGCATCATCATTATCATCTTCAATAGAAATAACAACAACAATAACCAACCACTCTATCAGTAAGAAGAATAAGAACACTAATAAGAATAAGAAAATCTAAAAAATCATAAAAGAAAATTTCACAGTAAATATCCAATTGCTGGCTGCTGCTTCTGTTAAGATATAAAAACCTAAAGCAAATCATAAACAAAGTGTTTTGTGCAAGAGAACGAAAGTGAAGTGGAGTGTGAAGAGAAAGTAGAATTTTAGAGATTCCGACAAATAAATGTTTCTCATTTTATGTTGCAAAATAGATTTATTAGCCATTCGCTGGGCAGAGTCTCTTTGTGAAATCACATTTTGAAAGCTTGAAAGCACAAAATTAATAGTCCGCCGCATTTTATTTAAGGTAAGTTAAATAAATTCTTTATTTGAATTCTTATCAGTTTAAAATAAGCATTAAGCAAAATAATAACAAAAACAATAAAAGATTATTGCCAAGCAAAGAGATAGAGAGAAGAGAGAGTGGGAATAGAAGAGACGCGAAATGAATGAATTAAATGCGATTCTATTAAGCGACGAAGGAAAGAGAGAATTGCAGAGAAAAAATGGAAGACCATTGAAGAGATGAAATTGTCTTATTTTATAGAAGAAGATCTTACAAACATTCATCTTTGATTTGCATACGAATTCTTTGGAGATTGGAAATTTAATAAATCAATGATTAATGATTATTAAGTAATGAAAGAGAGAATTGCAGTGAGAGAGAGAGAGAGAGTGTGAGTAATGAAGAATAAATTTTTTCTGCTATAAAAGAAGAAATTAAAGAAATTATTGTATGCAAATCTCATCACACTTTAATCTTTAGTTTTGTTAATATTATTTTAAATGGCTGGTTTACGACGCACTTAGGACCAATAAAGACCCATTGTAAACCACCATAAGGTCTTTATAAATGAGATTACTTTCATTAATTTGATGTCTCCAATGCTAGCAAAGCTATCAACAGAGCCGATACATAGAATAGGTAACCTGCTTCCGTTTAGAGACAAGCTCCGACACAGAAGATCCTCTGATTTCTATCTATTTTACAGCTTCTACATATGTATATTAATCGAAATACGGTATTCCTAGTCTACTTGTTCCCTGTTAGGATTCATATAGTGATTTATAAGTCCCTTCTGTCCAAGCTCAATAATATTCTAATTCGACCAACCTTCATCGTTTCTTCACACATTTAATTGTGTAGTTGGGTATGAGAAGGGTGCGTTAACAGTGTTTCCATATCCACTTATGTTAAGTGAGAGAGATAACATTGTGCCTTCCCTAAATAATTTGTTAGCATTACAAAATCATTAAAAGTATGTACTATGGCATCTTTCGCAACAATTTATAACAAAATATGTATTACTGTCCAAGAATAAAGTTTATTGGAATGTGACAATCTAATCAAAGTGCTTAATGGATATCTGAGTATATAGAATACCTTGAAATTCACTACAATGATTGGGAAAAATGAAGGAGGAAAGTAATACCATACCTGATTTTTAAGTTTTCAAACTTTATTTTTTGAAAATGTCACATGCATATAAGTATATAAAATCTAAAATATGTAGTACAAAATTAAATAAATCAATGGTTGTTAACACATTATCATGAATGTTGTTTATTCATTATATTTATCTTCTAATTTATTAAGATAATAAGGGACTATAAAAGATTTAACTTGCTTAAGCACGTGTAAGTGTCTGTTGTCACTCATCTCATTAGATTCAATGTTGCAACTACTTAACTAAATTTGCTGTAATTTACGCGTTCAACTGTGGCACCGTTCAGCTCAGTTCAGTTCAGTATCTGTCGGTCGTCATCATCATTGCCCCATAGTCATAGATAGACATTTTTTTTTATCTTTGCTGCCGTTTGAGGAGCCTAGCTGAACTGAACCGCCAATGCCGCCTTGTAACAACGCTAAATGCTTTAAATTCCATTAAGATAATCGATGCGCAATTGTTGCCCCGCATCATGCACGCAGCAGTATCACACACCCACAATCTGAACTGGAACTGAACTGAACATGCTATGCCCTTTGGATGGATAAAATAATGAATGTATGCATGAATGCCTGCTTGTCTTCCTGTCTGCCCGCTTCCTGACTCCCCTGGTCATTGATGACAACAGCAACAACAATAACAGCAACACTTTTTCCACTGAGTGAATGTTTTATTGCTAAAGTGTTGCATTTTTGTCGCCATCAGCATCATCATCAGGAGTAACTGTGAAAGAGCGAGCAATGAAAATGAGAAGTGAGTAGAGTGAGAAGAAGAGAATTGAAGAAAATAAAAGTATGTAGAACTGCAAAGAGCTCACATCCACATACACTCATAGACATAATAATAAGCGAATCTTTATGGGGAAGAGTAGAAATTTTCTATACATTTATTATAAATTGCTAAATTGATGTGTTGAAATGTTTTTTGAAAATAAAATACAAATCGGTCCTTTTTGGTAAGAGTAATTGATATTGACTTGCTTTTTGAGCAATCTGAAATAAAAAATTGAAAATAATTTTAAAAGTGAACCGAATAAAAAAAATCATCCATTTACAACAATTTTCTCTTCTTCAGGAGCTCAACATTAGCATACTAGAATTAACAAACTTTAATCTCAATTTTTTTTTTTTTTTTTCATTTAAAGCATTAGAAAATTCTATGTTTTATATAATAACATAATTCATATCAAGAAAATAATGAATGAAGTCATGACATGAAAATGTGCTTATTATTTTGTCCATGAGTGTATAAATATAAACTCATTTTGATGATGCTCTTTTTCCGGTTGTTGGTTGTTCTTGTCCTTTGTTGCTTTATTTCTACTTCTTAAGTATTTTTATTGTATTGTATTGTGTTGTTGTGTGTTTCTTTATCATCTTTTGTTGTAGTTGTTTGGTGTTGGTTAGTGGGATGTTCTTATTGTAATTATCGATAACAAGCAACAAGAAGAGCAAGAGAGCAAAAGTTGTGCATAATTACAACAAATAATCAACTTACTTTACTAAAAGGCGGAGAAAGACTTGTAGTGACAAACATCGACTGAGAGAATTTGATATTTCTTATCATCGCAATTCGCTTGAATGATTTGATTTAAGTAAGAAGAAGCTCTTTAACCTCTTCACATTATTGAACTCTATTCATTCTTCAAGAGATTTCTTTCTTTGGCATTTTGTTCCGTGTTTTTTTTTTTTTTTGTATATTTTTTTTGAAAAACTGAAGTTACCACTCATTCTTTCCTTTCTTATCCACTTATCAAAATCAAATATCATCAAACAATGAACAGGAGAACATTAAGGAGAAGGAAGTCTATTTAGGAAGCTGCCTCCATTTGAACTCAAAGAAAACTATCTTTCACTAATAAAAAACCAAAAAAATATAAGACAAAAAAAAGGAATACATAATCTCATTTAAAATAAAAGAGTAAAAATAACCCTGATATTCATCTCTATTTCAATGTTTTTTATCGAAACACGCAAGGATAACAACATCAACAGCAATAGTTCCGTATTGGTTTTTATTATGTTCATCATTATCCCTTTTTTTTTTTTTTTTGTATTCTTTATTATGTGCGGTTGTTGGTGCTACTTTCCACTTGGTTTAAAGTGACGTAGGCATCATGCATATATACCATATGTGTATCTGATTATCTACTATGTCTGTGGGTTCACCCGATTCCATTCAAAACGACTAAACTCGACTCATCTCAACTCTCAATTTATATTTATATTTGTCTTATATAGTGAGTCCTTTTTTGTTTTGTGCGTTTGTGAATGACGGCGCACATGTGTAAGCAATAAGATCAACAACAACAGGAAAAGCAACTGTGACCAAACCCAATTCACTCTAATCCTTACATATACATACACACATACACACACACACCATCACTCTCACACACAGTTACAAAATACAAATAAAACTCAATCGAGGAAAATATTGAAGTGAATTGCGAAGAGAGCAAAGAAAAGGATATAAACACAAAACGCGAACAAATGAACGAAGAAAGGTCGAAGGACGCACCCAAAAGGCTTTGAAAACAACACGATGTCGCCACCATACGGTGATGCCACCATTGTGAATCCTCCCAATTTATGTCATTTAAGGCGAAATTGTGCCAACAAAATAAATAAATATCATGAGAATAAAGTACAATACATATAATAATAAAAACAACAAATCGAACAGCAACAACAATAAAGTTCTGTAGGCGACAAAAGGATTTTGTAGTATGAAAAGTGTCTACTCTCTGTACCAAAACCCACACGCAAGTATATTAATGCTGCATATGTGGTGGCCAGAAGTATTGCTCGATAGTTTGTTACTTCTTTACCCACATAATGGAATCGAGTCTAAGAGGCGCCCGCCCTCATGCCAACGATTCAAAAGATGATGACCACATGCTGCTGCTCATCATTTATACGCTGCGTGTCCTGCCACGCAAACAATCAGTGAAAGCGCATGAAGTCGTCGTCATCATCAGTCTCTTTGCAATACTTTCACTTATTCCTGCTTTATTGTATCAAATAATCGTTCAATCGAAGAAGAGATGACAAGACCCTTACTTACTTATTTACTTACTTTCTAACTAACTTGGTCAACATTACCCATCATCTTTGCCTTGGTTTCGCTTGCAGCTGCTATTCTTATTAAGTATTATTTCTTTCTATTTTGCCTTTGACCATTATTGCTCTCATTTGTTGTTGTTGTAATTGTTGTTGCTGTTGTTGTTTCTGTAGTTATTATCGTTATCCATCGTCTTTAGTATTTATTACTAATTTTCACAGTTTCAGGCGACATTTCGGACAGTTGTTTGTTTCATATTAATGACCAATAAGACAAGAATTGTATGTACGACGGGTATGTACCCAGTATATTATATACAAAAATGTTGAAATGAAGAATAATGGGGAAAATATGAAAGAACAAAACAAAGACATAAATTTCACATTAGTGTATTAATTTGTACTTTGTGATCATCATCATCATGTCATTTTAACATTCTCGCAACTTCAATAATCTTCTCCTTTGTAGTGAGAGAATCTCCGAATTATGGTGCTGCCACTACGAATAAAACGATGAAAATTAAATACATATTGTAAGTGGTTGACTAACTAGTAAAGCAAGGATCTAAAGAGTCATTATTAGTATCGAGCTTTTCTATGGATTAAACAGAGCCCACTTAACATAGAAAATAAGTAAATGGAAAGAAACAAAACTTCCTAACTATTGGCGCAATAGTAAAGGCCACACAAGGTAGGAGATCTTCTTTAAGATCTCCCCATCTAAGATTTTTGTGGCCCCTCCATCATTGAGATCTGCCTATATTCTCCAGGAAAGGTCTTTCCATTCTAGGGAATGATAATATGCAGCTTCATCACAAATATAGATTCGAGTTTAGGTTACCATCGTCAAGCACTGCAGATTACAAGAGGTCGAGAAACAATCTTGACCATTAATAATAATATTACTTATATTAAATGCAATTTAATCTCCTTTTCTGTCTTAAACTACAAATGTGTCTTAACTTCACTTTGATTGTCTGTCATCAGTTCGTTCATATACAGGGATGTAGTATATTGGTGTTTAATGTGAAAATCTGAAACTCATTTAACCAACAAAACTACGATGACGAGTTAACATAACATAACTATACTTTCTTTTGTAGTTTTAGTTTTCCTAAGTATAAACAAACAAAACTTTTTCTATAAGTTTTTGTTTCTACTTACTATGTGTGTGTATCTTAATGCGTAAATAGCGCAAAAATTAAGCTGGTCTTAGCATAAAAGTGTTTAGATGATAACATATGTTAAGAGAAAGTAAAGTCGATACATCATGCGAGGATGTAACGAAGCAAAAGTGATTTCAAAATAACTTTGCAATTATACTATAAGTAGGATAATGTTAAGAAATTGTTAACAAAAACAAGTAAAGTTTGCTAAATAGTTAATCCAGTTAAGAGGTGTTTTAATGGAAATGAAGATCCATTTTAAATATTAAACATCAAGTTCAAAACACTTAAGAAGTATATCACCTACTACTGGTTTCTAAACTGTTTTTTTTTTTTTTATCTAAAACCACCTAATTATTAATAAAAATCCATTTAAACTAATAGACTTGTTCATTGTAAAAGGAAGGAAGTATATGTGTTATTACTCTAGTCCGCTTATTAAATAGTGATTTATGATTCTTTCGATAAATCTACAAGAATTCTAGGAAAAAATATATTAAATATTTCGAAACATTTCGCTAAAATATGAAATTATTAAACTAAAGATGCTGCTACTATTTTGATAAAGGAACTTTATTCATATTAGAAATATTAGAAATGTTTCTGTTATTTCACTTGGTGGTAGATGTGAAATTTATATCTACAATTATATTTGTTAATGTTTATAGTTTCTCATTAACCTAAGTAAAGTAAAATTTTAGTACACAAATAAAAATTGTAAGAGGATATAAAAATGTTTATTACTTGTTCTTGATATTTTCATAAAAACCAAATTAGAATTGCCTTAATTCATTCACTCAAATTCTTACGTTAGTCATGTAATAGATATAAAATTTCAGGTGGAAAATAGAAAATATATTTATTGAAAATCAAAAACTTTAGATATAAAATTTCAGGTGGAAAATAGAAAATATTTTTATTGAAAATCAAAAAGTTTGTTTCTTTAAATCATAATTAATTGATATTTTTTTTTATCTACAATTTATTATTTAACAAAATTATTAATTATTAAGTTCTCGTCATACCATTTATTGGAATAGTAAATACATATTCCTTTTTAAGCTTGGATAACAATGTATATATATATATTTTTTTAAATAGTATATTGTTACTGTACAAAATAACTGGGGGTTAGAATACATTTGTATATGACCACCTTGTTCCGAAGAGGCAACTTATTTCGAGAGTTCGATAATAACCAAGTCATCTTGTCGACCTTAGCCTTAAACGAAGCTACAACTCCTCAATGTGGGATCTAAAAGTAAGAGACGCCTGGCCAAGTATACATTACATATTTACATAATACATGGTTATTATTGAATCATAAATTCCGATTTATTTACATTTCATGATGTGGTTATAGGCATATCATGGGTTGGAGATAGACTCCCTTGGCGAACTCCAACATTGACAGAACGCGACGATAAGCAGACACCACAAAAAGCTTTTGATGATCTTAAAAAAATTGTGGAGAGAGAATCTTTTTTGCTGTCTCTGTCAAAAGCTTGTTTAACTGGAACTTTGGTATACTTACCTTCAAGCACCTCATAATCCTCCTTAATAGACATCATTCCAAGATTTTTCCAAACGATGAGAATAAGAATAATATGACCAATGAGATTTCTCTATCAGCACGCCACACCGATGACAGTAATTGAAAAAGATCTCATTTCATGATTTGGTTTGGAAAAGGAATGTACATTCAATTTCTTTCTATAAATCTCAAAAACTGTAGTCCAACAATTTATGATTTGAGAGTCGAGAAATGAGCTTAAAATTCGATCGATTCTCCCATGATGGTAATCATGTTTATGTACACTTTACTGGACTTTATAGTCATTCGATGTCATAGTATTGAACAGTTGTTGGTCTTCATCTGAGTCACTAATCTGTTTGACATATTTTATGTATTCATTTTAATTTTTCTCTTTACTTCTTGTAGAGTAGTGAAATTGTATCAACGACATATGGTTTCAATTTTTAAAACAAAATAGATTATATTTTTTGTGTGGTCAGATTAAAATGTTAAAAGATAGACAACAAATTAAATGCAAGTAAAAAATGGACAAGTGAACAATTTAATTAAAAATTGAATTAAATTTCTGTTTTTTTTTTTTTTTTGTGTTTATACTTAAAAAATAAAAACTCTTTAATTGAATAAAAGAAAATAATAATAAACATAAATGCAACCAATAAAAGAGAGTAAGTAGAAATAAATGTACTCACTCAGGCACAGCAGCAGCTCATGTCACTGAGTCCTCCATCATCCTCTCTATACAAATAAACGAACAGCCGAAGCACTCAAATTAAAAAGCGAAATAAAATATAAAGGAATAAAATACAAAAAAAAAAAAATAAAAATTCAATTCAAAGCGCAGAAAATCGCGTTTAAACAAAAGAGCGTGGCAAGTTTGTGGATAGACTGCGTTGGATGATGGACCACCCAGGATTAAGTTTTACAAAAATTCTTGGTAGTATAAAAAAGAGAAAAGAACAAAAAAAAAAAGCAGCTAAATGACTTGGCACATAACAACGATGGATAACGATGAAGGTGAAGGCGCAAGGGAAGACCGTTGTGGCTGTGGTTTTATTTTTGTTGTATGTATTATTATTTGTCTGTTCTTGTAGGCGACACAACTGGATTCAAAAGGAACAGAAACAGCAGCAGCAGCAGCAAAAGAGTCCAAACAAAAGTTTGCTAAGGTTGGGCAGGCTACATTAACTCATAGATGATGATGGTTGCTGCAACGGCGACGGCTTTAGCTGACGATGCTGCTGCTGCTGTTTTTATTGTTGCTGTTGCTTAACTAAATGGCTTAGCTGCTTGGATGGACGCACGTTATTGTTAATGAATTCTGCACGTTTGCGGTCGAGCATTGACCAACATTACCTTGCTTAACTCTCAGTGCCTATCTGCCATCATCATCGTCATCAACATCAACGGCACAATGTGTTGTGCTGCTTGCGTTGTGTCTCATTTTGCATAAAATATGTTTAAGTGTGTCTTAATGTTTGTTGCTTGGCAACAGGCAGGATATCCACATGGGCAGACATACGTTTGTGCATATCTATGGATGTACATAATTCATTGAGCCTCACTCGAAATGGCTTTAACATGTGGCTAGCTAGTCAGCCAGTTATCCTGGTGTTTGTAACCAAAAGCGGTATTAAGGTTTTCATTGGTGTTAACCTCTTTTACTCACTCAATCCCTTCGGTGTCCATTTATTACCTTTCACACAGAATATGTCACTTTTGTGTAATATTGTGAATGGAAAAATGAAACATACTGAGACATATAAATTTTACACAGAGAACTGGAGAATTTATATTTCAATAAGATTTTCACGATTACTGGTTTATACAATAACTGGATTATGTTTATTTTGAAGGACATTTTTATGAATGTTGCTCTAATGTGGACGATATCATTTCCATTCAACAATAATTTCTTTTCTTTCCTCGCAAACCGATCAAAATCGCTAAATCAACGTCTCACTAAGAAAGTTATCAGGCTTATTTGTCTGCATTTCAGGGTCTTGACAATAACACTCACTGGACTTTGTCTAATGATGAATCATGCGAGTATATTTCAGATCCATTCGCATGACTTTTCACAACTGTAGAAAGTATTGACTATCTATGACAATCATGTAATAATAAACTCGTGCGTTACAACAGATCCAACCAGTGGCATTTCTTCATATTTCCATCTAGAAAGTGTTAATACACTATTTGTTGAATTCAGAACCATAAAAATACTCTAATTTACAATCATCATCTATATGGATTGTTCCATTTGTATTCTCTATATGAGAAACTTTTCATTTCGAATCGTTTTCTTAAAATTAGTATTTATTTGTGCAAATCGATGGGAACTATATAATTTTCGATGGAAGTAATGAAAGCAATATTGCATCAAAAATTGATAATTTAAATCGTAATGCCTACTTGATGTGCGTCCAGTCGTCACTCTTTGCTATTTGTTGCTATAATTGTTTGCAGCATTTACCTTGAATGTCAAGGCATTTTGTTTATTTGAATGCCAATGTTTTTAAGATTTACTTTAAGTATAAGATGATTTGTCTTTCACAACAGAAATCTCTACTTAGTTTAACGTAGACAACCCAAATCAACTGATTTTCTAAGGCTCTTTGCATAATTTATGTTTACAATGTTTGGCCAAGCAGCCAGCATCAGCATCCTCTTTCTCCTTGTCATTATGCATTAACTTGGGTCTACTTAGTGTAGTTTTTGTTTCTTTGAAAAATCAGAAAAAAAAAAAATAAAGAAAAATTCTTTGACTTTAAGAAGAGAGAAAAATCACATCACAGTAATAAAAAAAAGATTTGACAAAGGACACACAACACACCTTAAAGACAAATGACATATTTCGATGGTTTTGTGTTTCTTTCACACAAAAAAAAAAAAAAAAAAAAGAATGCGAATACAAAAGGAGATGAAACTCTTTTGTGTGTCATTCAAATTAAATTATGCAAAAGAACAGAAAGAAGATTTCTTTTAAACTTTTTCCCTCACGCAATCAGTCACTTAATCATACACTCACTTACTCACCCACACTCACTTAGTCATTTACTTCTCTTAGTTGTTTTGCTTTCACTAATTACACATTTAAATTTGTTCATTCTGCCAACGCCTCAACTACCAAAACTTATTCCCAAACACTGAACACTGAAGGACTCCTGCGTCCCATGGGTGAAGTCAATGCCAGAGACAGTTTATCATCTTTAATGCATACATTTTTTTTAAAAGCTTAAACTCTTTGTCTCGCTCTTTCGCAATCGCAATTGCAATAAATAAAAATGAACTATTCTGTCAAAGTTTCTAATTGATTTAAGTTAGTCAAATTTTTGGAAAAAGAAAGATGAAGAAAATATATTGCAACTTTTTTTGTTCTTAAAGCAATTTAAACTGAAGCGACGAGGGTAAATCTTAAAATTCTTAGAGTAAAACATAATTGAGACTTAAAGAAGTTCTCACTATAGCCTATGCCTTTCCAGATTGATTTAAACTCCCCTATTAATTCGTGCATCAAAAGAATAGTGTGGATAAGAAGAATAAGGGCGACCCCAACACAAATTAAACAGAGCCCCGAACACTAACCGAAATCAAATATTTAATGAAAATCCTAAAAAATGAAGCCCAGACCATTATACTCGTAAGTCTCATATAGTTGTCCACCCACATTAACAATTATTTACATGAAGTAATACTATGCCCAGGGCTTCCACTTGTCAACACACAACTTGTTAAAGAGACATCACACAGCAATTTAGTTAACAATATTATTGTATAATAAGATAATTGAATATTTTAAGAATGGAAGGACATTATAAAGCAAATTTGTATAAATTTATTCTTGGTACCAAATTTTCTTTACTTTAATAAAAGAATCAATGAAATGATTAATAATATTTATTAAGATTTGCATAGAAGTCTCTTTTAAGAAATTTGATTAGTTTGCCGTTAAGAAATATTTCTATTCTTATTCATCTTCATTTTTATTGAAACGTAAAATGATTTCAGATTTATATGAATGTATTATTGTTTAAAGTCCAACTTTAATACAAAAAAAAATAAAAACCAACGTCAAAAATCTGTATGCCTGTCAATCATATCATTTGATATACTGAATAGCATAAAGACATTTTTAAAGTTACCCACGCTTATATTTTACGAGTAGTACAAAGAATGAATTTGACTGAGTTCGTCCCCAACGGCTGTCAAGTGTGTCTAAGATTCTTTGTAGTGTTGTGAAGCATAAAACTTTTTAAACACATCACACAAAAAAAGGGGAAAAAAAAAGAAAAACTGAGATAATCAAAAGGAAAAGAATAAAGAATGAGAAGAAAATAAAATAAAAATAAATCAATACATTTTAAACTTGTTAAATTTGACTTTGCAGATAAGGCAAAGTTTATGAAGCGTAACATGATGTAGATAGTTTTGATAAGTGTAAGTGTTGAAGGTCAAACATAAGTGACCTGATCGGTTTCCTTTTATACAGAGAAATTTTATTTTTTATTCTTCAATTTTCTGTCAACATATTTCTTTCAGCGATGTACATAGTAAGTGCAAAGATCTAAAATTAAAGTGATTTCAATTCATTGGGTGAATTTATTTAGATAAAGAAAATTTTAGATTTTCTTTTCAAATACATAGTAGATTTTCAAGCACTCAATTACTGGCGACTAACTGACTGACTGACTTCCTTATCTCTTTCTTAATCTCTTAACATGTGGAACAATTACACTACCACTTTTGACCAAATTACTATTCTTAGATACATAGATGAATATCAAAGTGACATATTGATTTCTTTTGGCATCTGTTTCTATTACTTGTGTCTGTGATTAACAACCAACATCAAAAGTCAGAACAACAACATAGTAACAAAGATCTTAACTATGTAATGAATATCAAAAAAAAAAAAAAAAACTAACTAACCCACCCGCGCGCACCCACATCACCTGCTCGCTCACTCACTCTATGTAATTTATTTTAACCACTCAGTCAGTCAGTCAGCCAGTCACTCAGTCATTTACTGATTTGCTCATTCATTCATTTAGTTGTTAGATTCTCTTGGTTTCTGTTGTTGTTGTTGTTGTTGTTGTTGTTGAGACAATAAGAAAAACAATTATTCTATCTCTATTGACTATGTGTCTATCTGATTATCTGTACTGTGCTGTACTGAGCTGTGTGTGTGTATTTGTGTATCTCACATTTTTTGTGTTTGTGTATGTAAGTGTATCTGTAGACAAGTTGTGGACTCTTAATTAAACTGCCAATAATTTGGAGCAGCTCCTAATGAGCTTCCTTTTTTGGTTTTTGCTGCTTGATTTTTGGATCAATTTTTTCATTTCATTTCGTTTCAGTTTGTTTTGTTTTGCTTTTTCATTATGCGTGCTTTGTTTGTTGCTTGCTTTAATTTGGTGGATTTGTTTGTGATTTTGTTTTAGTGTTGATTTTATTCTTGTTGCTTATTGTATTCAATGAGGGGTCTAAGCCAAGTCGTGACGAGTCAGAGAGACGTGTGCATATTTCTCATTTTCAAAAAAAAACAAAGTTGAATTAAAACCCACATAAATATTTTGCCACATCAAATTTGAGTTCAAGAATAGAAAAACAAAACAATAATCGTCAATTGTTGGTTGTTGGTTGTCAGTCGGTCAATGTGCCATAAATAAATTGAATTCATTTGTCAAGAATTTAATAAAAATAAAAATAAAAAACAACAGAAAATGAGATAAAACGCAACACATTAAATACACTTTGTTTCGATATTCAGTAAAAATAAAAACATCATTTGAAGCAAGTCAAGTTGCAAGTTGCTAAAAGTTTTTTTGTAATTTGTATTTCTTTAGTATTTTTGTTTGTTTTTTCTACACTTGTCAAAGAACAAAAAAATGCCAACTTTTTTTTTGGTGTTTGTTTTTTTTTTGTTTGTTTATTTTTATCTGATGACATTTTCTTTATAACCTTTACATGTTGCTTCTTACCATTTATATTGTATTGTATGTATTTTGTTAAACGAAAACTTAAAATCTTCTTTCTTCTTTTGTTTCTTCACCATCTCCACCATCACCATCTTTCTTCAATTGCTTTTTTGTGTTTATCGTATTAGAAGTTGATGAGGAACACAACATCATCATAATGATGATGATGATAATGATGAGGGAAATAGAAGTAAATGGGGTAAAACTTTGTCGCTGACACTTACAGATGTTTGGAATTTGTTTCAAAAGCGATTAGTAAAACTTTATCAATATATTTTTACAGCAAAATCGTACAAGAGAAACCAAACCAAACCATCTTACTTACAACTCACCCAAACCATTGAAATTACAATTGAAAGAAGGAAGCCCTTTCCATCCAATCTTTATGATGTTCACATAGCATTCTTTACTTTCTTTCATTTCGTTTCGTTTCCTTTCATTTGTTTTCTTTTGAATTGACGACTCCGAAACTTGAAGTGTCACATTACTTTCGTGTGTGGATGCGGCAACGAAATAATCAATAAACAATGCGTTCTGCATATCAATGCGTCATCAGTAATGCCAACAATAATGGTAAAGAATGTATGTACATATGTAGTCATGGGACGGAAGCAGACTATAACCATTCATAAAACATTTTTTGATGTCGTCATAAGTACATATTTCATTTTCAATTTTTGTAATTTTTTTTTTTTTTCTTGTTTTGTTTTCAGTTGAAATGTTTATGAGCTCATAAATTTGTTCTCTCTTCAGTTGCTATTTCTATAAATGATGTTGTCCTGGCAATATGTACTAACATCAAGAACAACAAAGTACAATACATGCATTTGTATGTCTATATTATTACCACGAAGAGAAGACTATTGTCAATTATGACATCTTTTTAGGCGTGGTCAGGTCGTCGAGACCATTAACGACGACACCATTTCATAGCGCCAACTTCTGACTGTCTGATTGTCACTAACCTGATGATGGCTTTCTGTCCAGGCATTTATCTGACTGTCCGTACTTCCGTCTGTCTCTCTATCTGGTTGTCTGCCTCCACAATTGTTTGATGGACTAAATGATTGAATGAACGACAAACTGACAGGTATTTCTTTTGTTGTAGGCGTTTGTGTTTCTGACGCTGACGCTGTTGCTATTGCTGTCAATTTTCGCTCGTTCATTCATTCATTTGTCCTTTTACAACAAATCAAACATACATTTTTTGCAAACATTTCATTATTGTATGTATATTTGTATATGAAGATTATAAAAAATGACATAAACAAAAAAAAGGAAATCCTAAAAATATTTATGTATATAAAACTCAAAATATGCTCATCAAACTCATTCATCATTTACAGACGACAACTGTGAACTTTTATTTGGCTATGACATATTAAATTTATAATGCTTCAAATATTTCATACTCCCACTGCCGCTACCAGTTGCCGTCATGCATTCTTTTCAATGTATCCTTGTTTGCGCTCGCCTTCCTGCCTGCCTACCTGCCTACCTATCTATTCATGGTGTGGACCATCAAAGTCGTCATCATTGTCATGTTATGTTCGTCATACAATCATGGCTTATAAGCTTTCTGTAAATATTGATTCAACTTCAAATGTGGCTGCCACGACAAATAATGTGCTGTTGCCTTTATGGCAATGTAACACCAACAAACGCTAACTTCCGCACACTTAAATATATACATACATGTTTATACATAAATACATAAAATACATATGTACGAGTATGTATATCTTTCTCTTCAAAGAAGAAATTCCTCGATTATGTGAATGTGAAACTGTGTATGAACATGAAATTAATCAAAGCATAGTTTTACATCTTTAACCTAGCTCAGTTTTCTTTTAGTAAAGGATAGAATATATTTATTTTGATTTAAAGATCAATAATCACTATAGGGACAGACGGCAGTGAGTTTTTACTAATGACAGGAGGACATGCATATGAAGTCTTTATTTTACATGGCTCCTACTGCCTAATCAGATGCGAAATTCCATTCAATTTTTTTTTAATAATAAGAGAAAAAGCATTTTGTCTTGAAGAAACATGCAAGAGCAACAACATTTAGTGAAGTTTCTGATCTTAAAGCGATATGAAAATGCTTAGCATTTATGTTGACTTTCAAAAAACGATTCGAATAAGTAATACTTCGGGCTTAAAATCACCACGAATTAAACCGCTTAGTATGTTTAAAATGCTCTGTATTTCTATTTTTCTATAGTTATGTGTTCCAAGTCAAAACGATTTTAGTTAAATCGCATCACATAAGCGTAATGATAATTACAGATTATTTGACTAGTTTTTACTTGTCAGGTTAATTGTTATAATTGAATATCGATTCGAGGGTGGTGGATAAATATTTATGTGATATAACTTAATGTACCTCAGTGCTATGCTCTTCAATATCTAAAAAGGGATTTTTATTAATCTCCTGGAATAAAATGAATTAATTAATTTGTTAATCGCTCATTGTATAAAATTGATATTAGCGTCCTTCATATAATAGAAAAATTTTTAAAGTAATTTTGTGAACAGAACATCTAACTGATCAGATGTAGTTAATTGATAATTTTATACTTGGAAATCAACGAGATTGACCGCAAGTCAACATGACTTTCTTATGAGAAAAGGTTCTGGACTTCATTCAGACTCTTTATCACTTTCTCAGTTGAGAACTTACTACTTACGAAATTGATTACCAATACCAGCGGCAGCGACTTTTCTGAATTATATTAATAATTAATATCTTTTTAGTAGAATTTTATAAGATGTACATCCGACTGACTATTTCTAAGCAAAATATTGTTGCTCACATAGCAATCACTCCTAACTTCTACCCTACTGTCTCGGTATTTTACTTAAGTATACTTCATTTGATAAATAAGACATACATAGCTCTCATTGTAAGCACTCCTCTTCTCTTTTTAATCTTCTTAAATTGCCAATCTCTTGTTCTTTAAGAATCTTGCTTGGGTTATCCCATGAAAGTCTTTACAATAGTTTTTAAGATATCAAGTAAATATTTTTATTTTACATTTTTCAGTATAACTTATATTTGACATCATATACATATTAGACAAGTTATTATTATTCACTATAAAAATTGTATTAAAGGAAAACAAATAAAAACAAGTTTAAATTCCTTAGTTTGATTGTGTAATTGTTGAAGGTATAAAAAGTTCGCATTCTTTTTAAATGACCTGAGATCTCTTATTATCTGTCATAATGACATAAAATGTTTAATATGATAAAAAAAAAAAAATATCATGAAGGTTTATTAATTGATTAATAATTATTTAATTAATAAGAAATATCGAAATTACACAATATTGGCATGGATAAAAATTAATTATTATTTATTTAAATTATGTAGCAATGGTGGACACACAATAAATACAATTAAATATTAAATATCAAACAAAACAACATTAATATTTTTTTATACACTTCACAACATTAATATGTAAAGAGCATTTAAACTTTAGTCTAATGTTTGAATGCAACTCATAGGACTGTGCATCGGAGATCACAATAAGTATAAATTAACATGCGAGAGTCTTTCTTTCTGTGAAATGGGTCATAATTGTTTATTATTGTAAAATCTACTTAACTTTGGTGAAGTGTATGTGAGTTTGGGTGTAGTTCAAATTAATGTAATTTTTTTTTCTTGTTTTTTAAATGTCATTGCGTTGAAACACTTAAACCACCATTAATTAATTAAGAAAATATTTTGAGCGATTTTTACTTTTTTATTTTTTAATTTATTATTTCATCCATTGCACAATTCCATTTAATCAAATGAGCAAAAAAAAAAAAAAAAAAATCGAACAACAAGAACAACAAATATAGGCATTATTAAACACTAAAGTAAAAGCAATAATCGCAGCAACAATAACAACAACAGTAGCAACAGCAACAAAAAGCATTAACACATTTTACGCAATCAATAGCCTTGTGCCAAAAATAATAATTATAATAATAATAACAACAACAACAGCAACAATTTGAATGAATACAATTTCCATCATATTTATAGATACAATTTTTTTTTCTGTCATAAAAAATTCATGCATTTTTTATTTTTTTTATTTTTATTTTGTTAAAAAATCAATTGAAAAGAAGCAAATATCGCATGCAATTTACTTACCACAAAAATTCTACAAAAAAAAAAAATAAATGAAAATTAAATTTTAAACAATAAAAAAATGCGAATTATTCATTTAATAGTTAAATATTATAATCTTCTGATAGATTGAAAAATTTATTTAATTTACCAAAATAAAAATAAAACAAAAATAATAGTATTAATTCTATAATACTTAATAAATCGATCTATGTTGATAGTCAAGCTGCCATCAAAGATTTGTCGGCTCATAGCACTAAGTGCAAAGTTATCCATAGTACGGTGGCAGTACTCAATTACGCTAATCTGGTTGCCTAGTGATTGTGGCCTGGACAAGTAACAAGATGGCGGATGAGTGTACCAGGATGGGATCGGCAATGACTTGCTTCTTAGTAGTTGCAGATATTCACAGACCAGTGCAAGATATTCTTTCAAGACTGGAAGCAAGAACTAAGGAGCTAGCAGACAATATGTGGCGAATTACCCTGGCTGTACTGTTGCTATAACAGTCTGGCCTTGCTACGGAAGCAATGATTGCCACCAACAAAAACGGACTCTAGTTGGTTTCCCCGACGGCTCAAGAGAAATCAGCTTACAATCAGATTCCCTGATTTTCTAATAAACAATTAATTTATTTCTTTAGAACTTATTTATGTGTGTAAATTGTCATTCCAAATGGAAAAAAAAACACCTGTATGGTTTAGATGACATCTTTCAAATACTGTTCCAGTTGTGTGAATTAAGGTATCAAGGTATCAACTAACTTTTGGCCTTAACAATACTCATAGTATTGGTCTTGTAAATAATTAATAATTAATAAATTGTATTGGAGGATTACTACCTTTTCTTGCTATCGAAGAACTCTGGTTTTCACTGTTGACTCTCTATGTGGTGCTCGACTCTATGAGTTTCAATCATCATGACAAAGTTATAAATAAATAAATAAATAAATATTTGTTATGTTACGCATACGCCACCTAATTGCCCTTAATTTGTTTGCCACTTACTTTATGTGCAGTGTAAAGAGTGTGGCGATTGCAATATAAGACTTTTAAACTTGACCAATATTTCTAGTAGACTAACTAGACGACGAGACAACATAATGTGAATATTAATTAATTTTTATTATTTGTTTTTTTTTTTCGTCCAATCCCCCACCCCCACAAAACATTAATAACCAATACCACCGATTATTTGTTCGATCATTAAATTCAATATGCTTTTAATGCTGAAAGACGGTGATGTTGATTAGAAAACTACTATTTTCTACATATTTAAATGCAAGCAAAAAGCAACAAAAGTAAAAAACAAAAAAAAATATGTTTGCATCTGTGCGGTTAATTACACGATTATCGACAACAACTTGCAATGTAGACAAATTGACAGTCAGTCAGACAGATAGACAAAAAAGTATTTGAACAGAAAATGAGACAGACGGACAGACAGACATTCAAAATCTAAATGAATGGACAAAGATGCAGCGAATAAACAAACGTAATATGTAATTTGTCGATTTTCGTCGTTGTATTTCGCAGATACTCGTACTTACTAGACGACGAAGAAGCCGAGAAGCCTATTGTGAATTGCCTTCGTATGACGTAGATACTCAACACGAATCAATGAGTATGTAAATTATTATTGTATCGACGAGTATGTGTAGTAATATGAACCTGAACTGAACCTCAACCTGTCTGATTGGTCGTTGTCATTTATTACTATCTATTGGTTTTCAAAAGAAACAACAAAAATCCAGAGAGGAGTATCTGTAAAGAGAAGCCAAAGCAACCAAAACATGAGTGCTTGTTATTGTCTTGTTTGACTTGATTAGACAATTTTAATATTTGTTATTATTAAATTATTTTCATTTTTCCCTTCATAAAGTTTGTGTGTCAAATGACGTCACAGTGACGTCAAAATAAAACATTTATTTATAGCAATCAACTTGAGAGTAAAATAAAAACAAAAGCAGCTACAAATAACAACAACATTAAATAGATACCAATATTTAAATAAAGTTTGATTCGATTTGAATAAAGGTGTTCATATCTAAGTAATAATGTATCTCAATACACACACACACACACATTGTTTTATAGACACAAGTGTTAGACGATATTAAGACGAACAACAGAAAGTCTCATATTTAATGATAGTTGATAAATTATGTCTAGTGGCAATAACTTTATTACTATTATATATTGTTAAATCTTTAGTATTAAATAAACTAAGGTGTAAATTGTCACTAAACTCATTTAGTACTCACATGTTGAGGGATTAAAAAATACGAAATTCATAGACATACGTTTGGCCTTGGCCTTCGTTTGTTTAAGTTGTGGATTTTATCCCAAAAAATATGGTAATAAAATACAATCCAACTGTACATAGTGCGTTAGAAAGTTTCATTATTTCATATCTACACCTCGTATAAGTCACAACAGATGATTGCTTTAATAATACTTATGTTAGTCATACTAACTTTTATGTTTAATGATTCAATTATTTGTTATTTACTATATATGGAAAATTCCATTAAAAGAAGTTGTTAAGCCAATTGATTGAGCAATTCCAACTCATATAAACAGATTATTTTCTGAATAGAAAGCAGGCTTCAATGAAAAAGGAGTTAATGATAAAAATATCTTTCATGTCTTTCAGAAAAGGGGAATAAATAAGATTATGTTAATTAGCAAATCTCTCTCTACTGATATAGAACAAAAGGATTTTTTGTATGATTTTCTTCAACATTTTACACTAATTTATGTATGTAAATTTTGGTTATTTATTTATAAATTTTAATTGTGATTATAAAATGATTTTACATGTGATAAAGATTAATTTATTCAATTTAAAATTCTTTTGATGATTATTTTTAACCTCGCTTTCTGTGACGTCAAAGTTAATCAATGACGTTGTTAAGGTTACAATGAAACTTCAAAGAATCAATGCGCCCCCAAAGACAAAGCATAACAAAACAACAACAACAAAAAATCAACATTCAACATTCAACAAAATATATTCATCTTAGAAAACAATAATGCGAATAATATAAGGAACAACAATAACAACAGAAGCATCTACATGTAGAATAAAAGATTGAATAAATTGTATCTTTAAGATACACAATACTATATCTTTCAACAACAGACAAATCGTCATCTCGGCAAAAGGCAGCCTCAGCCACACTTCAAAGATTCTTTGTACATACATGTATGTACATATAGAATATATCACGATTTTCTAAACAAATTCCTTAACTGAATGATCACGAATAATCACGAATTCTTCAAAATATGTAGAAATATAAATGAATGAATGAATGAATGGATGGATGAATGGGAATACAATAAGAAAAGCAAGCAACAAAAGCCAAGGAAATTAATTGAATGAATGAATGAGTTAAGAACTGAATGAATGAGTTTGCGATGTGAAAGGGCAAAACATAACGACGTCATTAAAATAGATAGATAGTTAAATGTTTTTCATATTTTAACTTTTGTCACGACTTGAAAATGAGAGGATGCTGACCGCTGACCTTTCTCACTTAAACTTTGGCGATTAGTATTCCTTTTTTTTTTTTTTTTTGTTTTTTTTGTATTATTGTTATCTGTTTTACATGAATTAGTGATAATGAGTTAATTATCATTATAATGATTATTATCAGATTGAAATTGTTGCTTATTAAAACGCCTAATTAATAACAACAACAAAATGTGACTATTTTTTTTTTTTTTTGGTTTTAAATAAATTAGAAACAACAAAAACAAAACAAAATGTAATAATATTTAAGATGCGAGGAAAAAATGTGTAAAATAAAAAGAAATTTGCATGCAAATTAAACAACGAGTTAAGTAATTAACATTTGAGGAAGCTAATTGGAATTTCAAATATTGACAAAATGACACTCACACACTCACTCCCAGTCTGTCTGTCTTTCTGAGTGACTGAATTGACTTGACATGGCCCTGACTTGACTTGAAACAATGACGTCAAATGTTGGGACAATGGGAAAGAGAAATGACAAAAACGAATTGTTTTGAATTACTTAACAAGGGAAATGAAAAACAAGTTATGATGTATTTTTTACATCTGAAATTCTCTGGATAAACAATGAGATTTGTAAGATTGAGGGAAAAAAAATGTTCCTGTAAACTATGTGATGAAAACAAAATACAAAGTGTGACCCATAAGTATCTGACCCACGTCAGAAAGTCGAAGCAACCTCTGTGAGTTACGACCGCCGTAACCAGTGACTCCCCGTTATTCTCTCTCTCTCTCTTTCTCTCTTGAGAATTCTAGCTTATAATTTAGGAATGGTTTGCGTGTATGTTAATTTCATTTTAAAATTGCACCGATATGATGAAATTATGCTTAAAAGCCCCTATGACTTTTGACTGCTACCATAATTGAAGATATCGCATTTTGCCCTATTCAGATAATTTTAGGACGCATCTCGTAGAAAAAAAAAACAATATTTATCACATGATCATCAGGTGATGATTTGTTTTAATAATTTTTTGTATTTATCTTCGAAAGTTGCGAAACATTAATATTTTACTTTTTGATTTTCTCATGTTACAAACACAATATCAATAATATTGATGATGATGTTGTTGCATCATCACTCTCTGCTTACTTCATAGACTTTCCAATTCCTACATTCTGCAGACCCCTTTTTATTTTGCTCATTTTTTGGTTTGCTGGTTGTATCCTTTTTTTTTTTTTTTTTTTTTTTTTTTTGAAGGTGGCAATGATGATGGTGCTTTTGCTGATTGATTGCCTAGCTTTCTTAGTGGTTGTTATCATCCTTAGTCTACTTTTCGATTTTATTTTGTATTTTTTTTTTTTTTTTGTAATATTTAATACGTAGATTTTATTCCTTTTGTCCTATGTTATCATTATTGATTCAAAGCAATCAAACCACAAGAGTGATAACTGTCGATTCGAAAGTTTATTTTTGTGTTCATCACTGGTTCTCTTATTAAAGTTGATTTTTTTTAACCAAAGGAAAAAGAAGAAGCAACAAGGAAACAGAAAAAAGGATTAAATAAAAAATAGCAACAACTCCAGCAACAGCCGCCCCAACAAAATAAACAACAAAAAAATAATAAAAAGAAGAGGGAACAAACAACAACATAAAAGGCCAATGACTTTTAATGTCGAGAGTTTTGCACATTTTCTCTCAACCAAAGTTGGAACATTTGTGAACCCTCGAGCGAGACTTGGATGCTTGAACAGCGTAAAAAACAAACGACAATAAGAAAGCAAAATGGCGCGCAGGAGTCATTGAAATCAAAATCAGTCTTTGCCAGCCCAACAATAACGAACAGACCCCGACAACCTGACTGACTAACTGACTGAGTGACTGACTGACTGCAAAATGAAAGAAATCCTTTTTTTTATACTTATATCTTGATATTGCATTTACCAAAAAGGGGAAGCAAAAAAAAAAAAAAAAACAAACACACCGAAATGCCAAGTCAAGCATAACCAAACTTAACTTATGTTAGTAGGGGCCAACAGGCAGTGAAATGCCTGCTTTACGGCATTTTGTTTTTGTTGTACATTGTTCGTTGCTCCCTTATTCAGCAGCAGCAGCAGCAGCAGCAGAAGGAGAACAATCTTGCGAATGAGTTTTTCCATAACAAAAGACTGCATTCGACAAAAAAAAAAAAAAAAAAAATTAAGACATTTGTATATGTTTCCTTCCATTCATCATCTACGAGATTTTCTTACTAATTTAAAGCCGAGAGTTTTTTCTTTAAAGAAATTGAACGCGCCTGCAAGTGATTTTTAAACAACATTTAAAGATTGTTGTAATCATTGACTTGATAATGACGATAATGATGTTGTAACAGTAATGGAAGTTGAAAAAATTACAGTCGAACTTCCATAACTCAAATCAATAAAATGCATGAAAGCTTACTTATTAATTATGGAATCTAAAATTATAGAACAATTGTTCATTAGAACTTAAAAAATTTGGAAAAGACAGTAGAATTATTATATTACTAGATACCCGGACAGATGTTTTCCTTCCTATCCTTCCCAAAAAAATTTTAAATACTGATTAGCTGAACAGATGAGATGTTTTTCAACGGCGACTTGATTTCTCTAAGCTTTATATGCATCTCACTCTTTTCGAAAGATATTTAAATTTTTCGGTTGTTCCTTTGGGGTTTTTCGAATTGTCTTTTTTCATAAATTTTTCTCATGAATCACTCGGTCCATTAATGAAAACCTTATGAAAATACATTCAATAGTTTTTGAGTTCATCGCGTTCAGACATACTGACGCGACGGGGGACTTTGCGCTATAATAAGTATTGACTTACATTTTAATTTATTTGCAGCAGTTAAGTATTTTTAATGCTTTTTAATTATTGTCAGCTATTGTTATTGTTTCTATTTATTTCTAAAGATGAATTTTATTTTTTCTTTGAAGTTTGTTGAATAAACTTTTCCTTCGAATTAGAGTCATCACATTCCATGACACTTGAAGTCAGATTTACTGGTATAGTTTTAAACTATGTTGAGATATCTCCTACAATTTCAACTTGAATGCATCTTCTTACTTCTCTCTGAGTTATGGAAGAAAACTTTTATAAGTAGAAATTCAAATTTAAATGATTGAGCAAATTGATTTGGTTTGAGTTACAGAATATTCAAGGTTCGACTTAAGAAAGTTCGACTGTATATAAAGAAAAGGGCATGAAATGCAGCAAGGCAACTTCTTCATCTTCACCATATTGCTGAAAAAAAAAATATATATGTGTATAAATGCAGGAATGTAACTCACTGCGTACCTTGCATCACCCTTTAGTACTGTGTTTGTAATTTATTTTACTATTGCTACAATCGTACCCACTTCATTTTAAAGCATTTTTATAATTTTTTACGCTTGAAGAAATCAGCATTTAAAATGAAATTAAATTTTTATTTGTTAAAAGCAAAGAGGTCTTGTAACAGACACACAAATGAAAATGTTTCTATTTAAGTGTTGCTGCTGATAGTGTATCTCATTAATACTTTTTACTTGGCAAACAAAGATTGAGGATTCTAGAGATACAAAGGGTATAAGGAAAAGTTTAAAATGTAAGGTAAATTTAGATGAAAATTGCACTGTCATGGATTAACATTTTGTTGCTCTTTTCTCACCCATAGAAATACCATTTTCTTGTCTATTTTATAGCACTTATTATCATTATTTTTACTCTTGTATTTGTTGCTGTTGTTGTACTTAGTGTTAAGTAATTAAATAAGATGTAAATGTCAAATGACAAATTACATATAATTTAACAACAAACAGCAGCAACCTCAAGGAGAACGACGAACAACTTGTTAGGGATTAAAAAAAGATGAGGATTAAATGGTAGCAAGCAAACTTCAACTTTAATATTATAAAGTTTAATTAAAACAAATTGATGAAATTGATAAAATAGTACTTACAAAACTTCAACAAGGTTATCTTAAAATGTTTTACATCAAAAGGCCGAAGGTAGTAACAGAGGAATGTAGAGAAAACAAACATAATTTTAAAATTAATTTAAACAAAAGTAAGGACAATGTATCTGATGGTTATCCCAATCGAATCTAAAGTATCGTACAAGAAAAGCATTGTAAATATTGACCAAAATTAATGCAAAATTTATCTTATCTTATGACTCTTATGTAGCAAAACACAATTAAAATATTGTTATGTTTCATGGTTGTTTCTACTGGATGAGTACGATTGGTATCTTCTGTGTAATAATATATTGTATCTACCTTCATTTTTGACCCTAAACTGAGGTTCAACGATCATGTCTTCAATATAATATTATTATTAACAATGCGAAGAAAATGTTTGGTTTTTTTTATAGATGGTTTAAGGAATTTAATTATTTTTTTTTTTATCACAAATTACTGTCAACTTAAAAATTATTAACAATAAACTTAAAATAAGAATTGAAAATTAAAATTATAATATTTAAAATGAAACTTAAAACTGAATTTATTTAATTAAATTTAAAATCAGTCTTTGATCTGTTGAGGGAAATTTTTTTGCAACAATTAGCGAGCTATGCCCCTACTCACAGCCATTTGTGGTCAGAGACATATAAGCTACAATAATGCAGACTGGATAGATGAATCAAATCAGTGACATTCAGTACATCAAGCCTGCATAAAACTCGGAAAGGATCATGGAGCGCATAGTTAGTAATACATACATCTATTCAAGGCTAAAATGACGAAATTTCTGGTAGGACAACTAGGGATACAAAAGTTCAACTGATTTAATAGCTCAAGAAGTAATATGAAGAATGCTAATCCCTAGAGCTATCCAACGATGCACCAAATATGAAAGGATTCCAATTTTGGCCACAATGGGCAAATAGGAAGGAATTGTTTCTGATCCCATCATTACTAAGCTTCTGTAGTCCGTCCTTCTTCTTATAGATCTTCCTTAGCAGAAAAGTTGTCTCTTGGCCTTGATCTGCATAAGCTTATTAACGGTTTTTTGGATTCACCAGGTCTTTTGATTCAACTTTGTTTCTGTATAACTAGTCGCATCACTAGAAATTTTATTCCCCTTGCTCTATGTGGGAGCACAACTGACTTAGCCTTTCACGATCCATTCTGCGTAACTTATAATGTTATACTTAATATCGTCAAACACTGTTAATTCTCTAGTTCTCCAACATCTACGCCTGTCCATCTCACCATATGTGGACCTGGAAAACTATCCAAAATCCGTCTCTGACCACACATTGCTGTGAGCAGGGGCATAGGTTTTTTAGGCAAATAAAATTCCACTAACGAGTCAGAGACTGTTGCTATTATCTTTAAAACTTACCAAATGTTTATTTTTTTATTATGACTATTTTTATAATTATATTTAGGAGTTGGAATAAAGAAAAATTCTTAATTTTCTTAGTTGGTATTAGTCCTTTAATTAAACAAACAAATAAATAAATATAAATTTCAAACCGATATCTTCTAAAATGGGGAAATTTTGTTTATTTAGGCAATCAACAATTTTTATATAAAGTCATACAATGTTTTCTATTGTAGTTTTTTTTTTTTGATATCCGAGAAACTGGCGCCCCTAATTATGTTAACTAAATTTTGTTACATTGTTTTGTATACTTGTTGATGGAATCTCAACCTCTTTTAACTGGTTGTTACATGCATTTGCTTAGGTTTAATATGCCCATATCCTCTAATCAAAATATGATTGTTGGTACAGATTATAATTAATTTTTTAAACAAGAAGTGATTTAATGCTATTTAAATAAGTTGAAAAGGTATAAACAAAATACAAAGCGATAGTCATTTTTCATATTGATATATGAAAGTCATATGATTTATTATTATATATTGTACTATGTATGAGATTAACTACTACGTAGATCTACACTGAGTGATATTTAACAGTAACAACAATTAATTTTGACACAAAAGTTTTGCTCAAGCAAGTTTTTCAAAATTATTGTATTAAAACACCAACGGTTGTGAAAGCACTCACACAATGAACAAAGTACATATATTGTATCTTTTGCAAATTGGCTTCAAAAATGAAACATTAGATACAATAATACATACATACATGTTACCGTATTATTGTATATACTATATACATAGATATATAAAGGTGGTATAACAACATCTAATAAGATACAAGATACTTACATTCATTTATTTCTTCTCCTACACAGCGTATTCAGTGAATCATTTATAAGAATTTTCTATTGTATCATTAATCAAACTCATAAGGAAAACATAAAAGTTACAATTAAATAAAGTATCGTGTGCTTTAGTCGAGGGGAATGGGAATGTAGAATAACCAGTGCAAGAACTTGTTTTACGGAACTTAAAATGAACATTCATACATACCAAATTTCTTCTGCATTTTGCAAGCGTTTAGTTCGTTGTCCAGAACCAAAACAGAATTTTCATACAAATTTTCAGCTTCGAGTATACAAAAGTGTAAAATCTTCTTTTCTTTCCAAAAAAAAAAAAAAAAAAAAAAAATGAAATAAAAAAATCCATTTTTATTGTATATGGAAGATCAATAAATTGATGTGTGCATTCCCTTGAAAAACTTTCAACAATCGCATAAAAGCATCAAAGTGGGCGTGAAATAGGAGCCTCTTCAAAAGAAAGAGTTTCATTGGGTAAAGGAAGAAAGGAGGCACCATGAGTTCCATTAACGTTGTCAACACTGCATAGAGATTTATGTGCTTTGACAACACCAACACCAACAACAATAAGAACAAACTCAATGACAAAAACTAAGTACAATAACAGTTATTTTTGTTTGTGTAACACAGAAAGTCAAATGACGCTTTTGCTCGTTTTTTATGCCCTGCAAACCTTAAAAAGGTTGAAGAATATATTAAGTTTTGGGCGAATTTTGTAACACTCAGAAGTAAGAGAATAATTCTCCATATGGTAAAAACTAAATATGACTCAATCACCTTCACATATTTCTGCTTCATCAGCTCTTTTTAACTATTTCATTTTTCTCTTTTTTCACTCTTCTCTCTAGCTCGACTTACACGCATTCCGTCATTATTTTTGTGACTACTTATTTCCGTCGCTATGTTTGTCACCATTTCCGTCACTACTTTTGTAACCATTTGAATTTTTACAAAAACATCTCTCCTTAATAATTTTCAATGATAAAATATTGTTGATTATCTTGAAATAATGAATCGTTATAGCTATATAAGTATGAAGAATGAAAGATTAAGAAAATTAAACTTTACTTCGCTGCTGATCATTAAGAGTCATCTATACCAGACTTTCTAAAACTTATTCGTTCTTAGATCACTTTTTAAGTTGAATAAACTGTCTTCTTCACTATCTATAATGTGAATTATATGTTGCTTGTTTTATCGAATTTCTGAAATGATTTCAATATTAGTTCTTGCTTTTATTATTTCGCATATTTAAGCTTCATTGAAATTGGGTAAATGCAGGGTATACTTACGCAACGATGGCGTACTAACTTGATTTTATATATTATTTTTGGTTTTTTCTTTTTTGAATATTCGTAAATGCATTTTTGGGAATATGGGATTTTCTAAAAATTTCCATCATCATCATACCACCTGCCTGCTACTGTTTTGCTCCCCTCCTTCTTCTATAAAACAAAACCATTAAACTTTTGTTAAATTAACTCTCTGGTATTTGCATCCTTTCATTTCCGGTGCTTTTACTCTCTGCCTGTTCATCTGTAGTTTTTAGTTGCACAAAATTTTGTAAATTCACAAAAATTGTTTGTTCTTACTTTTGTTATTTTTGTTTTATTGTTTTCGCTTTTGTTGTAGATTTTGTTTATTAGCTTTTTTATTTGGAAACAATTGTTTCATTCTTATTAAATGGGTTGGGTGGATGTTATTACATATATGTAAAGTGAATAAGGTTCTGGGTATTTGCAAATCAACATAAAATTGTTATATACCAAAATTCCCTAGTATACATGTATTCCAAATCTAAGTAATACGAATTTTTAAGCGAGATGCAGAAAGTTGCATCTTTCTGTATTCTGAACATCTGTTTTTTGTTTTTGTTTTTTTGTTTTTTTGTTTTTTTTTTTTTGTTAAACATACAAATGGAACGTTGTAGCTAATTGTGAGAAATTGAACTGAAAATGTTGTGAAAAATACATGATTAAGAACAATTCGCAGTATATGTAAACAATTCTTGCAGCTCCCTTTTCAAATCCTGCTGTGTGTTGTATTAAAATTTTAACAAAAATTTTGTAATTTTAAATTTACTTGAAATTGTTTAGTGCAATGATCAGCTGTTTAATGTTTATGTAATCCTATAAAAAGTTGTCAACAAGGCTAAAAAATATATAACAATGGCAATAATTTCCCAACACTGTTGCAGATTGGAGATCCTGCCTCGGATGCAATATCCATGTCTAGAAAAGCAAACCTACAAGTCGTCATTTTCCTTTTTGTTGTTGTTGAAATAAATATGCGACGAAAAATCGAGCGAAAGTGCGTAATTCAACAAAGTGGATACAATATAATTCAAGTATGTGTATTGTTTTTTCAATTAGCTTTTTTGTGTTCTTCTAAGCTATCAGTAAAGTACACTTACATACATTTTTAACTATATACAATAGTTAGATTGATATATTATTAATTTGAATAGTATGAGAATCAATTAAAAAGGTGGCCGCAAAATAAAAAGCGGAGGCAAAAAGTTCGTTTTATTTAACGCGAAAATTATTTATACATAAGACCCAGAAATTCTACTTTACCCAAGGCATTCATTAGTCAAAATCAGTCATACATTTAGTATGTGTATCTCATAAATATCCACGCTATGAAATCTTATGTTGCAATCAATTAAACAATATACAGAACTCTACCAAACTCATACAAACTGATTTTTCTTTTAAAAGATTTTAAATATAAAAAATAAATTTCACATTTGTTGCTGATTTATTTCTAATTTAACGAACAAAAATTATTAGGAATATTGTGTTTTTGTATTCGCAGTCAATTGCATTTGAATTGAAATTAATTTATGTAAGAATAATTTTTTGTTATTTTTCTGCTTAATTTGCTTTTAATTGGCAACAATTTATGGATAAAAATTCCATAAAATTATGAATATTATAGTATTGAATATTAAATGAATTTTTTTTTATAGTTGTTTCTACTGGTATTAGTTGCAAAATATCTACTAACAATATACATACATAACATATACTATACATATGTATCTATTAATGTATTTAAAATTGGATATACTTATGTATAAAAAAACGTATATATTTTATTTTCACAAAATTCGCAGTAAATATTTAATGATTTTTACAAAATGTCAAGTCAGTGAAATTAAGAGAAGACATTTTACTTCTTGATCTTTGTCAATTGAGTTAAGTGACTGACAATTTTAATTGTCAGCAAAAAATTGGAAGAAGGATGATGATGTTATGTTGTGAACCCCAAAATTGTTCATTAATTTTTAAAGGCATTTTAAGATGCGTCTGATGATGATTTGAATGAAAGGTTTAAATTATGTAATCATCCTTGTTTGTTGCCTGTTTGTCTGTCTGTCAAGAAAGCATTTTCTTGTTGAAGTTGAAGGAGTTGCTTTGATGAAATGATTTCTAAGTGCTATAAAATTTTGCAAACATACACTGGCATATATCCTTATTGTATCTACATATGTATATAGTATGACACATGCATGTAACCATGTCTGTCATATATTTGTATATGTTGTAAGTTGTATAAGTGCCCACCTAATAAATGAAATACGCCCGCATTTGCCGAAATTAAAATCCTGCAGCGATTTTGTCGACAACATCGTAAACCTTAAGGTCCTTAAACGTCAATTCAACTGTAATACGCACACAGATATTCATAGATAGACAGACAGGGACAAGTACCCGCTTATGCAGACAGAAAATGAGGCAGTTGAACATTTGAAATCAGCATTTTTTTTTTTTTTTTTTTTTTGTTGCTTAAATTACTCACACAACCGAAGATATATAGGAAGAAAAAAGGGTTTGTCGTTCTATGTTTATTCGATATGCTTTAAAGTCCTTTTTTTATGTACTCATTTTATTGTATGTGTGTATGGGACAATAGACGAGGAGAAGAAGGATAAGGATGCGGATGCGGAGGAGAGACAGCATCAATTTCGTACTCAACAGAACTTGACGGTATGTCAGCAAACTCCTTATACTAATCTACATAAAATTGTTCAAGTATTTCTCTGTTGATTTTACTACATCTCGTCCTCGTCATACTCCTCCTATTCTTGTTTATCCTTTACATTCATTGTTATTGTTGTTGTTGTTTGAACTTTATTTTGCATTAAGTGTGTGTGAGTATGTGTGTGTGTGTGTGTGTGTGTGTGTGTGTGTGTGTGTGTGTGTGTGTGTGTGTGTATTTATGTGTAAGTGTGTGTGTATTTATGTGTAAGTGAGAGTTTGTCTAAAGTTTTCAATGGTGGCGTGAAGAAGAAGTTTGAAGAGACATCAGGGAGGATGACAATGTCAATGATGATTTGATGTGATGCGATGTGATATGTTTTAGAGGAATGCCAATTGGAATGAGTGAGAATGTGACTGAATCCTTCGTCTATACACCTTCCTAATGTTTTGATGGAACTCTGGCGAGTGATAGATAGAATGGACCTGTCCGTTCATCTTCCATCAGTGAATTAGGTTGGTTGGTTATGATAAGCTGCTACTGCTGCTGCTGGTATTGCATAACAAAAACTAAAGCATTTTTGTATATGTTTGTGTAGGGGATGACATGTTTATTTTTGTATCTGTGTCTGTGTCATTGCTACATCCTAAATTTGTGTTTTTTCCGACAAAAACAAATATGAGCTTCAAAAAATCTTGTTAAGTTTGTTTATCTAATATAGGATATTTACTTAATATGTAGTAAGTATCTATGGATATGTATCTTTACATACATACAAATACAAATACATATATAAGTATGTTGATTAGTTGCTTGGTATTTCTTATTAACATTATTATTGTGTTTATTTCAAATGTCATCACATGTTTGACAAACTTTGGCAAATTATATGTATGTATATCATTATCATTGTCATAATAATTATCATTTGCTACACAATGTATGTGCTTTGTAATCTCCCTCCTTCCTTCTTGATCTATCTTTTGATATTATTTGTATCGTTTACAAATGTATCTTTCGATTATAATAAATGCATATTCTTATATTCTTTAATATGAAATCTCCTAACACTCAAAATGGCTCAAATATACAATATTTACAGCCTGAATTCGACATGTTCAGTTCATGACCCACACACAACACTTGACATTACAGTAGAGGCACATTATGTCAGTTACACCAAAATCATGCTAGGCCAGAATACCATGCCATTGATGACTTTGTGAACATCACATTCTTCCATTGACGACGCCTACTTCATGATCTCGCTAACCTCATCTTCTCCACTCATCTTTGTCGTTTTTCTATGCCTTTGAAATTTTTAGGAAATGGTTTCGTCTATCATGTGTGTGTTTGTGTGTCGTTGCTTCCTGTTAATTTTTCCCCAAAATAAGAAAAAGAAAAAAAAAAATGTATTTTTGATTGTAAATTTTCTCTATTTGTTTTGGCTTCAATCTTCTTTTTTCATTTTGTTGTATTTATCCTGCATTCAACTATTTTTTTTTTTTTTTTTCTTTTAAATCATTATTACTTTTTCTTGCTACTATTTCGTAAATTATTTTGATTTTGTATTCGTTTGTATTCTTTCTGTTTTTCTTTCTCTTATGAATAGTTAAATCCGCTTCTGTATATGTTTATATTCTTTTTGCTTTGCTTTGCTTCATTTTGCTTTGTATCTATGTCGGTTTTATCTCTCTACTTGACTACAGAACAGTAGCAATAGCAACAATAACAATATTGAATTGTATATGTATGCTTTTTTTTTTTTTTTTTGCCTAGCAAAGATTTTGCAATTTTTTTTTTACTAATAAAATCTTTTTGGCTCAATGAAGCGTCAATTTGACCATGACTTAACTTATTTATTAGATATATATTTACTTGTACTAACAAACATATATTCATACATCATGACTTCCTTCCTTTCTACAAGTTTTTCGTTATCTTTCGTTTATTCATTCATCCATTCATTCAACGGAAATTAATGACTGTACTTAATATGGCAACATGAACTATACTCGTAGAGAGTGTAATTGCCACAAAATGAAACAACAATCAATATGCAATGTTGTTGAATTATTTATATGTATCTATTTATAAACATTTATTATAATCATTTTACATCATTCATATCATCTATAATATTTCTGATTGTAAGTATTTCGATTGTTTTGATATTTTCATATGAATAGCAAATTGTTTGCTTAATCCAAAATTAATATTTTCAACAAGAAAACAATCATATCTCGTTCGTTTATCATTTAGATAATTGAAATTGTGTATCTCAACATAATATTCATTCACGTATGGGAAAACAAAAAATCTGTTTAGCAATGAAATCAATTTAATTGACTCTGCCGCCTGTGCTTACGCTTACTTTATTATTTCAATCAAACTGCTAACAACAAACAATTTTCCTGTCATGATTAGATCTTATCTCTTTCCCATACCCATACCCTTTCTCATATCTTTCTTTGTGTCTATTAAACTTTATCTTTATCAGCTTAAATTCAATTGGTATGCAATCCACGCGTAGTTTGCACAGCACAGCATAGAATAGAATAGAATAGAATAGAATAGAATAGAATAGAATGACATGACATTGAAGTGTAAACGGACGATTTTTCAAAAGAAAGATATTGAAAGAGATAAAGACGGCAAAGTGCTGATAGAGAGCGAAAGAAAGAGTGGGCGAGTAAGTCAAATCCTTGCCATAATCAATCCAGTAACTAGTCTCCAGTCGGTCGATCCGCCAGTTGGTTGGTTGGTTGGTTTGTGCCTTTCTCTACACTCATTTCGAATT
The DNA here is from genome assembly GCA_035041805.1 of Amiota mariae. Lineage (NCBI taxonomy): Eukaryota > Metazoa > Arthropoda > Insecta > Diptera > Drosophilidae > Amiota > Amiota mariae. The sequence continues at coordinate 1,844,193 of JAWNKV010000707.1, read as the reverse complement.
TCACTTCCTTTGTGTGTAATTAAAGTAAACAGAGTGCAAATCAACTTCAGACTTGCCACGCACGACTGGCATCAAATAAATTGAATAACTTTGTATTATTGCTACGTAAAAGCCGACATAGCTCGACATCATGGCAACACCAACCACTGCACCTTCGTCAACAGATCAGGAAGGCACTCAAACTTCGTTTGTAATCCTGTTGATGGTATTCTCGGTACGTCGATGCTAGTCTACTGCATCCGTTGAAAGAAATCGGAAACGAAATTGTTGTTGTTGGTTCGTTGGTTAGTTTGTTTGTAAGTATCTTTGTTGTATGTGGATGTGTATCTGCATGTGTTTGTTGTATGAGTGTTTATTTGTTCATCCGTTGTTAGGTCAAAGTCTGGCTTTTCGCAATTCCTGCTGCTGCTTCTGCTGCAGTTGGTGCTAACTAAATGCATCATGATGCTGCCAATGATGTTAAAGCGTTTTTCTCGATTTTGTGGTTGCTTGTGGCGGCATTTTTCTTGTTGTTGTTGTTGTTGTTGTTCGTATTCCTGTTCCTGTTGTTATTTTTGTGTTCTGCTGAACAAGCATTCACTGTGAACGTAACGGAACCAACGAACCACAATCATTTTGTTATTTACCTTGGAGCAGACATCAACGTCATGATGGCTAAGCTAACCCCAACCCGAACAGCAACACCACCTAATTGTGCTGCATCCTTTTGCCACAAGAGCTAAAACTACGATGTCCGTCACTTCCAATGATGAGTTCACATCGGCAATAGAGTTTAAAAGAATCTGTTGTATTGTATTATATTGTTTTGACTTTAGTTCACTTAACATTTTGCATATTTCTTTATTGCATTTTTCCATTGCATAGTTTTAGGCAAATAAAGTAAAAATTGTTTTCACAAAAATTAATGAATTTAATTTTCTTTTTTTTTTTTTTACAGGTATGTTTCCTCTCATCATCTACCTCTTCGGAGTTATATCTTTTCCAAATTGAAAAAAAAAAAAAAAAATAAGAAAATAAAGGTAAGAGTAACTTTTATGCTTAAGTCTCAGGCTCAGACTTAAGTTCTTATATTCGTCGCATCATTTATTATTTTATAAAGACGCAAAGTAAAACGAATCCCGAATCCCAAAAGTAATACGACTTTTAGTCTCTTAAAGCTTGTTTATGTTTATTTGAAAGAGCTTCAAAGGTACAGCTTACTTACTTACTTAAGTTTATAAAGGCGTGTACGGTGTACTAAATGTGAATATGTGTTTCTTATTAGATTATCATCAACTATGATTCCTTCTTCAAAAACGAACGATGCTCACGGGATTATTAGGCAACAGAAATACTAAGAAAGGACTAAGTGAAAAGAGTGAGTGCGTGAATGAGTTCTTAAAAAGTTTTTATATTCTGAGAAAGAATGGAAAGTTTAAATAGACTAATAAATGAATATGTAACAGTTTTGACTTTGACTTACTACAAAATAATTTCTTTGAATTGAATTTAATCATAGAAGGTTGAGCATTAGTTCATTTTTACCAATCAGTAGTTTGAAAATTTGATATTTTCATTTTGTTAGTAGAATTTATACTAAAATAACAAAACATTAAAAATATATTATGGGTACTTCCGAGTTAGCTTAAATCGACGCAATTTAACCAAACTTGTGAAGAACCCGAAATGGGTGACACTGGATAAAACGATGCAATCAGTTGTTATCGAAATCATAATTGCCTTTGGGTTTCCATTTCTTATAAATCAATTGTTATTTTAATTAAAATTAAAAAAAAAACAACCACTTGTTTATTTACCTGTGCCATTTACTTTTTTTCTTTAGAAAGAATTTTACTTTATTTAAAATTGCAAACAAAGCCTTTTATCGCGGTATTAAGTATAGGGTGAATTATCTAGAATATTATCATTATATACTAAATTTGTAGTCATGCTTATTTGGGCATATAAATTCCTCATATGGGTCATGGCATTCGGTTAGCAAAAACCAGGTGGAAAATATTATTTGATAGGAACTTTTATACCTTGTTACCCGGTTTCATTTGCGTCTATTTTATTCGGTGTTGTACTTGATTTACCAACACGATAGTATATGCCATGGAACTTCTTCTCTAGGGTGCTCCTGGTGATTCTACTTGGAGACTTTTATAATGCATACCTTCAACATTCAGCTGACGAATCATTTTGTCATCTATATTTGTGTGTTTTTCATTGACATTAAGTAGAATCTACTTAATTTCGAGTGTTTGTTGAGGAAGTTCAATGATTAAATGCCATTAGCTGTTTGAGTTATTTTCAAGATACTTTTCCTTTGCGACTTCATTAATTTATGTTTATTTTTATTAATATCAAAATAAATACATACTTATTTTCCTATCTAAAGATAGACAGACACATTAAATGTTGTGTATACACAAGTAAGATAAATTGGTCTGATGAGAATGGCTTCTTCTATAAATTTTATTTTATAAACATTTTTTTTATTTTTATTCCTTTAAATTTTGGATAATATTTTTAAGAAACACACACAACACAAACAAAGTATGTAAAAACAAAATTGTGTTACAGAAAATGAGTATGGAAAATGTTTACATATTTTGGTTTAATCGATATCTTTTAGACACGTTGTTCAAAGACGTCTATGCCGTCATACGTGAGTTTCACTATAAACAAATCCCAAAGGCGTCAGCAATTTTCAATGACGAGTTTCCTTCCTTTTATTCAATAAATTCGGTAAATTTACAAACAACATCAGCATCATCATCATTATTATTATAAGTATATATAATTTAAGTAAGATTTAAATCATGAAGAAATAAGAATGAAATACAAACAAATATTAAATTTCAATTACATTTACATTTAATAAACTTTTTCATTTCAAATTTTATTGTAGTAAAAAGAAAAGCAATTTATTGTATTTGTCTTAATGGTAAAATTAATGGAAATTAAATATCAAGCATAATTCTCTCAATTAAAAACCACTCATAGTTGAATGAACAAAACAAAATGAAATTAACAATTCAATCGTTATGCATCTATTGAGTATCTGAGATCATAATGCATGAATTGTGCAAGTAAAGAGAACCACAATTAAAGTAGTAGTCACTTGAAAATACACTCAATTGTCTATTAGAATGATTTCATATTGAAACTAGGAAAAATCCTAAAAAAAAAAAACAACCTTAACAAAATTCAGATTAATTTCTAAAAGAAGCACATGGTTTACTTCTCATGGTCGATAGACAGAACTATGAGTATTATGGTACCATGGTAACTAAATAAAATCGTAAAATAGAAACTGAAAATCTTACCAAGATTACATGAAGAGCCATAAAGAAAAGAATGGTTAAAACCTTTGCTCATTTTATGACTAGGAAAATGTTTATTTGTGTGTGCAGGCAGCCACACTCACTTACTCAATTGCCAAATTGTTATACAAAGATATCATAAAATAGTGTTGCAAGGATGGAAATGTTTACATAGATACAGTGAAGGACATCGTCGAAGCCATTTATCGCATTAAGACAAAAAGCTTCTTGTGAATGAACGAACCATCATCAAGATGAAGATGATGTGCTGTAAAATAAAATAAAGTAAAGTAAAGTATGGTAAAGTAAAACGAGCTTAAGATGTTGGCCAAAATAGCACATACATCTATCTATACACAGATTCATAGATAAAATTACATTTATTACTCCCTCAGACATAGAAATTTGCATGTTTTTGTTTCTTTGGTTTTTTTTTTTTTTTTCGAAAGGATTTCAAAATAAAATGCTTCATCTTTTCATCATCAAGTTTGATTAACTTTTCTTTCTAGACGATATCATGATTTTTTTTTTGCTGTATTAATCTTATTAATTGGGTCAAAAAGATTGTCAGCAATTACATATTATTATTATTATTTTCTTTTCATATAATTTTGAAAAAGAAGTTTTCTTGAAATTATTCACCAGAGGAAAAGAAAAGATCAAAGGACCACCAAGAAGTCTTATTATGTAACTTGAAAATTTAAAAGTCAAAAGAACAAATGATAAAAATTAGATATCATTTTCTGTGCGGAACAACTTTCTTATCCTTTATGTTGTTAGTTCTCTATACTTTTTATTCTTTGTCCATCTCCTCCTTACATAGAATGAGAAGGTCACTTCATCTCATCGTCTTTTGCATTACATTATGCGTAACGAAAACTTTTTGACCATCTACTTGTAGTTTTGTAAGTATCTTCTGTTCTGAGTTTTCTCTGCTCTCTTTTGTTGTATCTAATTTACATTTTGTGTGTTCTTTTTGGTTCAACTTATTGTCGTTTTCGTTGTGATTGTTGTTGTTTTAGATGCTTGTTATTGTTGTTTTGCCGCTGCTGCTACTGGCGTCTGTTCATTTTTTGATTTATGCGCTTTCGTAAAGCGTTCACTTATAAGATACAATTGTGCAATTAACAAAAGGCAAAAAGTTTGTATTTAAATCATTAAAAAGGACTTTTGTGGGCGTTTTGTTTTTGTTGTTGTTGTTGTTGCTGTTGTTGGTGTTCTTTTCATATTTATTAATTGCTTTTGAAGTGGGTTAAATTAATACGCTTGATGAAATTGGGTTGCGTGATGATGAAGGTACATAATTGCATAAGTAAAATATATGGCGGACAACGTATTTTTATTATAATATTTCATACTTGAAAGACTGATATAAATAAATATTCATTCTCTCTTTAAAAAGCAAGTCATCGTTAACCATTAAAAAACTCTCATTTACCAAATTTTGTTTCTTATGTCATCAAATATTTGATAAGAATTTAAGGAAACTACCATCAACAACATTATTTTCAGGATTCTTATTTGACACTGTTCAATTTAATGATTTTCCATTCAATAGAAACTAACCCAATGTGTACACCATAATTAAAGTTATGCGTGTCACTTGCTCTTTAAATTGCATTATTTTTAATAGTTGATCAAGTCTTTCTCAAAAAAGGAAAATAAATTTATAGATTATGTTCCGATGGCGGATCTTTTTGAAGATATCTTCATATAGACTGGGATGATATCTAATGAAAATTATCTTCTCAAACACTAACAACTGCTGACTCAAGGACAAGACTTTCTATTCTATTTCAAATATAATATGGAATAATAAACCTAATAGAGTGCTGAATTCCATGTTAAGTCGAAGGGTCTATAGAGATCGTAATCATATTGATTTTGAGGAAAGGCAACTTATGATTTATTTTAAGTATTTTAGTGACAATACATGATTCATTGATCTGCATATTCTTGTCCTTCATCCATTAGAATTGTAGTTTGAATTGAAAGCATTTGTTTATGTACAAACTTAGATAATGTAAAATGATAAATGTATGTACTTTTAACAAATAACAAATGAAACTTTCTTATTACAACCCTTTTTTAATTGAATTTGAATTTATTTCTAATATTTTATATTTAATTTACATTCACTTCATCACATATTGAATTTTTATTCTAACCTAACCACCCAAAAATGAAAACCATATTCACACATGAGTAACCATTTATTCCAATATTTATATTAAACTACTGATGTGTTCTTGTGTAAACAATACGACAAATGATAAAATTCCTTCAATTAAGGATACATAAATGTTGTATATCTACAATTGCAATATACAAAATGTATGTAGTATTCAATTCAAATGCAATTTGAATTCAAAGTCATAAACACAAAAAAAAAAAAAAAACTAAATAAACTAAGTTCATTCTATAGCATTTGCATTTGATATCAATAAAGATGAATCTCTTTCATAGAATTTATATAAGGACATAATACTATGTGAGTTCATCTACAATTGTGTGGTGCATTTGTGTTTTTATACTCTTCACGCAGTGATTAATATTATAAGTTTGTCATGAAGTTTGTAACACACAGAAGGAGACATCGGAGACTCCATATCCTAATTAAAGTTCTTATTAGAAAAACCTTTTTTGTTTTTTGTAAGTACTATCGACTTGTACACAAAATAAGTGTCTCCTCATATCCACCAAACATGTAAATTTTATTTCCCTTTGACCACTAGAACGACGTGAAGAGTATTACGACTTCAGCATAGCCAAAGTTTGACTGTTTTTTCCTGGTTTAAAGCTACAAACACAACTTGATGCAATGCAAATGCATGACATGCTTAGCACTATGAAATGTATTAAAATCAAAGATTCATTCATTTATTTTTGTCACAATTTTTCTCTTATTTTTTATTTCTTAGATTAAATTTCTTGAACAATGTTTCAACTATTTTCATGTTGCTTATATTTTTTTCACACAATTTTCATAAATAAAATGAAAAATTTTTTAGAACAGAGGCAAATTTTGCTGAAGATTTACAAAAGACTCTCTTTGTGATAAGATGAGGACAACTTCATGATGATTTCATTTAGTAAACAATATTAACACAACGTCATAAAAGAGTTTTTGTCACTCTAACAAAAACCTATTTCAGAAATCTTAAATATCTTTTATAAAAGGCCATCATCATTAATATTGTATTTATACAATTTGATGTAGTTATTACACAAAATTACATCAATGAATTTGAAAAATAGTATTGCATATTTTCACTTTACACAAATAAATGTTTGATTGCTGCACTAAACTAATCGGTGTTGCCAAATATAGCAAGATTCAATTACCAACTGAAACTGGATTAAACAAAATATTAAATGAAAAATTAGAAGAAAACATGACACCACATTAGAAAATTTTTCCCTCCCTTGTTCGCAATGAAATCAAAAATTGTACTTGTGGGAAGTGGGTCTTAAGCTTCGTGACGTCACATGTCAAAATCTAAAGTATTAAAACGCAAATAGTAGTTAAGAGAAATTTAAGTAATTAAAGTTTCTAGTGCAAAATATGTTACGCCACAACATAAAATTAATTATTAAAGAAAAACACAAACTTCAATGAAAAATAAAATTCAAGCGATTTATAAAAATATCAAAATTTAAATATTTTACATTTTAAAATAATCACTCATTTTTATGTTTTCCTCGTTTCATATTATATTTATATTCTATATAATTCTAATGCCTTAAATCGAAAAACTATACAACTTTTTCCTATGCAAGATCTTTTTGTTGACCTCATGGTTTAATCTGAATGATATCAGTGCCTTGCCGTAATATTCATTCGATCCAATTATATGATGAAGCAGTGACTTTTTATGCATTATTTCTCATTACAACTTTGAATTTCATTTGAAACATAAGTAAATCATGCAATTTGGATTACAAGTAGTAGCCAATGTTAAATAATAATTCTTCGATTTACTAGTTTTTTTTGATCAAAGAGTAGTCAGATTATCGATTTACTACTGTTTCTTGCAGTAACTGAAGAGCATTTCCATTCATATAGAAAATTAATTAAGTTTTGCATCAAGTCATGAATAGAATTTCTTGGAATCATAGGTATATATGAAAATTGATAGATAGATTTCTATACGAACCTTCTATCCGTCATACAAAGTGCTATGCCCTTTCTTGTTAACTGAACATTGTACAATCTTTGAAATTCAATTTTGATATTATTACAGGAATAATATTTATTAGTTTATTGGATATTTTATAATATTATTATATGTACAATAACTTTGTATGGAATTGGGTAAATGTTTGGGTGAGTGGGTGAATGTTTTTATACTAGATAGATGGGTGTGATGGGTGTGTGTGATATGTTTGTGTGTTGACAGCAATGACCCATATTCATAAATCATAATTTTGCGGTTATATAAAGTTATGTAATGAATTTGTATGCAAGCCACGTGTACGAGTATGTATTATTACTTGTGGTTCTTTGTGTATATTTATTAAAAAAAAAAAACAAATACTGGAAATTTATGTTGGCCAGAAGCACCCACCCCATCCATCCACTCATTCAAATAATATTTTTATACCCTTGTTCGTTGGAATTGACCTCCCCCCACCATATGTTACAATAGATGCCACTATCAAGTATATTTTATTTAAATTCGAACTCAGCTGTGTGGTATTTGGTACTAGTACATGGAAGTTATTTATTTAAACCCCATCTACATTCACATGGATACATTACTTAGTTGGATATATAGAGGAATGTGTTGTATCCTTTTCTTTTTGATCCAAATGAAAGATCATCAGTAGTTTGATATATAATCAATAATTGGATAAACTTCGATAGAAATAGAAATAATCCTAAGTATTGCAAATTAAAAATGAAGACCATAAAAAACTTGAATGAATAAGTGAACATGGAAATATTCATGCATCCTTTGTAATCCTGATAAAATAATTCAGATAACCTAAAAAATGCCGGAAGCTATTCAATATAAATAACGAGAACGAATACGAAATACCTGGTAGATATAGAAGGTGGTGATACAAATCATTTATGAACAAATAAATACCATTTTGGAAAAGAATCAACAAGGATAAAAAAAAATAAAAAGAAACTTGGACCGGAAAAAGGTAATTTGAGTGCAATTTATAAAAGCATAAGTTTACTGCTGTCGGTTCGTTGGAATTGACCGCTTAGCTTCATCATCCTACTTCCACACTAACTGTGGTTATATTCTTCCTTCAAATACATAGTATAAGTTTGAGTATAACATATAGAATAGGATGTAGTAAATACATTTATAGTTTTTGTGCGAACACGTAAATGTGCAAATGGGGAAATCAAAATTCTGTAAATAATCATAAGTTTATTTTTCTTTCTGGCTGTATGATTATTTGTTGGTTTGTATCTATGACAGACTGCTTTACATATTCGTATGCATGTGGTCGGCATTTTGATGATGTGAATTTCTGTTTGCATATAAACTACTCTCAAAATTATGCAACACACCATCATCAGCTCAGATGCCTGTCAGCACTCAAAGCGTTAAAACTTGTTCCTTTCATGCACAGACTCTTAAGTTAAATTAGTGTAAAGAAAAAGAATGATGAGAATGTATGTGTGTGTATGGGTATGGATATGGTTATGGGGAAAAAGGACACTTGGCATGCTTAACATGTATGTATGCAGATGTGTATGTATATTTGCACTTAAATGCTTTAGTATGCGTTTCTCTGTCGAAGAACCTTTAAATGATATTTGCTTGTACTTTTAAAGAAAATTCATGCCAACCAACAAAAGTGAGTGAGTGACAAAGGAATAAAGGATGTTTGAGTATCAGTGACTGTTGATGGCAGAATATGCCACACGTATACTCTCACACATAAACATCTACACATACGCATTAGAATAATTGATAAAAAAAAGAAAAAAGAAAAAAAACCAAAAGTGAATGTCATCCTTTAAAAGGACCTCACATAAAAAATATCGTAAAAGCAAGGAAGGGAATATTTTTTTTTTTTGCTCTTGTTCTTTGGAAACCATATTTGACATTGTACAATATTTGTTCCATTTAATGGATTTGTCTTGTTTGTACCCCCACTGCCCCATTCACAATCTAAGCAATGCATATACTCGAATACATATATATATATATATATATATATATATATATTTTATACATAAGTACAATCAAAAATTTAAAAAAAAAATAAAAGAAAAACACATTTGGTTTGAGTGGGTAAAGTATCATAAAAATGTTAGTCATTTACATATGATAACTTTTAAATTTATATGAAATTCATTATCGTGTGTATTAGTAGCAATTGTAGTAAGAGTATTTTATTGTATTAAAAGTAAAAGCTTAGAGAGTAGATACATGTTTGTTTATCGAAATATTTTAAAAAAAAATCTTCTTAAGTGCAATCATTTTTTGTTTTTAATTATTTTTTTTATTATTATTAAATCGTTCTATTATTAATTTTTTATGCGTTAAATCGTTTCTCAAAATTCTCATAAGGCACTTGGTATCTTATTTAATGATAGGCAGTTTTTGAACTCGTCCAAGAAATTTGTTATCTTATTTAATGTTATTCATGTAGTATTTCTGTTTTAAGTTATGTTAAAGGATAAAAACCCCGAAGTCTCGTCGATTCAGTCTTCTTATAAGGACTGCATTGGCCACAAGTCTGGCTAATCTGCTTTTATGTTAAATGCATGAAATTATTAAACAGAAAATAAAATCAATTATTATTATTTTAAAATTCTCAGTCTTTTTTATTTGAATATTTATTATTCCATTGATTCTTGTTGATACTGTTGCCATTGGTGATGTTACTCTTACTTCCATTGATGTTGTTGATGCTATGTTATGGCTACTAGTTATGTTCTTGTTATTGCTAAAATGCTCTTGGTAAAATTGTTGTTACTGCTAGCATTGTTGTTGCCATAGTTGCTTTTGTCGCTGCTCGATGAAATGATAATAGCAACTTAATTATGACATAGTTTATCATAGCATGAAAATTATCAGAAATTGCAGTACGCAACTCAACAAAACAGGACTCTATTTGTACGAGCAAAACCCGCTATGATGACTACTTCAATATTTTATTTTTTTGTTATGTGTTTTGCATAATCAAACAGTACCTACTCGGAAGAAAGCTGATTTAATCTTCAACAGTAACCAGGTTGGAGTCATGATGTAGTGCTAAGATGCGAACAAACCATTCGCAGTCAGTAAGAAGGCGTAAGTCTGTGTTTTGCAGGATTTGGACTTTGCAACTACTACTACTACTCTAGACTTGTATACCATATAACCGATTTGCTGGTACATTGTTCGCTTATTTGCTTCCGCTATTAAGATGTCCGTAGAGCTTTTTTAATTGAGCTCGAAAGGTTCTAACTACTGCATTCTGCACAGGAACACTCTCCAGACCAAGCTAAAGTTTCCCTGAAAATGTTATCAAAATTGGTTCAGCAGTTTCGGAGTCCATAGGGAACATACATACTTAGTTCCAATATTATATGTAGTATAGAGAAAAGTTCCTTGGAGTATCAACTCTTCCAAGAATTTGTTCGACCAGCTAAAAAGCCACAATCGATTCACATTTATTCAAAACTGAACATGGCTTATCATTAATATTGCTCAAGTTGAATAAGCTGGAAAAAGCTTTTAGATTCCATTGATTCCCTTGAGCCATTTCTCTGTAGTAAATTCACTGTCGATAAAAAAAATAAGCAAGTGTGTCAATGCTTTGACTAAAAATACAAAAGTCTAAACACAAAAACAAATCAATTGAATTTACACTTCTCTCCACAATCTAATAGAACTTTTTTGCAAAGAGAAGATAAATAATACAAAACCGCTAACAAATATCATTCATATGGAAATTTAAGATAAGCTGGCTGATTTTTTGTTTACGATTATTCGACGGTATCTTACTCTCTTCTCTGTATGTTGGCAGGTTTATTGTGTATGGGAAATTCATAAAATCTTTTATTTCTTTAAAGCTCACAAATGAATGAGAAGGAGATTTTTTTTTGCCAATTTTATTTATTTTCTTTGATTCTTACACTTGACTCACTTTATTTTTAATGGGAATTTTGCACAAGTTAACTGTAATTTTAATAAAAGAAAATGTCTTAAATGCTTCAAATGGTTCTAGGAATTTAAAAATACAAGTACAAAAGTAACAGGAAGATCAAATGGGTTGTTTATTATTTTCGCCTTTAGCGTTTAAAAAAAGGTAGGGACTAGGTAAGGGGCTTATTGTACTTACAAGACCGCAATATACATACACACTTACTTATTCACACTTAGCGTGAAAATATTTGTAATGCGACACGTGCCTGTGGTTGATTGACGTTCAGTTGCGTGATAAAATGCCAAACAGATCTGGTAGCATCTTTGCAACTCGCTCCCTTGCCACCTATTTTCTCAATTTTTTTTTTTTTTTTTTTTTGCTTTTTGCTATGTTGGACTGTAAGCTGTTTAAGAGGATTAATAAATGTTGAATGAATTGAATTAAGAGAATCATGATGATTCATCATTTGTCATTGCTTTAATTGTTGATTTTAATGATGCGAAATAATAATAAATAGTCCATAGTACTATGTAGTTCCAAAGCAGTTACCTATCTAAGTATGTAATACAATTCTCTTGCTCACTTAAGTAATGCGTCACATTAAATCTTTAATCATTATTGAGTATCTTTAGTGTTGGAGAAGCATTAGAAAGGCAGACAGATCATCATCATACATCATTATATCAATCTTGTGGGCGCGTGCCTCTGTCAACTTGTCAAATAACAAGAAACACTTACTTATTGTATATATCCAATCACATTTAGTTACATATAAAAAATAGTATCTTAAGTCAAAGTTATCAAATGCTATTTTATTATGAAAGGGCAGCAGAAAAAATGAGACACATGTGTCATACAAAGAAACCACTAAAGAAAACAAATTGATATGAAATACATATCTCATCATTAGCATCATCATCACCATCATGACAATGATATGTATGAGTAAGGCCAAAAGTAAAACCGCAAATCAATGTTTAATAAGTACATGATTATATATAAATCTATAGGAGTAGAGTATTTGGTGTGTTTGTATGTGTAAGTCAATAACAACAAATGCGTTGAGTTGAATAGTTTTGAATCTGTTTCGCGTATACGTAATATTGTATTTTTAATTGCCTTCTACAATTTCTCCAAACAAACTCATTAAAATTTTATCTGTTTAATTGCAACAAAATAATAAATACTACTATGTTATTCTATAGTACAATGTAGAATATTATTTCTCTTAGTCATCCCATTTAAATTTTGTAAATATGTATGAATTTCGGTGACATTACGTATACGTCAAGTGTGAGTGTCACATAAAATGAAAACTTTGTTTTGTAAATATGTTTACAAAAACCAATTTTTGCTACATTTATTTGCATTTTGTTGAATTTAAATAAATTGGGTGAGAGAAGCTTCCAACATTCATACGATGGTTGGAAGGGCTGCGTACTACTGAAACTGAAGTATCACCACATACATACGAGTAGAGACCACATTTGTATATATAAATTACATGCATACATGTATGCATTGTAAATGCCAAAAGTTTTACAACTCATGGTGAACAACACAGCATCATGATAAAGTTGTTGAGAAGAGCAATATCTCAAATTAAAATGCTTCAAATGTTACAATTCCTTCTTTTTTTTTTTTTTTTTTTTTTGAGTTCAGTTGAGTTGTTCATTTCTATTCGCTTAAGTTAAGCTTTAAGCACTTTCTACCACATTGAAACAAACCCATAAATACAAACACACACACACACACACACACACTTAATCATATCTATGTATGATGATGTACTTGTAAAAAGTAAGGAACATGAATTAAATTTTGCAGAAACCGCAAATTAAAGCAAAAAATGTTAAAATGACTTGACTAAAGGAAGTAAAAATACCAAGAGGAGAAACATTGGGAGGCAGCATAAAAAAAGTTGATCCTTTGCATGACAAGCATCATACACACGCATACGCACACAGGTCAGACAGATAGACATACAAGCGAACATAGATACATAGATACATTCATACAGAGGTCCAAGTTTAACACAAATAAATTGCACATTCAGTAGAAAATTAACACAAAAAACAGAAATTTCAAATGGCTACAGATTGAACAATGCAGAAAGGAGTTAAAGAGAGTAAAAAAGGTAAAAGTTTTCCTATATGAAAACCGCAACGAAAGGAAAAAATTGGTTGACTGGTAGCGGGACAACTACGCTAGGCGTCGGCGACACGTAGACGATGAAAAAAGGACAATCAGAATAGAAAGGAGAATAGAAGATGAATATACAACCACAATGAAGAGAGTGAAAGGAATCCATAGGGATGAGTGGGGACTGGTGGGGTACGTATGTTTTCAAAATAGATGGATATGTACAACAAGAAAAATGAAATGAAAATGAATGGAAAGGAAAGTAAAGAAAAGAAAAGAAAAGAAAAGAAAAGAAAAGAAAAGAATATGGAAGTGAATTCGTCGACGTCAGCAGCAGCGCAAATAGCAAAACTTGGTATAGTGTCCTTTTTTTTTTGCGTTGCTCATTTACTCTGAAGAAATATTAGTAACATCGATGCGGAACAACTTGGATGGTTGGTTAATACACTGTGAAAAGAGTGTAGGTTTTCAATAGACAAGTATCATAATACTTATTGTGAATGATACTCATAAACAGAATCATCATTATCATTAAATTCTAACATTGTTTCAATAATTTTTTACAATCTTCAGTTGCATTTGATTCAATGGTAAATGGAATTTTCTTTTAGTGTAATACAGTTTGTCTAACTCAGCCTGGGCTCCCGGTAGTGAATGACCAGTGCTACGCGAACACGCGAACAGGAAAAGGATGTGCATTTGAAAAATGTGCCAAGCAATAGAAATAAATGTTTCTTCTCTAGTTTCAGTAGTAGTAGAAATGGTGGATGAAGGTGGCTGCAATGACGGTCATGAACGAGCAACGGATTTCCGGTGTGAGAGTGAACAAAAAACAGAAAAAATGAAGAAATTGAATGCGCTATACACAACTCCCAGATGCAATTCAACGAGACATATATATATATTTTATTCATTATAGTTTTTTCTATTTAAATCGAAAAAAAAAAAGACAAAACTACGGGTAGAGTTCGTTCATTTGACTTCTGTTTATAGTCGAGGGGGCAAAACAAAAAGGACTAAACAGAATTTTATATATTTTTATTGCATACTTTTAGGCAACAACAACAACAAAACGCATACATAAAGCATCATGAATAATTTCACTTGCAAAATTGAAATGCTAAAAATAAAAGAAAAAAAAAAAAGAAAAAAAAAATTAAATGAGAAAAAAGAAAACAAAGATAAAATCACAACAAAATAAGTATAACAATAAAAAAAAAGAAACAGAATGAAAAAAAAAAACTTATGTGCCATCATCAACACTAAAAGCATTTTCATGCCTTTTTTCTTTTTACCTTCAATTTAAAAAAAAAAAAAAAAAAAAATTCCATCATGAGTGTGTCTATGTATGCTTAAGTGTATTTGCTCATCAACTGAAAAGGTGCACACATGATAAGCAAAAAAAAGAAAAACCAGATGGCGATGCTGACAAGGAATAACAGCAAGTAGAAAATGTCGCGCAGTTGCCAACCAAGCAATAATAATGTCAACATGTTGCTGATGTTCCTGATATTCTTGCTCTGTACCATCTAAAGTACAAGTATCCAAATGAACAGATGATAGGAGAGGAGAATTGCACTAAAAATGCCTGCTGCTACTGCTACTTAACTTCGTTATGAGACAGGCAAGCAGTCAACTTAACTCAACTGAACTTCGTACACGGCATTCATTCACATTAACGCCATTTTATAAAAAATATTTTCATATTTTGCTATGTAGTGCGAATGTCTGTCAACAAAAGAGAACAAATTAAACGGGTAGAAGAATGTGGAGGTATGCGGCGACGATACACTATACTACTAACCTATATGTGGCATCCTCATTGTCCTTGTGATTGTTATATGAAATAGGTGAATAAGAAAAAGAAAAATACAAAATTAAGGACTAAAAGCATCCAACAACAATAGCACAGGCAACTTGCAAAGTGTCGCTAACGAAGCGAAAAAGCATTTTATATGAAAAATGCTCAATAAAGCGCTTTCTCATCGTTCGTTTAACTAGGCTACCCATTATCATCATCAACATCAGCATACAACATCCGACATCTTTAACATACACAACAACATCAGCAGCAGCAACAACAATAATAATATTATCATTATATTCATCATCTCTGAGTGTTAGAAAATTAGAAATTAGATAAAATAATCATATATTTAAGTCTTTAAAATGATGTTAATTAAGTTTTGTTCCATTTAATAATTATGCATAATTGAATTAAAACAAGGATATTCACACTAACAATAATGTGAGAACAGTTATAGTCTTGTTATTAATCATATCACTGGTATAATTTACTATATCAGAAGAAGAAGAAGACGGAAAATAAATAGAAAATTCTTTAAACAAAATATTGTATATCAGAAGTGACAACTATTTCCCATAATTAAGGCATAGCATTAATACTGTGTCAAAAGAACTATTCAACACAACTGTTAGACTCAATGTAAGTCAATATGTTGATATAATTATTAATGTTCTCAACTTTACTGAAGCATATTTCAAATAAAAATGATAAGATGTCGCTTTAAAATGAATTTATTATAATTGTTCGTTAGAATTTAATTCTGTTAAATGTCATCTAATGGAATTTCATAAAAAAATACGTCCCATTGTTAAAAATCAAATTAGTTGCTGGCCAAAACTTTCAAATTACATTTTAGTAGTTAGAATGAAACTAGGATATGCAAAATACTCTTATTTTATAAGTTTAAACTTTTCCATCTTGTACTTTTCATAAATAATAAACTCATGCGTTTATTAATTTTTATTACTTAATATAGTTTGAAAGGATTTTCAGTTAATTAGTTCTTATTGATTGATATGATTAATGGATAATATTTTAGTGGTTGAATTTGTAAAGTTTCACTCATAGTTATTATTATCAGTTTAGTGTAATTTAATGTTAATGCGAATGATCTACCATCACTCTAATATCTTTGGTTGAAATGTTACTTTCGTGACCGTAAATTCCACATAAAATATAAAGACAAGATGAAAATCATTAGACCGGGAGTTCCTCTAGGTAAAGTCACAGTTGCTACTTATGGCGATGATAGATTTATTCTTGTCACCTCAGAATTCAAAGTTCAAAGCTTCTACTAACCTCTTAAATCAACTCACCGATTGGAATTATCGCTGTAAACACTGAAAATTTATGATTATCCACCAGTTATTCTTTGTCAAGAAGATCTCCCACACAACAATTTTTATACTCTGCACGCAGTGCTATTCATTATAAGTTTGTCTTGAAGTTTGTAATACACAGAAGGAGACATCAGAGACCCCATAAAGTATACATGTATGTTCTTGATCAGCTATGTTAAGAGGGTCTTTAACCTCTGACCACTAGAAAGGGAAGCTCCTATACAAAACATTAATTTAGAACAGTAATCAGAAAAAATAAAAGATACGTGAAGACTATTACACCTTAGGCATAGCCAAAGTTAATCTTATTTTCACTTGTTTTAACTATTTTAATTTAAAACCTGACAGAAATTCACTTGGAAAGAGCACATGAAATCGAAACGCCATCAAATCAGGATAAATAACTTTGCCTTGAACTCCTTTACAAGAAAATCTCTCAACCAATGTGGTCATGTAGAATACAAACTTTGGGGCACAGCAGCAGAATCCACTATACAAATCTTGTTAAGATTTTAATCCATGCTCCTCTATTCCTCCTCTATGACTTGTCGTACGTGCAAATTACGTATACCAACAGTGTAAGAACAATTCACTAGGTATAGTGAAAACTATAAAATAAAAATTTTGAAAAACCATAATAACGTACTAATTATCAATATTTTACACATCAGCAGAGATACGAAAAGACTGAAACGATATCTTCTACTTGACTTACCGTATAAAGTATAATAATTCATAGACTTAAATTTAATTAAGCAAATCTTGAATAGAATAGAATAACAACACATAAACTAGCAATTGATACCAAAGGGATTAATAACTATTAGGATTAAATAGTTGATTATCTTTCATCAGTTTGTAATCCATAGGAGCCATAATTTTGAACCAAAATATGCCTTTGTAGATTTCCATTTGTTTCATCAAAATTAGAACCTAATTATAGTAACATATTGTAAGTTGAATGATCCAAATGTCTTTAATAGTTTCAAAATGATTAACATCATTTACAAAAATGCTAATAATTAATCCACCGCAAATCTATTCACAAACAATAGTATTTTTCTATATGTAATAGAAATCAACATAATTTTCAAATTGTTTTGATGGTGAAAATTTAAACATTTTAAGAACGAAACAACAATAACAACAAAGCGTAATGCGTCACTCAATTCTATCTTAAATTCAAATAAAGAAAAATAAATTCAGGTTTTTACCACTTGTCGCACAGATGTTATTCAAATCGACCAAACAATTTGTATATAAACGTACTTTTAAGTAGCCGTCCGTCAATTTTAATGATTATAATAAAAAAGATTTTAATGGTTCTGGTTCTCACATAAAATCGGAAATTTTTTAATAGAATATTTAGGCAAGAGCTACGCACTTTTATGTTTATTTATCTATTAATATTGGTTTGGTTTTGATTTTTTTTTTTTTTTTTTTTCATTATTTTATTTTATTTTGGATTAAATTAAATTTAGCGCATGTTTTCTGTTCACAAGAATAATGTTCATTGAAAATTGATTGATTGATACAATAGAAAGATCGAGTGATTTTTATCATGCGGATATTTGAAATGAAAATAAATAACAAAAATTATATAAAGTTGAGCTCCAATGAATGTTAAATACCCTTAACACCTGTGATATTATAAAAAAAAAACCATGAAATAAAATCTAATTAATTTTAATATAAACATTAAATGAATTCTTCATATAAAAATATGTATACTTGTATGTGAAAAAAGGGCAAACGCCACTCACCATCGAGTTAAGATTTGGACAATACTAAGATACTTGATTAATATATGTCATATTTATTTTTTCTATAATTTGTGGGTTTATTAGGTGAAACATCTCATTACGCTTGGTTTGAAGTTAAGGAAAATAATTTCTCTGCTCATCGTACCACTACAGCATCGTAGGAAGCTCAATTCTAAATGGCATTCAACCATTCGGTTTCAATGAATTAAGGTGAACGAGCCGCCATATCATATTTAACCATGACAAAGCGTGCTCCCAATTATGAACTCACACAATAGAGTTTTTGAGCACCCAAAATGTCAAAGATGCTTCATCCACCATTAAGTCCTAATTTGGCACCCAATGGTTTCTTTTTGTTCACACACATCACAAACAAATTGCGAGGTCAATGTGTTTCGACGATGGAATAAGTGGTAGATGGTTTAATTTTTGAGATACTTCATTCGGTGTTGCAAATGTATTGCGAAAATTATTTTAAGCGAATGCAAAAGTGTTATTGATCTTTATGAAGAATATTTTGAAAAATAATTAAACCATTTCCGTTAACATCGTATTAATTTCATTGCCTAATGAATAGAATAGAACACCTCTGACATTATTAATACATTACATCAACAGAGAGAGAGAGAGAGAGAGAGCAATTTATGTAGATTCTGGCAAACTTTACCTTGTTAGTTAACATTCGCCTAGGCACACATAATTTCAACAGGATATCTAAACTTAAGTAACTGCTTTCTTTAGACAAAACACGACTCTGACAGGGTTTATTTATTTTGATATTCTGCAGACAATCAACTAAAAGCCACCTGTGATCTCCAGCCACTCAAAGTGTTATGGAACAGACCAATGCAGTTTATAAATTAACTACATTAAAACAATTGTTTCCCTAGAGCTTCATTATGGGCATTTAAGAATAGAATGTAACAATTATTTTAATTTAAAGGTCATTGACCTTGAACAGCATTATGTGCTTTTGTGAGTCACTGCTAAAGACTAACAATCATTGTCATTTTTGAACATCAACTTAGCTCACGAAATCGAAATCAATCGAACACTTTTGATATAGCTGATGCTCACCTTCCTTACAGTATTTTGGAATGTTATGATATATTTATTATATAAATATATGTAAATCTATCAACCAATCCATTAAATTGTTGCAAATTGATGATGATTCCTGTTAAGTTTTTTAATTTATTTAAAAACATTGGATAAGCCATTCGATTTTGATGTTTAATAAGTTGACCCTTGATCTTTGTGTACATTGCAATGGTAAACATAGCAAAGGATCATCAGTGATTATGCGGTGTGGTCAATTTTTCTTTGTTAAGTGAAATATATAAAATTGTTTGAAATTATTACGTGCTTATAATCATTTTTTTTTTTTTATTCATGTTATATAATGTTTCCTTGTCCATGTTAAATACTTGGAAAATCTAAAGGAAAACCGAAAAATAAAGCTTAATGAAGGCGACAAGGACACGTTGCTGTTGCCACAAAAGAATTTTCTTCGACACTCAAATACTAAAGAAAAAGAATGTTTACAAACATATTTCGAGTTTTTTTATTTTTTATTTTAAATTTTTTTTTTTTTTTTACTTTTGTTGTGTTGCATGCCTTTTATTTTAAGGCTTTTGACACGCAAAACCAACAACACACAACATCTATATGTTTGTTTTTCTTTTGCTACTACTAACCGCAGAATTGCACAGTTTTTGCTGCAAAGTGTGAATGTGGTTGATATTAATGGTGGATCAGGGGGAAAGATTGAAAGATGCAGGTGCAGATTCTTCTATATACATACATATATATATATATATATATATGTATGTGTGCGTGTGTGTGTGTGCGTGTGTGTGTGTGTGTGTGTGGTCTTTGTCATCATCATCATCATCATAAACAGGTGATAAACTCTTGCACTTTGAGTTTATGGTTTTATAACCGACGCCGCCATTGCCGCCATAACAAAAATATCTAATGAATGTTAGCAACAAGGTATTAAATTTCACTAAAGTAAAACATTCCTTGTGGTTTTTTATAGTAGAAACGACAATAAGTTTCATGTAGATGCAATTTCACATGAGTCTGTGGTCGAGATTAATTAACTAAAGATAAAAAGCTTAACTAAAAAAAAAACCTTCCGAATGCACTATAAAATCAAGTATACGCAACATAAACACACTCGTATTGTTGTACATACATAAATATAATGAATACATACATATCTTATGTATCTTTAAGTAATAATTTTTCCTTATTTTCTTTTCAGGATTTATTCTATCTTCATAACAACAAAGAGTCCTCGAAGTGAAGGAAAGGATAATATTTTAACAACTTGACAACAAAACAACAAGTTTTGCATATCCCAGAGAAATACCAGCAAAAACATCATAAATTTTATCAAGTTTGGGAGACGGCGACGCTCCCACCCAGGAAAAACGAAAAAAGAAAATAGGAAAATCGAAAATAAAAGCCAAAAAAGCTACGCACAACTAAATGAAGCCGTTGAGCGCAAATAAACGCAACAAAAATTCGCTGTCACATAAACAAAGACAAAGGAGGCCCAGCAACAAAAGTATCTTTAATGGTAAAGGGCGTTAAATAAATATAATAATAACAGCAACAACAACAAAGAACTATTAAAAATAGAAGTAAAAGAGGAACGTCAACAAAGAAGAGAAGAAGCGAAATCAGCCAAAAGAAACACATTTTTGGTTGTGGAATCAGTGAAGCTTATTTTAGTTCTTGTTGTAGGCGTGTGTCAGGCGTTTTGTTATTAAGTATTTGCCACGCCATAAATAATTAAATATAAAACACAAAACTCTCAACTCAATCCATGAACTCAACAAAGTGAGTGGTGGCGTTATAGATACTACAAATACTCGCACAAAAATTACTAAGAAAAAAACAAGAAGGAAAAGGACAAAAGAAAAGCGAAATCGTATATTGGTAAACAAAAGATACTACAAAAGATACAAGAAGAGTAGCAACTAAGAAAACTTAAAGTTGAAAACAAAAACTGAACAAAATAAATAGAAATACTCGTTTAACAAAGCAAGGGAGTTAAGCAAGTGAAACCTTTTCAAGCGCACAAAAGTATTCATTAAAAAACCGCCAACCTGGAACTAATGGAATTAGAGAATATTGTGGCCAATACGGTCTACTTGAAAGCAAGAGAAGGTAAGTCAAGTCAACTTAACTCAACTCGAAAAGACAAAAAAAACAAAGACTCTTTGAAGAAGCATCAGATACTCAGAGACCTAAACTAAGCCTATGTAGTATTTGTGTGAAGGTGCATAAATATATAAAGCACTTTAACTGATACACAGATACACAAACATATATATATGTATACACGTATGTACATGTATGTATGTGTGTATGTATGTGTAAATATAAAACAAGAGTGAATCAATTGGGTCAAAGTGCTTCAAGTGGATAAAGCAAAAAATGGAAGTAGTAGTGACAACAACATCATCTTTGTTCCAATCTTCTTTCGTTGTAGCATTTATTTAAGTTATACCCTATAGTCTTTCATATACCTATTGCTGGAAAAAGATACAATAATTTTATGAACATGTATGTATTATATACTATAAGGTCCTGCTAAGACATCAATTTAATGATGTGTAAAGCTCTAGAGGATCTCTGCATAGTCATAAGTAAGTAGACACTCTTTCAATCAGATAGTATTTTACACATCATCATACATATTCAGTTCAAAATTAAGATCGCTCGTTATTTTAGCATTATACCAGAATGAATTGAAATGTAAATTCTTACTTAAAAATATACAAAACATTCAAATTTATTCAACATGTTTTCTTATCAATTTCTTATATAAAAATTTGCCAGAATTGATATTGATATCCAAGACTAACAGATGAATAAGTTATACAAGCAAAGTATAATTCCCACCTAATAAATATAATAGAGACACCAAAATGTATCATTTAATATTCAATTGTTCTTCAATAATACAGAGATCATTTAATAGATAGAGAATAGGATATCTGATAACCATCAATATCCGACTAAATCAGCTTTTTGCTGATATTTCTTTCCCTTTCATTTTTGTATTATTTTATGCCTTAGCTTTTGTTGTCTTAAACTCCTTCTCCAACTGCTGGTGTCGCTACCAACTACCAACTGCCAATTGCCAGCTGCCACTTGTTTTTGGCACGTTCGCTTATTCACAAGGCAAAAAAAAAAAAGAAAATAATAATAACAAAAAAAAAAAAAAAAAATATCCATCCATAAAGTGCTAAGCGTGTTTGAGTACAACAAAAGTAAATTTATTCTTTGGGTTCACCTTCAGCAGAATATTTAGGACGATCAACTCATCTCATTTTGGATTTGCGCTTAGCTTATCTGGCCCTGGTTGGTGGGGTCTAAAATATAAGAACTGAACTGCGCTCGTCTGTTTGTTCTCTTGTCTGCTGACTGTTGCTGCTGCTGCTTTTGTTTAATGTCTTTCTCGTTTATGCTTTTATCATCGTATTCCATCATACGAAATCCATCAAAAGCAATCGATAATTCTTTTTTGTTTCCTCCCTAAGCTGTTGGTTCTTTTCTCTATGTCTCCGATTTGTTTATTTGTTATCTTAGAGATGTGTGTATTCTTCCCAATATAACCGAACCTAGTATTGCAAATAGCATTCATAAATATTTATGATGGATTTTGTTTTATTTTTTTTTTGTTTTTCTTTTTTTCCTTTACGTTAGGTTTTTTATATTAATTGTAAAGATTTTGTAGCGACCCCCTCAAAATACAAGAGAACAAATACAAGGTACAGGCAACCACCCACTTCGATGAGGGCACATTAAGAAAAATTATGTTGACTGTCTGCCTTTATCGCAAGTTAATGAAGCGTTAAATGTTCGTTCATCCAACTTGTACTACTTGTTTTCTTTATATACGAACGTGTATATATTTTGAATATAATTTCTTAACGTTCTTTGTTTTTTACCCCAAGAAAAGTAAGTTAAAATTCAATACATAGTACTTATGTATTTATTTTTAAACTCAAAAGTTATTGGACCACTGCTATTAATATCCTCTCTCATAACGACCTCAAAGATATATTATGTTGAATGTTTTTAGTTCTCAATAGGAAGAAGAGTTTTTACTAAGATATATTTACATATAAGAAGAATTCAGATGTTAAATCTCTATTCAATTGAGGATGTATTTTGTAAAATATGTGTTTATGAAGACAAAAAGAAACAAGATTCTGGAGAATTTCTTCCAATTATGACTTTTTTTTTAAATATGTTTATTTCAAATGCCAATCATTATTATTTTAAATATCCTTTTAAGTTTCAATAAATTTATGCAAAATTATTCATTAGAATCGTTTTATCGGCGTCATTAAGACGATTTGTACTTATTGTAGATACTCGCTCACTGCCATTGTAGATATTTTTACTTGTCTTGTGACTGTTAACAATTGATATTTGGCTTGCAAATTGCTTTGGATTATATTAAAAGCGAACTGTTAATGCAATTGTTCCATTCTTTCCTTTCATATTCTCTATTTTGCCTTGACACTTAACTTTACCTTCAAATTTGTCTATTGTTTTTGGTTTTTCTATTCTATTCTTTTGTGTTTAATATTAAAGCTGAAGCTAAACTGAATACGTTAAGCTATAACGAAACTAAAAGAAAAGGTCACCTTCATCATCCAATGATGCAGGAATGAACTGTTATTACAGTATTCGGTCTCTTTTTTTGTGTAGGAGTTGTGGTGAAAGTAATAGAATGAGGAGCGCTTCTTGCAACAACTTCCATGTATGATGTACTCTGTACTCGTACATATCTTATTACGCTTTGCTTGACTTGACACCTGCTGCAACAACAAGCATCAGCAACAGCAGCTCTACATTCAGTACATATAATACCAAAGTCAAACAAGGAACGAAGGAATGAACTAAAGCATGAAAGCAACAGAAAGTAACGTCTGTTCGTTGTCACGTTTTAAGCGTGTATTTAGATACTTTAACTTCCTACGTCAAAGTTGCTTGCAATTTCTTTCTTTTGCTTCTGTTTCTCTTCTTTGCTCTGCCAATGTGTCAACTGCTCAGTATTTCTATTTTTTCCTTTTATTTTCCTTTTCCATGATTACGAAAGATTTATGCTTATTATTTGTTAGATGAACGCTTTAAGCGTATATTTTGTTAGGAGTGTGTGAGTGTGTTTGTAAGTATCTATGTAATAACAATGACTTTCCTATGGATGACGGTGACTTTGAAATAGAAAACAAAATGGCTGTAAATGTTTAATACTTTGACATTCTCTTAAGCACATAGTTCTCTTTTATTGTAAAATATGTTAGTCTAATTTGTTTTTTTTTTTTTTTGTTTTTTTGTTTATTATTGTTTATAATTAATATTCAAGATATGCATTTATATTCCCACAATATAATAAAAGACAAATTATTAATTTCCAAATAAAGAATCAACTATTCTCATCACTTACTAGCAAAAACAGATGCTGTTTGATTTGACTTCTTCATATTGTATTCTCCCTTTGCTGCCAAATAATTTTGAATATTTTACATAAAAATATTAAAATATCCACATAATCCGATTTCACATTTTCTATTATCTTTTTGTATTTTTTTTTTTTTTTTTTAATATTTTTGTTGTCAGTTTCGATTCAATTTTGTTGTCTATAAAGTCACAGTTGTAAAATGTCACATACAGAATTAAATGTTCGAAGCGTGAATAAAATTTCAATATTTGAATTATTCTAATAGATATCACATGTGTATTTAAACATATGTGCACAGCTTCAACATGCATTCAAATTATTCGTATAGTCTTTAAATACAATATTTGCATGTCATACGAAGAAATGTTTCTTTAAGGACTCCTAGAAAATATTTGTATTACCTTAAATATACTTATGTACTGTGCTTTTTATTGCGTTGCTATTACCCGGCATAATTACATCAAAATCGGTTTTGATACCTTGGGTTATATTAATATAATTTTCGTACGGATCTCTATTTTTTTTTTTTATTTTTTTTTTTTGAAATGAGAATAGAGCCCATGTTACTCGCTGATAATGTAGCTTTCTATAGGTGAAAGAATTTTTACTATAAGTTAAGTATTTCTTGAGTTTATTCATCACAAAACAAAAAATTCTGTTCTTCTTATAATATTAGTATAGATAACCTGGATAATGGATATTTGAAAACGATTTTGCAGAATTAAATAGTCTAAATTACTCTATTGGTTTTCTGATATATTTTTCAAACTTTCAAAATATTTTTGTATACAAATTTTAAACTGATTTCATGATAAAGCAAATAACAAATATAATTCCCTCCTTCTTAGTAAAAGTTTGACTTTAACGTTAACACAGTAAATTTGTCATTGCCATGATATCCCTGTAAACCACCAACTTCCTTTCTCTAAAATGACAAATAAAATAACATAAATTTCATTATGAACATTTAGTTTAAACTCCGCACAGTTGCCACATCATCATCAGCATCATCACTGTGCAGTTAAAACGATAGCAACTGTTGTGGCGTGGCGTGGAGATAACAGCAACAACAACAACTTGTGGCAAACTAAGCCTCTTTCTGTACTGGTTACGGATTATTTTTACGCTTTTCAAAAGTGGATTTGTCGTCATGCAACCAATAAGAGAATTAAATACTTAAAGTTCAATTTCCCTTTTCTCTTATTCATCTTAAACTTATTAATTTTTATTTGTATTTGTTTTTGTTTTTTTATTTTCATTCTTTTTTAATTTGTCAAATAAGCAAATTAAATTATCACAATAGGAGGTCATTCGTGGTTATAGTTATGACTCTGAACGATATAAAAAGTCTGTTTCTGACATAAAAATATACTTTACTGATAAACGTATAATAAATTGCTTTGCCAACTAGTTTTGATTAGTATACCGCAACACCACAGCTCAAATGCCTCAGAGTAAAATTATCAGAGAAATTTAATCAAGTTTTAATTTTTCTTAGAACAAAGCACAGATGGTGTGTTTTTTGATTTCATGCAAGTCTACAAAAACAAACTGTATACTCTTTCATATATTTATCAACCATTTTAATACAATATATTTTCAATAGATATCATTATTTATTATTGACGTTTGTAACATTTTGAAAAAGAAAGCAATCACCAAACGTCTATATGATGTCATACATATGTCATAGCAACTTATATATATTCGTCCTTCTACGACAATTTTTACATTTCTTCTTCGTCTGCTAACAAACTCAATCTGAATGCATAATATTCTATGCAGATTTACTTTACTATTACTGTTTTAGTTAAAGTCTACCGATTTCTGGAAGATGTGTGGAAACTATGTTTTTTGTACGATATAATTCTATGTTTCTTCAATCAAAGTTTCTTAACTTAACTTACAGTTTTTCTATGAATTTCAAAAATGAATCCATATAACTCAGTTGTTTCTATGAAAATATCATCGTATTATGTTACTTACTTCTTCTTAATGTTTCTATTTGTTGTGTAAGGTATGAAAATCTTCGATAGAACCGAATGTATAGGTTTTAAATTCAAATTCCGATTATAAATACAATAAATCTGCGTCAGCTGCTTTCGTGAATCAGAAAAATAAAAAAGAAAATGGCACGCAATGTTCCCTAGACTTTATTTTAAATAATCAGAAACTATTTAAATGAAAAAGGAGGGACAGGGAGAGAGTAACAAATATAGTACATCTGCAAATCATTTGATGATTGAATTGATTCGATTTACATAGTTAATTTCTTTGATGTGATAATTTTACTTTTCCCTATTTTAAACCAAGTTTATTGCTTAAACTATTGAGCCGAGGGTTGACATGTACGTAAGTTCTAGGAAAAACATAACATAAAAGTTGCATTCTTTCTACTGAAACATTTTAGCTTTGCCTGTAAATTCACTATATTTTCAGATTTAAATTAAACAGTCACAGATAATACAGCAAATATTATATTTTGAATAATTTAATACTAATCTTGGCTTTGATTTCTTTCTGGTTACAACCTATTATCTAAATATGTTCATCACTACACATAATTTATTTTATTTCATTCAGTAAATAAAATTTATAAAGATTATCTGCTTTAATTTTAGTGATGAATGATTTTCAATTAATTTTTAAGTTAATCAATTACAGTGCAATTGCCTTTTGTTTGATTTTCTAAGGACTTATTAACTTTCCCTCTGACGAGGAGACACTTTTCGTTTTGAAATTAAAATGAAAAGAATAAAAAATATACAGAAAATTACAAAAAACAAAATCAAAGTGAAATGAAATGAAATGAAGCACGAAACTCATCGCGCTCGAAACTAAACTAAATGCATGCATAAATTAAAGAAGATTGCATTACTTAAGCTAATCTTGTCTTCCACGCTTTGTCACAAATGTAGGTGTGAGTGTGTACACACGAGTGAGTATATGTACGAGTATATCTATGCATTAAGGTTGGGGCATGCCACTAAACAAATCCGGTTTGACAAAAGCTATATAATCCCACAATATTTAGAGATGCAGATACACAAAGCAAAACTATAGATACTTTCTCATACTTCTTTACTTTACTCTTCCCTCCTCAATGTTTATTTAAAATATACTTACTCTGTATATGTTTCTTGCTGTTGTTGGTTCCACACTACTAAGACTATGCAAATTGTCAATATGTGGCGGCATTTGAATGAATGTTGCAAAGCTTGATATAAAAGTATATCTTGACTACTATATATAATATATACATATATCAATGTGCGATGAATATAAAGGAACGACGACTCAAAGAATTGAATGAAGGTTGGAAGGAAGGAAGGAAGGACAGAATGGTGGTTGGAAAGAGCATAACGTGTCAATTGGCATTCGTTTGTTGTCAACGCAAAGTCCAACTTTGATTGTGCATTTGAATCAAAAACACTTCTCATATTTGTTGTTTGTATCTTTTCTACTTCACTTTAATCTTAATCTCTTTTTGCTTGTTAGCTAGTTTTGCTAATTTAAAATCTTCTCTTCCTCTTGATGATGATATACCATAAAATATACAAAGTCCATTGAACCTTCCATGGAATGAAATCGAATAGGATGGCATTTGTCAGCGAGTAAAGAGATACATATAAAGTTTTGTATATACGAGTACATACAATATTATATTGTTGGTTGCATGTGTTGTGGAAGGTCGGTCGAACGTAGGTTGACAAAAGCCAAAAGTTGTTTTGAGATTTACAGAGACAATTGAAAAAAAAAAAAAAATTGCATGTAAATAAAATTTTGATTTATAACCGACGAAAGAATGTTCAAAATTGTCAAAGTGTTGTAGGCTAGAATACAATAGAAATGTTGATTTGATGTTTTTTTTTTTTTTTTTTTTTTTAGCATAAATGTTAGCATGCAATTGAAGTGAATTAGCGAGTTCATTGAGGTCATACGAGTACCTAACATTGCGTGCCATTAATTAGTTTGAGTTTGAATGAAATACACAAATAATTTCTTATTTTAAGTTTAAATGATGAAGGGAAAAACTAAATTTTAATACCCAAAACTTGAATTCGCATTCATTCACTTCACATTTACTTTCATTTCCACTTGAACAAGTCAGGAGACGAGTGTGTGAGCCTAATTTTCCATCCTATGGTTTTTTTTTTTTTTTTTTTCTATCTTTTTCGTATGTTTTATGTCTCACGCTTTTCATTTATGTTTCACGCATATTTTATTATCAGTTGTTGTTTTTTTTTTTGTTTTTTTTTTTTATTTTCTTCCCATGTTGTTTATTTCTCATTTAACACGCGATATTTGCGTTTTTGGAAAATAATGTTGCTGAATGCCACAAACGCCAACGCCGTCAACGACTATTACTTTGGCTTCAGCTTCTTGTTGATGTTGACTTGTTAAGTTTTTGGACGTTAAAACAACTACTAAATTACAGCAGTGTCCACTACAATATAGTAATAACACCTCGTAAACACTTCATGCGAATAGGTAGCACACTCAATTTGTTTTTCATTATTCTATTCTTTTCTTTTCTTCATTTCTCAATTAATGTTAAGTTTCATATTATTTTTATCCTTGAAAGCTTATGTATGATGATTTATTGTTTGATAATTTGCTTGGCATTTTCTATTTTGATAGAAATGAAGAAGGGGTTGCATGAAGTACAACAAATGATCTATGAATAGTATGACAACATACTCATACTATGTGTGTTCTGCATTTAGAATTATATTGCTCTTGGCTTGTTCTGTTGGTTCATTGTCTTTTGTGTGTAATACTATAATATTTAGGGTCCTTCGTGTTTTCGTTGAAGTTGTTGTCATCGTTGTCGTTGTCATTGTCCTTGCTGCCGTTGCCGTTGTTGTGTTGTGTTGTGTTGTGTTGACCCAATTGTTTAAATGTCTTTTGGCTTCAATGAATGTGCAACAAAATGCTGTAACGTAATGTAATTTTGTGGTTGATTATTATTGTAGTCATGGTTCTATTGACTTCTTATACTTGTCGGTGTTATTGTTATTGTTGTTGTTAGTAATATTGTCATTGTAATTGCAATCAAAGCAATTGCATTTTACTACATGCTGCACTCCTCATGGTTGATTTTCTAGTTGCTATTAAACGTTTTTCTTCTTTTTGTAATGCGGTGTTTTGTGTTTCTATTATGGAAATTGTCGCTCTTTTGATTTTTACATGCAACACATTTACACATTTTTTTTTTTGTTTTATGTGCATTGAACAATGTCATCATCATTGTCGTTTTATTTTTTTTCCTTTTTTATGATTTGGAAAATTGTAATTTTTAAACGGTAGAAGAAACTTGTTGAAATAAAAGTAAAGTAAGGTTGCAATTTCCTTTGAATATTAGATTGTATGAATTTCTTATTCGATTTTATTACTTAACACAATCTCACAATTGCTCCACTTCAAGGTTACTTAGAAATTCCATGTTGCATTGAACTATACATTCTTTTTCGTTCATTGAAGCCTTTAGTTGAAGACATATACAAAAAATAATAAAACTAAAACAAACTTTCAGTAAGTGAACCCCAATAAATAACATAGATTTTTTTATCCAAATATTACATATTATTATTAAAGCAGCTGGATACGATCCAGTTAATCGCTTATTGTTCAGATGCAAATGGAATATGTAAATGCCTCCATATAATTCATGAAACCTACTAAAAGGCAAATACTCGTTTCAATAAATTGTAGTTTCTTCATATTTTTTTTTTTTTCGTTTTTTAAATATTTTTTTTTTTTTTATCTTTTATATTGATTACGATTTCTTTTTATTTGTGGGAACTTCTGTTTATCGCTTGATGAACGAAACTAGTAGATTTATTGTTATTGATATTCTTTTATTTTTTAATAATATTTTTCAATAATATTTTTTCGATAGTTTATCAATTTTGTGCTTGAAATTGTAACATGGCAAACAAAACTTCAAAAATTATACAATTATCGATCAATATGAAAAAACAAAAGGAATACATAAATTGATCTTAGTGAGTGCAGTTTAAAAGTAAAATAAATAATAAAAGAAAAATTATGTTATTTTCAATCTTAGTTGTTTAATAGAATAACAGAAAAATTAAAATATTTGTACATAAAAAAAAAAAAAACCAAAAAAAACAGTTATTGGAAAATACCTTGCGCTCCTGTCGCTTTTCTAGTCCTAAGCTAAGATTTCTCAGTAAACTCTGAAACAAAGTCTGAGATACTGATGCGATTTCTGTTGTTATTCTACTTTAATAATTCAGAGGCTACAGGTCCTGGGCTCCTTGGTGGCCAGTTAACATCACCTCTTGGTGAAATAAGCTTTCTTCTTTAAGGCTTCAATTGAATCATTTTAATCCATTTCCTAATGATAGTCCAGAGTTCGGATCTCTTTGAGAAAATTTATTGTTTAGATAAGATACTCGGAGTCTGGTAAATTCTCGAGCGTTTCTAATTAATTTTAATAGGAAATATCCCTACCCCACTCTTGACACATGTACAGAGAAAAAATTAAAATTTCTATAAGAGAAAGATAAATATAGATGGGTCAACATTTAAATACATTTGGTTTGAATATATTGAAAGGCAAAGAAGATTCCATATGTGGCCCAAAATAATTCATAGTATATTAGCAAGTGATATTGTGAGGTAGGACCTAGGTCCGTACGTTTGTATATCATTCTGTACCTACAAATGTTTTCTATTGTCTTCCTCTTGATCGTATGTGAAGTGTATGAAAGGTTTGCTGAGACCAAAGTTTATTTCTTTTATTTTAATGCCTTCAATTTGATCTGATAGTGTGACGTCTGTCGATTCATAATCCATTAAAATTATGCTTTCTACTACGTCAGCAAATGAACATTCTGCGAATATTCGTGTGAATTAGTATAAGAATTTGAATGAGTTTTGTGTTTTTTTTTTTTTTTTTTTTGTTTTTTTATATTCATCTATCTACAAAGTCTGGTGTTGTGGTGGGTCTATTAAGCTTCTTAAATCAATTGGGCCAAAAACAAGCTGAGCTTGTTATGCAAACCAGTCTAAAATACAGAAAAAAAAAAAAAAAATATTCACACTCACTAATTTTTTATTGAGCAAAACAAAAATGCCAATAAAATAAATAAATTTATTGGCATTAATGACTTTGCTTAGATGACGACGGGAATTTTGAATTGAATTTCTCCACACATTTTTTGCTTTGTTTTTCTTTCTTTCTTTTTTATTTTTTTTTTTTTTTTTTTGTGTCTCGCATGACAACAAATTTGAATGTGAATTTTTTATTGTGTATCTTTTTTCACTTTATTTTTTTCTTCATTGACATTTGTCTATCAATTAATCTTACTTGAACGCGTCACATCAGCCAAAAACACAGACCCAGATTCAGATACACCGCATCTGCTCTTGCTCTCTATTAATGATAAATGAGATTAAATTTTGATCAATTTTTTGTACCGTTTAGCAAGAAAATCCCTCAATGCTGCAATATACGAGTATTGGTAGATAGTTGTTTGATGTCTTGTGTCCTACATTTGTGGTATTTTCTCAATTAATTTATGTATTTCATGGGATCTCATTAAAGTATAGAATTGGGATTTCTATTCCCAATAGTAAAAGATGCAGAAGGGGGAGGTGCTGATGGTGTTGGTGTTGAATATATCCTGCTTTATTAGTTTAGCTAAATTTTTGTATTTATTTGCTGTGCTCCCTTGGAGGAATTCTTGTGTCTTAGTTCCTTGTCACTTTGCATTAATATGGATGGATTTATTGAGATACTCGTATTTTTTTTTTTTTTTTTTTTTGCACGACTTGATTTCATGAGTTGGCAACTTTTTCCTTCAACTCCTCTCCGTTCCTCTCTGGCACTCATGTGCCACAAATTAGTGAATTCATTAAGATATATTGCTTCTCCTCTATCGTCTCATGCATGCAAAATTTTTCCCTCATGATTTCACTCAAATTGGTAATTATTTTTAGTAATCTAATTGCTCCTGCTACTAGTTTAATTATCTTTTTGATTTTCTATTATTATAAGATAATGAAACACTCTACTTAGAATAAAGTATCTTTTATTTTATTATGAAGCATAATTACAATCTCATCTAATGACAACAATTTGTACCCACAATTACTAACAATCGAATAGCATGTGATGATGGGAAATCCCACATTGCGTATGCGTGTTTTTATTAAATTAAAATATTTTTTAAATGGAATTTGAAAAGAAAACAAACGAGAACAGAAACAAAAACATAAATAAATATCTGACGCAAATAGAACAACCATGAAGACAAAAAAAAGGAGATCATAACAAAGAATCATTGTCGTATGTCTTGTATTCATTAAAATAAAATAAAAGAAGAAAAAAATTATTAAAAATACAGAATAATAAGAAACGTTAGTTGAAGTTGTGTCATCAACATCATCATATTGTCATTATTTTAAAATAAACAAGAAATGAAAAATAAACAAAAAAAAAAATAAAAAATAAATTAATAAAAATAATTTAACATTAACAAGAAGAAGATGTAAAAAAAAAGAGAAGAGGAAACATGATATTATACATAGTTTCAATTTTAAATGTCACCTGCCTGTCTGTCATCAAGGACACGAAACTCAAGCATGTTGTGTTGTGGAGACAATAACAGGAACAGAAACCCAAGAAGAGAATCGCAAACAAAAAAATCCAAGTTTCATGAGATGAAAATATGAGAAAAAATAAATTGAATTCAAAAGCCTGGCAGCTATTAAACAAGAAAACAAACACAAACACAAACAAAAAAACGTGATAAATAAAAATATAACGAGGAAAAAATACAAAGAAATTTATTAAATTTATGAAAAAAGAAATAATCAACTATACTGATAGCATTTTGTTATTTTGATGAAAGTAGCATATAAGTTTTTCCAATCGTTGATTCAAGATTGAATCTTGACAAGAGCATTGTGAGTGTTCTCTCACCCTCATTGACCTTTACTCTTAACTAATAAGAAGTCAGTTTAAATGTTGGGTTCGTTATTGGTTGGGTCCACACAAATCGAAGTCATCGAAATGGAAAAAGTTCAAAAGAAAAAAAGAAAATCATTTAAGGAGTAACAACATTCGTTCGTTGGAGGTGGCTGAGGAAGAAGAGAATAAAAGAAATCAATTTATAAAATTGATCCCATAAATGCGTGGCCAAAATACCGTAAATAACTGCGTGCGTGCGAAAACTTTTATCCATTTGTCCATTTAATAATTCAGCCATTAAATATAGAAAATAACCCATGAAAGAGAATAATAGAAAAAGCACTCACTCACTCATCCACCATTAATTTAACATGCTTTAGAGGAGGCTACAAATTATTGTACTTATTATAAGAAGTTGAAGGAAAAAAAAATACTTAAATATAATGAAATTTTTTAAATTCTTTGAGGTATCAAATAAATATTTATTTATATATATATCATCATTAAAATAAATAAGAAATAGATTTTTGTTTCAATGAAATTCAATCATCATTTTATTAAATTACAAATTAATATTATGTGTGTTATTAAGTTCATCAACAATCACACACTTATTTGTTGTAAATTTCAATAAATAATAATAATTGAGGTTTGGAGTCCCGAAAT
Organism: Amiota mariae; assembly: GCA_035041805.1. NCBI lineage: Eukaryota > Metazoa > Arthropoda > Insecta > Diptera > Drosophilidae > Amiota > Amiota mariae. The sequence goes on along the minus strand of JAWNKV010000707.1, from coordinate 1,809,624 downwards.
TCTAACACACTTTGCCCATGGGTCAAGACAAAATCAAATCCGGACACTAGTAGTATAGTGTACAAATACAGACAGACAAAAACACTTAAATGTCGAAATCATTTTCCTTTGGCTTATAATTTATGTTTATTGATTTTTTGATTTTCATTTGTAATAATTAATTTAAATATTTTGTTATTTATTTGTTATGACATTACATTTGTTATTCTAGTTGTTTGTTGTTACTTTTACTGCTTACTAACAAATCATAATAATAAACAAAAACAAAAACAATACTAACAACTATGTATGTAGATGGTGATGATATATGAAGTTTTTATGTATTTTATTGTCACATGCAGCGCGAAAATTAATAAAATAAAGTACAATGAAATATAAAAAAAAAAAAAATAAATAAATAAAAACATTGTTAATGTTTAACGCTAATTTATTATTTTTATTTGTACAAATGACATTAACAACAACAGAAGCAACATAAGTAACAACAACAAAAACAAGTGAAAATGTTCAATTACAGTGAAGCCAACAATAATGTGTCTAGACGCAAAATTAATATAAATACACACGTTGAGTTAAATTCTACTGTACTCTACTCCACTCTACTCTACACTCTGCCTAAATGTGACTTATGAAACTGACTAACTGAATGACTCAATGAATAAATGGTCTGCCTGTATCTTTCATAATTTAGGTAAACTTATGAATGAGTGAATGAATGAAATTCAGCGTATGAAATAAAGTATCTCATATTAGATAGATAGGATGGAAAGATGCAAATTAATGATAAACGCCAACAGCGAAACAAAATCGTGACAATTGTAATATATTCGATACTCAAATGATGACAAACAGACAAAGGGAGTGTTTAAAATGTTCTCTTGCCTTACTCATTGAATGTTTTCAGTTCTTTATTTTTCTACCATATTTATTCAATCTGAAGTGCAGGGGTTCTTAAACAACTGACATCCCAGCCATAAGAGTTTAATGTCATTCTTATAACTTAATTTCTCGTAGGGCACCTTAGCGAAACCATATTTATTTTTATGTGCCCTACTTTCCCAACAAAACCTATTGTCAGGCCAATTTCGTTGGAACTGTTTTTTAGGATTTTTATCTTACAAAAATAAACTTATTAAAATCTTGTAGTAAGCTTTTTAACCGCCTATCAGAGTTCTTCATTTTGAGAAGTTTTGTAGCTAAGTAGTTCATAGATTACTTGACTAATCAGTCAATTCGTCACTCTGACTATTTCTTTCCTGTTAAAGGGAATGCTGAGGTTTGAGTTGATTCAACTTTGAGTTAGTATCAAGTTGTCAATACATACTACACACTTTTCCATGTTAAGTGAATGTAAGAATTCTTTCGCCGACCTTTAATGGAAGAGATCCCAAGAATTTATTTATCACAGTCTAAGAATCGCTGGTGTAGCTACGCTTAGTTGTGAAAATGGTGTATTTCATTTTCATTTGCGAATAAGACATTTTCTTACGATTAATTTGTGTATTCTTGGACAATGAAAAATAAGTAGAAGGATAAATGGAAGCGCCTAAGGAGCAATGAGTCTGCCAACAAACGTGTGGAGGAGTAACGCTTTCGCATTTAAAATGCAAATATGTATTAACATTTATTTGTCCTGCCACGGGCAACTCAGCAGCATTCCTCAAATGTTCATGTTCATCCTTCCAAAACATTCTATTAATTCTATACTTCATCATATGCTGATGATTTATACTACGAAGATGGCATAAATGAGCAAATATCCATGTATGATGATGATGATGATGGTGGTGGTGAAAACAAAATAGAATATTTTATGCAAATTTATATAACTTGATTGATTGTTAAAACGAAATGATTGACCATTTTACTGAGTGACTGACTAACTTACTGACTGAATTGAAACATGAACTCAATCTCATATGACTGTTCCTGAATGTCCCTTTTGATGTCAGTTCTTTTGAAATGTTTACAGCTACTTGAGCTTCAGTGATGACAATGTATTCGATGAATAAAATGCTTAAAGTTCAAAGTTCTGAAATTGTGTGACCATTTAATCTAATATTTTGTTTTATGTCACACACACATGAATACATATTTCTCATTTTTTCATGTCATTTTTCCTACTGACACACATTACACATGTGTCTTTTTGTGATATCTGTGTGTATGTGTGTATATAAGAACAAGTGTGTTTTTTATAGCATATTTTCTTATTTTTTTATATCTATACATATATATTTTTGAATCTGTCATAAACTAAACATTTCATTGAAGAAGAAAACTATGTCAACATTTCAAGTGCACGTCATCTCTGACTGATTTGTCTTCATGTTCTTCTCGAAGTTATAGCACAATTTTTATAGATCTTAATAAATATACATAGATTCATTCATTCATTTAGTTATTCATTCATTCATCTAGTCTGAGTGCAGGTACGAGTATATTACGCATTTTATGATTTAATATAAGTAAATCGATAGTCTTCTTATTTTCCATTTTTTTTTTTAGAACAATTTCGTTTAAAAAAAAATTCTATTACTTTTTATTCTTCTTTATTGCATATGTGTAATATTAGAATATTTCCAATGAAAGTAATAACATCTGCTGGCAAATATGTATAATAAAAAATATGATTATCAATTCCGAAGATACTATTCTCTATGAAATGTGATGGAAGTCTGAAATCAGATCAAAGACCATTAAAGAAAATATATTTAGTTGATAAATCTGAGTAAATGTATGAATATAAAATCCTTTTTAGAAGTTTTGCTAAGCCTGCTTTTGATATTCTTGTGATTTTTAAATATTTTAAACTTACAAATTCCCTTCTAAAAAAAAGAATGCCAAATTCTAGGGAAATTCGTAAAGAGCAAACAATCAAATGATAAAATCAGAGAAAAGAAAGTAAGCAAGTGGAAATGCAATGAAAATGGATAATAAAAAGTGTTCAAGGAAAATAAGAGAAAATTAACATAAAAACAACATCAACAGCAGATGCAGATGCAGATGCAACAAACAAAGCCTTCTCAACGTCAAGTGTCTTGTGTCATATGCAGCAACAGTAGAAAATGCACATAAAATAAACAGAAAATACAAATCAAATACAACTTGATGTTGCCAATTTATGACAACGAATGATTGCAAAAACATACAAAATCCCGAGAGACAACAAGTCTCTATAGACAGTTTTATACCCTTCATGACGATGCTATTATTCAAATAGTAAAGTCTGTTTAGATTTGAAAATAAAATCAGGAGATTGTAGACTTTCTTAGTATACTCGTACAAATTTCATTATTTTATTTGCACTACTTTTGTTACTTTCAAAACAATGAAAAATTATTGTTACTTTTGATGAAAAGAATATCATTAAAACAAAGTAATAGCATGATGAGTCTTATGGGGACTCTGCTTTATCAAAATGAACAATCGAACGTTAGTTTTCTGTGTTTAAATATGAATATATGAGCACCGATAATGCTTAAGTCCAGAAATTATAAAAAATTAGTGCACAAAATTGTTTTGGAAGACAGTAAAGTTAAGCTTTGTGGAACAGATGACATATGAGATGGATATCAGAAAGCAGTGCTTAAACTATTTTTCATAAACATTTGACCATGAGAAAGTTGTGTACTTTAGAGCAAAACAAAACATACACACGAGTTGTAGCGCTCTGCTTGAAATGATGAAGTCATAGCCGCAAAAGACTCCTTTTTTGAGTTCAACAATCAATCGTTCTTTACAAGAAAGACATCCAAATGTTAAAGAAAATATCATTAGAAATATGACTAGTGTTAAAGGAGACTACATTGATGAATAAAGTAGAAACCGGGACTTATTAAGGTATCTGCTAAAGATGAAGGTTTATTCAGGTTTTTTTTCCTTCCTTTCGTGCATCATACTCTTGATAGACATTAAGATGCTCTACAATGATTGGATGGCAACTCTTATGAGTTTTCTTATATTTATTCAAGCTTTGAATAAATTATTTAAGGCGATGATTGGTTAGTTTACCATTTGGATAGACTTCACTGTTTCTATAAATTAAATAAAAAAAAAACACAAACAAATATTATATGTATTTATACAATGTTTTTCAAAAATAAATTGAAAACCAAAAGCGCCAACAACAGCAACTCATGTAGCTTGTTATTTAACTACTATTTACTATAGAAACATTTTCTTTTTTTTATTATTCTTATTTAGTTGCCACTGCCACTATTTGGTGTTGTTTGTTAGTTCATGTTGCTGTTGCTAGTTTAGTTGGTCCCTTGGGGTAAGCGACGACCGGCGACAACGACAATTACAATGTTCAAATATATTATTACTTACAACAACAAAAGTGATAACAACAATAGCACAATAGGTAAAGAGCATAGATGCAATCAAATAACAATGCACAAATGTATTGCATTACAAACAAAACTAACGAACGAACAACCAGAATTGCAATCACAAAAATGGCCACTTGAATGCATGAACTGTACTCTAATGGCAGCTGCCTCCATATGTGCATTTATCGATCTTTGACCATTAATATTAGATATTTTGTATGAATAGTTGGATGTTGTACCACAGAATGTATATTTCAACATTCATAACTCACATTTACTCGTCTGATTCTCGTTCTTACATCATCACCATCATCACATTACATTATACTTCATGCTGCATGCATGATTCCCGACTTTGTTGCACGGTGGTGTACGCATAAATCTTTCATTTCTAATATTAAAAAATTACAAAAGCTTTATTTCAATTCTTTTGACATATTGCAATGTAAGTAAGGGGATTATTCTAGAAGCAACAATAAGAAATGCAATAGAAAAAGGGAAGGAACACCGTACACAGTTGTGAAAGTGAGATTTATAAATGACCTTTTATATGTTTTCATTGTTTGCCATATAAAGCTTCGCTTAAAATGGAGATAAATAGATATGCCCTGTTTTGTAAAGAAAAGTACGAGTATCTAAGAGATCTAAAATAGAAAAATGGTGAATGAATTTTATATGAAAATAGTTTGAAGAAAAATCTTCTTCTTTGTTTGCGTTTCGTTCGTTTTTGAATGTCATAAGCATGAGAGATGTTTGTATGACAAAAGGAAGGACAACATTTAGTTATAAATTCTCTTCAATTTAAAAATGCAATATTTTAAGTTGGTAATACAATTATTCAAATATAATATAATAACAAATATTTATGACTACGACAAGTAGATGAGTCTCTGTTCTGGAATCACATGACAATAATCGGCCAAGGACTACTTAAGAACAGCAAAAAATATTTTTTGTATTAAATATCGTTCAGATGCAAGAACACTTTGTATAATTTACCATGTTACGTATACGCCAAGTGTGTAAATTGGAAAATACGATAGAAAACAGTACAATCGTTAATCGTCATGTTTTGAAACTAATTTAATCGATGAGTTTACCATTCTCTTATATTTTGTGTGTATATTTTATTGAACTGAGAATTTCATGTGAATTGGTAATTGTTTTTGAAACATAGAGGGAAAAAGTAGAAAAGAAAATGCAAAGAAGCAGAGTAGTGCTTAATTGAAGAATCTCAGAAAAGAAGCAACCTCTTTTGGATGAAATCACAAGTCAAGAGAGATCAATTGAATCTGTATATTTTTTAAGGTGAATGCAGCTGATAATTTCGTACAAAAGGATCCATTGTCCAGACGGACATCGGTGATCCTAATAAAGTTTATACTTATACTAAACTGTCTGCACTGTTGATAAGCAAGAGATGAAATTCTAGACAACATTTTCTGCTATTATATTTTATTCAGAGTTTATTACTGAAAGGAATAATTCTCCTATAATCTTCAGGCGATAAGAAAAACTTTTCATATAAATGAAATCTACTATTTAGTATCTACTTTTATTAATACCACAAATAACTGCTTTATCAGCTACGATTCTGTAAATAGGCGAATTAACACGTGAAACAATCTGACACAAGTTATTTCAAATGTTTCTTAAGTCTATATTAGCTAGTTGTATGAGTTTTCTTAATAAACAGAGTGCCATGATCTAAAAAGATGAGAATAACTAAGAACAAAAGGGACGCCAAACTAAAATTAGGATAACTTAGAACAAGAATAATGATATGAATAGTTTATTTTCTATTTTAATTAATATTATTTTGATTCAAAAAATGACACATAAAATAATATTAGATATATCTTTCGTTAAAAAGAAGTACTACATATCTCTCACATACAATATTATTTCTTCTATAAAAATGTTGTACTCTGCCTTGGGTTAAAAACAATCATCATCATTCTTCGATGAAACCAATTTATAATAATTGAATTTGTTTTAAAGTTTTAATTATTGAATCTCAAATTTACTTTGTAATTTAATGGTTTATGTAATTAAACAAAAACATTTGAGATTGCACTAAATTTTAATTACTCAATTTATATTCGAGTATACATACGAGTATATTGTATTATTATTGCCTTACTTAAAATGTTATTCTAAAATTAAAATTATTGTAATCATCAAATAGCAAAAGTACAATATTACGAGTATACAAATACAAACATATAATAATAATATATATATTTAATATCTGTCATAAATGCATTTGTATTGAATGCGATGTGGTGAGTGTACATAAATAGTGTGTGAGTATTGAAATGCATTCATATTCAATCAAATGAAAGGAAGCAGATACTCTGACATATTGACGTACGTAGCTACTAAATGCAAATACAAATTGGCATACACATGTAGTAGCACATATTTGCATCTACCATATGTGTAACATAAGTATCTAGTACATGTTATTATTATTGTTGTTGTTGTCAGTATTGTGTTGTGGCAATGATGTTTTTTTTTTTTTGATATCTCATGGCTTTTGTTTTGTTATAATAAGTAATACAAAACAAACAATCTACTGATGAAATATTATTGTTATTTTTGTGTCAGTCAGTCAGTCTGTCTGTCTAATATTTGATTTTATAACTAAACACACATAGTATGCAGATACTTATTATGTATTGAATATGATTCTACTATTGCAGCCAATTAAGTTTAATGTAAGAGAAATAATTATTTGTATAATAACTAAAATAAATCTAAATCGGAAAAATAAGAGTATGAGTACAAATACATAACATTAATTTTATAATATTAATAATAAAAATAATAGTAAAAAATGCATTTAAACCGATGGCAAAAACATGGCGAGGGGGATGAAAAGAAGGATATCTGAAAATATGAAATGTTTGCTGAATACTCCATAAACATTTGTTTTGTGTTATTTGTTTCACTACACGTGAATTCATTAAATGTTAATGAATGTTAAGTGAAGTACACAAAGATAGTGAATAAACACACAAACACACGCATTTGTATATTTTACTTATTAATTATTAGACATGAAGTACGTGTATGACCACGATAAACAAATTGAACTCGCTGACCCACCACAGACACGGGCACAGATAAAGATACAGATACACTTTACTACTCAAATCCATATGAACAACAAATGTTTGTCATAACTTTATTTTGTTTGCTTAATACTAATACATATATTTTTTTCGTACTAATTTAAGTTTCATTTTATTTTTCTTTATTTAGTACTTTGATAGATAAATTTAAAGTTAAAAAAAAAAAAAAAAAATTTAAATGAGATATTAATACATAATTCAAAAAATATCATTTTACTACAATAAACGCTTGAAGAAGTTTGTGCTAAGCATATGGCATTGGCATTCAATGTTGGTAAAATATATGGAAATAAGCACAGTGATTACTAATTACGTCAAAGCCAAGAGGATGCGCTTATCCTCAAAGCGTGAAGAAGAAATATTAGTATTTTTCTTTCAGTCGATTCAAAGTATATACAAAGTACTAATACTGGTTTTTAATGTTGAGCCACTACATTATTTCAACATCCCCCACGTATCATCTTCTTTAATTGATGAAGTTTTGGGAAGAGTCACAAAAAAAAAAAAAATACATGAAAACCTCAACAAAATATTATTTCATTGCTAAGTAACAAAAAACAAGGAAATTGTTGACAGTTTAAAATTTGTCATGTCTTATCTTGGACTTGTCAAATTGAGATAAACTTAGCAACCTAATGCAACAAAATGTCCTTCACTGTACATTTTTAAACAAATTATAATTTGGCAGTACATCACAACTGGAATAAAAATAAGAAAGAATTTAAAAAAATCTGAAATCTCAATTACAAGTGGATGACCCCTCTTAAGAACTTGATTATTAGAATTTCGTGGCACATGGACTAAGATTCGCTGATCTAATTTCTTTCAATTATTTTTAAGATTTCTTGTACTAATCACATTTCAAAATATGAAGACAAGATTAATTTATTAAATTAAGGAATTTTTGTTTAAGTTAAAAAATGTTTAATTTATCGAAAAAATTTCTGGATGAGCTTGTGAGATTTTCTCTCTTTTTTTTGTTAAATATAATTTTCACTTTAAGATGTTGACAATGTTCAAGAATATTCTATCTTGGCATCCAATTTCTCGTAAAAGGAAAAATCATTTTTTTGTTTTGTAATTAAGGAAGGTACAATTTTTCCTTCCTTTCTTCTTTATTTCTCCAAATTTTTTTTCTCTTGTTTTTCTTTGTTTTTCCTTGTTTTTTTTTTTTTTGGGTACCATACCCATTTCCATCTTATTGGTGATGCTCTTGTTTTTTCTGCTCCTTTCATTCTCATTTTATCATTTTTGGCCTTTAATTTTTATTTTGCTGATGACATACAAAGAAAAATAATTAAAGGAAAATGTGAAAATAAGAAGTAGTAGATAAAAGAACATTAAAATTGGAATTAAAAGAAAAAGAGGAAGAGGGAGGAATTTATGAGTGAGTGAATGAGAGAATGTGCATAAAAGGAACGTGAGATAAATGATAATTTTCCTTCATATTCGTTGCTATAGACGGGAGTTTTCTGTTTCTCAGCATAAAATCATTATTATTAAAATGAAATTTAAAACGAGTTTAATTAAACACAAGAAAACATTTAAAAGATGTTTATATTGTACAATTATAAAGCTAACTTGGGAAAAAAAAAAAAAAGTTAAGGGATGAGGACTTAATATAATCAAATTACCATGCTCATGGATTGAGTGACGACTGACTGAAAGATAAAATAATTATGCATACCAACAATTTACTTGGCTTGTGTTGGACATAATTAAAACAGCAATTTCAATTATATTATCTGACCGTTAACCTAACATCAACAACAATAATATTCTTAGCACAATGCATGTGACTAACAAAGGAATCTCAGGGAGTCCACATCAACCACACATGTATTCTTAATTAATCAATAGTCAACACCTCTTTGGTCTATGCCGACTTGTGGCAACAATGATATCAGTCAAATCTTTTGTTTTATAATAAATAACTTTGTACCTAAGAACGAAGAGGTTAATTTGCATCAATTTAATTAAACTTAGTAATAGTATGAAACAACAATAAGAAAGTTTATTTAATTGATGATGTATTTCATCATACATACATTTTCTTAAAAATTAATTGCATTAATTATAATAATTGATTGATTTTATCTAAAATTTCAAATCAAACAATTATGTGAACATGATCTATTAACTCTTATGAAACACTTGACTTCATATCAATGCGTAACAACAACAAAAATTTATTCATTATTTCATTCATTTCATTTCATTGATTCATGCATTTGATGCATTGACAATAATTTTGATGCATTATTTATGAATGATGTTTGATTGGATTGGATTGAATTGGATTGGTTTCGTTCAGTTTGGTTTCAAAGTTGTGGTAACCACAATCACTAAAATTGAATCAGCTTTGTGTTTTCTTAAAGGAATGATACATGTACATAAGTACATACACGTACACACATATCTTGTATTATGCTTACCCACTCTTGTCACTGTCACTTTATTATATGTCTGACATTAATTGCTTTGATCAATTCACGCTTTAAGTCAATTATAGCAAAATTTATGTTTGATTTGATTTAATTTTGTGGCTGAATTGTTAACTAACTACACCACGTTCACATATTCCTTCCTTCCTCCATCTCATCTCATTTCATCATCCTTTCCCTGATCTAATGGTACCACAAAAATGTATGTCACGTGCAACAATGACATTCTTGATTCGTTGTGATAAATGACATTACTACACAACAAAATAATGTTGATGCTGCTACTGATGATGAATGATTTTTAATATTACATGTTGTGATATGTTTGTGTGTGTGTATTGCAAAACTTCTTTCTGCAAATTGTTGTATCATTGCATTCTTGGTTGCCTTAGTTATTGCATACATTTTTGCCTCTGACATTTTACCATTCCAATGTTTGCAAATATTAGCTGTTGTGTTACCAATTTAAGTTATTTGCAACTAAATGACTTGCATTTGTATTCGTTATCATAAAACAGTACGAGTGACTGAATGAGTGAGTGAGTATTTTGTTATTTATTATAAATTTATATGAAATTGCTCAATCCTTGGAGCATCGATGGAAAAGTTCATGTCAATTTGATTTTCATTTAAAATTAGTTTAATTTTTTTTTTTTGTAATCTTTTGCGCTAAATTCTTGATTGATTGACTGATTGCCATCAATCTGTCATAAGAAATGAAATGAAAAGAAAAGATTGAGTGCGTAGTTTTACAAAATTTGACTTATTTATTTCATGATTGTGCATTTCTATTAATAAAATCTCTTAAATGTTTTGTTTTTCTTTTGAATTATTTATGGGTTTCTTCCCTTCCATTTACTCTGTCAAGGCTTCAATAGATTGATGTCATTACTATTGTTCTTGGTTTTGTCATTAATTAAAGTATAAATTTGCTTTATAAATCGAACTTTGTTTTTGCTGTTTAGATATAAAATAACCAAATCAAACCAAACCAAACCGAATAATTAATTACACTTGAACTTCATTTATTGATAAATTATGACGATGATGATGATTATGAAATCATTTTGGTTTAACTTGTTGGCTATTAAATTTATGAATTTCTTGGCATCCTTTATTTTATGGTTATGACATTTTAAATAGAAAATACTCATAACAACCGCCTACATACATACAACACTTTCGTTTATTAAGTACTTCAGAATCCTGCTGAATTTAATATAAAAATCATTCAGGCACATTTACTTACTATAGTTTCCAGTGATATCCAAAAGAGGTCGGTCGGTCGTTTGGTCGACCAGTGAAACTTATGTTCAGTCACATGTAACTAACAGCCCTTTTAACTTTATGGTTTTCCCCATTTCCCATTCCAATCATGGTATGGAATGCTATGGTTGATGTATCTACGAGTATGAGTTGAATCTATGGATGTGTGTGTGTGTGTGTGTGTGTGTGTGTGTATAAGTGTGTCCAATTTCATTGAAACATAAAAACTATAAAATTCATAAAAACCACATCAATGTTTTTTTTCGCTAACTTTTAAACTTGTTACAAAGTCCCGCCATGACCCTTGCTTATCTTGTTTCTGAGTACAAATTGAGCAAGCAAAAGAGAGAAAAAAATTTCATTAAAATATAAATTGGGTCACACTATCGTCTCGTTCACTCGTAGAGATTGTTTTGTTGGATGCTGTTGGAACTATAAAAAGATTATAAAATTTTCATAAAAATAATAAATATTGAAAAATAAACAAAAAACAAACAAAAAACAAAACGCTTAAAATGGGATAGTTTGGAAGCACTGCCAAAATATTTTGAATTCATTTTTAAAAATGAAATTATAAATGAAATTGATGAATGTTTCCATTCCACATATTGAGAAAACCAAAAAACGAAACTATGATAATAAAACAAAAAGCATTAAAAAGAAGGAAACATTTTAGTTAGTTAAATTGATGATAGAGGAATGGAACGAATCTATTCATACTTATAAAATTGGCAATAATAACGAAGAGATATATATCTTTGAATGTCATACTGATGAAATGATAAATTTCAAATAATTAAAAAAAAAAAGGAACACAGAATTAACTTCGGTGTATTAAAAAATTGATTGTCTTTAAAATGTAAATTGGTCAGAACTTCTACACCAGATTAGATCATATTTATTGGGGTCTAATACTGAACTCAATATTACCTATTACGACTTTGTGTCAATGTACCATGGACCCAATATGGTCCTTACCACACTTGGTTGGGATTTAAGCTCATATCTTTGTAAGCACCTCTATCGGATAAAAGACCTGAGACTGAGCTCCTTAGCTAGTTTACTTGTGTAATATGATAGGATTATAGCCTTCAATATTTTGACGCATGTTAACTCTTAGACTTTTTAATTGGTTATAACATATCAAGTGGCTTCAAAATTTTGTATATGAGTTTCATTTACAAATGTTTTTTTTTTAGGTGCTTTATTTTAACACACCATTATAAAGAGACCACATTAATTTTGAACAGTTTAACAACACATAATACAAATACTTCCAAACCAATGATAAAAAACAAACATCATTATTTCATCAATTTGATTCTTAATCTACTTTTTATTAAGATGTGGATGAATTTTCACAGCACTGATCGATAAATGTATGTCATTTTCAATCCTTGTTGATAATGTCGAGAGTTTGATCTTTTGCACAATCCATTTGTCGCTTAATAATGTGTTGTGTTACTAATGTGTAACGTTAATAATGTGTTATAACTAAAAATCATTAAATATCATTGGGGCAGTGCACCCAACAAAATAATTAATTTCCTTGAAGATTTTGTCCCGTTTTCTTACCCTTAATATCAAATTTAAGCAATGATTTCCTCTACCCACTTCGAGTACTAAAACACACCTACTGATGAAAGCTTTAAAGTTTTTTTTTTTTTTTATTTTTTTATTTTTAATATTAATTTTGTTAAAATCTTTCCACTTGTTCATGTCAAGCATTACTATTTTAATGAACAGCAGATTTTTGATTCAATTAACAAAATTCAGGAGAACAAAGACATAAAAGTCAGAAGACTTTTATGTTTTCTTCTTCTTTACATTCTGTTCTACTACAAAACAATACAAAAGTTTTCAATTTTCAGAAAGGATTTTTAAACTTCACTACTACTAAACACAATTGTACGTTTGATTGATAGAAATCAATAGAAATCTTAGCAATGTTGTTTGTAATGTTTGATTTCACCATTTTTGTTTGTTTTCTATTTAAAGAAACTGTACCCTCAAAATGTGCTACAAAACTTTAACAAATAAAAGAAAAAACAATGCTAATTTAGTTGGGAATTGATTCCCCCCATTTTGTATTTGTAAACTTTTATTAAGATTTTTTAATTATAAAGTAAAATGAAATAATTATAAACTTAAATAGAGAAAATTTCGATTTCATTCTATTTGAAGTAAAGAACAATTGTGGTGAACTTGTTTCCGTTTTTGCTTAAATAACTTAACTTTAATTTTCTTAAAAAACTTGAAAGACATCATATTATGATTGTGTAGAATATTTTGTTGGATTTTCTTAAATTTTGGATTAAACTGAATGTACTCACTTCAATAATGAAATCAGATGTTTGTGGTCTCCTGGTATTGAGACTTAAGAAATTGAAGATAATGTCGACCTTTATTATACTGAAAAAATAAAAAAAAAAGTCTCACTTATTAGCGAAAATAATATTAATTTTTTGTTTGTTATTTTCCGCTTAATATGGAATTCAAAAATGGCAAACAAACAAATTTTTGCTTAAAAGTTTTTTGTAAAAAGTTTTCATCTTCTGACTTTACTTTCGGCAGTCTTTTGAGGAACAAATATTTAACAGAAAATTTAAACTAAAATTATTACATTCTTTAAGTACTTTTTCACTCAAAACTAAGGAAAAAAAGGAAAAAGATTTTGACTTAGAACCTTTTGTGGTTGTTGCTATTGTTATTGCCTTCGGGCTAAGTTAAACATTTAATAAAATGAACCACAGTATTATGATATTCAAGACAAAGTATCCACTTTCAAAATTGACATCCTTTCCTTTGCAAGTCAACGAAAGAAACGGGGAAAATGAGTCTTCTATTGAATGTTGTCAAGGCATCACACACAGAATACCTGACAACAAGCTAAACTCAATTTGAAATTCTTATTAAAATTTATTATTCAAAGATGTAATAAAATAAAAGGTTGAGCACCACTCTGTCTTTATTGGTTAACTGTGATCATTGACATATAAGTATTTTATTTATTTTATTTGGTTTTTTTATATTCTCATCGATAGCTTACCATACTTAATATTATACTTACTACTTTTCTTAACAAATAAGTAAAAATTATGAGTTAAGTTCTGCTACCAGAGATATGAAATAACCATCAACATAATCTTGTGCTAATAGTTTTGCATAATTTTGGATTTGCTGACATTTTCCATCAAATTTGAAATATCTATTTGCTGCTTCTTTGCAACACTTGTTGTATATTTAAGAAATTCAAAACTGATGCATGGTCATTAGCAAAGGTTTGTTAAAATGACTTTACATTGAGTGTAATAGTAAATCCTAAAGTATATTCAATTTTTTGTTTCCTGAATTACATAAACGAAATCTGTATTAAACTATTCCATTCACATAAGAGTGAGGAAGGGGGTATACTGTAAAAAAATAAAAATGAGATGAAGTACCTGATGAGATGATTTAGATTGCTTATGATTATTATTACATATTATGTATTTTTATTTAAAAATTAAAGCAACCCAAAGTCAAAGTCAAGTCATCGTTAGTTAAAATTCTGTTGGGGAAAGAAAACAATATCAGTTTTTTTCATCCATTTTGTTTATTTTTTTTTTTTTTTGTTTGTTTGTTTAATTTTGACCTTTTACAGACGCTTTTAACATACTCAATGGCGCCTTAAATTTTTATTCCCGTCGTACACATAATAATTCATTTTCATGTTCTAAGGGAGAAACAACAAGCAACCAAAAATTGAGGAAAATTTTTTGAAGAATGAGGAAAACCGCCAATGGCTATGGACCTTGCTTTGGTTATGTCGTTTTATGATTATTTTATGCGGTTATAAAATAAAAATTATATTTGCGGTTTTTGTGTGTTGGCAAAAAACAACATACGCTCTCTTGGCCCATTTAGTTGTTAAATTAGTTTGAGCCAACGGGGCTATGAGGCTGTTATTCTAACTCTCCCAGGACGGCGGCTAGGAAGGCATTATAGGCAAACAGCTGACAATATTAAGAAGCAAAGTCCACAAATAAAATTCATTAAATCCAGGACAAACATGAGCTTACTATAGGCGGATATCTAAGGCTATGCAAGCAAAATGCTTGTTGGAACAAAGTACACATTTATGATTAAGAAAACACTTTATTTTTTTGCTCTTTATTTTTTCCAAACGTCTTTTCTTTAGCCTTGCAGAATTTTAATTAAGTTCATTCTTATTTTCTTCTTTGTATCTGAACATTAGTATTACATATTGTATAAGAGGTGTTACCAAAAAGTATTCAACCTGTATGGATAATTCTGTGCTCGATCGAATCATTGACTCCTAATGACATGAATTTGTGGCTGACAATTGGAGATTACTTCGAAGGATACCATGAGGCGAATAAAAAAAAACCAATGCCAACGTGGAGTCATGATTCGGGCATGATTTCGGACACACCTCGCATTTTCTTGTCTGTTTTTAATTGCACAATGCAGCAACAATCGTTTATGCCATTCGGACTTGCCAATTAACATTAAACATTCTTCTAACAATAACAATAATTATGTCTTTTTAAGCAAAGCAGCAGCAAAATGAAATTTAATTTAAGAGAAATGAAAGAAAACCATATCATCATCAACAAAATGAAAAGAAACACCAGTAAAACAGGGTGTTTCATACTAGTTACATACTATGTATAGTTGTTGACAACCTTAAGTAAGTAGTATAGTAGTGTGTTCAAGCGTGTGGAAAGCATATTTAAAATAATTACCCAATAAAGCCACGTTAAGGTGAAATTTGAGATACTAAGAAGCACAAAAGTGCTAAGCCCGGGTGCGCATGCGATAATTTCCGTTTCCGCAATCCGAACGGAACTGCTAAGGACATTTTGTTGAACATTGACGACGACGATGATGACGTGAAAAAAAGGCCACAAGGACGAATAACGATAACTCGAAGTGTTGCTCGTTATTTCCCTAGTGTTCCGTAGTAGTATTGTTGTTATTAGTGATTTTCCTTGCGACATACTTAGTTGCATGCCGCAACAACAACAACAGCAACTTAAACGAGAAGTCCTTTGTTGTCAACATTTACTTTTTCGAATAGCGAATAACGAATAGAAAAATGGTGATGATAAGTACGACAGCGACAATGACGATGGTGATGATCATGATGATGTTGATTCTTATCAAAATCAAGAGTGCATTTTTGAAAGGAACTTGAATAGATTTTCAGTTTTACTTTTGTCAAGTTAAAATGGAAAAAAATTCTCCATTTAGCAATAGATGTGCGTCGCCTGTGTCGATGAATGAATCGTTTTGTATTTGTGAGTGCATGCCTAAGTGTATCCAATTGTCAGATTCACCACAACTATCAAAATCATTAGTGAAAGAAATGCTATTCGTTTTCTCGCGTAAGTTGTGCTGTGACAACTGTTCGTTAATGTATCACTTCATCGTCACCATCATCATCATCATCATCATCATCATCATCATCATCATCACCATATTTATCGTGTGTAAAGCAGGAAATTGAAAAAGTTTTTACTTTAAATCAAAAGGTAAAAGTTTACAATTATCCTTTTTTAGATTTCTTCCATTTGTCGTTGTTGTACGAGTTTTTAATTAAACACAAAATTCATAACTTTAATTAAAAACACTCAAGAAGAAATGAACTAAGAAAGAAATGCCAAAGATGAGAGAGGCAAAGTGTCGGTGGCGACGTGACGAAAGCTTCAAAGTAAAAGTATGAAACGGCAATTTTTAATTTAATAATTACAATTGTCGAGTAAAATTTCAAACGATAATTATAATTATACAACAAGAAATATGTAAGACCATGCAACCCAATCAACGGCCAATAAACTCACCCCAAACCCATATAGAGTAGTTACTACCTAAGTAGCATAAAAGGCTAAGGCAGTGGTTCTGAAATCTGAACAGCATTTTCATTTCCACAGTTGGGATTTTAATCAGTTTTTAAAACTTTGTAGCTTAAAAATCTCCGAGTCTTACGAGATTGGTTTTGTCATCAGAAATGCTGAACAAATAAATTAATCAATATTTTACAATAATTTTTATAAAACATTCTGATTGATGATTCTCTGGTTACAATAATAACAAACTTTTACCTTTTTAAATATAATTACTGATTTTTTTATAATAAAAAATATTGAATATTGTTTAAAATGTTAAAAAGTTTGTGTTGTAAAGATAAAGTCAAAATTGTTTCGCAAACCCCTGGTAATGACAATGCTAATGCACAATTTAAGAATCGCTGGTCGGTCTATGACATTCTTGAATTTTGTAGAACAAAATAATAAAGAAAAGCTAAAATAAAGTAAGTGAGAATAGATGGAATAAGAAGTAAAAGTAAGTAAGTAAGTACTAAATGTAATAAGAGCAAGGAGGTGAGCCACACCCAGCAATAAAATTTAATATTAAACAGCGTCAGCAAAATCAAAGATTGGAACAGGGACAGATGCCAGTAAAAGATTGGGGGGAGCACAGAAAAAGAAAGTAAAGGACACTAATGATAAACAGAGAAAAGGCAAATAGAAGAAATTTGGAGCAAGCAACAAGAAGCTGGCGCTGGTGCTGCCGCTGCCGCTGCTAAGTTGAGCACGCGAAATGAACAGTTGAAACAGTTTTTATGCTCACAAGAAATACAAATGACAACAACACCAACGAAGTAAGAAGGAAGACGGAATGCTACGAAAATAATAATAACAATAATGAACACAAGGACAATGCAAACAAAGAGGAAAGGGTAAAAGAACCAATTTCACTTCTTTTTAAATAATTTGAAATTTTCTGAATTTTTTTCAACTATTGAAGAAGATATTTTTCGTGAGCACACGATCCACCAAATTGAATAGTAACGAACAACGAACAGAAGAAGCAATACCAAATACATTACTTAGTAGAAAACAAAGTTCAAGAATAACATTTAAAGTTGAATTGAAGCAACATCTCGCTTTAATAGTAAATAGTACTACAGTTACAGAGTAGTAGTGGTCGTAGTCGTCGTCGTCGTCGTCATCTAGCTGAGAAAGCATAAAGTTAAAAATGTGCAAATCGCTTAAAAAAGAAAAAGGGAGAAACAGAGAAAAAAATTTCAAGAATGATTAAAGTTGATAAGAAGGAATGATGAAGGGAAAGGAAAAGGAAATCAGAAGTATATAGTAAAGTAAAGTGGAATACAGGAAATCATAACAGTTAAAGTTGACAGACGTCGCTAGATGGCGCTAAAAGTGCCATACGAGTGGGTGAAGAAGTTTAAATAAAAATTGTATACAAAATATGCGATATTGTGGGTGGGTAAAGGAGCAGGAGCAACGTAGTTAGATCTTAGGATAGCAGTCGGTAATAACAAACGTCGTGTAGTGGAGAAGAGCGGCGACTCCGCTTAAAATATACGAGTAAGAATTTTCAAATGTTATAATATCACATGGTACTTCCATGTGTAGTAATAGCAGCATAAGCAGCATAAAAAGGCAAAAAATAATAGGAAAACGAGGTGAGGTTAGAGTGAGTTACGCTTAGAGAAAGGTTAGTTGATATTGAATCGCTACTTATGCGCCTCGTTGCATGCTGCATGCATGCACAAAGTTGTCGCATTGCATTTGCTGCTTTAACTTGAGTGCAAAAAGTTGTAGTTATTCTTTTACTTCTTTATTTTATTAAAATTTTTTTTTTTTTTTATTTCGTTGCTGCTGCGCTCAATTTAAGTGGTTGTTGGTGCCCTATGTACCCCCGTTTTTATCCCCATTTTCTTTGCTTCCATATGTGTTTGCTGCTGCTGGATTCAAGTTTTTTATAGTTGTAGAGTAAATGGAATTTTTATAGAAGCAACAACAATAAATTGCCTGCAACAAAAACACTTAACTTTGTATACAAAATAAAATTAAAAAAAAAAATACAAAAAATTATAGTATAAAAAGTTAAAATAAACAAGTAAAAAGTAAGACATTCTACGAGTGAGAGTAGGAAGGGACGGGACAAAGCTGATAGTTTCAGTATATAGTAGTTAGTTTAGTTGAGAACTGATGCCAGTGCAATAAGGTGAAATGAGATGAGCCGAGACGAGACGAGACGAGATGCGCTTATTAAATATTTAACAAGTAGGAAAAGGTGCCTTACACAGATACATTTACTTAGAGAAAGCACTTTGAGCAAATGTTAAGGTTCATAATATGTATAATGTAAAAATAAGTGCAGCAACATCAGAACTTCATTAACTTAATATTGTTGCACATGACTTTTATTTTGTGTTTATTTATTTACATTTGAATTGAATTCGTTAAGATGAATGAATTTGAATTCTGATTAAATTTGTTGTTAGTTGAAAGAAAAAAATTAATTGATTAGGACAATTTCTTCATAATCTTAATTGCCAACGAAAGTGGTCATTGATAACAAAACAAAAAAAAAAGGAAAATAAAATTGAAATTGAAATAAAGAAAAAATATTGGGTTTTTTTTTTTTGTTTTTTTAATTGGTAACATGACAAACGTTGCTTTGTCTCTCCTTCCCATTAAATTTTATATACTGCAATGTTAACGTTATTGGGCCACACCTGCAGTTGTAATACTATTTGTTCTTGTGTCTGATGTACATTGTATCCACGTCTTTATTTGTCAAGAACATCCAGTGTTAGATCACCGTCACACCATCGCTGTTTATATTTTGAATTTTAATATTATTTATTATACATGAAATTGATTTAATATTGATATATCATCTACCCACAAAGAATTAGAATTATTAGGCGACAGGTGACGACAGCAAAACACAAAAGGACAAACGATTACCTACACGAAATCAAATTACACTTTCACACACCACAACACAGAACAAACAATCTTTCTCCCACCAGATAGGAAAAAAAAATATATGGCGTGCTGTTTCACTATTTGTCATTATTTAAAAAAAAACTTGATTTTCCTCCACAAGGCCTTCCTCATCCCTTTCTTTGTTTACATTCTTATTTTTATCGATCATCAGGACAACATTAAAATGATGCCAAGGTGTCCTGATAATGATCCTGGTCGCGTGTGGGAACATCAGGCGATGATTTATTAATTTATTCTGAAATATCATTTGAAAATCTGTTAAAGTTTTTGGTGAATATTGTTCTCATTGAAATTTAACTGGATTCTGTTCCCGATCAGTAAACTTTATTTCTCAAATAAACCGAAAACACTACCCTGCATAGAGATCTTTGCAGTTTTGGTTGAATATAACTCCAGACAAATACAATAATTGCCTTATGCCTTCTATGAATATTGAATTATTATTATATTTAATTTTCTCACACATTGACCACAATTTCACTGAAAAGCTCCAACGATTCCACTAACCCATAAAACTGCACCACAACTATTGAAATTTCTTTGGTTGATGATGTAATGATTATTCCATAAAAGTTTGTGGAATTTCTTAGCTTCAAATGCAATAGATTGTTTATTTATGAAACCATTCAATTAAGAAAGTAATTATTTCCAATCGGAAACTGTAACTCTTCATGATTTATTGTTTTGTATTAAAACAAACAAAAAATGCTTAAAATGAATTTGTATTTATAAAAAGAATGGTACAAATTTCAGATTGAAATCTCTAAAACCAAACTGAATAGTAAAATAAGTTTGCATAATAACAAATGAACAAATGATCCTCATGGTAAGTGATTATTTCTAGTTTGGTCATCTGCCATGCCATGCATTATTACAAACTTCATGACAAAATGATTGATTCATATGAGTGTGTGTGTGTTTGTGTGTGTGTGTTTGTGTATGTGTTTGAAGTGTATCAACATTATGCTAGTGGATATTTGATGTCATGGCGCAGTGCGCCAACATCTTAGCCACCAACTGTTTTATAAACAAAAACTTGAAACATATCTTACTGCTATTATGTATTATTATTATTTCTATACTCCGATTTTTGTTGTTGTTGTTGTTATTCATTCTATTCTTATCACTTGTATTATGTATGACGTTTTACTATTTTCTTTCTTTAATAATAATCTCCTTACCTCCTTCACTTTTACCATCTACTATTATATCTTGTGCCGTCATTTTATTTACACAATACTTTTGATGTTCTTAGTAAATTGTAGCAACAAAGACGTCAGTGACTATTTTTAAGTACAAAACACACAAAGAGAGTGTGAGAGAGAGAGAGAAGAAAGTAAAAGAGAATAAGAGAAGAAATGAAAACAACTTTCATATAGCAGAAATGAAAATGAAAACAAGAATGAAAAAGAATCGCACTTGTTGTCTACTGAAAATGTTATTCTGCTTGTTCGTGCTACATAAGAGTATCACACATGTATCTGTGTATATCTACCCCAGAGTGCGCGCTTCTTTTATACAATAATTTTTTTTGTTTTTTTTTTTAACTTTTATCGTTTGAGATACAACATGTTTCTATGTTGCTGTCGTTGTTGTTGTTGTTGTTGTTGTTTATGTCATGTCAGTTGTGTCAATATTTAGATTTGCAATGCGAATATAAACCAACAAAAGAAGAAAGCATCATGTACTTACACATACTTGCTACTGAATTAGTCTTCATTCATACAATATCAGTGTATCTGTGTATGAATGTGTGCCTGTGCTTGTGTGTTTATTGTCACCGTTCTGGCCAATTTCATTCTGTTTTGTCATAACGCGTGTTTCTGTATGCGCGCATTCACTAAACCTTTTGAAACATGACTCAGCTTTTTTATTTTAATGAATTATAGAGAAGAGATGATAAAGATACCTACTACTTATATACAATACATGAAGCAACATCATAAAGCTTATTACTTTATATTGGCAATAAAAAAACAAAAAAACAAAAAATACTTGAGTTCAATATGCAGATACACATATACAAACAATATGATCCTAAGTACTTACAGTACCAGAAAAGTATCTACAAACATCCACCTTCTTCTCCTCCATTGTATTATATTCATTTACAATACTTTGTGAATGTCACTGTGAGTGTTGGTTGGTTGGTTGGTTGGTTGGTTGGTTAGTTCAGTTCGTTTTGTTAGCTGAGTCTTTTCTTTTATATGCTTATAAAAACCGAAAACGTGGCATCGTTAAAAGGCAAAAAGAAAGTATATTTTCCTGTCTACCCCCAATTGCTTTGAAAGGCGACACACCATCATATGTTTATATGTTATATGTATTTATTCGTAGTATGCATAGGAAATAATATCTAAGCTCCTCATGTTCATGCACCGGACACGCACACATTGTCGTCATTCTGTTGCACGTTGCCAATTTTCCAATGTGTGTTTGTGATTCGTTTCACTTCTACTTCTACTTCTTTATAATTTTCATGTTCGTTCTTCTTGCCATCTTAGCTCCATTTTAACATAAGAAGTATCTTATACCACATACGAATGATTACTATTCTCCTTCATACATATGGGAATGATATCAAGCATACGCAATGGTGTACGAGAATTTGAGTATACTTGAAAGAAGTTTGTCTTTAAGCTGCTGATTCCTAACTTAAGTTCTTTTTGTTAAGCTAACTTTGGTCTCCGAAGATGTTAACTTGATACGTTTTATGATGACGACAGCAACAAGAACAACATCTGATGTTGTACACGAATACATATAAGTAGTAGTACACAGAAAGAAAGAAAGAAAGAAAGAAACTAGTAAAAATAACATAACAGGAAGAAACTGGAATAACATGTACCATGAATAAAATGCTCTGTGAGCAATTTTAACTAAATTTATTAGACAATCGTAGAAGTATTTTGAAGATAAAATAAACGAACGAATGAATGAAATCCTTATCTTACTCCTCCTCCTATGCTACTCTTCTTGCTTTGGTTTGGGTGAACTTTGTGACAATGAATGTGTTGTATATTTATGTGTGTCATATCCTAACCCAAAGTTACATAAATACTTTAATGACTCAAAATGAATACAGATGAAGTGTTATTGGATATATACACACACACACAATCACACTCAGTTATACCAACACGTACACAGAACATCAAAATGAATAGATAAATGCATGAAATGACAAGAGATAATAATATACAATTGACATAAAAAGATACATTTTAATTACTATAACAAAATAACAAAAACGACATACATGATTTTATGTATCAAACAGAAATAGAAACAGAATAAAGATAAAATTATTATGAGTAAATATTATAAATGAAATATATTTTCATAATGATTATGTACATAATGTTGCCTACTCTTAGGCTAATTCACATAAACAATGTTGTAAAAAAAACCTTAAATTTGTATACGTACATAGTAAATGCAAACGTAAAATCAATTTTCTATTGTTATTGAAATCTCATGATTTCATTTTAATTTACAAAATAATTTCAATTTCCTGCCTCATCAACATATTTCATGCAATGACGCGTTGACATTGTCTTTTCCTGTATCGGAAATGTTTGAAATTATCAGAAATATCATCATCATCAACAACAACAACAACAGAAATCAAATATTCATTTACATTTTTGGAAAATTACAAATAAATCGTAGTATTTTAACTTTAAAATATGCATACCATCAATTGTCTGTTATCATTTCATTATTTAGCCAAATATTGCATATTTTGTTATTTATGACAGACTTTCTTCAAATCATTAAATATTATAATAATAAGTTCAATGAACATTTACCTTTCAAACTTACTGAAACACCCATAAAATTAAAGTGTATTTCAGCTAGATGATTTTTAAATTATTGTTTAATATAAAACATTAATTGAATTGATCTGTGTAGTTAAGAGGTTTTTCGTGGCCCTTTGTATGCGAAATTATTGAACACAAAAATTAAATCAATAATTATTTTATGATTCACAATTTATTTAGCATAAGGAAAACAGATTTTATTATACAAATGGAGTATGCTGCACAACTTTCTCGAAAAAGGCAGAGCAAAATATAGTGATATCGATATAAGTGAGGCTTTCACAATAAGTTGAGTTGGTTATAAATTCATTGTTCTACAACGTACATGAAAGATAAATGGATTCTTTCAAATATCTTTTATATTTCGTAAAATGATTTGCGTTCCTTTCCAAGTTTCAGGATTGTTTTCTACTCATCTGCGCCAATATCTTTGGTTTTAAGACTCATCCTAGCTTTTGTTATCTACATAAAACAAACTTATGGTAATTAATTCTCTGGCAAATAAAAAGAGTATTTTATTAATTAAAACGAATTTATTTTTTATGATTTAAGCACATAAAGTTATCCGTTCATGTTAGTTTCTTATGCCTATGAAAATCACCTTATGTAAACATAGAAGGAAATAAATTATACCCCATAAATAAAATATGGAAATGATCATCATAAAGGGACTAATAGTTTGAAAAAATAGAAAATAACTAAAAATTCTTTAAATATAGTTTAATTCAATTTTCTTAAATCTATCAAAAAAATTGGTCCAAATCCTGCTTCGGCGCCATGTCCTAACAACTACATGTAGCTGCTGCTGCTGCTGCTGCCCCATACAGGACAAACCTATCCAATCATCATTTATCATATATTTTATGGACAAAAATTTGTTTTATTTGTCGTTTTTCGGTCGTTTTCCTTCAGCAATTTTGTGTCGTTTTTTTATTTAGTGTAGCTGCGTTTAATGCGTTGAGATATGGCATTTATTACCTTTGTCCTCCGACGCAAGTCGTCTGTCGAATTCCGTGTCTGTCAGCAGTGGCTACCGTTCGTTTGTATCCGTATTTTTATATTATACTTAATTAATTACGCTAACAAATACAAGAATGAAAACGAAAACGAAAACCAAAGATGAAGATGAAGATGAAGAAAACTAAAGAAGAAAGAATCAGGACGTGTAGGACGTGGACTATAAACGATATCTCAACAATATCTACACTATACTACTATACTATAGATATGTAGAATATTTTGTGTGTTGGTTCTCTTTTGTATTCTTTTCATTTATTGAAGAATGACGTAGTAGAGGGAGGAGTCTTTGTTTCTGTTGCTTTTCGTTTTGTTTTGTTTTGTTTCCATTGCTATAATAAATTGAATTTTATGACTTTACTGTCTATTAATTGCTCCGATGTTGTTTCTGTTGTTGTTTATCCTGCTGCTTCTGTAATTTGGTTTTTATAACACATAGAGAGTATGTACACTTTACTCTACTAAAACACATATAATTTTTAGTAAATGCCCAGCAACATACTCATAAATATATGTACTGACAATATTCTTCTATATTGTGTATCTATTGTTAAAATTTCTCTTATCTTCGATGTACATAGTAGATTTTTAGTTATTGTTATTGTTTCGGTTTTTTTTTTTTTTTTAATAAATATAACATGGACATTTGTCTAGTAGACGCCCTGAAATCTATGTATGTCTTTCCATTAATCGAATAAATTGTATCACTATAATCCACAATCTATATAAACTAAACTATTCATTCATTTTTATGTGTTTGTAGGAATGATGAATTTTAATTAAAAATCCAATTAAATTGTGTTTTATTAAAATATTTGTATATACTCGCATTTATTTGCAATAAATATACATATATATGTTAGTGATTGTGTGTGTGTGTGTGTGTGAGTGTTTGTATTTTGTATCTGTGTGCATTGCAAAAATGTATAAATAAATGCACGTTTATTTGTCCGCCTTGTTAATCCTCCGTTCTTTTTCAGTCCCGACCGTTCATTTGTTCAGTCATACGTTACTTCCTTCCTTCCTTCCATTCTTCCTTGTTCATCGACCAACCAATCAACCAGCCAACCAATGATATTTCCATATTTAATTGATGAATCGATAAGCAATCACTCATTGCTAACGCGTGGGCGACCATCTTTGTGTAATGCAGCGTGTATTACAATAACAGCAACAGCAGCAACAGGAATGTACTTCCATTTATACATTCATGTTATAACATTTATATGTATGTAAGAAGTCGGATATATGGCTGATTGCACACTGTCAGTTATCCTCTACAACAGAGCTGTCCAACCCAACGACCCGCGGGCCGAATGCGGCCCTACGCTAGTATCAATGCGGCGCGCAAGTGCCAAACACAGAAAAAGTAAAAAAAAAAAAAAAAAATGGGGAAAAATGCTTTTTTCCCAGTTACCTCAGCCGCACTGAGAAAAATCTTTCGTTTTTTTTTTATATATTATTTTTTGTTTATTTTGCGCTCGCCATCTTACACCAGAGACCTTTTCTTTTCCATGCTTGCGGCCAAAACCACCACGTGGCCAAGTGAACCAAAAAGGTTGAACACCTCTGCTCTACTGGCAACACAACGCACTTCAAGTAGCTTGTGCAGATTCGTTACTATTCCACAACATCTAGTAATCATCATGCATAAAATCATGTTTAAACAAGAGTTAAATGGTATATGAAATTTATTATCTAAGTGTAATTCTATAGAAATAAAAACGAATTGTAGATTTACCAACTACTCAAAAAACCTGCACAAAAAATAAATATTCATTTTCATATATCATTATTTTTATAACAAAATTCTAGTCTGGTCTCATAAGAAATATCTTTATTGAAATAAATATTATTATTATCAGTTAATGAAAAAAAAAGGATTATATACAAGGCTCAAGGCCTTGAACAAACTAATATGTGTACTGTGTACAGGAAAAAAAAAACTTGATACTACTCAGCTGAGTGAGACATAGAATTTTAGCGCATTTCTAACTTTCATGTTATAGCATCAATATCAATATTTTAGAACCACACCTCGTAAAAGTGGACTTAATGAATTCCCTCATGTTTTTCTTCTATAAATTATAAAAGCTAAAATGATGATAAAATCGCATTAAATATAAAGTGTATAAAATAAAGATACAAAAAATAATAAGATTTCAATCAAAAATCCGTTTTACATTTCAAATGACTTTTTTTTTTTCATTCCCCAATGAATACTTAATCAGCTCAAAGTCAGAGATAAAGACCACCCAAGAGAACTTAATTGACTACAGTAATACTTAACAACAACATTAATACTTATATCAACAATAGCAACAACGTTATATGGAATATGTAATACTTATTTTGTGTATACAAAATTTCCCATTCATTATTTTTTTCGATATCTTTTAATTGTTGTTTTTTGCCATTTTCATGGGTTTTTTGTTTATTATATATTTTTATATTGCTCAATTACTGATGTGGGAGGAAGATTGGGTGATTGACTGACTGTCAATGCCTTCTTTGGTATTGAGTTGGTTGGTTTTTACTATGATGATGGGGTTGGTGTATCTGCTGTAGGTAAATTTCATTTTGTTGACTGCCTTACTGAGCAACAGAGAGACAATGAAATATGTGTAAATTTACTGAACAATGACCAACTAATTGCCAAATGCTACTTGAATAAAGATTTTTAGAATTATAAACTTTATAGATTTCTGTATCTAAGAAGAAGGGAAGGAAGAATGTTCCAACACATTTGAGTGGTTTTTTACTTAGATACAAATTGGTGAATTAAAAAAGATTAAATAATTTTAAAAAAAGTGAAAATTATATAGAAAGATTGAAGTACTTCGTTAATATAATGAATTTATATATAATTCTTAGGTCAATTATAAGTATTTTCTGTTACATGGTGATTCAATTTGATATATAAACACTTCTGCTTTAATCTCTCTCTCTCTCTCTCTCTCTTCTCCCTTTCTCTCTCTCTCTCTCTCTCTCTCTCTCCCTCTCTCTCTCTCTCTATCAATATTTTATTTGTGGATATCTTATCAAAGATCTGGCAGCCAAGCCTATGTGATGAGCTCCAACAATAAAAAAAAAACAATCTATTTGCCCTAAAAGACACTCTTTCTTCTTAAAGAGTAGTTCATGTCTCATATCACAGAACTCAAAGTCATAAATATAGTTTAGTTTATCTTAACCAACCCTAAAAGCATTTGCAAAGTAAAAAATTACATTGTGAACTTCAAGGATTGAAACATCAAAGTCTTTGGAGTTTCATATCTTTAATCGGTTACACGCAACACGGCGTTTTTTCAAATCCCCCTAGTTAATTAATTAATTAACTAATTAAGTTTGACATGACAACAACATTCAATGAAAATTATTTATCAATTTATAGTGCGTGTAAGGTTTTTAACACTAATATTAAGATATCTTTCACTTTCCATTAAATTTCTATACATTTTGTCAATAAAGAAAATCTCTTTAATTTTAGATTTTCATACACAAAAACTTAATTTATTCGTAAGTTTTAAGTTTCAATTCCAACAAATAGACTTTGATAAGAGTCTCAATATTAACGAAAATATAATCAACCTTCTTAATGAATTTTTTTGTTTCATACATATTATTTTCTTATAGTAATTATTGAGTTACTATGTATTATATAATGTATACAATTTCTCTTTTCATTTGACCTTCGAAATCTCCTTTTTGCCACAGTTACAAATGTTAACTGATTTATAATAACTTTCTTTTATTAATTAATTTTTCTAAAATTTAAATTAAATTCTATGAAAACATTTAATAATTTGTTTTAATTGGAAAATCAACAATATATTTTAATGTAAATATAAAATGGTTTTTTCGTTATAAAAATGTAGTTACTTTTATAGGTCAATACAGTCAATAGTTTTATAACTAATGAAACTATCATTATTTTTTGGATTATTACATAGTCACATTGGATTCTTCTGTTGCAAGAAATTACCGTGAAAAGTTATGTAAATAAATTGTTAAGCAATAATAATGGCAACATGGCAACATACTAAACGCATAGTCCATGCTCGTTTATAAAAACCATTTCATACAATTCATACGAGTATATGGAACAGAGATATATTCATATATATTCACTTTTATATGAATTTTACTATATGTGTACCATATGCGAGTATGAATCTTCGCATGCGGGTTTTAATTATTCAACGTGCATACGCCACCATGTGTCGCTATAGTTGTTAGCAGCTACACACGTGGAAAAATACACATTAAAAATGTATTATTCTTAGGGTTTCGGATGGTGGTGGTGGTGGTGGTGGTGGTGAAGTGAACTTCAATTAGTGAAAATACTTGATTGGTTTGTTGTTTTTGAATTTGTGTTGCCTGTTTGTGTTGTAAACAATTTTCTAAACTATTTTACAATGAAAATGAAAAAAACATTCGATTTTTCTGTATTGTACTGTACTAGTAGTGTATTGTATTTTCTTTCTTCCATGTCATTGATTCGATCTTTTTCTAAACTATTCATAAAGTTTTCATGTTGTTGAAAATTAACTTTGAAAAGCATTCAACTGTGATTTTAGAAATCATCATCCTTGAACTCGCCGGCAAACGCCTCTCATAAAGTTGTTGTTTTTTATTTATTCGGTTAGTAGTGGGGTTGGTTTTGTTTTATTGTTCAATAACATGGATAATGATGGCATAAAATCAATAACAACTTGATGAGGTTCAACCTGACTAATGCGAGAGAGGCCCCCCTCCCTCTTCTTACATTTTTTAAATTTTTGTTATTTTTGTTATTTTACTTGGCCCACATTAAAAGTTAATTCTGTGTGCATTAAAGTTAAACAATGTTAAAGTAACACCATCATCATTTCTAACCATCATCATTAACACAACATCGTCCTCGTAATAAATATGAAGGTTTATAAATATAAAGTGAGGAAAAATAGATGATCATCATAAATAACGTTCATTTGGAGCGTTAAATTACTTTGGGCCATCATTGTCGTTATATCTACAATATCAAAAACCACAAATTGACATTAAAAGATGGTCAAATGTGAAGTTAGAAGTTAGTTTTCCTTCCCGTTATTATGGTAAATGGCTTTAATATGAGACGACGAGATGCCTAGGATAGAATTAGTAAATTGGGTAGGTAACTTGAAACCTTTGAGGTTTTATGGTATATTATTGCATTTCTTAAACTTAATCAGCAAGTCGGCATACTAATTTAAATTTAGGATCCTATTAATGGTCTTACTTATTTAATGTGAATATACAATTCCAAAGAACTTGTTGAAATACTTGTTGGTTGTTGCTACGAGTACTTAGTAGTTAAACTCAAGTCAAGCAACTTATTGATTATTGTATTACAGCAAATGACTGTTACTACATGATGTATCCCTCCCAATAAGCAATGCATTAGATATTTTAATCCTGTAAACACGATTAGCCTTTAGCTGATTGCTCGACTGACTTACTGACTAACTGACTGCATGAATGTCTCACTGACTGGCTAACGAACTGAAATTGCACCCCATTGAAGGGTCAAAGGCAGCCATATTGTGTGTCGGGTGTGTCGTACCCATTGACTTTTAATTTAAGCGTCAATGGCAGTGTCAGCCATCAGCATGAAGTCATAGCTCTGCGGGAGACAACGGCAACAAGAACAGGAACTAGTACTACTACAACAGATATAGCGATAGCGATGTCAATGGCGATGGTGATGGTGACAAGTACAATGCAATGCAGCTGTCAAACATATCCTGACAAATTACACTTAAGGCCAACTGGCAGCATTGGCGACTAAGTTCCTTTCTGTCCTGTTCAAATTCTATCGTTCACTTATTTGTCACTTGTACTACTTGTTATCAACGACAAGAAATGCAACTTGCTGCATGTCTTAGAAGCGACATGACCGTACAACGGACCTAACTGACTGACCATCACCATCATCAACATCAACAGAAGCAATAATGACAAGATGGGAGGACAATGACAATGGCTGGCAATGGCAATGACGACACAAATCTTATTTCGTTTGCCTTGAGCGGAGACACGTTCTTCGACTAACATTTTAGTTTATTGATTGCCTTTAATTAGAAACCATCAACCTCAAATTAACCTTGTGGCGGCTTCATTAATAACTTTTTTTATATTTGTTGCTTTAACGTCTCGTCACATCCTCACAAACATTGGTGAACCACTCATCCACATCCACATCCACCACACCACATTGGAGTGGCATCATTTTAGGTCTTAACTTTTAACAAAACAAACAAACTGAAATAAAATTTATTTATTTTTGAATTATATTTTTTCTCCTCTTTGTTTTTCTGATCTGAAAGAGAAGTCCTACAAATTTGATTCTGATTGTTGGATGTGTGTGTGTGTGGGGGGGGGGGGGGTGTATTTATTTATGGTGTCTATCTTCATAATCTTGAAACTTTATAAAGTTTGTTGTTTGTGTAATTTGTAATGGTTTTTCTTTTTACATTATTTATTTATTTATTTTTTTTTTGTTTTTTTTTTTTTTGTTGTTTGGACTTTTCTCTAATTGTTTCAACTTTTAAATTTATTTCACTTTGATGCTTTTTGATATCACTTACCAATACCAAAATGAACAAACATCTTCAATGATTTTCAACTTTTGGCAAACAATTTTTAGTTAATTAAACCAAAACAACTAAGATAACTTCTCTGAGTAGATTCGAACGTAATACTATGTACATCATACATTAATAATAACATCCTAATGCTTTTCTCTTGTCATGAATCGACAATGATCATCGTCATCGTCATCGCCATCGCCATCATTAAGACTACAATAGTCTTCGTCTTCGGTTTCCCTATTTTCATGAGTCAAACTTTTCATTTCTTCTTGCTGCTTGACTATCATTTTTCCCATTGTTCACTGCTCTTGAAATTTATGCCTTTTTTGTAGTATCGTTTTCATTTTTGGAATTGGGATTGGCACATCAATAGACATCTGCCCTTTGTCAGTGTCGTTGTCATCTTGCCATTTTATTCACTTAATTTTCTTGTTACATTTTATAGCTCAACTATTACTGACCAAACAGGCAGCAGACAAGAAGGCAGGCATTCTTCAAAATTCACTTACCATGTGCTGCCACTTGCCTGCCTATCCCTTACCTATTATTATGGCCAACAATAGGAAATTGATAGAGTGATTTATATTTAACATTAATTTTGAATTTGTTAATGGAGCCAAGAAAGATACTGTGATTTTTCTTATTATAGTATAT
The DNA here is from genome assembly GCA_035041805.1 of Amiota mariae. NCBI lineage: Eukaryota > Metazoa > Arthropoda > Insecta > Diptera > Drosophilidae > Amiota > Amiota mariae. The sequence goes on along the minus strand of JAWNKV010000707.1, from coordinate 1,777,506 downwards.
TGTTGCATTAAGTTAAGTAGCAACTTAAAGATGCAATTATCATCAACTTTAAGTGTAACAGTGGCACACTCAATGCAAATAATCATGTTACTTCTAAAGTCTTGTCAAATAGTGCAGATACTGCAACCGAAATTTTTAACTTCAACAATTTGTTTGGCAATTGACATTAAGTGTTTGTTTTGCTTTTTGAAATATTGTTGATATTTCTGTTGCAAACAAATGACAATAACCCGTTTTTTCACTTACTCACTGAGTCACTAAATCAACGAATCAGACGCACACTCTATGAATGAGCTGAGCTCAACTTGAATGGCAAAGTATGCAATTGATTTGACAGTGAATTGCAACACAATATAACAGTGGTTTTTAAACTATAATTCCATCACCGGGGGTTCACTGAACAATATTTTAATAATATTTTGTTGTTCAATATAAGTGACACCATTAATATGTTTGCTAAGATGGGTTTGCCATCCCTGGCCTACGAAATTATTGAGAGTCAGAAATTAAGTTTTAAGATCGTCGTTATAAATAACTTAAGTTAATAGTTGAGATTCTCAATATTTATTCAATTAAGAACCACTGATCTATAATCAACTTGCTGCAAATGCAGATATTTTTTTAATTTGCTTTCAAATTGATTTTAAATATTTAAATATCTTATTTTTCTTTTCAGGTGGCTCCGACAGCAACAAAGGAAAAAGCAAAAAATGGCGAAAAATTCTACAATTTCCTCACATATCCCAATGTATCCACCTTAAAGATAAATTAGGTAAGTTTTATCAATATACTATGTACTATAGTATAACATCAGTGTTTCCATACACAACAAGTTTACCATATTATGTACAATTATGTCATATTAATCGGGATAAAAATTTTCCATTAATTTTGAAATAAAATGGAAATCATTCACATTTTAATAAACATTATTATTTACTTTATAAATATAATATTATCATTGTGAATCTTCACGATAACGCACAAACCTCAATAATTTGTGAGCTCATAAAGTAACTGACAGTTGGCTCCATACAAAAATATGTGTGCATTCTTATAAATTTGTGAGCCTTTTGATATACACAAATCTTCATAAAAGCGAGCATAGTGCATTTATTTGTGATTGGCAACTCAGCTTTACTCGAATATAGAACTAACAGTTGAATTTAAACAAATAATTGAAAATGCCAAAGAAGTGAATTTATTGAAATACGAGTAAATACACAAATTGCATTAAATAATTTATTATTCGAACTTCTATGATATTTGCTGTAAAACAATTGTTTAATTGAATTAAATTGGTAAATCATTTCATTTTTGGTAAGAGTTAGCAATCATTATACTAAATGCAGTGGAGCCCTCACTGATTTATGTGAGTTATGAGGTACAAACCAAATTCGGGTTGTTCACGAAAGCGACCTTATAATTTATTGAGTTTGTAAGTTTTGTGCGTTATGGTGTGAACCCTTATTATTAAAAGCTTAAATTTGTATTACTATTTGGAATTTTAAATGATTTCCGTTTTGTTCCGATAAATGTTTCTAATTAAAAACTTTTTGGTAAATGCTGATAAATAATATGATTCACTGTTAAGTCCAAACCTCGAATGTATGAAGAACATATTGTCGAATGACGGAAACCTCTTGCGAGATCTACAAGATTTGGAATAAATCTATATCAGATACAACATAAACCTTCAAAAATATTTGAAGTTGATTACTCAACAGTATCCTCACACAAGTCGGTATAATGAGCAGCTAAAGACTCACGTTAACAAATTGGTATCTGTTCTTGCCATAAACACCTCCAAGAGGAGCCTCAAACTTATCCACCCTGATGACCTTTGGTGCTTTGACCAAAGCAAAATAGGACGTAGGCTCCGTTTCTGAAAGAATCAAACATTTGCCTGCAATTTTTTTTTAGGCTTTAAAAGTGAATAAAAATTTGCAAGATTTTTGAAGTGAAACTCTTTAGCGTCGCTGGGCAAAAATTTAGAATAAAATTTTGAGTGAAAAAATAAAAATCGTCACGTTTTTTCGATTCTGTATCTCATGAACCGCACTAGGAAGAGACTTGATCACTGATAAGTATACGAATTATAAGCGACCATATACCCAATGTACAAACACATAATTAAAATGTATTGTACAAAACCTAGAAACCGCACAAAAATTCTCTTAATAACAATGAAAACCAAATTAAAATCCTTTCAGTGGTGTAGAAAACCTTTATTAAAATTATTTTCTTCTAATCAAAAAAATAAAATAGTATAACAATTGAAATTGATTACAAATCAAGATTGGGATTAATTAAAACTAATCTTTATTATTGTGTATAGTAAGTTCTTAAAATCAATTAACAATATGAATGAATTAATGTTTTTTCCCTTTTTATTCAATTTACACTATATAGATATAAGCTATGGCTATGTCATTGATCAGCAGCCTATTGGACGTGAACTTTTTCGTCAATTTTGTGAGAACAAGCGACCAATATACTTTCGTTATATTTCGTTTCTGGATCAAGTTGAACGGTAAGTTGATGCCTATAAATGTGTGCATATTTGTCAACGTTAATTAGTCCTTTGCGACTTCACAGTTATGAGGTGGAATACGATGAGGAACGGATAGCAACAGCACATGACATTGGACGAAGATTTCTAGCGTTAAATACGCTTTATGAGTTAAGTAATGGTGGTGCCGATGGTGCTGATGGCGACACCCAACAACAACAACAACAGCAGCAGCAGCAAACAGCAACAGCAACAACAACAGAAACATCAACACCAACAACAACAACAGCAACAGAGACTGAAATTTGCAACAACACCACCGCCACCAACAACTGCAACAACATCAATACAAACAACAGCAGTAGCAGTAGCAGCAGTAAAATTAACCACAACAAACAACAAATTGAAAATGATACACGCAACCATAATGGCGATGAGCATAATGGCGTAAATGAAGCATCCGAGGAGCATCGTCATAACGATGATGGTGGTGGTGGTGGTGGTGGTGGTGGTGGTGGTGGTGGTGGTGGCGGTGTTGGTGGTGATACAAGTAAAACTGGTGACGTAGATAGTAACAAACATCAGTTGAAAACATATAGTAAATACCTGCATAAAACACCAGCATTGAGCGATGGCAAACAGGGTGGACGCTTTGGGAACGATGAACTTGTACTTGATGTGCTCAATGATGATCTCATTGCGCGGGTGCACGATAAAATTACCAGCAGTGGCAAAGAGCTCTTCGAGCCATGCGTTACAGCAGTAAAAGCATTTCTAGCCGGTGAACCATTTCGGGAATTTGAGAATTCAATGTATTTTCATCGGTAAGTACAACATACCCGTGTACACATCATACTCACTCGCATGAACATGTGTGGAAACCATGATAACGTTGATGGAATAGTTACTTACTATAACACATTTAGATACATACATCATCTACCTATATAACATAAATTCATTTACAACAACAAGACAGAACATTAAATTTAATACTCTCGAATATTTAATGTCTTTTACACTAAGAAAAAGTTTTATAAGGAAAACTTTCAAATGTTTCAAATGAAAATGAAAATGGAGATATTAATTAAATTCGTCTTACTATATATTTGAACAAATATGAAGTTCATATTCATAGTCTTGTTATAAGTTTCAGTAAAGTTTGTTAAGAATATCAAACTGAAACATATTATTAGTTTAGATCAATAGTTTTTAGGCAGTTCATAAGGCAACTTTGTGGTATAAAAGTTTTAGACATATGATATCGGTAAGATTTTCTTTTCTTTTCAAATGTCATAAACACTTGCAAAACTGTATAAATGTGCAAGTTAGTTTATCATATAAGACATACATTTTCATTTCATTTTATTGTAAAATGGGTGGTAATCTCTTCTAAATTGGATTAGATTTTCCTAGGGGGACCCTCCCTAGCTCGTGAAAAAAAAATTAATCAAAGTTAAACATTGACAAAATAAAAAAAAACTGTATGCCGTTAACACTTTGAATGAAAGTTTTATGTTGAAAACTATTGTAATACATAATAAGAGCCACGGGCTTAGCGACACTAAGTCCCATGTGTGTTTGACGCCCAAAAGGGTTCTTCGATTTAACTTAGCTAAAAAGAAAACATTAGGGAATCGAAAATATTGATACACACATGCAGCAATTTAGTCACAATTAACTTACTTACCTAAAGAAAAAGAGACACCGACATTTGCATTGCATAGGGGGGATCTCTATGTGACTTAATCTGGCCCTACTTCTAGTAAAAAGAGGAAATTTCACTGAAACTTTCGATATTACAGAGACCCAGGGAGACTAATTAACTTAGAAACAGAAAGAAAAACTGACTAACGAAATAGCTGAAACTAATTAAAGTGGTCAATTTGAAATAAAATTGGACAAACATTTCGTGTGAGTGGTGACAATGTCATAAACAGTTTGTGAAAATGTTTTCAATTCGTAGTTTTCATTTATCAAAGTTTTATCTATCTATCTATCTACACATATGTATGTGTATCTATGTTTATTTGTTTGTAATAGATTTTGTTTTAATTTTCCGAATAACAAAAACCCATCATCGACAGATACTTGCAATGGAAATGGCTTGAGGCACAACCCATCACATATAAAACATTTCGCATGTATCGCGTTCTAGGAAAAGGTGGCTTTGGTGAAGTTTGTGCATGTCAGGTATGTTGTTCTCTATATTTGTCCATTTTTAAAGATTTAAATCAAATGGAACTAAACTACAAACTACTACATATTTTGTTCAACTCTTAGGTTCGTGCCACTGGTAAAATGTATGCATGCAAAAAACTGGAAAAGAAACGTATTAAAAAACGGAAAGGTGAATCTATGGTGCTCATCGAAAAGCAAATACTACAAAAAATCAATTCACGTTTCGTTGTGAACTTGGCCTATGCATATGAGACAAAGGATGCACTCTGTCTGGTCCTGACAATTATGAATGGTGAGTCATGACTTTCGAATGTTGGAAATATTGGGTTGTTTTTTTTTCTAAAGAAAAATTCTCATGATTTCCATCAATTCCGTTCATCCATTCATTCATCTATGCATATGCATCCTTTGATGAATGTTTAATTAAAATAGTGTTGAGGAGGACAACCGTCATTTGACTTTGCATCAATTTTTTTTACTTTTCATCGACATCGTATCCTTTATCTTATACAAGTATACATAAACTCATACTATGTATTGTATAGTTGAACATATGGATGGATAGATGTGTAATTATTGTTGTCCTTGTTTACGAACAAAAAAAATCATTTTTTAATGAAAAAATTGCGGGTGGTGGCTTCAACTCTGAAACTCAGTCTGTCACTTTGTTGCTTACTTATTTGTTACTACTGACTTGCTGCTGTTTTCTAGCTGATGATGATGATGATGATTATGGGTTGGCTAACTGAGTTTGTTAATTAAATTTTTATCATACAAATACCAACTCACCCTGCATGCCATGACTTGCCTTCATATCTTTCTTTCCTGACAGTTGATTCATTATTGTGATGCTAGAGAAAAACGAAAGATGGAAGTAGGAAATCATAAAGAATCCCTGCCATTGTGATCAATGCGATTATGTTACGAAACAAATTTTGTAAATAAAGTTTTTTAAAAAATTTCTCTTATTTCAATTAAAAAAAAAATAAATAAATACATAAATAAATTGAAAAGGAAATCAATTTATTGTATTAACTCGATCGAAATGGAAGTCAATTTAATGAAGGATAATAAACTTGTGTAACAATAAACCATAATATTAATTGAATATTTTTTCCATTAAATTTCCATTTGAAATTTGAATAGTAGAAGTTACTTTATGAGAGAAAGGAGGAGAAAGAGATTTCATTCATTCGTTCCGTTTAGTTTTCTAATTGAATTTTCTTACTACAATGGTAGCCAAGTCAACTAAAAAGACAAAAGCACAGCAGCAGCAATTCATCATCATCATCCACATCCACATCCTCAGTTATAAAAGCTAAAAAAATAATTAAAGCCAAAGAAGACTGAATGATTGAATGATGTTTGTCCTTTATCCCTTTGCTTATTTCATATAGAATAAGAATATTTCTTCCATTTTCCTTGGTAGGTGGCGATTTGAAATTTCATATTTATAATATGGGTGGAGATCCGGGTTTTGAAATGGAACGTGCACGATTCTATGCAGCGGAAGTTGTCTGTGGCTTGGAGCATTTACATCAACAGGGCATTGTGTATCGTGATTGCAAACCAGAAAACATATTACTCGATGATCATGGCCATGTACGTATTTCTGATTTGGGCTTAGCTGTTGAGATACCCGAAGGAGACATGGTGCGTGGTCGTGTCGGTACAGTGGGTAAGTAAATCATTTAGATTTTCAAATAAAAAGACAACTACTAAATTGCTTTGTTAGGTTATATGGCTCCTGAGGTTATTGACAATGAGAAATATGCATTCTCACCGGATTGGTTTAGTTTTGGTTGTTTGATTTATGAAATGATTGAAGGACAAGCACCATTTCGCATGCGCAAAGAGAAAGTTAAACGTGAAGAAGTCGATCGACGTGTTAAGGTATGTATTACATTACATTATTTATTATCATCATTTTGCATTCCCTAAACTTATATAATTTTATGTTTCTGCTTTATAGGAGGATCCAGAGAAATACTCAAATAAATTCAATGATGAAGCCAAATCACTGTGCCAACAATTGTTAGCCAAATCGATAAAGCTCCGCTTAGGCTGCCGCAATGGACGCTATGGGGCTCGTGAAATTAAATTGCATCCATTCTTCAATTGTATTAACTGGAAGCGTTTAGATGCAGGCATGGTGCAGCCACCATTTGTGCCTGATGTATGTTTATTGAATGTATTTTGATTTGAATTTATATGTATTTATGACTTTCTTATTTGATTTATGTAGCCTCATGCTGTTTATGCCAAAGATGTACTCGATATTGAGCAGTTTTCAACAGTGAAGGGTGTCAATATTGATGAATCCGATGCGAATTTCTATACGAAATTCAATACTGGTTCTGTGTCGATATCATGGCAAAATGAAATGATGGAAACCGAATGTTTTCGTGAACTAAACGTTTTTGGACCCGAGGAATGTCCAACACCAGATTTGATAATTAATGCACCACCTGTGCCAGATAAAGCGGGTTGTTTTCCATTTAGACGAAAGGTTCGTAACATACAAACAACAATTTATTCGCTCTTCGTTTATTTGTTTTCAATTTTTATAAATTTCAGAAGAAGCAACCAGCACGAACTCAACCGATACCCATTCCTGAACATTTATTAACCACTAGTCACAGTGTATCCTCAACAACAGTCGAAAGCTGATAGAATTAATTACTTTTCATTTAACAAAAAAATAAAAATAAATTGAGCACACACACACACACACACACACACACACACACCACACACCACACCACACACCACACCATAAAAAAAAGAAATTTCAAAAAGATAAAAGGAGATGAAGATGAAGAGAGAAATATGTTCTATGATATTTATTAAAATTATACGATATAATCTAACCATTAGATACAAATACATACATACATAGATACATGTATCTAGATATATACATATATGCATAAGTAAGATTAAGCTAAGTACACATACACACACAGAGACACATAATTATTACAAAAACTCAAATGTTTCTTGCATTAAACTAAACTGAACGAAGCACAAAATTAAAAACAAAATATAACTAACTTAAACTGCGCATTCAAATATAAAACTAAAATAAAAAAAAAAATAAATAATTATCATAGCAAAATACAAAGAAAGAAGGAAGAAACCAACAAATATTTATTATAATTGAATTTATAATGAAAGAAACATTTTTAAATCCTCAAAATACACACAGACAAAATTGCATATTTCCGAAAGTAAAAAATAAGAGAAATAAACTAACTTTGGTCTAAACTAAATCAATGCTTACATACACTTCACGTGATTTGACTTGACTTCATATTTCATATTTGAAATATCTTCTGTCTATATACATGATATAAAACAAAATCCCTCGTCTGTCTGTTTGTCTGTCTGTCTGAACGCGATGAACTCAAAAATTATCAAATGAATTTTCATACGGAATTCACCAATGATCCGAGTAATTCATGAAGATGATTTGATGGAAGCAAAGGAACAGCCGAAAAATCAAAAAAAAAAAAAAAATCCAAAAAAGTGAGATGAAGAAGAAGAGGCAGTACAACAAAATTATATATATTCGTTCCTATATTATTCTATTCATTCAATTGCAATTGTTTTAAGAATCTCCATTTATGTCTTAAAGAAATTGGTCAATTCACATTTCAATCTCGAAGAAAAAAAAAGAGTCTTGAGAAGCGAACAATGCAAAGCAAGTCTAAAAAGCAATTGTTGTGTTGTTACTATGTATGAGTTACTGATTATATTTTAATGTCATTTATACTTTTTAAGCCTGTAGCTATGCATTATATTTACTTACACATAATATTTTCCTGACTCAATTTGCTATATAATCTTATGAATCTTCTCTGTCTGTTTTCTACTTATATGATTGTTTTCTATTTAGTGACTATTCTAGTATGTTTGCAGCAGAATATTGAAAACACTTTCCACATGACATCACGACACAACAACAATGAAAACGACTGAGTACATTTTTTTCTATCTGAGATCAGCAACATATTCTTATCTAAATACAAATATCACAAGCAACTAACAACTAACAATTTAGAATACTTTACTCTTTCATACAATTGAAAATGAAATTTTATTTGCATTTGAATGGAAAATATTCACATTTGCTATTTTCTATGAAAAAGTTACTAGTAACATACAATTTTCAATAAAATTTCAATGATTACAACACATAACTCTATTGAATTTGGTATAGCAAATTATACCATGTGAATTTAAAGAATCAATTCATATAGATGATGGCTATGGCTTCTAGTAGTCTGATAATGAAGATTTTATAATTTGATATGTCTATGTACAAATGAAGACTCTGTAGGATATTTAAGATTTAGATAGAAATACAAACGAAGGGACCCAAGTCCTTTCCATATCCCTTACAAATTAGTCAATCATGTGGAGTGTATGATTTCTTCGACAATTCAAATTTTGAAATATTATGCAAAAAAAAAAAAGAAACTATTTCAAAAGAATTAAAAATTTGTATAACTAAAGCAAACGACGCACTCTGTTTTATCTTCCTTGATATTTTCATATAAACTATTATCCATAAACTTATACTACTTACATACAATAAATACTTAAACGCACTTTCATAAAAATAATTACAATATAATTTATTAAATAATATACTATACATACTTATATACACATAATTATATCTATATTTTTATAAAATTAAAAAAAAAACAATATTTGTAAGAGCACAAATATTAATATTGTACAGTAATTGAATGAAATAAACAAAATTTAATTATTGAAATAAAGAGGCATAACTCACTCATTGATTCTAAGTAATAAATTCAATAAATTCATTTTTGTTTTTTTTATTTTATGTGTTGTTATTAATCTTAAGTACAATAATTCAAATGGAGGAATAATATTAATATTCTGTTTTAAATAGAAACTAAATTTCAATGATTTTTTTTTTTTTTTTTTTTTGTATTTTCTGATATATAAAATGAAAAATATAAAATTGCAAATAAAAATAAAAAAAAAAAATTAAATAAATTAAAATTGTAAACTATTTAATTTGAATTTGAATACCTTTCTTTATACTACAATAATATAAAATGAAATAAAAGATTTGTTAAATATGTAGAATTATGAATGAAATATCAATAATTCATGATTCAATTGTTAATAATAAATCTATTACAATTTATATTCAATAGAAGATTAAAAATTAACTAACTAACTGGTTTCTTGCTGCTTGTATGTGGAACAAATTATCAAGTGGAAGATCTATTTGCCTCAAATCAAGAAATAATTTTTTTATTTTTTTTTTTATTCAAAACAAATTCACAAAATTTAGTCTTATCAATTGCATCAAATACTCGTAATGATAATAAATGATAAATAACCCACAAAGATCTTTTAACAATCTAATAATGAAAACTCTAAAGTAAAGTAAAGTAAAGTTTCTTAGATTCTGATCATTTTTATTCTTTATTCTTTAATGCATTTTTGTGAATGTAAAGTGTTTGATGAAGAGTATACGAGTATATTGTATAACGAAGTTAAATACAATTCCCAAATTAATTTGTGCTCATTTCTTAAATTTCTTAAAGACACAAAAAAATACTAAAAGGAAAAATACAAATACAAACAAACTTAAACCCCAAAACACAAATATTTGTATGTATAATCTTAAAGATAAAAAGATAAAGACAAAGTCACTCATAAAATGATGATGATGATGACTTTATTCTTATAATAAAGTATATAAACTTATATGAAATGATCGTAAATACTCGAAAAAAAAAAAAAAATTATAAAAATTTAAATTGAAATTGAAAAAAGAAATAAAATGCATTTTGAAATTATTGCAAGGAACAAAGTCATTTGCAATAAATTTCTTAAATAAATAAATTTAATTATTTTCTTTAACAAAAAAATTAATATAATAGAAAATAAATTTATGAAAATTTAATTTTAGTTTATAAATGATATACTATTTTAATTTTTGGTAGTGCCTACTTAAAGAAAATAAATAATTGTTTTTATTTTTCACAAAATGAAATTTATTTTCTTAAAGAGAAATGCAAATTGAAGAATTTTGTTTTGTTGCCTAAGTTTAAGATTTCTTATATGATTATTTTAGATTTTAAGTTCTTTTTCTACATTTAAATTTAATTGTGATTTTTTTGTCTATTTTTTCTTTTTAAAGGATTTTCATTTGCAATTACAAAAAAAAAAAAAAAAATAGTTATAAATAAATTTATATTAATAAATAAAATTAATGAAAAATTTAAAAGAAAAAAAAAAACAGTTAAGAAACTGAAAAAGAATATTAAGTGTAATGATAACCATGATATAATTATAATGATGACGATGATAATGTAATATTAAATAAGCTTATATGATGTAGGAATGACGTATGTTTGTATGTCTGTGTGAATTTAGTGTAGGAATTTTTTGTAATTTAGTGCATTTTGAAAATTGAAACAAACAAATAGAATTGGAATTGGAAGTGGAAATGAAAATTGAATTGAATTAGAAAAAAGATACAGAAATATACTATTTAATTTTGTCATTTGAGTTGGCTTTATTAAATCATATAGTATAACAAAAGTATATGTAAGTCAAGAACATCTTAATTAACTTTGATTTTCACTGAAGATGTCATACTTTTCACGAAATTCAGCAACCGACTTTCCGACTTACAAACACCATTAACTTTACATTGATTGTCCTGGCTTCTTGTCCATAGATGGAAACTTATGCTGCACAACAAGGTTCTTAATAACAGGACACTAGTGAAACATGATGATTTAAAAATTAGTAACATGTTAATTTGTAGAGTGTAAATGTTCTCCAAATATAGGAACATTTTTAACAAATTTATACATCTTATAAAGAAAATGAAAACGCATTTCATACAAGAACTCAGTTTACAACTTTGAGAATATTTATATTTGGTCCAATGTTTCTCTACGTATAAGTTGACAACTGTCTTCAAAAAAATTTTGATTTAATTTAGTGTTTTAAAAATCAAAAATTGAAAAAAGGAAATAATTTGATAAGCAGAAACAAAAGTTCTAACAATCAGCTTGGACACATTGACAGTACATAAAGAGTCAAAAGTCATCTATTTAATGACATAATACTAAATTTCACACTGATTCATTGATGAGTTGTTGAATGGTGGCCATTTAAATTTACAGAATATAATTTTGAAAAAAAAAAATGATGAGTGTAAAATGTAGCTCACATTAGTTTATGTGGTTTGCAGGAGCCATAGGTACAGTAATTCGATTTTTAACCAAACAAATTTGTAAGAAAAAACTCCCGGCAAGTTATTTGTTGCAATAGCTACAAAAAATTTAATGTTGATGTCCACAAATGGAAAAATTCATATCCATTGATTTAAAATTATTTTAAAGAAATTTAGACTTTTGAGAAAATGTTACTTCATCGAGATATGTCCGGAATCGATGGTGAAAATCATGAAAAATGTCGCTATGAACTACTTACTTCCCATGCAGATTAATCCTAAGATTAATTTTATATATCCAAATATTTTATCGAAAGAAATACATAATACAGAAATAGAGATATTAGAATTGTATTTTTCCCTTGTAAGAATTTCGTGAAAAGTCTGAAGATTTATGAAAAAAGTTAAAAAGTTTATAATAAACAAAGCGCAAACTAAGATTAAAAAGAAATGAAAAAATTATATTGCATTTTTAACAAAACAAAAAATAATCAAACGCTCCAAAAATAAAAAAAAACACACACACAAAGCATAAATATTTATAAAATACAAAAAAAAAAAAAAAATCTTGAAAAAAAATTTAAAAAAAACAAAAGAAATAAAATAAAAAAACAATGCAAATGTAACCTAAAATTAATCTGTAAGAAGAAAAGAAAATGTATAGGAAATAATAATAAATATAATTTAACTACAAAAATAAAATAAAAAGATTTTTTTTATTCATTATTTTTATATATAGAAAAACAATCAGAATCAGAATTATGAACTACTGAATAGCATGGAATTTTAAAAACTTTACATTTTAAACCAGAGCGGTGATTGTTTGCAATTGGTGACACGTGTTGTGGCACTGATACCGGTGTAGTGGAGAGTACATTCGGCACCATTGTTCTCATAGGAAATTTCACCAAGCATATATTCGGGATTGATGGCAACACGGAGGATATAAACTCTATTTGGTGGCAAATTTGTTACATCAACCCATTGGCAATCGAGATCACGGGTATAAAGATCAGCACAACCAATTGAGATGCCTTGGGTTACATTGCCACAAGTGTATTTGGGCCTAATGCCAGGTACACACTGTGAGTCCATTAAGCAGAATGAGGCCTTATGGCCTTCAGCAACCTTATTATATCTGAGATCGTAAATATCGAAAAGTGCAAAAACATTCATACTGTGATAGTGTCTGAGAATATAAGTACATAGATAGTCCAAAGATCAATTGATGAAGGTGAAATATTACTACCTGTGACATTGATGCCATACCCAATCTCTGTAATTGGCATAAGGACTGACGTCTGCTGTGCCCACATTTCCAGCGCGTACAGTAAAACGCAATAATTTACGTTCTGCCCTTGGATTTCGTCTACGAATTACATAGGCATCTTTAGCAACGCAATTCTCTTCCATGGCACATGTTAACTGAGTCATTGGTACCGATTGTAACTTCACAGATCTCTCAATATCTTTTAGGCCCAATTCCAAATCAGCTTGTTGTGGTACACAACTGACCACACTAACATTTTGATTTCTTGCATTGCATACTCCAGGAAATCTATTTTCACGAAAGCAATCCGACAATTTGCGCTCAGTGCCACGACAAAGTGTTCCAACCATAGCCCAAGGATATCTCGATTTGGACCCATGTTCTGTATTTTGGGTTGCAACACTTGCATAGCCGAGCCGAAGCTGACGACAAACAACATTCGCTTCACGCATACTCCATCTCGAACTGCAGATTGTGCCCCAAGTGGCGCCGTTATCAAAACTAACCTCTACTCGTCCCTTTCGAAGATTCTCGATTTGTCCTGGTGTCGCTCCAATTGTATTTAAACGGACTAACATATTTCGGTAATTGTTCTCAACGGTTAAAGGTGGCGCTTAAAACAAAACAATAAAAAGGTCCTTATTGATACCGAGTATTCCAGTGTGAGTTTATAGAACTTACTATTCTGGCCAAGAATCGTCACAAATAATCCCATTGTAATACACTTAATAAAGAATAAAACTCCGTCGCTCATCATATTGTAATTAATCTCATGAATGTTGAATAGAGAATTGCATATTTTGAAATCAATTTAGGGGCTTTTAAAGCTTCGCAATCTACTTTGTGCAATAAAACTTAAACAATTAACAATAGAGAAATTGGAAAACAATTGACTAATTGTATACGTGAGTTGCCTGAAATTTTGTTAGCCCTTTTTTATAAAGGTCAACAACACATTATTCTTTTTGCAAATTTTACATATTTTTCAACAATTGCAAATTGTAATTTGTTCTTGAAATCATACAATAGAAGATTTCTTTTTTATGGAGATTTTTGTCCTTTGCAATTTCTATGCAAACAAGAAAATTTGGTGATCCTTTAAGTTTTCAAACTTGTGAGCCCTGGTAACCACGATAAGCATGCAGTTCAACAATTCATAATCAAATGAGTTGTTTTAATTGAAGCACAACATTTTCCTAATATTTTGCAATATTTGCATTTTTCAAAAATTGATCTCCATTATTTCAATTGATGTTAGAGTTCACTAAATCACCAAGAGGTTTTATGCCACTCAAATGTTCTCAAAGCACAGAGCTCCCGTGCAGAATTACAACGAAAAAATGCATTCTTTGCGTGTATATCGTACCACCTTCCAAACAAATTCTAGCGCATGCAAACAAATGCGTGGACATAATTCAAGTTGTGTCTCAGCCATACAAAACATTTGCGTTTATTGATAAGGTTTATTGAAGGCTTAAAATGAAGTCCTCGTTGGAAATGGCCTTACCAAAATCTTAACTTTTAACTGCCAGGAGGCACATGACTCTTCGAGTTTTTGTTGCTGTGTGTTGTTTAGTATTGCTGCCAATATTTCCAATAAAATTCTTCACTCTCAATTGTCAATAGATTTTATTATCGAGATTGGATTTTCTGTACAAACTTTGGTCCATTTGTTTCATTAATAAGTATTTTCATACATCTAAGCAGAAACAGCAATTTTTTTTTCATATGGATTTATACTCTAAAAACAAAAACAAAAACCAAAAAAAAACAAAAAAAAAGAACAACAGACAGACACAAGTCACAGCTTGTGGCGTCCCAATTTTTAGTATTTTGAACTATTATCACATTGAAATTATTTAACTGTTTGTTTTTTATAAAAAAAAAAATAAAAAATAATTATGTTAAAATTGAAAACAAAGGTTTACACATGAATTGCAATAACAGAAAACAATAGCAAAAGGAAAACAAAAAAAAAAAAAAAGAAAATAAAAAAAGGGAAATTCGTCGTAATTCATAAAATTAACAATGCAGTGAGGTAAACAAAATGTGTGTGCTGGCAAGTGTTGTTTCTTCTTTCCACCCACTTCGGTTTATAATTCAAGTAATTTCGTTATTTCAGACTTAAGGTCTTGTGGTTTGTAGACGCCTCGTTCAGTGATAATCCCAGTGATGAGTGAAGCGGGCGTCACATCGAATGCCGGATTCCAACAGTTGATGCCAGGCGCAGCAATTCTGTGCTCACCCACATGCGTCATTTCGCGATCAGGTCGCTCTTCTATGATAATATGATCGCCACTCGGGATTTCTAAATCAATGGAAGTCAAAGGAGCTGCCACATAGAAGGGGACTCCATGATGTTTGGCAACGACAGCAATTTGATAAGTGCCAATTTTGTTGGCAGTATCACCATTAGCTGCAACCTAAATATGAGGAAATTCTGATTAATTCGTTGAGTTTTTTTTTTTAAAGATTTCTAAGCTAAAGTCAACATACTCGATCGGCACCCACTACAACAGCAGCAATATTTTTGGCACGCAATAGTGCAGCTACCATGCTATCCAAGACCAATGTGGCTGGCAGTTTATCATGGACCAATTCATAGGCCGTAAGACGTGCACCTTGATTATATGGACGTGTTTCAGTGCAATAGACATGTTCTGTGTGAATAGAAAAGAAAAGAAATCATTACCATCTCATCTCATCTTATAAAATCCAAATCAATTTGCTTACCCAATTTTTTAAGATCGTGTAGTTGACGCACAACACCTAATGCCGTGCCATATCCGGCCGTCGCCAATGAACCTGTATTGCAATGCGTTAAGACTCGTATTTGCCCCACTGTACTAGTGCTACTGCCGCCTTCCTTGCATCCTAAACGTTCTAATATCGCTTTAGCACCATTAGCGCCTATCGCTCTATTATCGGATATATCTTTTTGTAGCATCGCTTCTGTTGCATTGAGGAATCTTAAATGGGGCATAAATAAAAATTATAAAAACGTTAATTTCAATTGCTAAGTGAGTGGGTCTATATATGTACATATATGTGTATGTATTACCTCTTCTTCATATCGGTCACGTTAATGCTTTCATCTTTGGCCAAATCATTGGCCAGTGTTATTAGTTCTTCAGCTGCTATTTTCATATTAACCGCTGTTGGACGTGCTGAGACCAAATAGTTCAATTTGCCTTCAATTTCCTGACGCAGTGATTTTTTATTCTGGAAATCTTCCGGATAAATTTCAACGGCAAGTGAGAGGCAACCGACTATGGCAATGGCAGGTGCACCACGAACCTATTAAATACATATATTAAAATAACGAAATACATTAATCATAATTAACCAGTTGAACTGCCATGAGAAAAAAAAGTATTCTTAGCACCAATGAAATGATGTCGTGACTTATTTTTTTATACACTTCACACCAATGTCTATGTATTATGTCTATGTATTATCAGATTCCTCTGATACTTGTAATGTCAGAATCAGATCCATTCAATGTCTAAGTATTGAATAATTTTACTCAGAGAGTCTTGATTTAGCTTTTCTTAGTTCAATGATAATCCAATCAATTAAAGTCATATCCATCCAACCATATAACCCGATCAGATCATTAAAACTTATGGTTTAAAATCATAAATTATGCAATTGTCATCATTTTGCCATGATTTTTGTAATGCATTAAAGGAGACAACGAAACCGTCTTATCTATGTAAATATTGATATGATTGACATCAACATGTGAGGAATCGATCTAGTTTAATTTATCTTATAATGTCATGCCGCTTCTAGATTTCTTAGATATTAGAGTTTGAATTTTGGAACAGAAATGTCTTATTGCCGTCACAGATAATTTGTCAATCAATATTCGTGATATTCGTGCCAATTCACATTTGAATCTTTATAAGTTTTTTTCATTTGCCAAAGACATTTAGAAATAAATCAGTTTAAAATATAATTTAACATAAAATATACAAATAAATAAAACTTGGTATGCAAAAGAATAAATAAAATATTTTATTAAATCCAATTTTTTTTTTTACATTAATGTTAAGATTAAATAGAAATTTGGTTGAGGGCAGAGCACAACACTTCACAAGGAAGGAAGTCACCTCTATCGCTGGTAGGGACCAGTTAGGACAGTTTACTAAGAAAATTCAAATGATTATCCTTCAGCAATTATTGTCTGAGAGTCCTATACATTCTCTGTAGCATTGGAGGATAAGAGACCAACCTGACAATTACTGACCTAAGGTGGTCTGAGTACTACGAGGAAGCTTCATTTCAACAACACTATTTTGGTGAGTTTTCGACTTATAAGTGTCTATATACTATCAAGATATGTCGGGGGAGATGCTCTTGAGTGGTCTTTTCTATGTTCCGGATTATGTCTGCTTGTGGTCAGATGTGACCAAGATGGCCAATTATACATAATGCATTGTGCATTGTGCAAATCATACTATAAATGGTTAGATCGATTCCCCTCGACATGATTCACATGGTGTACGAGTATATCATAATCTTATACATACAATAAAATCGTAGACTTTGTCTGTTTGTTTTTGGTTTGAACAAGTATCAATTAAAATGCAATCATTCCATTCAAAATCAAATTATTGAAACACAAGAAGCTTTTTTTGGAGCACAGCATAAGCTTCATTTCATAAAATTTGACCCACAAAATATGAATTAATTCATAATTCAAAAAATTGAAAATGCATTTTTTCTAACCTAGTATGTCATAATAAACCATATAAAAAATAAATGCAATACCTCAAAACATCTTCTAAGGCCAATTCAGAAAATAGTAGTCGTTGACCGAGGGTAATAAGGCGTCGTTTCAGTATATGCACAATAATGCGTATGAAAAATCACGTCATAGGTTCTCGATACCCAGTTTTTTTCTACAAGTAATTCTTCTTTTTATTTCTCGTTATTTACTATTATTTCTTCTTTAAAACATTGATATATAAAATAGAAATCTATACATATACGTAATAAAATCGTACACTTTGTCTGTTTGTTTTTGGTTTGTGCAAGAATCAATTAAAAGCCACTCATTCTATTCAAAATCAAATTACTGAAACACAAGAAGCTTTATTTGATGCACAACATATGATTTATTTCATCAAAATTGACCAACAAAATATTATTTTATTTATAATTTATAAAATTTAAAATGCGCTTCTTCTTACAAATTTGCTAATAAACCTTTCTAAAATTACATGAGCTAAATCACTACATTTTATCACTTCTTAAACCACTTCACATATAATCTTCTATAATTCTATAAATCTTATATTGTTTTAGATTCGGGCGAGATAACGTTACAAACAAATGCACAAAAGCTTTTTGAATGTAAAACGAAGTTTGCCGGGCCAACTAGATAATTAATATAATGACCCCAGGGACAACGATTTTTCATTTATTTAATTTAAATCTGAACACAGATTGCATACCACAACAATATCCTTATACGAGTACAGAAATTCAATTAAGTACTCTTTAATACATAAACAAATGATTAAAGATTTCCGAGAACTTGTGTACCAGATTATTCATATTTGTCAGCTTCACGTGATCGAACTGAACACAATCCGTTTGTTTGACTTTTGGCTTATTTTTATTTAAAAAACATTAATAAAAGAAACAAAAACAAAATCAACAAAATTATCTCATTTGAGATTATTAAACAGCAAATTCATTAAAGCATTTTGCTGTATGTACTTCACATCTGTATGGATGTGAGTGTATGTGCATGTGATTCTGTGAGATTGTGTCAGATTGCTCAGTATGACATGGATGGCGTAATGTGGCTCCTCTATGCCTGCGATCATTTTGACATATGAGTTGGAAATTTTATTTTATTTTATTTAATTTTTTTTTTTTTTTTTTTTTTTTTTTTTTGGTGTTCAAGGGACAATGTTACGGCGGCAACTGTCAACTGAGTGACATGTATGTACATATGTACAAAAAGAGCCACAAAAAGAGCCAAGAATCAAGTTTAATAAATTACAATACTTATTTAGTTTAAATGCAACATTAAGTGAATATGAGTGAATGTGACTGAGTATTTAGTCTCGTCTAGTCTAGTCTAAAGTGATTTTTCTGTGTGGCAGGCATTTTACAAGGTGCCAACAATAATGGCAATTGTCAGCAATAAAACTAACATTCAATAAAAACATAACAGAATATTGACCTAAACTTTAATACCTTTCTTCATATCTTATCAGATAAATTAGGTAATACAGAAACTATAATTTTTAAAAGACTTCTTTATAGCAACTTTAACAATTGAAATGTGTTCGATCAAGATCTTTTAGAAAAAATACTAATTTAGTGTAATTATTTTATTTTATTGTAACTTAATTCAAAAATTATTGTTTGACAAAATGATTTGAAAAAATGCCTCTAAGCTTTACATGCAAAATTTGATCCAACAATTTCGACCGATTCTGTTGGTAGATTTTGATTAAATAAACGCTATAATTCGATTTTAAATTCAATGAGTGACTTTTATGTGATGCGCGCACAAACACTTTCAATCTACGATTTTGTTATAAGTATAGATGTATGAATAGTTTATTTCAAAACAATTAAAGAAGTTTCATTTAAATATCTTAATAAATGCAAATAAATTTTCATATAGAAACTTACAAATACACAAAAGTATATGAGGCATATAAGAATAAATATCAATTATATGACCGTTTAAAATATATTTTTGGATATGTTGTGTTGTGAATTGTCATTTAAAATAGTTTTCTGAAGTTTCATTGTAAGATTTTAAGAAAAAAAAAACTCTCAAAAAGTGGTTTTACTACAATAAACTTACATTTATGGGTGCTATATCAATTATATGTGAGATTGGTCAAATGTTTGAATGTGCTTGGAGAATTATCATTCAAATTGTTGTCAAACGCTCTAACTAGAAAAATAATATAGATTAGTATACGAGTAGTATTGAGACTACTTCTTCTAGTAATCTGTATTTCTAACATATTTCAATTGAAATATTAAATAACTGAGAAACTATTTTGTATGGAAAATGGACATAGAAAGTCAGATGGATGAGGGTCATTCTATTGTCCTTCACAAGTTGATGGGATGGGATCTCCACAATTCATGGTTATATGCAAACTTCAAGATATAGTGAACATGCCTGTTCAGAATGAAATGTGCAAAAAATATAATATTATTTAACAACAAAAACGAATAAGCAAAAAAAAAAAAAAAAAATCTATAAAATTTTGATGAATTTGTTTTTATTTTTAGGCGCCGTACACTCGTTGCACACACACACACACACACACACACACACACACATACACATACACTCACACATACTTATGTATTAATAGATCGCGACAAGAAATAAATTTAAAACGTTTTACAAAAGTCAAGAATTTTAATGGTCATTTAGATAAAAATTAAATGATTATTTACATACATTTTTATACCATGGGGGAAATTAAATTTGTTTTGTTTTATATGCTTATTGTATCATTTAAGTTTATAAAATTATATTAATTTATTATTTTATATGAGTGCAAGTAATTCACTCTCTAAGGCATCATTTATAAAATCAAATCAAAATAAAAACAATAATCATACAAATAGATTAGAATCTCAAATATAAAAACTTTATACGTATTTATATTTATACAAAATCATCATTCACAACAACACAAGTTAATTCATTCACTTACCTGCATTTTATTTATCGCTTTCCATCCATCCTCAACACCATGCACTGGCAAATACTTGGATTGTACTGGCAATAGCAATTGATCCAGAATTTCCAATGTTCCCGGTTTATATTTTATCGCTTGTAAACTCATTTTCTTTTCGTTTTATTTGTTTGTTTCTTTGTACTTTTGTTCGAAATTAAATTTATTGAAAAATCCTATGAGAAAAAAAAAGAGTACAATAAAATAAATTAATTAAGAAAATCTTTTGAACCTTTCGATAAAACAAATAACCAATAATAAAATTGTATAAGAAAATAGCAAATGCAAATGCAATGATATCGATGAATTTTTGTTTATAAATCAAAAATAAAATAAATTAAAATAAAACCCAATCAAATGAAATGAAATTAAAGCCAAAACAAACATATATTTCCTTTGTTATTGTTCTTTGCACAATATCAACAATAACAAGAAAATCAACAACAACGAAACAGAAACAACTTAGAGGGTAATCTTTATGGTAACAATCAAGTCAATTATCAATCAATTTGCCCATCGTTGTCGACTTTTCGAAAAAGTCGCGCGATTAAGATACTAGAAACTCGTGCTTACGCGACAAAATCACGAGAAATGTTTATTTTTATAAAAAAAAAAAAAAAAAATAAGAAATAATCGATCGGCAAACGACACTTGGATAAGGTAAGAAGACAGTCAAACAAAGAAACGATCTGAACTGAACCGATCCGTCCATTCATTCATTTAGATATTCAAAAGAGTAAAATGAATCGATTTGATTTGATGAAACTGATGGCAACAACTAAACATGCAAACTTACACTTTACAATCAGTTAGTGAGTCAATCAGTCAGTCAATCAGTCAGTTAGAGAGTCAATTCGACATTATTCAATAATCCGAATGTGTGAACATTTAATGCATAATCGAAGCAAATGACAGAAATTATTGCACTGGCGTTTCTGATGATAGCCGTGATTACACCCTTGTAACGTCGTCTACGTCTCCGCCAATTTCGGCAACAAACACAGAACAGATGACTCTATCAATGTCCGACACGGAACTTATGCCAGAAATGTCTTTATTAATCAAATTTAATAAATCGTTTCTTCTTTTTTTCTTTCTCACTCTCTCTCTCTCTTATGGTTTCAGTATATTAGTATTTTCTGGCAATGATTAACAGAATCCGAGGACCGACAACTGCTTTGATGAATGTTTAAAGTGCAACTGAACTGAGAAAAATTTAAACATGTTTATATTAATACGTTAAATGAAATAGACCGCAACATCGAAATGTTCTCCTTAGACTAAATGACATTGAGAGCAGAGTGTGGCATCTCTGTTTGTTTAGAATATGAAGTGTATATGATTATGATGATGATGATGATCAAGACACTGGCAAAAGCTTTGGTGAGACGCTGAAATGAAATTAAAGAGGAAACACCTTTGAATTTCTTTCGTTACTAGGGCCTAGGAAGTAAAAGTCTTTAGCAGTACATTGTATGTAGTAGTAGTACTGATAGTGATAGTGATAGTAATGGGGCAGATAAGCAATACCATGTAATGAGTGTCGTGCTCTGAGCGATAAGCCAACGACGATACAAGAGAGCGCAATCAAAAGCATTTCAATTAGACACGGTAAACAAATGAAAGGCAGACAATACAATTAATTCATGTTGGCATCACTTGGACAGTTCTTTGCCACCACAATCATTTCTCGTAATTATTTTATTCAACTTGATTATGATGACGATGATGGTGATGGTGATGATGATGATGATGAAAATCTAAGTTCTTCGCTTTGAACTGTTTGAGGTAATGATGTAGGCCGGATGAATGTTGATATCGCTCTACCGAAACAACCGCAATGTTGACAGCTTTATGACATCGCGTTTTAAATCCCTTCATACGTTCTTATCTTGAATAACTACAATACATATGTATATAAATATATGTATTGTGTGGTATTGATGTTGATGGCAGCTACTTGTACGGTTGACAACATCAACATCCACAACAACAGCAACAGCAACAACAAGAACAACAACAACAACAACACTACACACAATATGAACAGAAATAATTTTATGATATTAATTTTTGGTGTGGATGATGTCGAAGTTGTCGTTGTTGTTGTCTGGTTCAGTGCCAAATTAATGTAATGCAACTAATAGCATTTGTATTAATTTTTCGTTGCCACCACAGTCCATCATCGCCATCATCATCCTCTTCCTCATTTGATGTTGTTGTTCTTATTGTTAATGTAAAATGTTAAAATTTTTGTTTGAATTTGCTTAGCCGCTTTTTGCTGATGTTGTCAATGTTTTCTTCAAGAGCATATAAAGTATTATTGTTGCCGATTTTGCGTACATTGCCGAAATCAACTGGTGGTTGCTCCTTTGCTTTGCTCTGTTTTTACAGACTTTGACGTTGGCAACAATCAAAAACGTGCTCTGTAGCCGGCGTAATGCAAATATTTTCAATATATATTATCAAATGATGATATTATATATAAATTACCATAATCCTTTTAACATATGTTACGAAACAGAGTAAAAAAATATCTTTAGTTGTACACAATAAACACAGTCGTAGTAGACACACTTACTTAAGAACAGTTTTATTTGCTTGGCTTTGTAGGAGAATGCAATAAATTATCACTTGAGTTTGAGACAGGAGAACTATAAACCGAGATTATAGTACTTTATGCCGGATTTCTCAACGGGTTTATTTCACAATAATCTCATATCGATCGCGCTATACCCGGCACAAAAATTCTTTCTTTTATTGAAACTTCCATCCGCACATTGCTCCAACATGTGAATGGTAATTTAAAGAATGGTCATGTGCCGCATGAAATATTTGCCAAGAAATATATAAAAAGGGTATACTTATTTGAAAGAAAACTAATATGGCAAGGCTAGAAGAGAACAAAGCGAATCAGTGGCAACTTCACAACGAAATAGTATTGATTTTCGGAAAATTGCAAATTGCAACGAATAGGCAGAAGTGTTATAAAAACAATAATTTGATATGTTTGCATACGAAAATGTGAAACAAAAAATACTCAATATTATTAAATTTGAATTTGCCATACATTGAAAGTTCTTCATAATAAATACAAATTACTCAACTCAATTCATTAAACATGTACTTAAATATGAAATGTTCAATTGTGAATATCTCAGATATTGGTGAAATTTAATCGACATAGAACAATCAAAAAAATAATTAAAAAAGCATTTGTTTTTTTGTTCACTAAATGCAATGATTAATGCACAAAATATAAAAAATATATACATGTATTAAATATATATAATATAATATATTACATTTATTAATCCCTCATATCGGAACCAAAAATAAATGTTCAACATCAAACAGTTCCGAACGGAAACCTTTGATTCCAGTTCTTGAGAGTTGAGTTGCATTTTTTCTGTAACCAGGGCTGCATTGTTATATGCTGTTATTAACACTAAATTTCATATTTGGAGTGTTGCAATGCACTGCACTATAAACACAAAATAAAACAAGAAAGAAAAATCAGCCAAACAATAATTAAATTAAGAAATCACATAACACACACACACAAATATGAAGGAAGAAGCATATCCAGATATGGACAGAGTTTGTCGTTTGTGTGTTAAAGAGGTTGGAGAATCTTTTCCAATTTTTTCGGGAAATGAAGAACCATTTTCGATACCGATGCGCCTGATGATGCTATCACTTGATGTGAAGGAAAAAGATGGTTTACCAAAGCAATTGTGCTCGGATTGTCGGTATGAGCTAGAAAAGTTTTTTGTGTTTCGAAAGCGAGGTCAAATATCAGATAATAAACTGCGCAAGCATATACGCCTGCTTAGTTTGGGAAAACAGAGCCGTGTATTTCAAAAATCAGATGACGATGAATACGATGATGATGAATTGGATTTTGAAGACTCGATTAATTTTCTAAAGGAACAAGATGAATTGAAAAATATAGATAAGGAACAGTGGAAGGAGGATTATAAACGAAAGAAGGAGGAAGAGATTCAAAAACAATTGGAAATTTTAAGCAAAAAACTGAAAAAGGATTATGAGGCTGCTCTGCGGGCAGAGGTTATACAAACCGTACGCCAAGAACTTCGCAATGAATTACGAGAAGATGTCCGAAACGAATTGCGGTCGGAGATTGCAGCTGAGTTACGTGAGGAACTACAAAACGACTTAAAAGAACAATGCCGCAAGGAAGAAATCGGCGCAATAATCGGTGAACTAGAAGTATTTCTCAGCGCAAAAAAAGGAATTAAAGAGAATATTAGCAACAGGCCGAGTGTTATTAAGGAGGCAGAAAAAGTTGATACAGTTGAAGAGGAGCCCCAGCAAAGAATAACCCGTAAAAGAAGAAAGATTATGAAAGCTAATGAAAGTGCAGTTCATGCAGAGGAAAGAATTGAAGGATTTACTATTACCACAGTAGCAGTGGAGGAAGGTGATGAATATGCAACAATGACGGCTGAGCGCATTTATGATGAGTTTAAAGGCTGTACGCGGTCATCGCGGGAGTCTGGGGAAGCAAACAACTTTATTGTATGTCGCGACATTAACATGAAAAAATCCACTGGTACTGAAGACGAACAACTAACAGATAAATTTGGTCGTATAATAGACAGCGAAACTTTCTCGATCGAATCTGAAGACAAAAGGATAACATCCTATAAAAGTATGTATATTTTAAGCAAAATCGGAAACATTTTAATAAAAAATCTACTTTCAGTTGAGGAAAATGGTGATATACAATTCTGTACTAAGACGAAAAATCAAAGCGTTGTTGCCAAAGATATTAAAGAATACAATGACTCGAATGTTGTGTTTCTCGAAATTGATGATAACATGGTGCAATTGGTCAATATGGAAGGCGATGGTTTGTACTTGAACAGCAAAAATGGATCTGAAACTGCTGAAACAGTTGAAAATGACGAGTCTCTACCCGAAAATAATGAATCTGGTGCAAATTTCAAGCAATTAAAAAATGACAGCAGTAGCAGCACCAATATTAGAACGAAAACTGTATTAATGATTGGCTCAAACGATGTTAATAACGATAATACAAGCAATTTAAAATCTATTGAGCCGCAACGTACCACGGGAACGGCAAAGACCTTTGCCTGTGAATTGTGTCCGATTGTTTTCTCCACACTAACTTCGTTTAAAAGACATCAACGATCACATGAAAGGGTTAAAGAGAAGGGTATACATTACCAATGTCCTGTATGCAAATTATATTTGTCCTGCTCGAGTGCACTAAAGCGTCACGTCTTAATTCATACCGGTGAACGGCCATTCGCTTGTGCTGAATGTGGTAAAACTTTCGTTCAGCGTGAAATACTAAAACGACATATGGATACACACACGGGCGTTAAAAATTTCGAATGTCCAGAGTGCAAGCAGCGTTTTGCACAAAAAATCAATCTGCGCACGCATATGAGCAAAATGCATATGGAAGAACCCATAATATATCCTTGTGATTTGTGCAGTAAACAATTTACACATGCATCCGGTTTGAGCCGCCATCTAACATCACATGCGGGCATAACATATCAATGCAAGCATTGCAATCGACAATTCTCTGATCGATCGTCAATCAAACGCCATATACACGCTAAACACAGATTCGAGGGGAATATCGAAGATTCTTTTAAATCAGAATCGACGGTAATACAGTAAACAAAAAATCATTTTGCCAGACTACACGTACATACTATACATATAAGAAGTTCCATTACTTACCATATACATACAAGTAAGTCATAATTATTATACTGTAATAAAAAAAAGGTAACAATAATTATTCTAAAACACTTTAAAATGTTTAAAATGAAGGAGTAATAATAATAATATAACTAGATGTGCCCCCAAACGTTGCTGTGGCTCAGACTGGACAAAGACTATTTTAAACATTATAGACTGGACAACTCTCTCACGAAATTGTGTCTTCTCATTTTTAGTACAATTAAATCGTTTCCAGAGACCACGAATTGTTCAATTTATATGTTTAATAGTGTATGGTCTTGAAGTGTAAAAGAAAAGAGAAAGTGGGTTTTTGTGAGCCACTGTTCATTCATCCCAAACAATTAGTTTGCATTCCTGCAATATTTTTCCCATGTTGAATGACTTTGAAATATTGCACATTGAAGCTTCAATGAATTGTATATTCAATGGCTATTTCAAAGCGAAATGAGCAGGTCTTCCACATTGTAACAGTATCGAATATATCACGGACAATGCAAGAGATAAAGCTATATGAGTCATTTTTAGAATCGAATTACAGTCAGAATCAATTTAATTAGGAACGTTTTACCAGTTCCTTCTGGTACATCCAAGAAGAAGTGTTTCAGCCCCATTATTGACAGTTTCTGTTATTATTTAATCGTAAATGCGTTTTCGATCAAACGAAGCAGCAGATCGATTCGGTAATGGCATTTCCAAATAGCTGAGAATATTAATTGCGATTTCTTGACGAAAATCTGCTGACAATCTTCAATGTTAGACCGGGTACATGTACTAAGAGAGTGAGAAGAAACATTATTCTTGATTGGAATGTACGGTATATAGTCCGTGTCCGTAGTTTGCATCATTAAAACGATTCTTACTCGCAATTCAATTGTTTTAGTTAAGCACTTCCGTAAATAGTAGTGTTTTTCCAAACAAAGTTAGATCCTCAACCCTTCAAATATTATTTTAGTTTTGATCCCAAGTCATTGCCTGATTGTTGGCAACTCTCCACTCTTAATAACCCCGAATTATTCCTCACAAGACATCGTCAATTACATAAGATAAGATACCAGATGATTTCAGAAGACTGTACATTATACATTGTATGAGGCTTCGCCTAGGTAATTACAAACTATCCTATGGCCACTTGTGCTTCACCATCACCACTTGACCCTTTTTGTTCCTGCATTGAAAGCTCAAGTCTGAATCATTTTCTTTTTTGAATGCTCAAAAACCCAACAAATACTTAATTTATGCTTCTCAAACATAAATCCCCTTTCCATTGTTTTAAATCCTACGACACATGATATGGCAATTCTTAAGAAAATCAATTCTTTACAATCTAATATTATATTCTGTCAATCAATGTATTTCTTACGAAAAATCCAAAAACCTCATAAACTCAACAAATTATAAAGTCGTTTTCGTGAACGACATTAATCGTTGCACCTCATAACTCACACAAATCTGCCGTTCTCGTATTCAGAAACTACCAGTTGA
Source organism: Amiota mariae (assembly GCA_035041805.1). Taxonomy (NCBI): domain Eukaryota; kingdom Metazoa; phylum Arthropoda; class Insecta; order Diptera; family Drosophilidae; genus Amiota; species Amiota mariae. The sequence continues at coordinate 1,749,343 of JAWNKV010000707.1, read as the reverse complement.
ATTTAAACAAACAGTTGAAAATGCCAAAACCACTGAAAAAAGTTAATATATTGAAAAAAAATGCACAAATTGCAATAAATTTTGTATTATTCGATCGTCTATTTACTGTAAATCAAATATAATTGAATAGCAACTGCTATTGGGTGCAATGCATTTTCTTCGATTACCTATTCTAATTTTCTTCTGTAACATGATAAATGAAATGAATGGAGATACGTATAAGTATTCTAATATTGTATTTTACATACCATCAGTTGATTTAATCAATTTTTTTCAAGCTACTGCGGAGGATTGTAGGGGCGCAGTGGTTTGTCCGGAACTCGGTTATCCACCGAGACCTGCAGGTTCCAATGATTAAGGAAGAAATCGTCAAGCTCAGTAACAGATACTTTATTAGGTTGGAGGCCCATGTCAACCACCTGCACCTGTTGCAAGTAAAGAAAATAGCATAAAAAAAAAAATGTTTTTTCACTTGTTTTCGGCATTTTCAAGTGTTTGTTTTTATTTTGTTTCAGTTCTGATCGCCAGAGTTGCCTATTCGAAATAAATGCATACTTTATGAGTTGAGGTTTGTGCGTATCAATAGACTCAACAATGTAAGAGATCGCACAATTTATTTATTTTTTTTTGTTGTATGGAGTAACTGTCAGTTACTTTATGAGCTCAACATTTGTTGAGGTTTGTGCGTATTCGTGAAGACCCATAATAATAATATATAAATTAATATCGTAATAATATATTATATGTATACGTAGCTTTTTGTATTAATTTTTAATTGTCTTAATATATTATTCTAATATTTTTGTATAAATAGTTTTTTGAGCTGAAGGTCTTTGTGGCTATTGCTCAGAAAATATGTAAGTTTTAATTATAATTAATGTTTTAAAATAAATAAATAAATAAATGCATACATATGTATATATGAAAATTCGACTGTATTATTTATACAGATATATAGCAAAATATTCATAAGTCCAACTCTTAAAAGCGACAATCGTCATTTTCTTATTTGTGACATTATGACATGTATTTTGCGAAAAAGGTAACGCTTGGTTAGACTTCGTAAAGGAACAAAATAATTTCTCCGTCTACGATCTTTACAAAACAGTTGTCTGTCGGAATTGCTTTATTTTCGTTGATTGAAAATCATAAATATATTTATATATTTAGTTATATATAAAATTAATTTTATTTTTTAAACTTCATAAAATTGCAGTAGCTTTCATTGATAAAGAATTTCGCTTTCTGATGAAATGTTATTATTTATACAAGAAAAGCGTAACAAAAACTAAATCGAAGTTTGATAAACACTTCGGCATTTCGGCTCCTCCGATTTCAAATGAGAAACATTGGTTCAGGCAAGAGCATCATTGAGGCCAATCGTTTAGGACGCCCAAAAAAATGTTACTGCTGTGGCAAATTTTACAGAAGTCGAGGAAATGAATTCGGCTAATCCTAGAATTACAACGCGTAATATTACAAATGTAATTGGTGCAGCACATAGCCTATCATTGATATAGTGGTAAAAGATTTACATTTGAAGAAGTCATTATCCAAATGTGTACCAAGTGCTTTGACACTGAACCCAAATAGTGAACGCGTGGAAAATGCAAAAGATTACTTGTATGCATTAAGCACAAATCCAGAATTGCTTCAAGAAAAATGTGTGAACATGGATGAAATACGGTTAAATTATAATCCAACAAATGACCAACCAGAGAGAGTGAAACCGAAAACATCTCAATATCATTGCAGCTATATAAGCGAAAAGAGCAACGGTGAATTTCAATCTTATTGTATTTCAATGGAGCCAATCTTTTAATGAACTCCGAACTGTATAAATCAAGTCATCGTCATTGATTTACTTGAAATCCAAGCTGTTGTAACATATAAAAATGTTATCCCTAAATGTATGCCTAACTTTTTTATTTATAGAGATTTTAATTAAAAAATGTCATTTAAATTTCCAACTTTTTCGGTGAATTTCACTATCGAAGTAGAATCTTAAAAGAAGCATTAATAAAAAAACATGAAACTACACTTATATAAATAATATAATAAATATAAAACTGTAAATTGGCAGACTACCCTGGTCGCATCTATTGAAAGCGAAGAATTTTTACAATAAATTTCATCATTTTATTATTATTAAAACCCTGGCACCCACATTGGAGGCTCATGATATTTGGAGTGAGCTGGTTGAGTCAAACCTAAAAAATTTCTATAAAGCATGGACATCGTGTGATTTTAGCACCTTGTGCTTATTAAATCTTAAACCCGCAAAGTTCTCACCAGAGGAAGATGATGTTCTACCATATTGTTCCATGTGGTTCATTGGTTTGGAAGTTCTACTTGAACACAACGAATGTTATGACCATCTACCTACTATATCCGAATATTTTCGGAATCAATTGAGAAAATTAGCATGGTCAAAGAAGATTTTGAATGCTCGCATAGATGTCAATGCGTTTTTTTTTTTTTTTTTTTAACATCTTCACTTTTCACAGAAGCCTTGAAGACAAGAAGATCGATGAAATTAACTTAAGACATAACTTGTACGAGTATGTTAAAGGAGAAATAACTTCAGAATACTTCGACGTTGATATAGACGAATACATATTTTTTTAATAATTTATTTTTATAAAAATAATAATATGTTAATATGCTTAGTTTTAAATTACAATAATAAATTGTTTTACTTATAAATATAAAATTTTAATCTTTTGGTCATTTGAATCTTTCTATGTGTAGTATAATCACTAAACTGAACGGATTTTGATACGGGTTTCACTGTCATTAAGAGAATTTTTCATTTTAGTGTGAGCAAAAGAACCGATTTAGTCATCCAATAAAAAATAAAATAAACCACTAAAAAGAAAATTAACTATGGCTATGCCGAAGTTGTAATACTCTTCACGTACCTTTTATATCTTCTGATTATTGTTCTAAGTTCATGTTTTTTATGGGTGGTCCGAGGTTCATAAAATTTATATGGTTGATGGATGTGGCTCAGACACTTATAGTGTCCAAATTTCAAGTCGATAGTACAAAAAAGTTTTTCTAATAACAAATGAACTTGGATCTAAGGTTTGTATGGGAGGTATTTCAACAAATGTACCGCGTATGGAAAAAAGAAAGATTCATGCAAAATTTCAGCTCTTTATCTCAAAAACTGTGGGACTGGGTTACATTTATATAGACAGACAGACATGGCTAAATCAACTCGTCTCGTCGCGCTGATCAAGAATATATACACTTGTGAGGTAATGTTCTGAGAAAAATGTAACACGCCCATTTTTAATTATTGCTTTCTAAAGAAATTTGCAAAAGATTTAGTAATTAATCTCCTAAATATTCAATTTGGTATGTGCTATATGTAATTTAATTATATTTATAATATATTTCAAAAAAATAATTAGTGAATTTGAGATAATTCATAATTACTAATTAGATCTAACTGAAAATTCAATTATGTGTTTTATTATTTTATGAGAAGTCAATATATAATTAGTGAATTCCAGATAACAAATAATTTAGTGAAATTTAAATTTCATTAGAAATCATTAACTTACATTGCGTTCATTGCGCAAAAAGGTTTAGGACTGGTAATATTCTTTGGTATAAATAGAAGAGCTGGATGAATGTTGAAGTTAAAAGCAATTTTGCAATCAAAGAGTTAATACAAACTTGTATCTTTGCAAATACAATATCATTGAAATATTTAAGAAAAATCAATTTATTTGAAAATTAAAATACCATCCAAAATGACAAAACATTTCCGTGACTTATTTCCGATAAAGTCAAGAAGTAACAGATTTGGTGTAAAAGTACAGACATATTATGAACGATCGAAAAAACTTGTAGCCGAGCTCCGGGCCCGAGACAGTTATGAAACATTGGCCAGAGAAAAACAAAGGAGTCTTGCCTTATGGCAGCTGGATGAACTTGCACAAAATTGGATCAAAGACATTGGAGTAATTCGAGGATTGTGCGACTTTGAGGCTCAGCAATTGTGTGGCAAACTCTATACTTATGGATCTTATCGTCTTAATGTACACGATCCAGAGACAGTAATGGATACGATTATCATTGTACCAAATATTATTCAGCGCAATGATTTTTTTAATCTGTTCTATCAATTACTGAGGATTCAGCCAGAAATCACCAAATGCCGTTTGTTCAACGAAGATAAGTTCCACAGCATAAAGATGGAATTCAACGGATTCGGTATAAATTTGACTATGGTGCGATTGGCATGTGAGAAGATACCAGATGACTTCGATCCCGATAATATTGGATTACATCTACTTGATGAGTATTCGATACGCAGTATTAATGGGCTTCAAGTTACAAATGCAATAATTAAACTTGTACCGAAATATAAGTCGTTCACCGTGACATTGCGTGCAATCAGAATGTGGGCAAGAAGTAAGTATGAAATAAATTATTTCTGTTTTGATATATTTTTATTAACTAAATTATTATTTATTTATTCCAGATTGCCTTATTTACTCCCAGACTCATGGTTTCATCCGTGGTGGCGCCCTAACTATTCTCGTCGCAAATATATGTCGTATGTTTCCTGATGCAGCACCGTCGAAGTTGGTTTATGAATTTTTCCATTATTATTCAGGCACAGATTGGAGAACTCCTGTTGTACTGAAAAGTGTCAGGGACTTAAAATTGGGATTACCCATGTGGAATCCAGGAAACCGCCAACAACTCTACCCTGTGATTACCCCTGTCTATCCACAACAAAACTTAAATCAAGATATTTGTTTTCAGGCCGCAATGTTGTTAAGAGAAGAACTCGACAAAGCCACCAATATAATCAGCAAAATACAGAATGGTAAACTATACTGGTCGCATTTATTGAAAGCGGAAAATTTTTTCAATAAATTTAATCATTTTATTGTAATTAAAACCCTGGCACCCACATTGGAGGTTCATGATATTTGGAGTGAGCTGGTTGAGTCAAACTTAAACATTTTCTTTAAAGCATGGACAGACTGTGATTTTAGCACCTTGTGCTCATTAAATCCTAAATCCGTAAAGTTCTCACCAAAGGATAATGGTGATCTACCGTATTGTTCAAGGTGGTACATTGGTGTGGATGTTCTACTTGAACACAACGAATGTTATGGCCATCTACCTACTATCTCCGAATATTTTCGGAATCAATTGATAAGATTAGCATGGTCAAAGCATATTTTTGATGATCGCATGGATGTCAAGACGCTTGTTTTGAACGATTTCACTTTGCACAGAAGCCCTGAAGAAAAGATGATCGATGAAACTAATTCAAGACATAACTTGTATGTTAAAGGAAAAATAACTTCGCCTGCAATGTCAGAATACTTCAAAGTTGATGAAGACGAATGCATACATTTTTAATAATTAATTTTAATAATAATAATAATATGTTAATAGGCTAAGTTTTAAATTACAATAATAAATTATTTTACTTATAAATCTAAAATTATAATCTTTTTGTCATTTGAATCTTATTATGTTTAGTATGATCTTTATAATCTATCTATCAAACTACCATATACACGTATCTATACATAGTATATACAATATGAAAGTCGAAATTCCTGTTTATTCCGATGCGCACAACTTCTACAACACTGAACGGATTTTGATACAGTTTTCACTGTCATTAAGAGAATTTTCACACTAATGTGAACAAGAGAACCGTACCTTTTATATCTTCTGATTATTATTCTAAGTTCATTTTTTGTATGGGTGGTACCTTCCTGGTGGTCTGACGGCCTAACATTTTATATGTTTGGTGGATATGGGTCAGACGCTTATAGTGTCGAAATTTCAAGTCGGTAGTACAAAAAAGTTTTTCTAATAAGAACATGAATTTGGATGCCGTTTTGTATGGGTCTTACCCCCTAGTGGTCCGATTAGGCTGATTCCGACACCGTATGATACAAAGAAAGCTATATAGCTAAATAACTGAGGTACTAGTTTGCATACATACAGACAGACATATGGACGTGAAGAGTATAATTACTATATAACTAGCATTCTAAAGTGATTTACATTTTATATTGATATGTTATATAAATACAAAGTAGTAAAATTACAGTTTCGTATTCGACAGATGTGCAAAATCTTGCATTTTTCTATCGATAGCAAGTTCCCCCATTGTTTAATATCGGCTAATATTTTTGAGAAGATTAGTTAGTAACAGCATTAATATCATTAATTTTTGTGTAAATTATTGCGTCGTCGCCATATACTGATAATTAATTTAATTTAAAATTAACTAAAATGATTCGAGAACAGCCACAAAAAGAAGCGGGAAAGCCCAAATAAAAGCGTATTGAAAAAAATATCAGAAAGTATGAAAAATTTTTGTGTGATGATTCTAAATATGGAAATAACATACACTTCGTATGCTTTCTTATGGGGGAGAAAAAAATGTGAGATTAATTAACCACTATAGGACGTGTTATTCTAATCAAATCAAGAGATTAAAAATAAAGAAAAAATACAAAAAAACTAACTTTGGCTATGCCGAAGTTGTAATACTCTTCACGCCCCTGCTAGTAGTCCGAGGGTCTTTAGTTAGTTACTCTAGTTTATAAAGTTGGTGGGTATAGATCAGGCACTTATATTGTCCAAATTTCAGTTCCATAGTACAAAACAAAAAAGTTTTTCTAATAAGAACTTTCGTTTGGATCCCGGTTTGTATGGGTGGTACCTCTCCTATTGGTCCGATTCGGTTGATTCCGACAGATGTACTGCGTATGGTAAAAAGCTCAGTGTAACCAAGTGCACATCGAGATATCGCTTCGTGGAACAGTGAAACCGTTCAGTTTACTGGGGGTTGAAATTCTTTAAGGTAAAGGTAAAAGTTGTTGGACTGACCATTTTGCATCGTTGATCACAATTTTGCATTGTTTAGCCATGAAAAGGTGATCTTGCAGATGCTGTAATGCAATGACGTAGTTTTCAATTGCAACTATCGCTGTGTCAACTGCATATGTTGCAACCTTAACACTATATCCTACTGCCATGTCAGCAATATACTTATATGTATGGTGTAGGATGGGGCAAAGTTCGCTTCTTTGGTATATTCCACTATTAATGAAACACAATTTTGAATTTTCATTCGATTGTTGAACATATGTGGAAGTGGTGTTCAGTGAGTAAGATTTAAGAAGCAGTAGTATGATGCTGGAAGCCATTTCTTAATTACTCTATGGTTCCATGTCCTCTTCTTAGCCCAAACTTATGTTTAGGAATGATACTAAAGTCGTCCAGCAAAGGACCAGTAAACTTATCGAACAGTACAATATCGTAAAATTCGCAAGTTGTTTTGGTTTTAATATCATAATTACCTCAACGCCCTTCCATTGTCCTAGGTAGTGACGTTAGCGGGAATATTGAATATATATGCATGTATACATATATCTGTGTCAACAAGTCAGAGTAGCTTATGTCGAAAATTGAGTGAATTGAGTTAGAACGCTATTATTATTAACCGCTTCAATACACGTATTTTGGCTAAAAAAAAATTCTAAAAATATGGTATAGAATCATAGTTATATATAGTTTACCCTGACCACTAGAAATTCGTACACCCACCTACGATTTTTTCACAAATCCAATTTTCAAACTCTTTTAAACAATTATTGTAATAAATAAACTAAATAAAATTTATGCTTGTTAGAAAGGTTGTGAAATCTACTTTTATAAAAATATTTTACAAAATTTATTTAGCATGTATTTTATTTTTTATAATTTTTTTTGTGTAGCAACTTATAAATATGAAATGAAACCAAACAGAAATTACTTTGCACAAAATGGGTAATATCTCAAAACAACGATTTTCGATATAAGCTACTCTGACTTGTTGACACAGATATGTAAGTAGTCTGATGCAGTTTAGAGGAGATAGCAGTTTAAACAATGAGAAAATAAACTTTAATTTAAATGATTGGATCCATCTTTTTGTGCAAATTATCAAATCAACAACTCAAGAACTGAATGAATAGTTCTAATAGGAGGAGAATGGCTTGATGTATATGAAAACTTGAAAAATTCCCACCGAATTTCAGACTTTATTTTTATTAGTTAAGCAATCATTTATTTAACTCATTAATAAGTAAGTATGTACATAAGTAAGTAGTTATTATGATAAGGATAAATAATACCTTTTTAAATCAAATATTATTCAGACTTCATACATAAGTATGTATGTACATTAGTACCTAAATACATGCATACAAATATACATATGTAAGTATGTATTTGTACTTGTTGAATGTCATTCATTTTTACTGTGAAAAAGATACTGTTAAGTGTAATAGTATACCTAAATACAAGTTAAAAATGCTCTAAAAAGCGATCTAATCATTTATAATTGTTAGCAAGAATTGTTGTTTCTTTTTTCTCTATTTGTTGTTATCATCGAAACTTTGTCGAACTACTCGTACTTAAGTGAAAGAAGAAAAAACTTCAAAAGAGTTCACATGCTTGCTTCAGTTAAACTGTTTACCCTGATACACTACCAAATTTGTTGTATTTAGATCATACGACTAATACTTACCATCTAACCATCTTATTATATAGCGTATACGAATTACATACCAAAGTGAATATGAAGTTTAGTGAAATATCCCGCATTGAATGTGTTAACTAACTTTGTTTTATTAGTTCACATCTGTGGATCTTCCTACGTAAAACTAACCAACCTAAAGAAATAGGAGTAAAATAAACGAACACGAAACAAAATCACTATGACGGACGAAGTAAGTAACGCACGCGGACAAACATTCGTAGATACATTTGTACCTGGAACGAACGAAGCTACCAAAGTGTTCGCTTGCTCCTCCAATATTAAAAAGGCGGCACCCCCACACACCCTACGTATGCTCCGCACTTCAAGCTCCAAAAAAAAAAACAACAATACACACTCACTTTCACACACACAGACAAAACACAACGTGCATACAGTAGACGACGACTGACTCATGCTTTGTCGCTTTATTGTACTTCGCTCACGAACTGTTGCAGTAAGCAACTGCTCCGCTCTCGTTTTGTTTGAGTTCGTTTTAACGTTTGTTTTTTCTTTTGTATTTTGTATTCTTATTTGTATTTGTTGTTACCTTTTTTTGTGTGTTTTTAAAGATTACTCACCTTTCTTCGCGCCCGTAAGCTCTTTCCATGTTACGCCAGCGCTCTTTCGTTCGCCAGGCATATTGTTCTTCTTTGTGGTGTTTGTTGTTGTTGCTATTGATGTTGTTGGAAGCGTAACAAACGAACAACCGAACGAGTGAGCGACATAACGAACAAACGAACGAACGAACGAAGTTGCTTGCTTGGTTTCTTCTCCGTCATTGTCGTGGCTTTCGCTATGACTTAAAACGCTTCTTGGCGGTACTGGAACTTTACTTAACTTTGACTAACTTGGCTATCACAGACGCGACACAACTCGACGCAACGCAACGCGGCGCTCTTCTGCATTTTGTACTCAAACGCCATTATGATGATGATGTATTAGTGATAAAAAAAAAATTTATCAATATGTATTAAAAAAAAAAAATAATAAAAGGAAAGAATCAAATAAACAAATTAATAATATACATTGTACATATATTTTTATATTTGTAAATTTATGTGCATGTGCGATTAGTTAGTAACTTAATAAATAGTATTTAGTAAGTACTTCATTATTGTTGTTGTTGTCGTCATTGCTGTTATTATTATTATTATTACTGTTGCTGTTATTATCAATAAACGAAATGAAGTGAACGCAAACGGTCTGTCGGGTGCACAAAAAAAAACACAACAAAAGGAAAAAAAGACAAAACAAATATACATATGTATAAATAATAAAAAAAAAACAATAAAACAAAAAATAAATAAAAATAATAAAAAGAAAGAAATGAAAAACTCTGACTAAACTCGCTCAGAGTGCTCGCATTTAAAATCTTTATTCAGCTGCGTTTCAGTCTTTAGCGAACTCGCGCCGTATGCGAAAGTGTTAAATATAAGATCGACAAATCATTTCAATTCTCAATCGAATTGAGTTCATTCAAAAGGAAAGAATAAAGGGACAAGAGTCTTAAACTCTCATTTGAAGATTTGTTATATCTTAAAAGTGCATAATTATTCATAATAAATTCAATTAAAGTTAAAATACTAACTATAAGCGATGACTGCTCACGCCGAACCGATTAATTACTTGGATAGCATTTTAAACGAAGAGGAAAAACGTTGCGAATACAATGCATCCTGGCGTAATTTCACAATCTCACGTTCCGGTCGCTTTAAAACTAAAAACAAGAAACGTGAAGCTGTCGATGGCAAAATGTTTGACGCATCGCCATCAATGCAACAATCATCCAATGAACATTGCCACTCGAAGGAACAAGATAAGGTAAAGAAAGGATCTTATACTACTTACTAACGTACTTACTTACTTAACGTACTTATTAAATAATAATAATTCAGTGCACTCCACATACATATGTATGTAGTATTAACAATATACAAATAAGTATAGCATTTATCATTCGAACGAATCATGGTCAATTTTATCATAGAAAAAAAAAATTTTTTTTGTATAAAAAACTATAAATTCGGTTCTATCGAAGATCAAATACCTTTCATAAATACAATATAACAATAAGCTTATAACAAATAAATTAAAAATGAATGTCCATAAGTTAGAAAAATATGATTGTTCCGATTTTACAATATTAAATGCCTATGTATCATGTTTTGGCTCCTCTGCCATCTTTTAGAAAAATTTGATAGAAGGTTCACATAAACAAACTTTTCCCCTTCTTCTCGCTTCACACAAATTCATCAGTGACTCACTTGCTTCAATTTTAACTTTTATTTTCTCAAATACATGTTTACCTACTTATACTTTTACTAGACTCCATGGCCCGCCAAAAGGGTTGAAACTTTGGGATTAGGGTTGACCTTTTGATATATGTATTTTTGTTTGATTTACTTAAGAATAACAATATTTTTATACAAAGACATATTTTATCTATATCTGATGATGATAGTAGGTACAAATTATTGGTTAAAAAATCGGTTAATGATATAAATTTAGTTGTCTAATTTTAAATATGCATAATTTCTCAACCCAAAATGTATGAGTTTAGAACAAAATGAAGACTCTATGCAAAATGTCAATATCTCGAGAACTACTAAGTATGATACATACTACATATAATGTGCTACTGTAAACACTATGACAAAGTCCTAATACCATCCATCACTTATCACCAAGTGTGAAGGGTATACAAAATTTACTAATATGAGATGTGATGAAATTTTCTTTGAATCATCATCTTGAATCTTATTAAATATGAACTTGAAAGTTGTAATCAAAATAAAGATCCGTTTTATTTTGATTATATACGTACATAAGTATATATATATATATATATATATATATAGTACATATTTCATAATGGGGAAAATTACTTATTTTAAACATAAAGCGGATGATTTTATTATAATTTTTTTTTCTTTCTTCTAATAAAATTTTGATAAGAACTTCATTTTTACACAAAAGCAAATGTTTTTTATAATTTTTTTTTTGTTGTTGTTTGTTGAAAATATATTTATACATGCATATTATATATTATCTATATAATTATAATACAAATGTATAAATAAACAAATATACATACATATTAGTATAAGTATAAAACTCCAAGTGCATTCTGAGAAATACTAAGTGTATGTCAATAATTCTAACATATTGACACTCTTATTTTAAGTTTTTTTTTTTTTTCTTTTTTGTGTAAAACAAAACTAAATTTTAATTTATCTAAGAATTGTTTATTTGTGTGTTTTTTTGTTATACAATAACAGAAACGACAATCTACTTATTTAAGATTGCACATTCAGAATTGTCATTCATTGTAGTTATTTTTTTATTTTTGCAAAGATAAGATTCCACCATCCATTCTAAGTTGTGTGGCTCTATTGTGTTTTAACATCTTGATAAGCTAAACAAAAAAACAAACACTTGCATTTTTTTCCATTCTATTCCAGTGTAAAAACCCTCCATAATGAGAGAAAAAGTAGTTAACAATTTGAGACATTAATAAGAAACATATTATATTCTTTCAAACTTTCAGATTTCTAATTAACCACTTTATATTTTATTAAGCAAATATATGTGTACATAGTATATCATCCTTTGTAAAAAAAAAAAAAAATAATACCACTGTCTGTATGAAAACAATTGGCAATCGAAGAGAAAATAGACCCCATATGAACTTAGGATGCAATATCTTCTCACAAAACTTGGTGTAATTTAAAAGGTTTCTAAAACCAAAGATAACAAAATTAAATCTTTAAAACTGAGGCAACTAAATAGATTAGGTCCATTATGGCCCATTGTGATACCAGCAAAGTGTTGACACGACACCCCTTAGTCCGGTGCGGAGAACCACTTGGATTCCGAAATGAGCCTAGCTATGTCCTTAATTAGTAGGAGTGATGGTTCGGTTAGGCTGGAGAGGAACATAGAGCCTAAGTGGTTCTGTCTTCTTCTAGCGAGGGATGGACACTGGCACATCAGGTGAACCACCGTCTCCTCCTCTTCTTCTGAGCCGCAGCTACGGCAAAAGTCGTTATGCGGAAGACCAACTCTTCCAGCATGTTTGCCTATGATGCAATGACCCGTTAGTACGTTTATGGTCTAACTAAATAGATAAATATGGTTAAATTGACTCAACAGGTCATGATATCACTTCACTAGATGATAATAATTTTATTATATCTGCTTAGAGTATAGAAAAGATCTATAATAAAAAAAAAAAACATCCCAACTATTCTATTATTCTTCAAAAGAAAGTATACATGAAGGTTAATTTCTAATCGACACAAAATGTTAGTAATCATTAATTATGGCTAAAATTTTCATTATAAAACAATAATAAAATTACATATATAAAAACTAAGAACAAACATATGTATGTACTTATATACATAGATTCCGATATAAATGAATATCACCTCTTTCCTTTTGCTTTGATTCCATTTTTGACATGAATGTGTACCTACTTCGTCTATTCCTCTATATGGTATATAAATACATATATCATATACGAATGTACTATAAGTATAAGTATTTTCATTGATAAAAAAAGTAAAAAAACAAAAAAAAAATATTGTATCACGTTACTTTTGACAATGTGAAGTGGTTTCTACCATATAAAGTTTGACCCAAAATGATTCAAATTCTGAATCTACATTTATTTATTATTTTTATGATTAGCCCATTAGTGTTTGAGATACCTAACTGAAATACTTATATATAAAGTGTCTTTTGTTCCGAAAATAAGAGACAAGCGATACTGCAGTATTTAAGTATCTGTATACATTCTACAAAGGAATAAAAAGTTTAACAATTGAGTGTGAGAGAGACCTTGATCAATTAGTTTATGATTTCTTGACATTATCGTTGTTGATTGATAGTGAAATAAAATATTGTACTACATACAAGTATATCATACTTAAAGAAACCATAAAATGCAATAAAAAGAAATCTTTCGTTATCTTTCATTATTCGTATTCGTATTTTGATATAAGACGCAATTCGCAATTCGAAATTAACCTTTTTTTTAATGAATTCGTCTGCGGGCCATATAAAATTACAAATCCTGACCAGATAAATATGGTATCGTTCATACAATAAGTACGTAAACCAGAGGACAAACTCACACACAGTTCAATGGCCAACTTGGTCAAAAAAGAGAGACAATCATCAATTACAACAAAAAGATATCGGTTTTATTTTTTTATTACTTGTCGTAACTCGTATTAACGTCTTTGGAGGAAAAAAAAAAAAAAAAAAATATTACAAAAAAAAGGGGGGCGTCATGCACAAGTTTATGGATGATTGGATGGATGCTTGTGAAATTGTATTTATAACTTTTTCGCGTGTCACTTTCCTTTTGCGTAATACAAATAAAAACAAAAATAATAATAAGAACAATGATGATGACGATGACAACAAATTTGATCATTCTTTTTTTCTTTATAAATATTAAAAATAAATTTTGTTTTCTTTTTGTTTAATAAACATATTTACTTTTATATACTCTACATACGTGTGCAGTAGGGTTTTTTTGTTTGTTTTGTTTTTAAAAAATATCAGAATTTTATCAGACACAACACAACACATTTGTCAGCAGATAAATAAAAATTTGTAAATTCAAGAAATGTAAAAGGAAAAATTCAATTAAATGATGACAATTTCATGGCCATGACTCCCTCATACCAGCAAACTAATACACTTTCTCAGTGAGCTCCCTATTCAGGATGTGATCAGTGCGAATTGTACATTTTTCCATTAAACAAATTTTGTTAATTACAAATCCCATATGAAGAGATCCGAGATCAATAAAAAAAGTTAATCATTCCTTTAGTCCCATGAAAAATAAATAGGGTAGTTAAAGGTTTGCCATCGAGTGTAGAGTAGCACCCTGCACCCAGTATTTAAGGTTGTCCGGAACTTGCACCATCTGATTATCATTTATTTGAATCCATGCAAAATTATCTTGATGGCGTAACAATGAATTCCCTAGACGACTGTAAAACGGTATTGCGCCATTGCTTTTTTTGTTATCAGAAACCATCGAATTTTTACAAAGAAGGGATTATGGTTTTACCCGAAAAATTGCAAGAGTTTATCAAGAACAATGAGAATATGTGATAAAGTTGCTATGTTATATTTTTTTTTTTATTTATTATATATATACTATTTTCTTTATTTGCAACTGTCATTAGACGACAAGCAGCCAATTTTATCGTAAGAAGTAAGTCACCTTAGTAAGGGTTTGGATGAGTTAATCACTCATCCGGGATATGGAATGGGAGATCTAGTGGGTGTTGCCTTTTCAGGCTGCTGTTGTCCAACAAGTTCAATGCCAGTGATTGACATGGGTTTCCAACCTAATGAGGTGTCTGTTACTGAGCTTGACGATTTCTTCCTTAATTATTGGAATCTGCAGGTTTTGGTGTACAACCGAGTTCTGAACAAACCACTGCGCTCCTACAATCCTCCGCAGTAGCTTGGACTGAAACCTCTTGAGAATTTCCAGGTTTGAGTTGGATACAGTGGCACAAAGCTGTATACCGTAAGTCCATACCGGTTTCATTATGAACTTGCACAGTAGTAGCTTATTTCACAGATTGAGCTTCGAGTCTGACCTGAAGAGCCAACTCATTCTTAAAAGCTACAGGTCCAACATGACTCTCATTTTCTAATGCTACTTTTCCACCAACAATATTATTATTTTGTGTATGTGTAGATAAAGTTCTATAAAGAAATTATATTAATGTTTAATTTTTTTTTTATTATTATTTATTTTAATAAAATAAAATTCGATCAAAGTTCAAATTTAAGTATTTCCATTCTTTTTTTTTATCATAATCATCTCAATTATCAGCTACAACTACACACATAATCGTACATCATTGATCCATTGACGTCATTTAACCATATAGAATGAAGTAATCAAATCGAACGAATTTTGTCAATTTCGTATTTCACACATTAACACAAAACATTAACAATACAACTATGTACTATATGTCGATAACTTATACCTAAGTATATACTAAGTACATACATATATACAAACGTGTATATATAGTAAAATATGAATGAAACAAACATTAATATTCTTCATTGTCTACTTATATCCTTTATAGATCTCTGGACGTGCGTACCAACAAACTTCTGGATTGGCAGCCACAATGAACTCATCGACAAGAAGTCAACGTGATAGTAAAAAAGAAAACTATAAAAGTTTCTATGAAACAAACTTATAGTTGTGCCACAAATCAACGTTAGATTCACTGAAACACTCATGATAATGATAATGATTGATTCATATATGCATAAAAAAAAAAGAAAATAACAAAAAAGAAATACAATTTATTGTCAATGGATGGATGTGTGTACTTAGGGAGTAGTAATGAAGCGTGCATGCATGCAAGTGTTTGATTGGAAAATGGTATCATCAACCGGTCACAGCCATAGAGATACTATCACTCAATCAATCAACTGACACCATCAACACCACAACCACCACCACCACCCAGCAGGAAGACTAAAGAGACATACACTCGAGCTGATTTGAGTTGTTAGCTAATGTGAAGCTTTTCTAGATTATTTACGTTAATGCATAATGCAAAAAAAAAAAGAAAACAGAAAAGAATGACAGCCGTGTATCTACAATATATACAATATTTATGTACATACTTATGTATATCTACATACATACACGTGCTCACATATATATTATACTTATATACATGTATGTAATGTTGTCTTTATAGAATATTGGTTGGTTATAAGTTAAGTATTTAAGGCGCTTTAGATTATTATATACGCGTATTGTGAATTGCGTAACTTATTAAGTACATAAAATAAATATAATTATAATATTTTTATTAGTGTGAAGATCAATTTTGATGGATATGAAACAATGAGTTCGATTCGCACGTAATATGAGCATCTCCTTTTTTTTTTGATACGTTTAAAGTATTAGAACGTGATAAACATTTGATTTAATCTTAATATTACAGTATAGAAATATAGAGATATACTATATATATATATGTAAGTATATAGAGAGAGATAGAGTAGACATCATCAGATCAGATCTATTATTGTATGTGTATAAATAAAAATAAACATTTATAAAGTAAAAATAAATATTTATGTGATGACTAACACAGTTAAAATGTGTGTTATTTTTCTTTAATATTTCTGTCTAATTCGATATGAAAAGAATTCGTTTGTTCATTTCTCTTTTTGTGATGTGATCCTTGTGTCAATGTATGTATCCTTTAGCATAATCACGCTGTGTCAGTGTCGTTGTCATTGTTGGTCATCGGTTGTCGCAGATAGCTAACATCACGCACGCAAAATTTTGCACGACACATGGGACATGTGCATTTCTGTTCTAACCAAATTTCCCGATCGACTTCATTTTGGCGGGTAGCAAACCAACGTGCCAAACATTCCACACACCACATTGGCCGGCAATAGCAATTCGAACAACATGCATCTGCTGCTAAGGGTTGCCCATTACGATCCTCATCGATGCATTGTTTGTTTATTTTAACATTTGGTTGGGTCAACATGCAAGCAAAACATAGTTCAGTAACGGGTTCCGAATTATCGGAATTATCATAAATGGGATTAATAGCAACTTGAGTTTTGAATGCATCCACAAAACGATCAAGGACACTGCGATGGAACTGTATATTAGAAGGTATAACTATTGGCCGACTAACACGTTCCTCGAGATTTCGAAATTCAAGTGCATTGATGCGTATGTGGAAGTCCGAGATGCCAGGACGATTAGGCTGTACAATAATGCTGATCATTTGTAGTGTATCTGTGTTGTCTTGTGAAATGTTATAGGTTTCCGCCTATAATAATCGATATTAATGAACATTTTCAATTTAAATATGCACATTGACTACTTACTTTTGCAACACTAAGCGCAGTATCACTTTGATATGCAAAATTAACATCATACAATCCTGTCTTGATAATCCAATTTTCGGTTGCAATTACTGTTGAGATCGAATTTAATTTCTTCTTGTATATGCCAGGCCGCCGGTACTCAGTGCTTATGTCACTGGCCACTTGTCTGTAGCTTTGTGCAGCATTTGTGTATTTTGTGAGTTTCTGGCTGATTGGATGCCTGCGCCAATCTTGTTGATACCAATTAAATATTAGCACTGGCACAATGAGTACCCCCAATATACTGAAACGCTGTGCAGTTTTCCAGGTTAGAGTTTTGAAAGCAACAGCCTCCTGTGGCATGGGAAAGTCTGGATCGAGTTCAGAATCTTCTAGTGGTTCTTGTGTTGCAAATACAGAGAATTTTAAACGATGTATAATGAAATAAGTAGCTGGCAAGCAACTGTGGACAATGACATTTAAGCAGGTACGCCGTTGGTGATATTGCACGAAATCAAAGTCTTCGTCGCCCAGAAATTTTATAAAGATTTGCTCAATAGTTAGGCCAATCCGCTGAAATTCCTCTGGTGGATATATTATGCACATGCAAAGCAACAAATACACCAAATTGAATAATAATTCTGACTCGTCCATTCTACTTCTGGTCCTTTGATCTTTAAAAATTTAGAAACTAAACAAAAATTTATAAAACAAAACACTTGGCTGTCTGCCTGCCTGCTCTATGTAGAGCTGGCATAACATCGATACATCGATAGGACCATCGATTACATTGATGTTTCGATATCTTTGGCAGCATCGATGGTTTTTGTGACATTCAAATAAATGAATACTAAAGCCCAATGAGCCAGAGGATAGAGATCCACCTTCATACTAATGCATATTACAATATCTAAATAAGTATGTTAAAATTACTTCTTTCTTTTCCAGATAAATAGCGTTGGTATGACTTCCTTAAAAAACCAATGTGAAAAGTATTTATGCATTCCAGGAACATAGACGGAGTCCGAAATGAAGTACAACTTTAACCGATCTCAATTAATATAAAAATAAGTTACATTGTTTATTTTAAAATTAAGTATTTTTTTTATTGTTTACAATTCAATGAAGGAGACAAAATTGATATCTTTTATTGATTTTTATTATTAAATGAGTTGTTTATTTGTTAAAATTGTTTTTTCGCTGTTTTAACCATTTTTTTATTAAAATTTTCTTTGAAACCATCGATTGTGTCATGTTTTTTTTTTTAAAACAATCGAAAGCACATCGATGGTGGCAGACATCGATGTTTTGCCAGCTTAAGCTTTATGAGATTGTTTTGATTTGGATTTGTTCTGCAATTTTGTGTAGATGTGTCAAGTACATGGTGTTTCAATCAATATATTCTGCGCTACATAGGGTGACACCAACATTCCGTTGTTTTGGTTTAGTTGTTCTTTGATTTTTGATATATGCAACACAAGGTGACCCAATGCAGAAAAGAACAACAGAACAGAAATTCAATTACTTTCTCATCATTACCGTTTTGTATTCTTTTACGATTTTGATTTGTTTTTGAAGTTCTTCATATGTACCCATTGTATTTCGCAATCTTTGCTCTTCCCTTATTGCTTTGTTGTAATTTTTACTTAATCCGTATAAAATCCAAAGGATACTTAATGGCCAAAGAAAGATGATGGCATAAAAAAATAAACGAAACATCTTGATTTATGTTTGTATGTATCTTGATATGCAATCTTAAACAAATCTGGATATTTGTGATTATATGCTATTTTTACAAACTTCACTTGACTTTATTATTATTTATATTAATATTATTATACATAAAATATATAAATCTTATGCATAAAATTATATATATATATAAGTATATAGTTATGTTGGTGTATCTATTTTAATTTATGAATGATAAAATAGACAAAGTATAGAAAGGAAATGTAAACTAAATAGAAAATACAAAGGTATGTATGTATTTGACAAATAGTTTTTATATCAAGAAACTTAAAATGAACGGATTACTTTTTTTGTAAAGCGCTTAAATCGGGAATGTTGTCATCGTTTGAAGCGGAACTAGAGTCGTTGGTCAGTTCGAAACTGTTGTCACCGCTTGTACCAGTGACGGTAGTCAGACTAGAATCGTTGTTCGAGCTGCGTTGGTCAAAATTGCTTAAGTTCGGAAGGGACACATCACCATCGCCATCATCATAATAATCATCCTCGAGATCATCGTCGTCATCATCATTGCTATAACTACTCTCGCTATTATGGCGACTATGCACTCTAACACCGCTTGTGGTGGCTGCACCACTTTCGCGCCTTTCACGGTCCCCCAACAAATTAAGTTCGCTTATAAGCGGTAAATTATTAGAGTTGCCGGATACACAATTAGACGAAACTCCAACAGTTGTCGTAGTTGTAGCCGTTGAGTTGGCTGATTCTGTTTCTCTCGAAGTAGACACTGCCGATCCATCGCTTGGCATCGTAGTAGTTGAAATATCACAAAGGAGTGATACCATAGGAATGTTTGCTTCAAGTGGTGCCACATTATGATTTCCGATTTCTGAATGTTCAGCTCCATTGTTGCTAGGTTCATTCATGCTGCTACCATTTTCGTTGTTGCTCGTTGAAATTTCCGCACTATTCGTGGACATGGCTATCAACAAAGATAATTTCGGTATATTACGCGACGATTGTTTCAATGAATCCGCCGCCGTAGAGTTAATAGTTGGCAGTAGTTGTTTGTTACTATTACCTGACTCCACTTGGTATGGAGCATTTGTGTTTGGCATAACAACATTGGCATTTAAGCGTTGGTTTTGATCCAACTGGCGTGATGAGCGCGTTCTTGGCGGTGGTATTGGCGCTACATTATTAGGTTTGATGTCGGATACATCCTTATCCAACATGACTCGGTGTTTTGTAAAAAAGTCCTTATTATACGCCTCTGTGTGATTGCGATGAGCATCATCGTTCAGAGTGTTTGTGCTTGGTTGTAAAGAGCTTTCCGAGTCGAAATCCATAATCTCCTCTGTGTCTAGTTCTACTACAGCGGCAGGCCCATCGGTCGGTCGCAATGGCTTGGGTTCTTAATAAAAATAAAATTGAATGTATTCATATAATCTCCGATGTATGTGCGCGACTGGTTTGCTTACCATTTAACAATTTCTCTGCTACAAAATCAGCAGCCCGATAAAGATCCGCATGTACAAGTAATTGAAGAAGAACACCAAGCGTTGGTCGCTCATTACTTCTACCGGATGTTTTCCATTCTTCAAATAAGATCGCCGAATGGTACTCATATGGACCCGTGCGACTGCAAGCATTTTCTACAAGTTTAATGTCACTAGGCGTATACTTGCAGCCATACACAGCAATAATCTCATCGTACTTGAGTGCGCCCGGTGCACTGCTTGCAAATGCATCAAATCGCTTGGGTATTATCTCCATCAGTTGGCGCCAACACTCATTCTCATCAAGCATTCTGATAAGCTCATATATGTCATTGTCACGTACATGCCGCAATTCCGTTGTCCTCTGATACACGGGCTTCTTCTGCTTCATCTGATCCATTTTGCTTTGGACGGTGATTTTATTTAAGTCTAATTGTCGTTGTTTAATGCATCATGATTCATTCACTAAAATTACACACTCTACTATAATTACAAGTTTTCAATTTTCACGGAATATCTGTCTTTCCATTGTTTTTATTGTATTCGGAAAATCCCTCCAGCTGATTTGATTGGGTTTTTGTTGTTGTCTCGCCTTTGAAATTGCAGCGTTGCATTTTTCAGGGCTACAACAACAACCATAATAACCAAATCAATTTCAATCTATAATCAGCCCTGACAATTGTTCGTTCGTTATTATTGAATGAAATTTTTAAAATGAACTATTTTATCATATTGCCACAGATATATAATCTAATGTACATTAAATAATACTTAAAATCTAATGTAATATATATTGTATTTAAAACATAATTATAAAATTTTTATTCATCTTTAATATCAATGAATTCCATGGAAGAATCGAGAATTTCTTCCTTTATAGGTACTTCGGTGTAATCTTCCAATGGTTCCTCCTCATATTTTACCACTGGTGATGATGATGTAATTGTTTTTATACTACAGTTGTATCCTGAACTGCTAGGCTCTGTCGACGTGTTATCTTCACTCAGAGCATCGTTTAATATGTTTTGAATGGCCCAAGCGGTTTTACTTCTAATTGTTGTGCTCTTTATTTCGCCAAACTTGAACAGAACTTGATCTGCTAGCCATTTGTATTCGTGTGATTTTTGTTCCTTTCGCTTCGTAAGTAAATTTTTCACAAATTCCAATTTCTTGATTACAGTAGAAACCGAATCGCCTTTCATCTGCAACTAAAAATAACAATTTAATCTTTTCCATTACAGTTCCCACTAACAATAATATCTGAATTGAAAGGCCTTCCCGTAAATATGGTGTTTTTTATTATATTATACATAACTTCAAAATAATCCTCTTCATTATTTTTCTTGCACTAGTAGACGCAAACTGCCGTTTCATCTAAGTATATAGATGTTGGCTTAACTCTTTCATTCAGCATCATCATCATAATGTGTCTGTCATAATGTTTTAATAAACAGTCTGAATTGACATTATCTTCAACTCTCTATTTTCATACTTTGCGCTTAAAAAGAAGGAGTGCATAATTAATTTAAGAAACATTATGCAGTTAACAGAGCAGACAGAGTGTGTCCGCAGTTAAATAACATAACATTGGCTCTGTTAACTTTGTTGTTCTGTTCAACTGTTATTAGTTTCGGATTTGATTGTGTATTCTCATTCTTTATAAAACTTTAATAACCTTGGCCCATAAAATGAGCTTAGTTTATGAAAATAAAAAAAAAAAATTGATAATTCTCAGGGTTTCCCCAACCAGAATAGTTATCATGCAACACATTGCTTAATTTTTGCAGATCGCAAATACCCAAATTACACAAATGTGTATAACAACGCAACTGATTCTTCTTTGGTGTCGGTTGCTAGTCATCACACACATGAACAGAAGCAAAAAAACAAAAACCAAACGAAAATAACAAAACTACGAATAACGCGAAAGAACAAAACGAAAAACGTCGGCAGAGCGTGATTGCTGTTTGCAGCGACTGAGCGACCCGCGCACTTCCCTTTTCTATATATAAACGCAAAAAGTGAGAGAGAATTCTGCTGTTCAGATAAATTGTGTAATACGCAACAAATGAGCTTATGGATGTACAATTAATGCTTAAGGTAGATGAATGCGATAGTAGTATATATGTATATGTGTCAAATGTATGTACCTCCTCTCCAATATTTTTACTGCTGGGTCGCTTGCGGCAATATGGACGAAGAAAGTCCAACAGTTCAAAACACCACAGTTTTGGTGGGTGGTTCTCAACACCACATCCACTTTTTTCTGCAGCCTCAACACAGCGTAATTCTCTCAAATATTGCGATCGTAGAGATTGTATCCTTTTTTTTATTTCATCTGCGGTGATGTCTTTTATATGAATTTGTAATTCTTTTGCGAGTGATTCATATGCTGCAACTTTTTTGAACCTATCAAAGTAATGCACATTTTCTAGATTGTACAAATATTCAAAATCTTGCATTTTTTTGATCAACAATTCAGTTGATTCAGCCGACCACATTATTCCCGTCTTTTTTTCACTCATCACTTCACAAAAATCAAACGTAAATGACAAAAACTACGAATATGTACGTGAAAGAACATACGAAAATGCTTGTTTGGTTTCTCGAGAATTATACGAGTGAACTTAACAACAGAGCTCTCTCTCTCTCTCAATTTGTGTTTGTAGAGAAAAAATGCGCGGGTCGCTCAGTCGCTGTGATTGTTGTTATGCCCGATTCACACTGCTTAAAACTTGTTGCTTTCTCAGCAAACGTACACACAAAGGTTTTGCTTAAAAAACCAGTTTTTTTTTGTTTTGGTTATATGTACATACAAATGGAACGTAGTGGCTAATTATTTTAATTAAAATGGGTATACATATTTCGAAAAATACATGATTGACAATATTGTAAATTTTAATATTTAAAATAAAAAAATTAATTTAAAATTTTCTTCAAATTGTTCTCCACAATAAATTGCACAAAATAATTTGGAGAAAATTTTAAATTGATTTTGATATATAACCAAAACAAAAAACAGCTGTTTTTTAAGCGAAACCTCTATGTGAACGTTCGCTGAAAATGTTCAATTTTTAAGCAGTGTAAATCGGACATTAGTGAAATATTATTGTGTGCGTCTATGACCATACGTTGAGTTATGAGTCTGTGAGTTTTTGCCGATTCTTTTTTGGTAACTCAAGCTGACATCCACACGTTGAGTCTGCACCAAGTAAATATTTCCCGGATGGATGAAAGTGAGACCGATGACGACGTAAAAAATCTAAAATTAGTTAGTTTGCTACAGAATAACGTCAGTGGGCTGCAAAGCGCCAAAAAATAAGAGGAAATGACTTGAAGATTGGAGGAAAATACGTCATGAAAAAGGGTCATACGCTTTCTTGAGTAAAGAATTCGGAAATATATTTGAATATACCTCGTCTGAGATTATAATTGGTGAAGCCGGCAATGATTCCATTGAATCCACACTGATTGTTGGCGATGAAGATGATGGAATCATCAAAGTGGTTGCCTCTGCCAACGCCATATCTTCATCAATACACTCATTCAGTATTTTCTGAATAGCCGCAGCACCCTTTCTTTGAATAGAAAGGTTTGTTATGCTATTCATATCTGTTACGACCTGATCTCCGAGCAATTGGTAATTTGCTTTCTTTGCGTTCACTTCCTCTAATAATGATTCTTGCACTGTATTTAATTCGTTGTCCGGCTTACGATCGTATTTAATCTGTAAATAAAAACAAATATTAAATCAAGACACAGCATCATTTTACTTGCACTAGTAGACGCTAGCTGTCGTTTCACATTCATAGCTATTGGTAGCAATGGACGAGTAAATGATGCTGGCGTGTACTTGAAAAGCAAATTGAGGGAAGTAATAAACAACAAAATAATTAGGAATGGACGAACATTACTCTAAGTAATTGTTGGAGATGATGATTTCCCTTTGCAGAAACACATATTAAAGCCATATCCGTTTGGGACAACCAACAAGTAGAAACAAAGTTTCAATATACAATATTTACGTTTGTTTTGGGCTAGGCATGTTGTTGAACATGCATTCTGAATTCTGAGGAACTGATTACGTGTATATTGCAAAATAAAATTAATCTTTCTGTTGACAAACTGGAATTAATCACAAAAACAAGCTGCGTGCTTCATAACTACTTATTGGAAGACAACAAACTACCAGTTGCTTCAAAATCATCGGACTCCCCAGCCATGGACAGTGTCATCAATACCCAAAGAAGGAAACACAAATACCCGGAAGGAAGACCAGCAGAGGCTGTGAGACAAGTTACATGGACTACTTCATTGGGGACGGCAAAGTCGAATGATAGGAAAACAAGTTGTAAAATTGAGTGGCATCACTTACCTTTTTCTGTGAATAGCGATCCTTCGAAAAGCATGTTTCTTCATTTGTGACGTCAATATTTCCCTAAAAGATTTATAATAATTTTTAAACATGACATGAAATATAGTGAAGAGTATAAAAATAACAGATTTTTACAGGGGTTACAGGGATTATCAATCAAAAATATGTGAAAATTTCGAGTTATGCTCCTTTTGTAGTTAGGGTGCGATATGTATAAAATTAATTTACCTCTTCTATATTCCAACGGCTACGTCGCATACGACAATATGGACGCAAAAACTCCAACATTTCATAGCACCACAACTTTGGTGTGTAAACATCACTCACACCACAACCACTTTTTTTCCTGCTCTCCACAGCTAATTCTTTTATGTATTGGCAACGTAGGGTATGCATTTTCTTTTTTATATCTTCTGGGGTCACGTGATCTATAATGTTTTTCAGTTCATTTGCCAGAGATTCATACGCATCTGCCCTTTTGACCCTGTCAAGATAGTGTTTATTTTTTATGTTGTACAGAAATTCATATTTCTGTATATTTGCAATTAATATTTGCGTTGCTTCCTTCGACCAAATTATTCCCGACATATTTTTTATTCACTGTCACTTAAACGTATTGAAAATCAAACGAAACACAAATAAAGTGGAAAGTGAAAATATTTACTTGGCAGCTTGAGTGACCAAAGAAGAATCGGCAACAACTCACAGACTCGTAACTCAACGCTCAACGTGTAAAACAGGTCTTTGATTATGAGTATTTTTATACTCTTCACGCAGTAAATAGTATTATAAGTTTGTCTTCAGACCACTAGCAAGGTTACTGATTTTCATTCTCTTTACTTCCAAATCTTTTTTTCTACCCAAGATTACTTTCTACAACAAGAGCACAATGAAATGTCCAGTTATGTCTTGTTATTTGATTACACATTTCGCAATTATGTTCGTTTTTGCATGAACAAAATAATAGTAGTGTTGGACAATATTGATAAAAATTTTAGAGTTTCGCGCCGCAAAGATTTCAAATGGAAAAATGTTGTTTACAATAATTTACTATTGTTACTGATCAAAACTGAAGTAATTTTTTTCTGCGATGGGTCGAGGCAATTTGCTCAAAACCCAAGAAAAGTCCCCCTTCTAAATTCACCCATGATCACATTGATTGGTCAGTACAAAAATGGAGAAACATCTTATGGTCGGATAAATCGAAAATCGTGCTTTATGGGGGAACTCGGTCTCACCAGTATGTCATATGATCTGGCTAGTTTTTCGTATTACGGCGTGGGATCAATATATTGAATCAAGAATACCATGGATCGGCACATTAATATGCATATAATGCAGGACATAATGCTGCCACATGCTGATAAAGAATTGCCACTGACTGAGAAGCACAATGATGCGAAGGACACAAGATAAGTGTCGAAATAGTGGTTCCAGGCCAACGAAATAAATATACTTGAGTGACCTGCACAGTCTCCAGATCTCAACCCAATAGAGAATCTATGGTGCAACATCTCTAAGAGCTTTGAGAAGCACTTAGAGATGCTTGGAGCTCCTTTCCTCCTCAAAATTGTCAATCCCATGAAAACTGACAAAATTGATAACACTTTTAGAATATTTTTATATACATTTACTATAAGACCAATTCTTTAATTACTTTTTTTGGTCCAATTATAATTTTGAACTATCTCTACTATTATTTAAGTATATATTATCAGATCCCTTTTTAAAAAAGCATTCCAAAAATTTAACTATTATGAAAACTCCAATTCCCACAAGTGATAACATTACCAAAACAATAAAAAATAGAAATAAAATAAAAGAAATCAATATATATATATGTACATATACAATATGTACGACCAAACATAAATTCCAATCCATTTATCCATTTACTATACCTGATCCTGTTCATTATAATTTTCTCATTGTACTTTTAATTAAAAAATAGATTAAGACTCACTTACTTACTAATAAGACCGGGTGCCATGTTGTTCAATGCTTTATCCTTAAGTTAGTCTAGGTTTTTTTTAAATTTAACTACATTTTATAAATAACAGTAATAATTTCAAATCTGAAAAATTTCAATGTTATTATTGACAATAATCAGAAAAAATCTTCCCGTAATAATATCATTTATCATTTTAATATATGAATATAAGAATGATGATCGATTCTTCTCTTCTTATTGATGGCTTTCTATCAAAAATATGTGATACGTTTTTATCTCGTCATATATCAATAATCTAATTCATCTGTAAGGACTAAGTTCGTTGGTTGCTCCGGTTAGAAATTTGTGATTTATTTTACAAAAACTCAAAATGAAGATAAAAGAAAATAATATTTCGATGAATGAGTACATTAGCAGAGGCTCTATAATTCTTTTCTTTTTCGGGTCTCCAAAAATTGGTTTTGTTGGAAAATGTCAAAAATTTGAAACAAACCTAGAACTATGAGAGTGTAGATTATTGAATAAATTACACGTTTGTTTTTTTAACTTCCAAAAAAGCGGCACTCACAACATACATGATTTCTCTTTAGAAGTTAAGTTTTTGTCCTTTTCCCTTAAAGCCAATACATGTTCCAGTTTAAATAATTACAGTTACTTTCAGTTCTCTTCTGTACAACCTCAGTTTATGACATCTTTCGATATTGATTTATGGTATTTCTCTGCATCAGATTGAGTTTTTATTTATTTAGAATTTAGTGCAGAGTTCGCGTTCCATTTATTGAGATTTAATGGCTCCTGGACTATTGGCCTGTGGCGAATCTTTCGCCTTTAGTCCGTCAGTTGTTTCATATTTTGAATTTGGCCGTGCATTAATTTGATTATGACCTCTACATTTGTATAAGTTTACCTTCGAATTGACTTCTACTATATAAAAAATGTTGCGTTTTTTAATCAGTAAAAAGACTTTATTTGTAAAAATATTATCATGTAAAAGTTGCAAACGAGATTCTTAATAAATAAAAGATTGGACGAAAGCTTTTTAAAGACTGATAAGGATGAGACATAAACATAAATCGAACATAAAACATTATTTTCTTTTTTTTTTCTCTCTATGTAGTAAAATCATTTTCAAAATATGTATTGTACATACACGAATGAATATATATATATATATAAAAATCGTGTGTCGTTGCAAATCTATATAAAAATAATCGGATTTGATTTCTATTACTTATTCACTATATAAGGTCACTTTCTTACAATCACCTAATTATGTTAAAATACAATAAATTGTAAATTTGTACACATAATATGATAAATATATGTGTGCTTTGCTTCTTTTGTTGCTAAGAATTCATCAATTCACTTAGTTGCCAAAATATTTGAGGTAAACTATATAATAAGACGGAATTATTTTGTGTTTCATTTAAAGACAATCATATCTGAATGTCATGGATGGAATGCTAAGAATGACTTAAATACATATGTATACAAACTATAAATGTTATGATTCTAATTTGAACGCTTTGAGAAAAAAGAAAAACTAGACTCAAAGCTGTGCGCTGCGCAATATGCCAAACAACATCAAATCAATTACTAATAAATACACAATTTATGATTTAGTAATTGTAGAAGAATGTGGCTACGAAAATCGATAGCGTCACTATGAGGGCTCGGTTTACGTTGCTTGTGTAGCGTGAGTTAGCATGATTGCGGGTTGTCTTGCCCATTTGGAAGCGTAAGGTGGGACTGGACATGCGTCCATCTCCTCCGTTACTGTAAGCTAACACACGCATATTATAACTTTTGCCTGGCGTAAGATTTGAAATATATGCCTCTAGTTTCTGACCAACTTTCACGATAGTGTTATTGGCAGTGATCATATTCTGATCGGTCTCCCAAACGCGCACCTAAAACAAAGAAGAGAAGAATGGTAACCACACTGACTGACTATAAATAAGTTTATGTTGCTTACCTTGTAGCCTTCGATGGGTTCTTCATCTTGTGCCGGCGACACATAACGCCAGACAACACGCACTGTGGACGGATTAATGCCATAGGCATGTACGGAAGATGGTGGTTTTTGTGGTGCCTTGCGATATGTTCGTTCTATTTGAAATTTAAAATGGAATATTATAACCAAATGCCTTGACTTGTCAAACAATTTGTTACTTACCCTCGAATCGTTCACTTTCGGGGCCTTCGCCTGCAGCATTGTAAGCCATGACTTTCACAAAGTAATATGTATCCGGCTGCAGACCGACTATAAGTGCCCAGTTGCGTGTTGTGCGCGACAAATAATAGACGGAATCTTCTTCCTGATGTGTAGTTTTCCAATATTTAAGCTGCAATACAATAAAAAAAAATGAGTGATACTAAGTTCTGGAGCGTTCACTCAACAAACTTACCCTGTGTCCGATAAGCTTGCCGCGTATATTTTCACGAGTCATATCGATAGGTTGCCATGTCACATTGAAGGCAGTCGAATTGAAGGCCAATGCAAATGGTTTCTGAGGTGCTACCTGTGGCATATCTTCAGCGGAGTAGATTATGACAGGTTCACTTTCCGGGCCCTTGCCAATGCTGTTGATAGCCTGTACTTTTACTTCGTATTGTGTGTAATAATTGTTGAGTGGTATGTTTACCACGGCTACACCATCATTTTCCTGTTTTCTAATTACTTCAGTTGCCCATTCCGGTGCGCCCTTTAAACGCCAAAATACTTTGTAATGTATACCGTGACTATGCTGTTCTTGAGGTAGAAGTGGATCCCATTTGATTGTAAGATCACCAATCTTGCCACCACCACCGCCTACGTTACGTGGCGCAATGTAAGGTTTATCCTCGTAGGTGCTGTATATTGGCGATGGTGTGGAAGGTGTTCCAATACCAAGATCGTTTACTGCCGCCACACTGAATTCATATGACGACCAAGGTGTCAAATTCGTTACTTCCGCTTGCTGCCGACTTGTGTAACGGTCAACCTCACGTGCAGACAAATGTGTTGAGACATTTACCCATGTGCGATTCCAATTTGTGCGTCCAAGTATATTATAATAACGAATGGGGCGTCCATTATTGGCGCCATCCACCCATTCGATAATTGCTTTTGTCTTGCCAATTTCAATGACTTGTACACCGCCTGGCGCACCTGGTGCACCTTCAACGACTACAGTTGTCTTAGCGCTAATCTCATTAACGGCTGACTGAACAACGCATTCATATTCACCAGCATCCATCATAGTTAGATTGTGTACAGTTAAGCGATTCCAATCAACAATCTAGAAATAGGTTAAGACTCAATTTACACAAATAGATTCTTATTTAAATATATATAGTACTTACAATTCGCTGAGTGCCATCGTGATCATTTTTCAAGATTTCACCATTGTGTTTCCAAACGTAAGCAATATCTAATAATTCATCATAGGTTGCCTCACACTGCAAGTAGATAAGATCATGCTCCTGTGATGTGATGCGCATGGGTGGAGCTTGTATAAATCGGATTTCCTCTACAAGACAAAATCAGTCAATCAGTCAACCAATCAATCAATCAATCAACAGTTTAAGGTAACAATAAGATTTAACTTACGTAGAACAAATACGCGAGCATGTGATTCATCAGTGCCTGCCTGATTGGCTGCTATACATGTGTAAGTACCCTCATCATCGCGTGACGTTGGTGCTATAATCAGTGTGCCACTTGGCAATATACGTCGATGGCCACCAGAACCAATAAGCTGACCATTCTTTTTCCATTGGAAAGTTGGACGTGGAGCCGCTTCTGGATCACAGACAATTGTAGTATTACCATTGTAGACTGCATAAATTTCTGATTCTAGTGGTCGCTTCTTGAATGATGGCTTCATTGAGAGCACACGCAACTGTGCCGATGAAAATGAAGTCTTCAATTGATTTGTTGCACCACATTGATACATGCCCTCATCTCGGTCCTTCTCCAAATACTTGATTGTAAGCACATTATCTTGTATTACATAGCGATCTTTGTTTATTGTTTCTGGATCTAAACGTTCTGCATTCTTATACCAAGTATAGTTGGCATCGGGTATGGCAAAAGCTTCGCAAAGGAATGTCACATCACTGTTATAGTCCTTTATCTTATCCTTGAGTGGTATTGTAAACTCTGGTTTCATTTGAATATTAATGAAAATTGACTTCTCTAATGTTTTTCGAGGATTGGTGATGGTGCATGAGTATTCGCCATTATCATTTGTCGTTGCATTCTGTATGATCAGAACACGATTGTAGTTTGTTGTGTAAGCATTTCGTTGCAGTGGTTGACCACGTCTAGTCCAATTATATGACGGAATTGGATAACCGAAAGCAACACATTCCAAACGAATTTCATCACCAGCTACAGGCGCCTCAGGGAAGACCTTAAAGTAAGACAAACATTAAGATTAGTTAAGATTACTTGGACATTTTTAAATTAGAAACACTTACCTTTGGGAATGTATTGGCAAAAATAAGCGCCTGGTAATTACTGTTCGGTGTCACACGGAGTGGAAAGAAAGGACCATTCCGGCCCGTATCCGAGACTAAAGTTTGTACTGTACATGAGTAATTAGCACGATCGACTGTCTCAATAAATGAGAAATACATGGCACCATCATGAGACACAAACACACGCTGATCTTCCTCAACTAGATTGGGGAAATAGTCACGGGACCAATAGTATTTCACTGCAGGATAATGTTGCGGTGGATCACAGAATATTGATTTGCCCCAATTCATTTCACTCGTTTCTGCCGAACGTTTCAAATTGAACTCCATGATGAAACCAAAATTGAGTTGTGCGCTCTCAGAGCGTACACGTCCAAATTTGTTTTCCGCAACACAATGGTAAGCACCTTGGTCCAAATCTTGTTTAGGTTCATATATTATCAAATTGCCACCGGATACTGTATATCGATCCTCTTTTATTGGATCGATCTCATTGTACTCCAGCGTATCATTTACATAGATTTCACGATACCAACGATAACTGGGAGTTGGAAAACCACCAGCAAGGCAGCTAAGTGTAACATCATTGATCAAGCGATTCTTGTTAGTATCATAGATTGTGTTGTTCGGCTGCTTAACAAAGTAAGGTCCCCGTGGAATACGCTCAATATCACGTATATCGAGACCATAATGATAGGGACGCTTGTCATCTTCCTTCAGATGAATGTTTTCTGGGTTATGCAAGACTTTCGACTCGCAAATAAACAGATTTGTTTCAATTTCATAAGCCGGCATAAACATCCAACGATCGTGTTTCTTCGAATAAGCATAAACCACACGATCTCTAACTAAACCATTGTCACCATACTGATTGGGTCCTGCAACATAAAACAAAATATTTCAATTTTAATTTCAAATTCAGGGCAAGGAAATAATAAAAAAGAATCTCTTCTAAAACTTACCTATGAAGCCTCGCAAATTATTTTGATTACGCGATTGCACTGAATTCGTTATTGTATTGTAAAATTGATTTACATTATTGCGATTATTATAATCGTTGTTGTTGTTGTTGTTGTTCTGCACCAAAAAGCGGTTGTCATGAAGATCCTCGTTTTCAAGTGCTTGACTCTCATCAAATGAAAATGAATCCTCCAATGACAAGAACTGAGAGTTATCATCATTTATCCAATTATTTGGACCAGTCTGACGTGCTGATATCCAAAAGCGATTCTGACGATGATTCTGAATAATCAGTTCTTTAAGTATAAATGAATGTTTATCAATGTTATCCACATTCAAGAGTTCAGCATTGTATGCTTTGCATATCTTCTTGGCCTCCAACCAATTTCGTTTCGGTGAGCGTATAAATCGATAGCAAGTCTGACGGAATGACAGCCAATGCTCAGGGCAAAAGTTGTCTTCATCAGTGTACTGATCTCTGTAACCATAGTTTGTCTGCTGTCCACCGGGGCGGCTGAATGGATCATAGTTCGTACCACCACCAACACCACCGCCTAGAGTATTGCCACCTAAGCCACCCACACCTCCGTAACCATCCAGAGTATTTGTGTTCAATTGACGATTTGTATCATAGAATCCACCTCCGTACGCTGGATTACTTTGTGGGTTTTGATAATCCAACAGTGGGTTATCATAATTGGTTGTGTCTGGTGATTGCTGATTATTTGTGTATGACGGATTATAACGTGGTTGGTAATCCTTATTATAGCTAGGTTGATATGTTTGTGGCAATAGAGGTTGTTGCTGCTGCTGTTGTTGTGCTACTGGATCCAGAGGCGATTGTGTTGAAACCAGCAACACAAATTCAAGAACCAAAACTAGGAAATAGTACATTTTCATTGTTGTGACATTGAGTCGTGGAATTGGTTTAAGCAATGTAACACGTACTGTTGACCACTAAAGGCACATTTTATTTATGCACAGTTTTTTATCTAAAAATAAATTAAATCAAACCATTATTTACGTATTTAAAGTAATTAAATCTGAACAAATGTAAACAAAACAAAACAAAACAAAACAATACATTTTAATCTATAAAAACTATCCAAACAATAATGCGCAAGCTAACGTAATTCTAATTAGCATGTTGTGTTAGGCGTGGTCCCTGTGAGTAATCTCATTGCTTGATGAGCAGCAAAAGTTACAAACTAAATTGAATAACTACATTTATATAGAAATGTGTGTATTAACCATTTACCAATCAATATGAGATATCCTGTTGCAAACAGATTGTGGTCTAGTGTAGCGTATTGTGAACACAGCAGCAAGGTGCAATCCCAATAAGAATAAAAGCTACGCTTAATCAAACCAACCACACCTTAATTGAGCCACGACTTATAGAGCCGTGATTAAAACCCGCAAATTAGAGTTTTGATTATTTATTGAATTATTGCATTTGATAGAATGATGTTAGGGAAAAACAAAGTACAGGTTCACAAATAAAATTATATAAAGAAAAACACTTATTTTATATATCAACAGAAAAAAAAATAAATAAATTCGAGCTGCAATTGGAATGAAATAAGGTGGTTGGTTAAAACTGTGCTTCTTCTTCCCGCAATGCTTACCGTCATTCACATGTTCGCCTTTTAGTTTAATGTTGCCAACCACATAAAACTAAAATATAAACAAACCAACTGTTGGCAACAGTTAATAAGCCGCATGAGTCATCATCACAATGCACAATGTGATCATGACCAATCGATTGGTATCGATTGTCGAGGGTTATCTCAACTCTACGAACTCAATCATTCGTTTCGTGACACGAACACTTCAACTTCAGGTGTATTTGGTGGAACTTTATTCGCTCAGCATATTTATTTGTATGTATGTATTATATTAGCAGCTTTAGGGCTGCTTGCTTGCATTACTGTACTTTAAACTAGTTGGCAGGTTCAATTACTTAGTTCAATAAATCGAAATTGTGGAATTAAACACACATGCTTATAAAATTGTGTTCTTTAAACATTTTGTAATAAAAATATAAAAAAACAAGAGTGTAATTATTTCATTCAGGTGTAAGAAATTATATATAATATATTGTTTTATAGAAGCTTTAACGGATAAGCAGTACTTTGTGGAAACTTCTTTCATCTGTCGTGCGGCATACTCACTACATCATTGGGTGGTTAATCAGCTACAATTTCCGTAGAACAAACATAATAAGTTAATTGAACACATCAATCATGTCGAATATATTACAAAATCAATTGCTGAATGTTGCTGGTGCAATTGAACAGCAATTAGACAGTGAATTAGATCGTTTGGAGAATTTGGATACGGATGACTTGAAAGCAATACGTGCCCAACGTATGCGTGAAATGAAAAATTACAATTCTAAAAAGCAAGAATGGCTTAAAAATGTGAGTGGGTTCATAAATAAAGTTAGTTTTACAATTATAGAATATTATTTAATTTTTTTCTAGGGTCATGGTGAATACACAGAACTTGCTGACGAAAAGGAGTTTTTTGAGGTGTCTAAAAAATCTCCGAATATTGTTTGCCATTTCTATAGAGAATGCACAGAGAGATGTCGAATTGTTGACATGCACCTTAAAATACTCGCAGGAAAACATATTGAGACCAAGTTCTGCAAAATAAATGCTGAAAAATCTCCATTCCTTACTCAACGTTTGCGTATTAGAATTATACCAACAATTGCACTTGTTAAGGACAGTAAAACAAAGGATTTCATTTTAGGGTTCTCTGACCTGGGTAATTGCGATGACTTCTCTACAGATACGCTTGCGAAACGAATAGCTCAGTCAGGGGTCATAGAATATAAGCCAGATAATTCATCATCACCTGAAGTAAAACGCAAACCATTTATAAATCGTCCCCACAAGACCATACGTGGTGGCTATGATTCGAATGATTCAGATTTGGAAGATTAAGGCTCGTTTTTATTATCTATTCCACACTTTCAAAATATATCGTGTGCCTTTATGTTTTGAAGTCATCTGTGCTTTTTTTAAATAAATACACTGTGCGGCCATTTATCTACGTACAGGCAAAAAAAATCATAATTTCAGCTTTGACTACTGCGCAGGAAATATAAGAGACATCAAGCTAATTTATTTTTAAATTATTAAACAATTTTCTTTATTACTAACATTTTTTATACATTTTAAATAAGCACAAAAGTATTTTCAATTAATTTAATTAAGAAGAGCTCACAGTCAAATCATAAAATCATGAGAAAATCTTGA
The DNA here is from genome assembly GCA_035041805.1 of Amiota mariae. Classification (NCBI taxonomy): domain Eukaryota; kingdom Metazoa; phylum Arthropoda; class Insecta; order Diptera; family Drosophilidae; genus Amiota; species Amiota mariae. Next base: position 1,713,654 of record JAWNKV010000707.1, on the reverse strand, counting down.
ACATATATAAGATTTTATAACTGATGGTTACTTTTAAGGGACCCCAGTTAGACGTTTTGGCATTTTGAAGATACAAGGTACAGAAAGTCTTAATATTGCAATGGTAGTGTAATGCAGATCATTTGATAGGATGTACGAAATTTCACATAATGTCAAATACAAATGAACAATACTCAACTAATATCTCATTTAATAAATAAATATAAAACTATATATCAATAAAAAAAATATAAAAATGCAGTTATGTTCTTAAAATAATTTCTAATTTTAACATTAATCAAAATAGCACTAATCTAATTGGAATTGTGAACAAAAATATGTCAGTTTTCCCGCTGTCAAACGCGAACGTTTGTAAATTGTTAAGCAACTATGACATTTATTTAAAAAGGAAAGAAGAAAACACTATATTAAGCTTAGTTTTGTTCAATACTTTGGCATCTATAATCTTTGTATGTAAGAATATCTCTACTTTAGATGTTAAAAAGCTTCTGCTTTCGTTCCACTTATCGCATTCGAATCGATTAAGCATAATTTATTATGACAAAGCTCTACGCAAAAGACGTCAGCATGAGATTTATCAATACAGTAAAATCTGTATACGATGGCGCATTAGGAGAAAGGGATCTACTTCTAAAAACATATGAGTTACGGAAGGGGTGCTCCTGGGTGTAATCCCCTTTTATTCATTTTGTTTATCTCAGACTTCAATTTAGCTCTACAAAAGGAATATATTGAAGGTTTAAAAAACGATGGTGTAAACGACCTACTTCTATTGCTTTTTGCGGATGATGCCGTATAGTTAGTATGCACCTCCGCTTAATTACGCAAAGCTTCAAACTAATACCAAAAAAACTCTATTCACTTTAGGAAAGGTGGGAAGTCCTCCTCGATTAACTTCTTCTTTAAAAAATAAAAGCTAATAATAATAATAAGTGGCGCTACAACCGTGTGTCGGTTTTGGCCTAGTCCAAAAGAGCTCCCCACCTAGTTCTGTCATTTACACGCTGGCGCCAGTTGGAGATTCCCAAATTCGACAGGTCCTGTGTAGCTAGGTCTCTCCAGCGGAGACGTGAACGTCCCTTCCTCGTTTTCCATCCTGAGGTACCGTTACGAAGGTCTGCCTTGCCGGAGCTTCTTCGTTCATACGCGAAACGTGTCCAAGCCAGCGCAGCCGCTGAATTTTTATGCGCTTCACTATATCCATTCCCTTGTATAGCTCATACAGCTCGCTGTTCCATCGAATACGGTACACACCGTCTACACAGAGAGGACTGTTGGTCAACGTCCAGGCTTCTGCGCCATATATTAGGACGGGGATGATGAGTGCCTTGTAGAGCATGAGCCCAAAGTAGCACCTGTTGTCAAGAGTGATTCTCCGCTTGATCTCTAGGCTGACGTCATTCTTGCTAAAAGCTAGAGATTGTAAAAAACTACACCTACTATATATAGTATTTATGATTAACATTTTCCAGTTCTGCACTTATGAAATGTGCATCGGAAGCGACAATCAAAAAAGATAAGGTTGTACTAGGGGTTGGTTTAACGATTAAGTCTCCAGAGACAAATAAATGACTATCATACCAGAATACAAGTATATTTGGGTAACCCAATTCAACTTTTTGCTGGAAAAAGTTGTGTCAGCAGCAGAAATACTTTATCCTTACACCGTAGGATTTTAAAAACCCTCGATGATAAGGCAGCCCCCTACTTATCCTATCGTAATCATTTTATTATGTGCCAGATTTTCGCGCAATTTCACATATCTTCCAAATATAATCCATAAGTTCTGGATTAAAGGCATAATTTATAAAATATGTTGACCAAAACTGTACATGTACACAGTTCAAACTCAATACTCAAGAAATGATCCAACACCTTGATTGTCCTCGGTACCTCAGCGACCTAATAATTCTAGCTTATTGGAATATAGATGCTTTTCATAATTTCATGGACCCGCACCCGATCGAAATGCTTAGAGCTTTAAATATAGTAATTAGATATGCGTTTAAATAATCTGCTTATGGAAAAACTTTAGTCTTGAAATTTATTTCATGTATTTCTAGTATAGTTAAGAGCTAAGTTGTTACAAACTTATAGTTTAAAATAAATAAATGTTTTTATTTATATCTTCTTTGCATTAATCCAATTAGATGCTTTTTCGTTTTGTTTTGTAATTTATAAAGCATCAAATATATCGTTTTTTTATATTTTGTTCAATTTATTTTCCCCCATTTGTTTTTTTTTTTTAATTACTTATTAAAAATAAATGAGAAATTTATAATACTTTTGTGTGTTGAATCAGTGGACAGCAATAGAGAAAAGGGAAAACCTTTTCAACATAGTGCGAAATTCAAGCGAAATTCTTTGTTATCTTATTTTATCCTCAATTATAGCATTTGACAATCAAAATAGAATTTTATTATGATGTCTGTAGTAGTGTTCGTGTTCAGTTCAATGATGCATTAATCGATTGAATTATCTAAAAACAGATGGGTTTCTCTTGAGTGTAAGTGTGTAATAATCATGAATCTTCATCGCCATCGTCATCAATATTATGCATGCATTCATAACAATTTCAGTAAGGCAAACTTAAAAGACAAGCAGGCAACAGTACAGGAAAAATGTGATCCACACATTTTTAAACACACAAAATTATACAAAAATATTTAGAAAAGGGAAAATAAATTAACACAAAATATTACATATACTGATTGTTTTTTTTTTTTTTTGTAAGGTGACTACAATTTACTTATATAATTTTTTTTAATTTTTTTTTTTTGTTCCTCTATTATATTTCAAAATCCCCCAACCAGACCAACTAACCATCTATTTCCCTCCTAAATGGTGTCATTCATCTAGAATAACAACCATTTTTAACCAACCATGCTAAACATTATTATTCTCAATCCTTATCAGGAACATCTTGTTCATCATCATATGAATAAACATAGTTTTTTTTTTTTTTAATTGTAGTCACCATCTTTATGATTATTCTGTAGTATTCAATCCTCGACAGCGTATTTCTGGGTCCATTCGCGGGCATTGCGAATAGCTTCGGCTTCATTAACCTTCCAGAGTTCAGCAACATCATTGGCCAAAGGATCATCAGGATTCGGTGCACTAAGTAAGGCCTGAATCGACAACAATATGGTACGAATTTGTAAAGCTGGACTCCATTTATCCTTTAGAACATCAAGGCAAATACGTCCCAAACGATCAATATTTGGGTGATAGATCTTTGTTATAAAACGAACTTTTGGTGCCGACATTGGATAATCTTCGGGCAAGAAGAGCTCCAACTTAAAGACACCACCTTCAAATGGTGAATCATTTGGCCCGGTTACAATCACATGGAAATAACGTGCATTATTCTCATCTGGTATAGCATCAATGCCAGGCACTGGTTCTTGCATAAGACGTTGAGTCTCCTTGATAATACGACGTGGCAAGCTTGACATTTTTATATTGTTTGTTTGTTTGTGATTCGCTTAAGCACAGTAACAATAAATTAACTTAAAAAACCAAAAAATTGAACACGCAATTGGGATTGTTTTCTTATTACTTATGGTAACTGCTTTGCCAATTACTTTATTCGTTTTTTTTTTTTTATTAGTTATTGGCCTCCACTTCCACTCGCTCTTAACTCAAATGAACGAGACACTTTTGTCTAGGAAGAAGTGTAGTTGTGTTTGTTGTTGTTAATATTAAGGTTCACTTCTTTTGCAAAACAATTTTTTGATATATTTCACAATTTCAATATTCTATCTTTTGCTTTAGTTGTTTTGTTTTTTTTTTTGCTTCAGCAAAATTACAAATACGAAAATATGAACAAAAACCAGTGAACAGGCGAGCAGCTTGAAAAAATGTTGATTTTATTTTTCTACGGTATTTTGTACCATTCTTCATGTGTAATTCTGAACATGGTTGTTTTCCTTTTGGCGGCTTTTCTTTTCTCAAGTAAACACAAAATTTGGGCTCAAATGTGGTCTTTGTGTTTGCTGCACTGTCAAATTATTGAATTTTATTGATGGTATAATACTTTCTATTTAGTGAATTGATTTAGGTTTCGGCAAACCTTATGGGAATCTTTGCGTTGGTATTGGATTCGTCTCCTAATAAAATATAACCACCTCCAGAACTCTATGGGATTAAAATATGTTTTTAAAAGCGAACGTCATCCACGTTTAGTAATATTTTGTACAGAAAGGAAAGGGCTAACAACGCACTTCTTTGGATGGGTATTTATTATTTTTTTTAATATTCGATGATTGGTTCCACGTGTGAAATCTAGCCTATATTTATCTTTCATGCATAATGTTTATAAATCTATAAATTTTGTTATACTTTGTTAAATTCAATAATATTTGCTGTGTATATCAATCATCTCATACGATACTTTCCTTTCGATAATTAATAAGCATCATTTTGGCCATCACTAAATGATGTCAGTGCGGTACAGCCAGTGTAGCCAACTATATCAATTTTTCGAGGGTACACGCTACTTTTCAAGTAAACTATACTGACAAAGGAAGAGACTGAAAACAGCGCGGTTGTTTTGTTTTGTTTATTGTTTGATTACTAATTTCGAGAAATATCCATTATATATTTGATATTATAAACAAAAAACATTGAAAAGACTTTAAAAATGACATCGAATATGAGAAATGTTGACTTAAACTTGGAAACAGATATTTTAACTGCCGGTACTGTTGCGGAGATTGTAAACGAAATCTTAGAGTTGCTACTTTATCAACGGAACCAAATACCAATAATCTATAAGACATTTAAGTACTATGTTGGCAAATGGTCCGAGGAACCCGAATGCTTAGAGAAGTACTCAACACGACAATTTCACTTGGAGCACCAACGACAATTGGCCACAAAGACTAAGGACGCCATTAGTGAAATGCGTGAGGTGCGTAGAATTCAGTTAGTTCGCTTTATTATCTTTCTATTAAATTTAAATTTTGCAGTTCATAAGAAAGATATTTCGAAATAATAAAGTCAAAAGTATACGCTTTCTGTTTGGCGCTACCACATTCACACCGAAAGAAGTTTACACCCTACACATGCCAATGGAGTCTATGACAAGGAAACACTTTCATGAACATCATCCAATACCTTCAGAACACATCAATAAAACCTTGATGTAAGTACATTCACATAAATATATCTACACTAGATTGATTGTTGCTTTCAAAACTACAACTTGTTTACCCTACACCCTCTAGCTCTCTTGTAACCTGCGAGGAACTCTATACAATATTTTCAACTGTGATGCCAGCGACGAATGTTTATCTAGAATTGGAATTACTTGATGATCCCAGGACGTCACGTTCAGCAATTAATGCACCAAACTCAATAAAAGTCTTCTCCAAGAATATCAGCCAATTGCCTTATAGTTGTAAGAATATACATTTGAATCTATTGCACTCACGTCCTTCGCGCACAAATGACAGCGAAAATAAATGCTGCAAGGAACTGGAAATATTTGAAGACATTTTGTCAAGTGTTGAGCATGTAAAATTAAACGATTTAGAGGATAGGAGTATGGACACGGACATGGTGTGCAGTGGCGAATCTGATCTGAACAATACTGCTTGGTGGGAGGCCAATATAATGGTGCGAGGCTTTAAGGAGCAACAAACTAAAGCATTTAATATATGGAACAGTTAAATGAATTCCAAATTCCATAGAAATTAAAGAAAGCGAATTTTATATTTTTATACACGCGTTTCTTGTGTGCGTTTTCTTGCTGCTAATTGTGCCATTTTAAGTAAATAGACTAAACTTATTCATACTTCATATTTTTTTAGTTATGCATAATTTACCACAAACTTTTTTGCAAATAAAGTGAAAATTATAAATAAAACATTAGCATGTGCTAATTACTAAATCAAAGAATCATTGCGAATATATGTATTTATGTCTCTCGGGTTTGCAAATTCGTTGGTTATTACAGAACACAGTTGGCATTTGAAAAATAGACTGTCAAGATGTTTCGAGGTGTCTTGGGATCTTTATTAATTGCTTTCACGATTCTAAGATTGACTCTCAGTCAGAATACTACTACCATAAGGATAGAGAAACGAGAAGCACCATTCTTGCCATTAACATTTGTTAGTAAGTTGAATAGTATGAAAAATAATGTTTGTTAACCATCATCTTCATCATCATCATCCATCATTCGATTCATTGAGTAAGAGTGATTGATTGATTGTATTGATTTACAGCAGGAGCTGTGGCAAATTTCGTTTGTGGCTTTGGTATACCTGTGGAAGATCTTGAATTCGAGACAATAACATCGGGCATTGTCTTTAAATCCCAACATTTTCTACCTGGCACTTTGAAAGATCTGCGAGAACACAAAACAACCAACATCCATGGACGTAAGAATAGGAACGATGGTAACCTGAACTTGAATAGTTTTCGTTGGATGTTGTACAAATTTATTGCAACTGCATTGGATAAGTAATTAATTTTAAATGGATAAGGGTGACATTTTTTTTTTTTAAAAACACCATTATGTCCAATGTGAAACCAGTTTAGGCTACAATGGTGAAAGGTGCGTCCAACGCGCTATTTGTGAAGCTGCTGAATTTCCACTTCATTACGAGAATGGTCTTTTGGGCGAGTTGCTTCATATTTTACTAAAGTAAATTAAAATTATTCGCCAATGAAACTAGTTTTTCATATTTAATATTATACTTTGCAGACCGAAAATGTCTACGGACTCATATGACAAACAACAAATGGATTATTTGAAGGCTGAAGAGATAGGAAGCAATGGAACTTCTTGTGCTAAAATTTATAGTGAATGCGAGAAATCTATTTGGACTCAATATACGCTATTGATTAGATAAATTACAAATAAATATTTATAATTTACATAGTTCCTGTAAATAGGATTAAGGCTTTAGATGCAATTACATACAAGTTTGATATAATGCATTTCCTTTGGCACAATTTTTTAATATCATTATATTATTTTTTAAGCTCAACTCATAATTAAAAATAACTTGATCCTTAGCGACCTCTGTCCGAAATCATTTAACTTTCTACATAATTTTGAAATTATATTTCCGGATAGGGCAAACTGGGAACAGTTAAGACCAAAGCTCGCTTATGACTCTCATGAATCATATACGGATGGATCTAAATGTTTTTGAAGCAGAAGTCATAGTTTTTCACTCCGAAATCTATGCAATAAAGCTATGCCTAAGAGAAGAAATAGAGTGTGGTACTGCTATCAGCAACAGCTTTCTTCACTTTGTTAGTAAGGCAGCATTACAAGCGCTCAACTCCTTCGAGTCTGGGACTGCTTAACATTACTAAAATCTCTGGCTGTAAATAATTATGTTAAAGTTATTTGGATACCTGGGCACAGTGGGTATTTACGGAACGAAGACGCAGATGAAGTCGATAGGAAATGAATTGCTAACGTATTCCGTATTCTGCGCCTTCATTTGGAGTTTCACAAAAATAAGACACAGATAAGAATATGAATTTGGATCCAGGTTTGTATGGGGGGCTTATGGGTATGGGGTCTCCTTCTGTATGTTACAAATTTCATAACAAACTTATAATATCATTCTCTGCGTGAAGAGTACAAAAACAATGCAAAGTTTGTGGTGGCCCCGGAATGATATGCATATAGTCTGAGTCTTCTTAACAGATTTATTAAATTGGTAAATGTATTTAATTTAACTCATAGCCTTCAGAGGGATATAATGGCGTGGGGTGACATCTATTATTATGGCTCATTTGAACTACATTTCGCTTCATCCACATTTCTGCGCCATTAACTTGTAGATTTTAGCAAGATAATGCCCAAATACATACCGCTCAAGTGCTATAGAAGTGGATAACCGATTAAAATGTTACCATATTGGACTCCGCAGGAAATGAACTACGCGTATCAAAGTACATAATTAAAATATAAATTTTTTGTAATCATTGCACACCTCTACTCCGAACTCTCCTGACTTCAATATCAGCGCTAAACTGTGGGGTTGGCTTTCCCGTTTAAAGATCCTGAATCATTAACAAATGCCGGGAGCGAACTATCATTGAATCTTCTAATGCCCCTTACGATTCAATGTCTAACTGAATTTTGGAAATGATTTCAAATAAAGGCGAATACACATACGATATTATTAATTAAGCTCAAAACCTTATTGAAATATGAATTAACACAAAATTTTTAGAAGATTTTGTCATTTATTATTTTTGTTATATAGATTGAAAATAAGGTAGATAATTGAACTTAATACTTGAATATTTAAATTTAACGGATTTTTTCTTGTGTGGTGAACTTTTTGCAACAGGTTGGCAGTCCTATTATTGTAATTACTCCACCAACAACAAACAACTCATTTTACCCATTACCATTCGACCATCATTATTTATTAAGCTTTTTCTCTATTGTTGTTGGAGCAGTGGAGTGGAGAATAGCTGAAAGAAAATCGGCGGCATATATGTGCAATTTTTATTTTTGAATAAATTGTCAGTTCGTGCTTTATCTTCTTCTTTTGCAGCAACTTGTGTTGTTTTTTTCGTTTTTGATTTTCGCCAATTTAATAAGTAATTCACGCCGGGTAACATACTGAACTCAACTCATTTGTACATACTTATATAGTAGGATTGACTCATTCAGTAGTTGATATTTCCCAAATAAGCAATAAAGTCAGTTCGTCGTAGTCGTCGGCAATATGTCTCAACCAGAAAAACCTAGCGTATTAATTTTGGGAGGTAAATATTTTGAATGCAACTGAAAAAAAAAAAAAAAAAGAAAAACGAAATTCTCTCTAAGGTTTCATGTCAAAATTAAATGAAATTGTTGGTTTTCTAAAAAAATAAAATAAAAAATTAAATTATGTATGTAGGCTGTGGCTTCATTGGACGGAATTTAACTACATATTTGCTGAAGAATGATTTATCTCAGGAAATTCGAATTGTCGATAAGACTCCACCGCAAATGGCTTGGTTGAACGATCAACAGACCAAGGCTTTCAACGATAATAAAGTCGAGTTTTGCAGTGCCAATTTAATCAACGCATGTAAGTGAATATTCTTCCCATCATCAATCTATTATTGTATGAAACAAGTTTACTTGGAACTGTGTGAGTTTCATCCTTTTGATTTTTTTTTTATTTTTTTATTGGTAGCATCGTGTAAAACAGCATTTGCGCCACACCCAACCAGTGGACGACCATGGGATATTGTTATCAATTGTGCTGCCGAGACGCGTTCCAACCAGGATGAAGCTGTCTATAAAGAAGGCATACTTAAGCTAAGCATGAACTGCATCAGTGAAGCGACAACACAGAAGGTCAAACGTTACATCGAACTGAGTTCGGGATGTGTTGCTAGTAGCGAAAAGACGCCGCTGAAAGAAGACTGCAAACACGATCCGTGGACGGGCGTGGCCAAACAAAAACTTAAAGTCGAAAAGGAACTGGCAAATATGAGTGACGATCTCAGTTATACAATTGTTCGTTTGCCCATCGTCTATGGCATTGGTGATAAGCGTTATTTAAGTAAGTGGAAGTGGAGAGAAAGAATCAGAAAAAAAAACTTAGAATGATACTGATATTTTATGGCTTTGTTTTGTTTTATTGTGTTGTTTTTTTTTTTTCATTAACAGTGCCGCGCATTATAATCGCATCTATTTATAAATACTTGGATGAAACAATGAAATTACTTTGGAATGAATCTATGCGCCTAAATACCGTTCATGTTACAGATGTTTGTGCAGCAATCTGGAAGCTGGCATTGGATCCACGCGCTGCTGGAGAGACTTTCAATATAGTCGATGATGCTGAATCCACACAGGGCACAATTAGTGATCTGCTAGCCGATATCTTTAGTATAAACGTTGATTATTTTGGCATTGTTATGTCGAATCTAACGAAATTATATCCCTCGGATACTGTGGGCGAAATCAATGATAAGCACATGGCACCATGGGCGGAAATCTGTCAACTGAATAACATTGAAAATACACCATTAACACCTTATCTAGATGAAGACCAATTGCATCATAAACATTTATACTTGGATAACACAAAATTAAAGAGCCTTGGCTATGAACTCCAGCATCCGAAGTTGACTCGTGATTTGCTTATGGAAATGATTGACAATTATGTTAATCAGAAACTATTTCCAAAAGCTTTGGCATTATAGATTTCATTTTATTTTTCATTTACATTTTACACGCACAAATTTTTTAATAGAAATTAAGTATAAAAGTTTATCGAAGCATTCATTCCAAATTATTATTATAGAAATTATATATTCTTGAATTTTTGCAATTTACAATGATAAGTGATATTGATTGATATTGAAGAAACGAAAAACTACAATATATTTAAAGTGTACTTATAGTATTATTGCAATTTAGAATTCTATTTTTATACATTTATATATTGTCGAAAAGATATTTTTATAAATTAAGAAAAATTTATTCTGAATCAATCAAATTGAAATAGTAATGGTATTGAAGAGAATTAAATAGGATTTGAAAGAAATTTAAAGACTCAATAAAAGTATGTGATCAAGCAGTGGCCAATATAAAATCTGTTGTTTTATTTATATGCATCCATAAGTATATAACATCAGTATATATGAGAGTAGTATAACTAGAATGATCTGTACTATCTGATAGTAGTATATGTTTAAGACAGTTATTCGCAAGTCATATGCAACGGTACTTCAGTGTGACTCGACATTTTTGAAAAGTGTCGTCACATTCAAGCATGAAATGAACCAAATTTTTTACCTATGGTTATAATATTTATTATTTATTTATTTATTTAATGAAATAGGGTAACAATAAAATCTTAACCTACTATTAAGAGCCCTAGCTGCCAAGGCTTTCAGCTCACAAAATAATATTGTTTTTTGATCTACAACAATTGGATTTTTCCAAATTGAGCAGAATACAAGGATTGGAAAAGTTGATACCAAATATATTAACAGAACATCAGCCAAAATAGTTTACATACCAAGAAACATAAGAGCTTATTTCTTAACTTAGAAAGAGGATATCCAGACGCATGGACATATGGACTTGGACCACTACTATTTTTCACTACATAACCTTTATTGGCCCAAGCCAAAATAATACAATAGTAATAAGTGGAGAAATAAAAATTTTGCTATAAATGTTGTTGGTTTATCAGTAATCGAATTGACTAATTCGTTTTCTTTACCCTCTCCCTTTCCTTATTAATGCATGCATACTTCTACTTGCAGCTCCCTTGCTGTTACAACAACAACAACTAATTATTGACTACCCTATTCAACTGGGAATTAAGCCTTCAATTTTGTAGACAGAATTGTCTGGTTGTTTTTTTTTATGGTATAGTAAATTGAGAACAACGTCAAATATCAAACCGACCATTTGTTGTCTGTCTCAGTTTTGAAAGTAAAGTTAAAATATTGGCCAGGATCTTCTTTCTTGTTTTAAACCAAATGTCTCAGTCGTGATAATCGGACCTCTGAAAGACAGAGCCACCATTTAATTTGCTTTAATTGGAATTGGAACTTGGAATGTATGAATTAGGATTGGAATGGAGCCATTTTAGCGAAGGCGGATGCGGAGGTGGGTTAATAAAGGAAAAAATCAACTTTTATTGAAGAAAAAAATATACCAATTGGTAATCAAATTTAATGAGATCCAAGTTACATTTAACGAACAACAATTTTGCATCTTTGTCAGCTTCTAAGCGATTTCTCGAAGATAAGTCAGATAATTGAAGTCGACACAGGCGGATGCGGAGGTACGAAGTAAGTGATTTTCGTTAATTATTCTTAAGAATCTAATTTCTGTGAAATCTTAAAAATGTTAAATAAAAAACGACAAACTCAGTGAAATTGTTGATTTTTAAATAGTTTTATAATTTATTTATTTTTTTAAAATGTTACGGCTTCGGAGCGTTACTTTTTCTTTTACAATCTGTTAGAATATACATAATTTAAAATGCAATTGCTTTTCATTTAATATTTTTTTCACTTTAAACTTAAAAATTAAAACTCAACAATTAAATAGTTTTCAAGAAATTTGAGACTTAATACAAACGACAACAGAAACCAAAATACATATTCACTTTTCAGTTGCTGAATTGCAAAATATAAAAGTGGCACAAAATAAAATGAAAATTATTTGTTCTTTTGTTTAAAGAGAATTACAATAATTAATTAGTAAAACATAAATTAAAAAAATAGCACAATGGACAATAATAAATTGTTGGTGGAGCATCATGTCTCCTGCGTTCATTTTCTTCATTTGATGATGGCATTGCGTGGCATTGTTGCATCGCAAGCGTGCTTTGTGGTTAGGGTTTCGTTCAGTTTCTTCATTTGATGATGGTGTTGCGTGACGTTGTATCGCAAGCGTGCTTTGTGGTTCCTCGGTTGATTGAACTACTACAAATATGTTTCGACAATTTGGTTAAAAGTGAAACTTTAGGCTTATGAGCTAATTAAGTTGGTTTAAGGGCATTAGCGGATATGCTTTGCTTAGAAAGCTAAACCAGCATCGCGATAGGTGGTGAAAATCTTTTCAATGGAGTTCACATAGGCAGCGGTTCTCAAGTCCAATCCCAAGTTGTATTTCATGGCGGTCTTCATGATGGCGCGTGCTGAACGTTCCATGGTGTAATCGAGACCAGAGTGCACGATATCCTTTTCAGAGGCACCTGAGATACGCTTCTGGAAAGCTTCCGATGGAGTCACTGGAATACGGCCACCGACACGTCCAAAACGACGTTCCAGCGATTCTTGCACAGATTCTAAATTTTTAGAAAAATATAGACAATGTTGCCATATGAGCAGAAGAACAAAAGAAGAAGGAAAAGAAAACATTTCATGATTAGACAAAAAGGAATAGGAAGAGTAGTCTACATGCCGCTGTGGGCGCACAATCATTTTTTTAAGCACAATGAAAGAAGCAAAATTTAGAGTAAATGAGGATAGATGGATGCATTGTACAAACATTTGGTGATTACATATATAGAATAACATGATTTTAAAGAGAGAGAGAGATTAGTAACAATATTTTGATGTTAATAAGTAGAATATTACATAAGTGGTGCTTCATTGGTTTTTTTGTTAAATATAAATTTAAGTTAAAATATAAAATTATACAATTTTTTTAATTAATTAAAATAAAAGAGAATCGATTATATTTATCTTTTAATCTAACTAAATAACCTCTTATCCGACAATCCAGGATCCGTTGCCATTACATATATTTAAACTACTACTACATAACAATTTGAATACAATTTTTGTTTTTACAAATTCAATGGAATTCTTCAGTCTTTTCTATTGCATATAATTAATTCGTTAAATTTAAATACAAGAATAAGTCAATATATGCAAGAATAGTCTCCTACTTATTTATTGACTTGTTCTCGCATTATAAAACAAAGAAGAAAAACAAAACAAATTTAACTACTTAGGAATTTTAACATAAAGCGATGTTTAACAAAGAATCAAACAAAACAAAACAAATAAATAATGATATAATTAAATAAATAAAGGAATGTTTCAGGTGCTTGGCATATTAAAGAAAAAAAAAAAAAATTAAAAGAAATGAAAAATAGAGATAAAATTATGTACCATCCGAGATAATTCTTTCAATAGATTGTTGGACTGAGGCTACATTGATAAAATAGAGAAAACAGAAGAGAAAAAGAATAAACAACGAATTACTAGATGAGTTAATAAATAAATTGGTTTTTGTGTTTTTTTTTTTTTTTTGTTTGTCTTTGGTTGGCTTTGTACTTAGCATATTAAATTAAAATGTGTGTGCATCATGTAAATTAAATAAATAATAATATATATATAATATATAAATAAATAATAAATTTAATTTAAAAATAAGATAAAGATAAACCGAAAGATAAAAGAAATATGTAATTTTGAAACAGAGAAAGAGATTTTGTCAATAAAAATTATGAACTGCGAAAGAAAGACTTAAGATTTTAGATTGTGTTAAGTTAAAAAAAAAAAAAAAAAAAAAATTATATGAAAACTGAATGAATGAATGAATAACTGAATGACAATGTTGCGCTTAGCTGCTGCCATTAGCCTAAAACCACCTTTTAATTATATTATCTAATAATAATTATTATTATTATTATATACTATATACTTATATATATACAAAGAAAACACATACCCAATAAATGGTAGTTGGACTCGCGTTCATATTTGAAGGTAAGACGGCCATAAGAAACATGGTTCAAGTTCTTCAGCCATTCAAAGAATGAGACGGTGACACCACCAGCATTGATATACAAATCTGGGATAACCAAAATATTACGTTCAATGAGAATCTTATCGGCAGCAGGTGTAGTTGGACCGTTAGCGGCTTCGGCAATGATCTATAGAAAATAATAGACAACAGTAGTAATTTAAGAAATAAACAGAATCCAACTCTCTCTCTCTCTCTCACACTCTCTGTCTTTTACCTTAGCTTGAATTTTGTGTGCATTTTCACTAGTGATGACCTTCTCAATAGCAGCTGGAATGAAAATGTCGCATGGTTCGAACATCAAGTTTTCACCCTGGTATGGCTTGGCATTTGGATAACCAACAATGGTGCCATGCTCGTTCTTATAGTCTTCCAAAAGCTAAAATGTAAGAAATATGCTCGTTAATGCTTTAGATCAGATCTGATCACCATCATCATTATAATAATAATAATATTACCTTGGGGTCAATGCCCTCTGGGCTGAAAATGCTGCCATCATGTTCAATGATACCCACGCAGGTGGCACCAGCGCGTGTCAAATAACGGCAGGTATGGAGACCGACATTACCGAAACCTTGGACAATGAATGTTTTGCCACCCCAGCCAGGTGTTGTACCAATCATGCTCATGTAATTTGCCTCATTAATAAAGTTCTCCAGACCGTGGAAAACACCACGACCAGTGGCCGAGACACGTCCATGAATACCTCCCTGATTAATGGGCTTACCAGTAACACAAGCATGTGCATTAATATCCAAATGACCGATTGTCTTGGCATAGGTATCGGCAATCCAAGACATTTCACGTTCTCCGGTACCCATATCAGGTGCAGGTACATCAACACCGGGCCCAATGAAGCCCTTCTTGGCCAACTCAAGTGTGAAACGGCGAGTGATCTTCTCCAATTCATGTTCAGAGTATTCCTTGGGATTGATCTTCAGACCAGCTTTGGCACCGCCAAATGGTACATCGACGCAAGCGCACTTAAATGTCATCAGAGCAGAAAGAGCCTTGACTTCATCACGTGACACATCCAAAGAGAAACGAATACCTGTGATACAAAAATAGAAAAAAAATCTTTATTACATAATTTATAATAATGAATCATCAAGTACACATAGAGGTTTCTTTATACATTCGAATAACGAATTTAAACCACGTTCTTGCAGACCTACAAACACTTACACTTTGTGGTTTTTGTCTAAATATTTTTGAATAAAATACATATAACATAGTTGAACCTTGAATTTGGTTGTAAGAGACGCAAGGGACATTGGATAACATTACATAGACAGTACTACTGTCTGTGCTTTGCTTTGTTGGCCAAGTCCCAAATTGATTTTTTTTTTTTATATTTTTCTACTAAGAAATTAGTTGATTATTGATTTACTCGTATTTATTGTTTAAAGTGTTAAAGGAAAGGAAAGGAAAAGTTTTATTTCTGTTTTTGGCAAGGAACCGTGGCAGATATTTGTTTGGTTGATGTGGCTTATATTGTTGCATAAAATTTCAGGTGTTTGACTTGGATAACTTTGCAGCACGTGTTGACATTTTTATTGGCATACAACTGGGTTTGTAGGGTTTTTGGGTGATGATTGGCAAGGGTTTTAATCATCATCATGGTCATATTAAGTAATTTATAAAAAAATACTAAAGCGAAAGGAAATACTCGTATTCAAGAAGTAAATATTGTATTTTTATCTTAAAAATATGATTAGATAAGCGCTCAACTGATTAAGGTTTTCATGGTACTATCTTTCATATCTGAAGGTGGGTCTTGCAACAAAATTTTATAACATTTCTCCATTTTGTGAATCATAAAAGTTCTTCAAAATGTATACCTTGTATTGTCTTTATTGAACTGTTAACAAAATATTTGACATTGGTCTATGTGTAGTATTATACAATTAATTGGTTTAAATATCAAAGGTCTGGTTTATAAAAATATTATTGATCAATAAATAAAGTTACTATAATCGATTTGTAGAATTACATTATTGATTATTGAATATAATCATAATTTGTCTAATTTCCTAAATGAGACATTTCGTGATATAAATTGAACATTTATTTTTAAATTGTTAAATTATAAGTGAATTATAGAAGTTTTCTTATAAACAGAGATATTATTCACTTGTGATCATCCAACACATATGCATAGATAGATTTCTCGTTCACTGTACTATATATAAATGGCATTTTAAATTCCACACCATAATAGCACTAAGTACTTGGGCATTACTCTAGGCACCAAGTTCACGTGGACCGAATACGACTTACGGACTGCGCTATTGACCTACAACAATATACACTAGAATACAAACAAATCTGTACTAAAACCAGTATAGACTTATGGTATCCAGTTATGGGGCTGCTCGTGATCCAGTAACATAATGCAAATAAGAACAAAGTTTTCTGAACAAAGTACTGGTATGTGCTGTGAATGCACCCATCGTACGTCCGTAGCAGCGACCTTGGACGCGATCTTGTCATCGAATCAGTTGCCGCTACTATATAGAGATATGCTTAGTAATCATATTAATACTATAGTGAAGCTTCAAGCATAAACGCAAAAAGCCGCATCAGTTCTTAGATTAAACAATAATTCACTCAGAGAGCCAACAAATTATGCAATTCCCAATTAAAATTGCCAGTTAATTAGTGGGATAAATAAAAAAAAAATACATTTCCAAGCTGCTATTAGACCTTCCTCTTTTAGTACACAGGAACTTCAACTGACATTTGATTGCTGAGTAAAATTACAAATGATATTAGATTGAATAGGACTAAACAGGGCAGACAATTTATTTTTTTAAAAAACACGAGCCCGGACAGAAAGACAATATTAGATTGATTTGTCTAGTATTGCTGATCAAGAATATACGGTATAGCTTCAGGCATCTGTAAACCCCATTTTAGAATTACGGTTCACTTTTATAATATGCGAATAACTTTCAATGAAGTCAATGAAGATTATGTTATGAAGAAGATAAAACAGCAGAGCGTTTACTATGCCACTATGATGTTGTAATTTGGACCAGACTTCGATACTTAGGTAACCATTATGTAGAACCATCAGAAATTGCAGACTTATCTCCGAAGAAATCTATGGAAGTCTTGATGAATACCAGAGTCTAGGAGGAGCTGTAATTATTACCCTAATCTGATCGAATCTTACTCATCAAATCATCGTTTCGCCAAAAACTAAACTATTGTAGAATGATATAAGTATGAAGTTTATTCGATTACCCTAGAACCTATGGCATTACAATTACCAAACTAAATAATAATGTCAAACACTAAAGAAAAATAATATTATCTATCTATATACATATATAAGAAAATAGACTAGACTAGACGTAGACTGAAAGTGTTTTTGCGTGCATCACTTAAAAGTCACTCATTGAATTCGAAATCGAAAATTTTGCCGGGGAGTAGCAAAGCACGCCGGGATAGCTAGTATTAAATAATAATGAGGGCGACTCCGATGACCTATTAATCTAAGTTAAGTTTAAATCTTTGAAAATGATTGATGGAATTTCTCTAATTTAAAATCAAATTATTGAACTTTGCAACAGAACAATTGGATTTCAAATATTTAGTTTTCATTTGAAAACAGAAAAAAAAAATAGAAAAAATACAAAACAAATTTAAAATTGAAAACAATAAAAGGTGCGTTGTTCATGACAATAAATGAAAACGTAAAAGTAAAAAGCGACTGTAGAATGACGAATCGAATGATGAAAGATCATCGCTTGGTCGTTGGAGACTGTACCGAATGCTACGTCGGCGAAGCTTAAAAAATGTTTTCGTATTTTTGCGCCGATTGCTTTTTATTGTTTTTCAAAAGTTTTGGTTTTGCTAAGATTATCGGCGAAAAAAAAGAGAGAAAATCGTGTTACTCCCTTTGAGTAAACTGGTGGAGAACTTTATCAATATTCAAACACTTAAGTGATTGTATGGATCGATGTATGGATGGATGTGTGACTATAGACAGAACTTGAAAATAAAAAAAAAAAAAATAAAAAGATTTCTTTATGTAGCAAATTTCATTCTAAATACAAAAGAAAAAATAAACAACTTCTTAGTTTTAAAAAGACAAACGACTACAAAGGCACAGCAGATGTCGTCGGTCGTCTATTAAAAGTATCGCGTGATTGGCAAGTAACAAATTCAAAAGTAGAAAGCAATCAAGTAACCCAGATATACACACACATTCATATCTGTATACTCTACTCACTCGTACATAATTATAGAGAAATTCAAGTTTGTGTTGCCAAAAAAACAAAAGTCAAAAAACAAATAATAAAAAAAAACACTATCAAAAGAATTTTATGTAGTAAATATAACATTTTCAAGTGTTGTTGCTATATGTAGAACATGTTCATTATACACGTCGATGACAACAACCAACAACAAGTATCGACGGGGGCTCGATCATTCTAGTGGGGTCTCTCTATATCTATAATATTATACAAACGTACCTACTTACTTATGTATGTGTGTGAGATTCAATTGGTAACAGAACGAAATGAAGGCAAACAAAACAATGTTCTTTCTACCTACCTACATACTTTTTGTCAGCTGACCAAGTTGTGAGCAGCAAACAAAACAAAATACAATATAAAAACAATCTAAATTTGTCTTGATTATCATTTAGAAGATTAGGAGAAGTTTATTTGCTAAAAATTATGTACATAAAGATATGTATATACTTATATATTTGGCCTTGGTATTGATGACGCAACATTGCGTTTTCATTGTACTACTTAGTGGAACTAAAAGAAATATTCACATTTATGAATTAAAAAGCACTTGAATAAATCAAATTGAATATTGCACAAATCGACATTTGTTGACAGTGTCGAGGGCTCATTGAATTTGTATAAAAAACAGTTGGCAACACAATTACAATCCACGATTCCGCCCTAAAGAGCCCGGGTTTCTGCATATATAATTTAAACAAATACCGGCTGTTGCTGGTGTTTTTTTTTTTATTGTATGAATTGTAGTATATACGATATCTCTATAAGTACAATTGATCATATAAAACCGCATTCAATTAATTTTTTATGTGTATCTTATTACATTTAATTATGCATGCGGAGTTCAATGGCATTTTTGGAGAGAAATATTACAATAAAAGTAATTATAGAATATGGATATGATGTAGTAAAAACTGACTATTGTTGTCTCGAAAAGAATTACAGTAAAACTTTGTTAGTCCAGATATTCCCTATTTTGGATTCTTTTGTAAACCAGATAAACAAAAAAAAAAAAAAAAAAAAATTCTATTACATCCATTATAATCTGAACTAACAACGGTATTGCTAATCCGGATTGTATGTTGTATAGGTAATGCAATGATCGATAATACAGTAAATGAATGAATGGAAAGGGAAAAGTTGTCACAATAGGAAAAATATATAAATACATATTTTGCAATTCAGACTATTCTGTTAATACTAAATTTAAATGCTGAAGAGGATCCAGATGACAACATTTCATTGTCGATTCTCAAAGTAAAATGGATGTCAGATCATTAAGATGCACAAGAATTAAAAGAAACTGAAATTTTGCTACAGAAAATTAATGAATTTTTAATCTGCATTGATTTGCATTACAAAAAGCAAATATCGAATTAATAAGTAGCAAAGAGATGTGTGAGACTTTACTTCAATTATTCCAAAAATCTCAGTGATATTTATCCCTTATATTGTACATATACCAATTTTATGTGATGAATGGATATGAATAATTTTGTCTCATTCTAAAATTATTGAATGGCTCATTGGAGATGAAGACCATTTACTACTCCAAAATAACGACAATGCCTCCGTTCAAGAAATTGTTAGAGATGAGCCAAAAGTTAGAAGGTGTTGTTGTAAAACTTCAGTGTACAAATGGGCGGAGGTTAGTAAAGTTGAATTGGGCAGTTTTACCATTCTTAAAAGGCTACGGCAGCACGCAATTGAGGCTAAGCAAAAGTGAATTTTTCAAAGAAAAAAGTACAAGAATTTTTATATAAATTTTGAGTTTATATTCCAATACTTTATACATATGTATGTATTAATAATATTTATTTTGCAAGGATTGTTTTAATTTTTCTTTGAAATATGCTTATTATTTGTTATAATAAATTAATAAGCCTTTATGAATGTATTAATATTCGTTTAGTAATCCGGATTGAGCGGGTTTTAATTATTCCGAATTATCGAAATTCTACTGTATTATAATAAATTAAAAGATATATATTCAAAACATACATAAATTTGTAATTTAAGCTGAAACCAGTTTTAACTCATTTTAACTTTTAATGGCGTGACTTGCACGTGATTGGTTTTTGAATAAATTAAAATAGAAAAAAACAACTTTTAACTGCAAAATAATAAAATATGAATAAATAAATCATATTTCAGTTAAACTAGAAAAAAATGATGAAGGCGTCGTCTTCATCATCATCTTCATCATCACCAATGGCATGAAATAAGCGCGTGAAGTCATTTTGAGCAAACAAAATTGATAAACAAAAAATAAAATTTTGAAAAATATTAACAAAATACAACTTGTTTTGCTTCTAAATTAGTTAAATTAACATTAATTAGTGACATTGTATGGTAATCAACAATGCGCAGTGTATTACTGAACAAATAAATAATATTATTAATTCTATAATATGTTTTAGCACTTTTTAGCACGCAACAATTACAATTATAACAACTTTAATATAAGTAGAACGCACGGCTTGCGTAAAGCAAAAGTTTAAACATTATATTAGCGAAAAATTCAGTTAAAACAACCAACAACTAACAACAAAACAAATAACAACAGATAAATCCAAAATGCCTTCGTCATCACACACACACATATACACATTCACATGACGCACACCACACATACATACATATGCAACCATATAAAACTTGATCTGACGAAGTCGTCATGGTTAGCAAGCAGCAAAGCTTATCGAAAAATATACGAAAACAAAAATAAAAAATAATAAAAAACAAGAAAAACTCAACTTAGCAACAGTTCTCATTTTTATTTAACTTTTGGGTTAACATTTTGCGATTTTGTTTATCGAGAGACTACATAATTTAACCACGAAGAACAGAAAACCATCATAATACTAAAATGTTATCAAACAATCAATAGATTTGTTGATTTGTGTTACTATTTTTGAGACCCTAAAATCAAAAACACGTGATTCCACAACAATAGAAAAGATGAACATTTTGTTAACTTGCTTGGTTGGTTAGATACATACATACATATGTATGTATGTATGTAGCATTTATGTATGTTTTGAAATGCTTAATTAAACGACGCTACAAAATTAAGAAATAAACGAAAGATACAAAAAGCTGAATACACAGAGAACT
The DNA here is from genome assembly GCA_035041805.1 of Amiota mariae. NCBI lineage: Eukaryota > Metazoa > Arthropoda > Insecta > Diptera > Drosophilidae > Amiota > Amiota mariae. The sequence continues at coordinate 1,692,009 of JAWNKV010000707.1, read as the reverse complement.
ACGATAACTCTGACACATTAAGTCCACATCCATTAATGGTTTATTTAATATTATTTATACCCTTCATTCCAGCAGGTATAAAGAATTTCGTTACCATTTTTCATTCTTATTTAATTTCAAGTTCTTTAATTTTTTTAAGCGCCCAATTTTTCATAAACTTTATTTGAATTTTCTTGGTATTGTGAGTAGGGAAAATCCCATGCAAAACATGAGATGTACGCGAAATGGAATGGTAATAGGGAGATCTTAGTTAAAGAGAAGTTTGACTGTACTATACATAAAATAAATTGGTTTTATTACATGAATTCTATTAGAATTGGGTATTCGAATTATATGATCAATATTTAATAGGATGCCAAAGAAATTAGGGATCAAAATCAGTGACATCTACAATTAAGAAATTACGTAACAAAAGTTGTTTACGATATTTTTGTGGTTTTATTTTTATAGACGATTTTGTTTGTCAAAATTCTGGACAAAAGATTCTTTCAAGTTTTGATAAGAATTTATTATATTATTCTTAGTTTTTTTATTCATTATCAATTCACACATGTATTTTAGCAGGCGTGTGCCGATTTTGTGATAAGCATATGAAGTACTACATTATATGTTTGTATATTCATTAATTAAATAAAAAAAAAGTCAACAATTTTGTTTTGTCCCCAATTCCCTTTAATTGTTGATGAGATGACAAAGACAACATTACGCTGTCTGCTACTGTTAATAACAGAGCCCAGTGTCAATAATGTAAAGAAATGTAAACAATGAAGAAACGATAGAATAAACAAAAACAACAGTAGCAGCAACACCAACAGCAAAAAGAAGGAAGGAAAATACTAAAAGCAAACGTAAAACAATTATTAAAAATAGATTGAGGCAAACGTGAAAAAACAGATGAAAAAATAAGAAAATTTAATTTAAATAAAAATAACACAAAAAAGAGGGCGTTTTTGGTTGTTTTCTAGCTCTTGTTGTTGGTGTTTTGGGTTACTAATTGACAATGTTAAATGCAATGAAGGTAAAAGGTTGCTGCTGTTGATGTTGTTGTTACCACTTGAAAGGTTTGGAAAATCAAAAGAGAAACACGTGCAGGAACCGGCTGCCACAAGTGCAAGGTGGGTGGGTATAGCGCAATAGAGGGCGAGAATGAGGTGAGGGTGCCTTATGCAATGCGCAGCACCTTGCTTATAATGAAAGAAAGAAAAATTGAGGTGAGCACCTCTTTGTCATAGAAAATTGTGTTTGTATTACATAATTTGAACGCATATTTTGCTTCAAATTGAATATGAAGAGAAAAAGTTGCCTTTCTTTTAAAATAAAAAAAACTTATACACACAACAACACTCACTCTAAAATATTTCATTCACAATTGTTGTTTAAATGGAAAAATCGATTTCAATTTTTGGACTGTTTTTTTGGGAGGCTTCCATTTCGTCTTAAATAGTTTACTTACCGCCTTTGGTTGGGACACGATGTGTGCTGTGCTGGGCACGATAACCGGTAATCATTTCATAGTTTCCAGAATCGCGACGTAAGGGGAACGCAATTTCGATGATGTGATCACATGGTTGCATAAGCATAAGAATACCCTTAACCTTCTTCTTTTTCTCATCGAGAGACATACGGCTGCCCATTTCTTCGATTAGGCGCTCTTCAGCGATTTGGCAACCACGATGGAAGAAGTACTCAACCATATCGAAGAAACGTGGGTCCTGGGCTGTGGGCACAGTCTTGAGGCGCTCTGGAATTTGATGTTCCACAGAGTAGTTACGCGTTTGCAACGCTGCTGTAGGCAAAGCCTTCACCAAAGTGGTCAGTTCCTGTTGGCGCATAGCGCCTTGACGGGCCAAATTCTTGAGATGGTACATAATTTTTGTTAATCTTTTGCTAATTAGCTACGGTAATACTTGAACACGAACGCAACGACAACGATGTCAGACCGCTCACCAACCGACACCTCAACAAACTGAGCGCACGGCAATAGACCATTGTGTTTTATAAAAGAAATTATCTGCTGCGCATGAATTGAAAACAATTGCGGATTTGAGAGGGAAAGTTCCATGAAATAACAACCAAACAAAAGAAAAAGAGAGAATCTAGTCACTAGATTCTAGTTTTTAAGCAAACGTTCATGTTCTCCTTCTAAATAATGAACTATGTCATAAGCAACAGTATGGAACATAAGCCATTTTAATATTGAAACAACGTGAGCGTCAAACCGATGCTTTGAGACCCTGGTACATTTTCATCAACCCTGTTACAAGAGAAATGATTTTTCCAACACTATTGAGAACTGTGAATGAAATATATTATAGATCAGTTAATTAAATGCAAGTGTGTGTTTTTCTTTTATCAAAAAGAAAGATTTAATAAGTTTTTTTGGATTAATTTATTTATTAGCATTGATACTTTTAGTATTCCCCTTTAAACCAATTTGTCATTAATCACGTTTGGTCGTGCCGACTATCTGATAACGTCTGTTCTCTTGAAGATGCTTATATATCATTGGGGTTCGTGGATTCTATGGTATTATGCACCGTTGTTGTTGGCGTCTGTTAATCAAGTTAGATGTCTTTTTACCCATCCAGTACTTTGTTGCTGTTTTGCATCAGCAATATCCAAATTGTCTACTCTTTCGAATTTATATGAAAACTCTTCTGGAATTCACGCATGAAGCATTGTGGCAGAATATCTAAGTATCCAGATTGTCTACAGCCATAAACATCGTTGATAGTTCTTGAATTAGAAACTAATTGTTGTTGCAAATATGATTATTTATCGGTGGCGCTTTTAGTCACTTTATTTTGTATTCCCGAGTTTCTTTTGATGTTTTTGTATCAGCATTATCCAAATTTTCTAGCCATAAACTGTAGTTACAGTTAATAAGAAAACGCTTTTGGAATCCACACATAGAGCATTGTAGCAGCATATGTTTGTGTTCATCAAAGGTGCGTATTGAATTTGTTGCTCTGTCCCTACGGCAGTCTTCTGAAGATGGTTATTTATTGTTGACGCTGCTCTTGATTGATCTGGTGTTATATCCGGTTTTGGAACTGTTTTAGTCTGTTTAGATTTCTTGCCACGTCTAATGCGTTTGATTCGTTTAGGAATGTTGTTTATTTCTCCAGTCTCTTTCATATTCTTAGACTTTGATTCTATACTAAGTTTCGCTGTAATTCCTGGCTTCTGGGCCAAAGAGCAACGTTTGCAGAGACTGCGTTTAATATCACTTGACCTATAAAGACTGATTGTTAAACCAATTCTTTTTAACAATACTGCCTCAATTCACTTACATGCGTTGCCTTGCTTTTATAGTAAAACGTTTGCATATTTGGCCATAATGTGCTGAAAGTGTGTTATGCTTACCCGCCATAAGCATTGATGCTTGGTATGTGAAATTAATGGCCGTTAAAATAGGTTGATTCTGATACTTTCCACTCTGTTTGGGTTTACTCATTTTTACGGTTTTTTTTTTTTTTTTTTTAAATCATTGAACCTTAAAAACAAAAACAAAGAATCTTTTTTTACTTTATTTTGTTAACAGCTCCTAGTTTAGTTTGATTGGCAAATGGGGAAGAAGAATGTTTAAAGTTGAAACGCGTTGGCAGCACTGCTTATCCAACCGGAAGTTGTCGTGAGTAGTTGCTTTACTCGTGCCACAACTACATTCACACAGCCGGCTGCCAGTGCAACAGAGAAGGTATTTATAAATGCATAATAATAAATGAAAATAAAACATTATTGAATTGTTAATAACAATAAACATTATAAAAATTTAAGGTGAAATAACTTGTTGATGCTGTTGCTAAGAGAAAAGTGCCTTTGATGAAATTGTTGGGTGCTACAAAAGTTATAAGAAGTTTATTTTGTTTTGCCGGCAACACTTGTCGCTTCTATTCCTGTAAGGTAAGTTCATATTGTTTTCATTCTACATTTCTTCTTAAATTTCTTCATAATTTTGAAATTTTACATTGCACATAAGCATTTTGTATATCAAATACGCAAACATCCATCACTTGCAGCTCGACATTTGCATGAAGAAAGAAATTTGTTCTAAAAATAAATTCTGCGACTGCGGCAATTCTTAAATAATTCCAGAGTCGATAGTCGAGTAAATTTAAATGTATGTAAATGCTAAAAGACTTGCATTTTTCTTTCATACAATTTTTATTATGTGAGCGTTGCTATTGCTGTTGTTGTTTATCAGCTATAATTTTTTTTTCATAACGTCAAGGTCACAGAGCGAGCGAATCTTTTTAAAGGGGAATGGATGTGAAAGGGTTAGAAACTGGTAAACTTGATCAAAACAAGTGAACTTCTGGAAGTAACATTCCTTAAGAAGCACTTATAAGTAACAAGAAATACTTCCAAATTGAATGTGGCTTGGTTTTTGGAAAATAAAGTTTGACTATGACTTTATTTGAAAATAGAATGAATGAGTTCTCATGACTTGGCGTATGTTGTTGCTATGGAAATATTTTTATATACTTACACCAGAGAACTGCAGGTTGTAACTTGCCTTAAGAAACACTTATCAACTTATATTGATTTGCTGAAAATTTCTCACTGAACAAGGAAAATCAATATTATCGATACTAATCATCATGACCAGTAATGACGAAATACATCGAAAGATCAATGAGGGTGTTTACCAAATGTCGAAAAGAAATGGAAAGAGCACTGTTTGGACCAAGTTCACTGACATAAAGAAGAAAAATGGAACATTGCTGGATGGATTTGTTTGTTGCAAAGAATGTACAAAAGTGTTGAAATTCGATGGCAAACAAACAAGTAACTTGCGACGACACAAGTGCTTTCATAACCCTTCGGAGGAAATTGAAATAATTAAAGAATATAAAGATGCCTGTACCCAATGGGTTATCGGGGATTGCCGCTCTTTTTCTACAATTCAAGGAGGAAAAACCAGAACGAACGATGTGTGTTACTTTGATTTTTATTACCCATTTTTTTTGTTTTTGTTTGACTGTTCTTTTCTTTTTTTGACTTGCTGAAGATCTCTGATCTAAACTTTAATAGAAATGCATCGTTAAGAACTGTGTATGTGTGTGTGAGAGTATGTGGGTTTGTCTGCCTTGTGTTGCTAAGAATAGACATCTTGAATTGAAATCGCGCTTTGTGTTTTAATGCATAAATTGTCGTCAATTGTTGTTATTAAAGCTTAGCAAGAATAAATAGATCAATTGTCATTGCCAGTCTCTATGATGATTGTTCCAATTTTATTTCGAAGTCATAATACATAAAAGAAAATCTAAAGCACAGTAAAGTGCATTTAAATCAGAAAGTGGGTTAACACAACGACGATAAGATAATTTTTATGAGACCCAAATGTTCATGTGTGTTGTAAGATAAAATTATAAAATTATAATCTATTTTTAAATTAGAAATTGATAAGTGATTTTTTTTTTTGAGTTATATAAAACAGTTTGCTTTAAATCTTCATTACAGATGGCTGCTGAAATAAAGTTCAATCCCACGCTCACAGAATCTGATCCGCATGAGAATCCTGTCCTGATCATTGGTCAATTGCGTCATCTGAATCGTTTGAAGTTCGAGAATGTCGCTCCAAAGCTTAAACCTCGTGTAGTTGAGGAGACTTTTAAGAATGCCATTTCCTGTTTGCATCCTGCTCCGACAGACAAGTGCTCCTTATACTTGGATGCTGCTACCATTGCCGCATTGCCTTTGAAATCGTCGCGTCATAATACAGCATCTCGGGCCCATGCCATAACACGTCTGGTGAAGAGTCATGTGCTTAATGTCAGTGAAGAACACATTGTGATCGTTTGCGAACGTGAGAATATCTTTGCGAGTGCTTGCGCTATTGTACGCGCTTTTCCGATTTATTCCCGCAAAACGGGTATCAATGGCAATAATAACTCCCAGAACGATTCTGGCAGTGGCGATCGCTCTAATGCTGCTCCATTGATCAATGTCGAGTTTATAATTATTGATGATGACGGCTGTGTTTCAGACGAACCGTTAAGTGCACAAGATGTCCAATGTCTTGAAAATACCACGACTGGTATACGTTTGGCTGCACGTATTGTGGATACTCCATGCAATGAAATGAATGTTGATCATTTCATTGAGGCAATTGAGTCATTCGCTGATAAACTTAATATTACGCCCACCATTATTCGAGGCGATGAGCTGCGTTCTCGTGGCTTTGGTGGTATTTATGGAGTTGGCAAAGCAGCTTCAGTGCCACCTGCACTGGTTGTTCTTTCGCATGAGGCCAAAGGCGCACAGGAAACCATTGCACTGGTTGGCAAGGGTATTGTATACGATACTGGCGGCCTGAGCATTAAGGGTAAGACTTCAATGCCGGGAATGAAACGTGATTGCGGTGGAGCTGCAGCTATTCTGGGTGCATTTTATGCAGCAGTTAAGAGTGGCTTCAAGGATAATTTACATGCAATATTTTGTCTTGCTGAGAATGCAGTAGGACCAGATGCTACGCGGTATGATATATAATCAATGCATTTATGCATTTTCATTTTATTAATATAGTTTCTTTTTTTTTTGTTGATTTCATTGCAGACCTGATGATATTCATACCTTGTACTCGGGACGCACCGTTGAGATCAATAATACAGACGCTGAAGGACGTCTCGTTTTGGCTGATGGCGTTGTCTATGCGAACAAGGATTTAAATGCCAACATCATACTTGATATGGCAACATTGACTGGTGCCCAGGTGAGGTTTTTCGCAGTACAATACAACCCTTCTTCTTCTCTTTAATAATTTCAATCATTTCCAAACGCGTCATAGCGTAATTTCTGAGTTCCTCATTTTATTTGCATCCTTGAGCTGTTTACTTGCTGCGCTTATCCATTTTGGCTTTCCATTATTACTTTTCAGGTTACTAGAGCTCTTTGCTGTTTATATTTCATCCTTATATACAATTTATGCAATGCTTTATAAAGTCATAAGGTTAATTGGAAAAAATAAATTGCAATTTTGGCTGTTCGTTGTGTATGCGCATGAAGTAGTTAATGGATGGAGGAATCGAGCCACCTACAAAAACTGTTACTTGAGACGCGAACTTGATTTTCGAAACCAAAAGCAAAGCGCAATAGTTAAACCGACCCGACCATGTGTGTATGAGTTTATGGGTTGCTTGGGTGGTTGATACAGTGGCATGGCATGGGTACGGGCAAATACGTGTAGTTTGTTTGGCAAACAATTACCATAAATCTTAGGCGTGCAATTTGCTTAAAATATGATGCCAATTTACATTATTTGTGGTTCGATAGAATAAAGACACCTCGGGTAAATAGAGCGAATGAGAGTTAACTTTTATCTTAGATTTTTGAAGTGATTTTTGTTTAAATTGTATGAATTAAGACATGAAAATTATGTAGTTCATAGTGTCAGAATTTGGCTTCTTAAGAACACAACTAAGTGAGTATTTAAGCTGGTTGGCTCAATTTATTTTAATTTAGTATTGTTTTCAATGTGAATAGGATTCAATATTTTATTTTACTTTGATAGAAAGAGGTTGACAATGGATTAGATTTCTTCTATTTAATAATTTGTTTTTTTTTTTTAAATATAATTAGAATATTTCTACATAAAAATCTAGACAAAATATATGGATGCATAATTAATGCGCCAAATTGTTGAAAATTCGAACACGTCCACTTTGTTTTTGTCGGAGAGTTTACTGCTGATCCACCCAGCCATGTTTCACATTTTTAAAAGTGATTTGTTGTTTAAATTTAATTTAAAGAGGTCACTTTCATTTCCATCTACAAAAAGGTTTATTAATAGCAAAAAAAAAGACTAACTTTGGCTTTGCTGAAGTTGTAATACTCTTCACGCCCCAGCTAGTGGTCCGAGGTAGAATCTATCTAAATTTTAAGTCGATAGTACAAAAAACAAAAAAGTTTTTCTAATAAGAACTTTCATTTGGATACCGGTTAGCCCCGTAAAGATGGCGAACTGACCCTTTGAGGAGGTGTTGATCCGTGATCCGTGTATGTTCAATACGCAGGCGGATAAAAGTTCCGATAAATAAAAGAAAGTAGATTCTTTGAATTAAAAGATTATTATTAAACTTTGTAGAAGTTTATTCTACAATAAGAAGTAAAAAAGTTTCCGATAGAAATCAATTTAGATTTCAGTTCTAATCTTTTATATTTCCGGATAATATATTAAATATGTAATTACTTGTAATCGTTTAAAAGTGCAAAGCATCTGATAGTCAGTTGTAACCAATTGCATGCAGCAGTAGAGTCTTTATCTTTATCATAAAAGAAAACATGTAATAAAATTAATTGCCAAGGATAATAGTGTGATGTGCTCCTACATAGTAACAATTCCTATTGGTCTACAAATATATACTACAACATTGATTTTGTAGATATTGTAGAAGTAACAATTGTGAAGAATTGTTCTTGCTGGTTGGTTGTTTCGACGGTCAGTTCTGGCGCTAAACGAACCTTGTTGCACCTTTCAAATTGTACACGACGGACGGAAGTACACAATTCGTTGGTAACTTCCGCCAACGCCGTGACTACTATTACTATTACTACTGTTTCTCTTGCTTTCATTTCTCTGTTTTACTTTTATTCTAAATATATAAATTTGGCACATCCACACCTGAGCGAGTGAGCGAACGCTTTCTCGTTTGGCGCGATTCCATTAACACGTAAAGATATTGCTGCTACTGCTGCTCATGCTACTGATGGTGATGGTGATGATGCTAAAAGGGCCTTCTTTAAAATAAAACGGAATAGCGCACATGACTCGCCAATGTTAGACAACTTTAACCAACCCAACCGTTGATGTTGCTGGCTACTTCACGGTTGGTTGGAGAAGTCGTCAGCTGCCGTGCTCTGCTCTGCCCTATATTCCTACAATATTCATTCCTTGTATTATGTTTCGTGCCGTTTTAGTTCTTTTCCTCCTTTTTCATTATTACACAGTTAACGAGAACGTTTCACACTATCGTCGCAATAGATTTCTCTGCTGTTGCTGTTACTGGTGATGGTGATGATGATGATGATGATGATGCTGCTGCTCTGGACTATTATCATTTAAATGTTGCTGCAGTACAAGTTGCAGTAAAGTTTCTGCCACTTCCGTTACCATTTCAAAGCCAATGTTGTATCCGCCGCGTGTGGTGGCAATAAGTCTGTCTATCTGTCTGGCTATCATTCTGTCTGTACATCTGATTGTCTATCCATCTGTCTATGTAACTATGTAAGTTTTATATTAGTTCCTCTAACAACTTCAGCGCACCAACTAATAGCAGCAAACGTGTTTCTATATTTCGAAAACCTGTGGACTACTGGTGGTCTGCACTTTTTCCTACCATCTTCATTTCTATGCCACATGTTGTTGGTTGGTTGTGTGTGTGATGCTTGGATTCTCTTTCTCTTGGTTTGTCTTTCATCTCTCATCTAATGGTGCTGCTAAATGCACAATAATTTATCACAATTTAACAATTTTCTACACCTTTATTCGATTTTGTCTCTTGTTCATTGTTGTTATTGTTCATTCATTCATTCTCTTTTTTTGTTTTGTCTTTAGTTCCGGTGGCTTTCGCTTGTGGGAGTTTAACTTAATTGATCCCAGTTTTTTAATTACTTTTGTATTTTTCTCGGTCAACTTAATTGCTTTTGAATGTGTAGCAAATGTGTCTTCTCTATCTATCTGCATCTACTTACTTATATAAAATACGTTTGACTATGGTTATATGATTTGATGTTAAGGCTTTTGTTTCAACAACTGTTCTCCTTTTTGTCAAGTAATTGTTTGACAAGTGGAAGGATAAATAAATACATATACGGATAATCCTCATTTGCCTTTGCCATACTACATACGTATAATGATTTATTATTTACTATAGTGTGTATTGTACTTTGAGTAACTTTCATTCTTATTCTCTGTTTCAATTTCAGGGTATTGCAACAGGCAAATATCATGGTGCCATATTGACCAATTCGGCGGAATGGGAACTTAAGTCACTGCAGGCTGGACGTAAATCCGGCGATTTATTGGCGCCAATAATTTATTGCCCAGAATTGCATTTCTCGGAATTTGCATCAGCAATTGCTGATATGAAAAATTCGGTTGGGGTAAGTACGACGACAATAAATAGAAACTAACTTTAAGATTTTAAAAAAATCCTACAAACTATTATGCATACAATTTAGCCTAAGTAAGTTTTCTCGTAGTCACAACCACAGTCATCGACATTGCAAGTTGAAAATTTGATTTGCAATACTTTTTTTTTCAGAGTTTTTCTTGAAAAGTTGCTTCACAATTTGTGTGTGGTTGGTGATGGTAAACTTGGCTTTTCTTGTTTTTTTTTTGGTTTTGTTTTTTGTTTCTTTTTTGAAACTCGTGTCGAACGAAGTCTTTCTTGACCAAAGGAATGCTGCAGTTAATTACAATTTGACACCCGTAACTTTGTTACTGGCAAATCCTCATATTCAACCCAAATGCTACACAATCATATTTTGCCATTGGCATTTTGACTTCATTCTTTCGTTTGGGTGGGTGACTTTGGAATTGTGGATTACCATTCCATGCCATTTCGTTTTAACACACAATGAGTGCGTGATTTTTGATTCGCATAACTTTGTTTTTTGTGTGAACTCACAGTTCAGTTTATGTTTCGTTTGTTGTAGAATATTTGTTTTCCACTTTTCTTGTATTCAGGGCAGTGGAATGTGTTTTTTTTTTAGTTAGTCTTAGCCTTTACACGTAGATACATAAAAAAACTTTAAGTTCTTTAATAGAATCTTTTTTAATTAAGTTTATCTTGCTAGCGTTGTTCGTTATTTCAATGAATTTTTATGAGCAATGAACATGATTAACGTTGTTTAAAGATTGATTGGTCTTCAGGATTGATTTATACAATACACACACACACACACAAACACCTAAAGGACTCATACGAGCAGTGCTTTGGTTGAGCTAGCAAAGCCACTTTTATAGCCATTAAAGGCTACTAGAAAAAAAAAAACAAAAAAAAAAAAAACCCATGGTTAAACTAACTAAAGGACCATGAGAGCAAGCAAGCAAGCAATCGAGCGAGCGAGTTACTACCCACCTTAGTGACTACGTCTAAACGCGTTACGGATCAATGGTCATTCATCATTGTCATGCTACTATGCTTGGTCCCAGTCCATAGCACATAGTCACACATAGTACTATACTACATAAATGTACTAGCTGTATTGCATTGGATGTGTTATGTTATGGTTTGGTGTTTATGGGTGTTGGTTGGTTCATAGCACACCTTCTCATGTGTCAAAGGTGTTGTGTAAGTGCCGGAGGGGTCATTTGGGTTCAAGCGTTATTTGATTTTTCGCACTTTATTACAAAAATAACAACAACAATAACAACAACAACAGCAATGACACAACAAAAAAAGAAATCATGTTTGGTTTTCATGCCTCACTGACCTGACCATTCAAAAAACAAAAACAAGTTGAAATTACGCTCTTCAATCGCGGCGGTTCCATACTCCATTTCTCTCACGTTCATTTCATTTTACCCTTTTATACGCTCAATGCTTTTATCCTGTTGCTATTGATGCTGGTATTGGTATTAGAGTTGGTGTTGGAGCTATGCTCCTGCAGTTGACATTGAGCCATGTACTTTGTCAATGTGTCTGACTTTAGCTCTGACAAAGTGTTTAAAACCAAAATACATTCATGGTTAATGCAACTTCACGAGGAAATAAAAAAAAAACCCATGGAACAGTGCAAAAGGGATAATGACAAAAAAATGTTTGCATCCTTTAAAGTCCTGCAGAAAAAAATCCAATTTGTAATATGAAATTTCACAATAAAAAATTCCAAGGATTTAGTGTTTTAACATTTCTACATTGGTGGCCACTAAATGGTGGCAGGATTTTGGCATATCGTTAGTGGCCGATTAGCTTCGCCATCAGAGTCTTTGTTTTGATTTTATTTCATTTTGCATACATATAAAGTGAATAAATAGTATTATCGCATTGTGATGTAGTTTGTAAAGATTTGTATAATTTATTGGAGACCTATGAATTACACACATGATTTTAACTTTTGACTAGCATTTTTAGTTGCTTTTTTTAGTAGTACATACCTATCAATAACGTTTACATACAAATCTTGTCTTAGAAAATATATAAATTTGAGGTGTTATAAAAAAAAAAAAATATGATCCTAATGTGTCCAAAATATAGGCCAAGGACCACTAGGATTTTGTAATATGCAACTCACTTTTTCTCGTGTACATAATAGACATGTGCAATGATTATAATCATATTTCTCACTTCTGTATGTACTCTGAATAAGTACTAAATATTAATGTAATCAATATTCATTGTACTACTTAGTAAAATGCGTACGTGAGAAGAAAATTACAACTTTTTTATGTACTAACTCCAAATGATTACTAATAGTAATCATACTCTTCCGAAAATATTATATTCCTATGCATGCACCGCAGTCCTATACAATGTGACCTTGTGTTTCTTTACATCTAAACAGAGTTGCCATATGCATAAAATATAATTTGAAAATAATTTTTGTTTTAAATTCGCATTGCATAAAAAGAAAATACAAATGTATGATGCTTATCTTGATTTTTAATAACGTTTCATAATAATTTTTTCACAAAATCATTAAAGCCTTGGTGTCACATGCAGCCGAAACCCAAACTGAGTCTGAATTCTGTGGATTTCAGTTCGGATTGGTTATATTTTCAGCCTCATATGTATTCAATTCAGTTTCGGTTTCGGGACTATCCGATTTCAATGCGCACTAAAAGTGATAAGTGTTTATGCGACATTCTAGATTGACTATAAAAAATAATTCGAATTAAAAATGCGAGCTTCGTAAAATCGCTTAGTATAAAAGTATTTATAGTTCGAACTAAGCAAGACCGAATTAAGCTGTCGCATAAGCGGGGTATATATGTCTCTGTCCATCCTGAGCCAAAGCAACGCGTGGGGCATATCTAATGGTTAATATGAGTTGCGGATGCCAAATTATTGTGTTTCAAAAGTTATTAACCAGAACATAAAACTAAAAGTATACACTATAAATAAATGATTCATTCAAATTTACGTAAGAGTGTCGATAACTCACAACTTCTTGATAAAATTCTTGTCAAAGGTTAAATCAAAATTATTTAAATAAAAATTTTGTTTAATTTAATTAATATTTTATATAAATATTTTGGAGACAATAAAATCCATTGAAATCCGCACAATTTCACACTACTATTCGCAATATTTTCCTCTACTTAAGTATATTTATCCTCTATGGTTTTGAAAAAGCATCGGATTAAAAAATAAATTCAAATACTGGACAGCAGACATTTACCATAAAATTTATCTTTCTCCATAAAAAAATTAAAGTAACAAAGTACAATAAAATTGAATTGATTACAAAAATAATCAAACAATAATAAAATGTGTTAAAAACTTAAACTGAATTAAATTGAATTGAATTTAAAATGCTTTTGTGGATAATAAAAGTATCATCTTCTTTTTTTAATTTGTGTTGTTGTGGTCCTTTGATTCCTACATTTTTCACACCTTTAATAATTGGATTGGTATATTACTTTTAATAGAAATATTGTAACCACTCCATTTTTATCAATATACAATATAATAATTAATTAGTGTACAAAGTTAAGTATTAAATATTATTGTATTGCAAATTTGGTTGTTGTAGATAGTCACATACGAGTAATAATGTGAGACTAATGGATAAACCTTGGCTACCCTTTAAGTACATAAAGTGTATATTTTGTTGATTAATATTCCCATGAAGAGATACTACTTAAATAGAAGGATCAATCTAAAAATCACCTATAATTTTTGTAAAGCCCTTGCATTTAGAGTAATAAATTAAAAGTTTTTGATTTGCCTACTCAATCTTCCATTGTAAATTTGTAGGAAATCAGTTAGATGAAAATCAATTATAGATTTTTGTGAAATGTATAAAAATGTCGATATGACCAAAGAACTTTTTAATCTTTTCTTGCAACAATTACGCATAAGCCGTGTGACCCAGACAAACTCTATAAAAGAACACAAAAAAAAAATAAAAATAAAAGGAATTGTCACAAAGCGGTTGCTGCAACAGACAAAACAAATACAGACTGATAACGATACACACACACTAACACAAGCATACATACATATATATTTATATATATATATATATACGTATATACGTACATAAGCATATACAAAGGACACTGTAAAAGGACATTGAAGCTATCGCATAAAGTATAGGAAACTGTGGAGGCGTCGAGGACAACGTAAACGACCGCGACTTTTAAAAAAAAAACGAAGTTCCAAAAGCAAAACTCATTTCGTTTGGTAAAAGTTGGCGGATTTTTATGATCAAACATAAAAATCAATTACCAAAAATGGGAAATTTTACAGCAATAAAGTTTTAAGTAAAAACATCCACTCGCTCGTTTGCTTGCTGGTGTGCAGTTCAGTCCTTCAATGGTTTTGTTGTTCTTGTAGTTGGTGTCAATAAATTGAGAAACAATTTGAAATGTTTAAACAATTTTATTGTTTTTTTTCTTCTTTTTTGTGTGTTTATATTTCACTTGCTACTTATTGTTGTTGTTATTGTTGTTGTTGTTCTTCTTCTTCTTCTTCTTGAATTTGGACCAATATCTTATTGCCTTTTGTTCATTCGTTTCATCATACTCGTATTGTTTACTCTTGTTGTAGTAAGTTGAGTTGTGGGTGAAGGTTCTTTCACTTGGAAGATATTTTTTTGTTTTTGTTTTAGTTGCGCTCCTTGTTGTATTGTTGTTTGTTGATCTTATTGTTTAGTAGTAGGTAGAAGAGCTTTAAGTTAAACGTAAGTGTTGATTTACGACTGAAAGTAACATGTATAAGCAACAATTTAGTTTAAAAAGAGTGAATTTTGCTGCTTTGTTTCTTCTTGATTTTTTTTGTTTTATTGTTATTTCGTAATGTTTTTGTTTTTGTTCCTGTTTCTGTTTTCATTTAAGTGTGTTGTTCGTTTGTTTGTTTGTTAGTATGTAACTCTAACGCCGGATATGAGTTGTGTTTTCGGTATTCATATACTTGATCCTGTTATTGTTATTCTTCTTGTTGTTTCAGTTTCAAAAGCACAATAACAACCAGAGCAACATCAAAATAACCTAGAATACTGTAATCTACACTCATCCGACTCCTCTCCACTGCACCTTCCATTGCTTTCTCCCCTTTGTTTGCTTTTCTCTCTGTTTGTTTTTTTTTGTTGTTTGTTGTTGCTGTTGTTGTTGTTGTTGGATGATGGTGTCGGGGGTGTTGGCTATAATAAAGTTTAAGACAATTTTAGGCAATAAATTTTTCTGTTTTGTTATTTTTTTTTCTTCGTTTTTGGTTTAACTTGGTTTTGTAAGGGTTGTGTTCTGGCAGATTGTTTGGTTAGTATCATCTAAGAGTAGACTTTTCACGGTAAAACTCTTTCTTGCTTTGATTTAATGCTGAATGTTGTGCGTGCTGTTGTCTGGTTTTTGCGAAATTCCTTTAAGCCCATTAGGCTATCTGCAACAACGATATCTTTGCTGGAAATATTTGATATGTGAAAGTTCCTTTCAATCTTTAAAATACTTGTTATGTTTAAAGTAGTTAAATTTTATGATTCTTCGTGGGTTTTCTAAAGTCTACAATGTGATTATCACAGTTGTACCAATTTTAAAAGAGATTTCTATTATCTACCCTACCGTCCTATACTCGTATATATTTACAATGGGTTTGTGGGTTTGAGTGAGTATAATCAACATCAAGACCAAAGTATTGAACTTAAAAAGAAGGAATAATATAGTTTTGATATTCCACTCCGAAGTGCGGAAGATGTGTGAGAAGAAATTGTTATTCACATGACAAGACATTGTAATTGTTTTTCTATCATGTCACATGGTCGTAATGGCAATAAATATAATACTTTCGTCGAATACTTTGTTTATACGTATGTCACTATTAATAAACAAAAGTTCACTAAGTGTCCATAAGAAGAATGATCTATTTATAGCGTTCATGTAACAAAAAACTCTTGAGTTCAATTTCTTATGAGAGTCTTTAATAAATGAAATATTTTTTCTATCTATCATCATCATCACAATCATCATGATCTGGTTTCCTTTACCTGCCTTCTCAACATGATAAACTTCCGTTCATACAAAACGTCGCGATTTTGTTAACACAAATCTTTCCGATTGTTATTAGAATTTCCTGTTTTTGATACTTCCGTTAATATTCTATGATTGTGGCACGTGTCTTGTTGCCTGTGTGTTGCACATTTCATCTTCGCTGTACACATTGTTCCCGGTTGTACCCTCCAACAACAACATGTTTTCTTGAACTTTATGGTTCTGATTTTGTTGTGTTTATGTTGTAGCTTTAAGCTTATAAAAAAAGTCTTAAGAGTTCATCCGCCGATTCAATGCTTAATATTTTTCCTTTTGTCATTTCCGTTTTCACTTTGACTCTGACGTTTCTTTCTCTTTACTTATCTAGCATTTGCTGTATGCATTAAACAAGTTTCCTATTTCTAGGAAGAACTTTTTGTAAATAATTTTTTTTTCTTTTTCTATAAGACGAAAAGTCGCCTGGAAAATTGAATAAAAAATATTGTCATTCTAATGCAAAGCGCAACGCCACGCGGCTTTCGCTTCACTACTACTTATGAGCTTCAGCAAAGTTTGTCTTCATTGACTTTATTGAATGAATGTGTAATTGATGCCGAAGCCAATCCAGTTGTCGGAGGGATTCTATGATTGCCTCAGAGTCGTGAGTAGAGAGACGTGCTTCTCTTATCTGACTGTTGTGTTGCTTTAGTGCCATTGAGTAGAAATAAGTATTAGTAATTTTTATTACTTGATGGCTTCGCATCAAAGTTGAACAGATGAAAGTTTAGTCACTTTTAAGTTAACTAAGTTGAACAACATGATGAAGCATAAGAATCTTCATTGCAATTGCCACCATGAAACTGACACATGCCACAAGAATTGATCGCTTTTAAAACCCGTTATAATCCGAATGACTAATTAATAATTACGCTGCACACAAATCAAAAACCCTAAATTAACATAGAAATGTGTATGAGTATGTGTAACCACCACCACCACCACCACCCATCAATCCATTCATTCATTTCATTTCATTCATCCTTTCTTCCTTCGTTTGGCCGCATCACTTTTGCCATCTACCGATTCGTTCAATGTGCTGATGACACAATTAAGCCGAATGAGATGGACAACAATGCATAATGGACTAAAGCCATGGATGATGGCATTGTAAAGATGAAATGGTTAAGAGAGAGAGAGAGAGAGCGGCGGAGATCAACATCATCGTGTCCACGATATAATGTGTTGAAAATTTGAATTTATTGCACTGAAAGCTACGCACAACCTGCGATTGAAGCCACAATTAGTTGACCATTCCATGATGTTGGATGGAATAGATGGTGACTGTTAAGCAGAGCTTTATGCTAAGCACAATCAATGCACGGATAATGCAATCAATGGGAAATGTCATTTGTTGTTGCTGCTGTTTGCCGCATGACAAATGTTTGTCATTATTGATGAGAGAAAGCACGCGGTGCTTGCCATGTCATGGTGCGATACGTGTGCCGGTGTACGTTGAATTGGATTGGATGGGTAGCGAAATAACGTTCCAAAATCAGAATTCAATATGTATTTTGGTTAGAAATACTGTTGCTGTGTGTTAAGTTACGTGGCTATCAAATCGATTTATTGCTGTATGGAGATGTTAAGAAAAAGCATCTGTTGATTAGTTAGTTAGTTAGTTAGTTCGAGTTGATGATAGAGCTGAGCAAACAAAATTCTCAATCAAACTGAATTTAAGTATCATTTTAAAGAAGTTGAAATATGGTTGCATGGAGTATGTAATCATATTGGTACGAGTATGATAAACATCCTAACCAAAACTCATTTCTTCACCAACAACAGACAATTTAACAATTTCTTGTGCTATTAAGAAAACCAGCATGAATCTAACTGATTGTGAGATGTACCATACATACATGTTTTATGTACGTCGGAAGAGCCGAAGAAGGATTCTGACAGCGAAGAAAAGTATGAACGCAAGTAACAGCGAAGGACTTCCGCTCATATTTTCTAGATTTTTATACAAGTGATGCGTGTGAATGGAAATGAAAATGAAGATGACGACAAAGACGATGATGATGATGATGATGATGATGATGATGATGACGACGTCCCTACAACTTGTAACACAATATCATCAGACCAACGTCAACTTTTCTTTATCTATGGCTGGCACAATGTACTACGTACGCTGTTTGTTTGTTTGTTTGTTTGCTTACTGTCAGCAGGCGGTGCCACAAACACGCACTCAGAGGCGTGGCAAGCGTTGTACTAGTGTCTATCTGCTTCTCTGTCCTTGTGTCTTTTTGTCAGTATATCAGTCTGTCTGTCTGTTTGTCTGTCTATAATATCAAACTCTTTTTATTTGCTGTAAAATTTTCTTTATATTTGGCGTTTAAGCAAAGCAATTTCCGCCATTGCTATGACTTGACTTTTGAATTTTTGGTTTGGTGGCTGACTGGTGGCTCGTGGCATTATTATGTTGCTTCTTGGCTTCTTTTGGTATGTATTTTTGGTTTGGCTGTTTGGATGCTGCATTTGCTGGCTGGCAGCGACAACGAAGTTACTTCCTGTCGTTAATGTTCATTCGCTTTGTACGCATTGAGATATGTGTAAAACATAATTTAAACATTAACACGCGCGTTAGTGAGTATTTTTCCTCGGATCTGCTGTGCTTTGTATAAATATCTTTGTGCACAGCTTGATGCCTTTTTAATATAGCAATTGCTTGTTGCTGATGTTTTTCAACATAAGTGAAAAATTCATATCCAGAAAATAATAAATTTATCAACTCAAAGAAAGATGACGAGTCGATTAAAACCTTGTCCATTTGCACCGATTATTTCTAGATCAATATAAAGTTAATCTAATGGGAAACAACTCTTTTTTTTTATTTATTTCATGAGTATTTAATATCATATACAATCACTTGTATCTTTTTTTATTTTCAGGATCGCAGTAATGCGCAGTCTTCATGTGCTGGACTTTTTATTGCCGCACATTTGGGTTTCGATTATCCTGGCGTTTGGATGCATGTCGATATGGCGACTCCAGTGCATTGTGTAAGTTTGTTTGATTAGTTCTTAATAACTTAATCGAAGAATACTTATTTAAATTACATTTTATTTTAGGGTGAGCGAGCTACTGGTTATGGCGTAGCTTTGCTACTGACACTTTTCGGCAACCATACAAATTGTAAAATGCTACAACAATTGGCTCCTGGCGATGAAGAGCCCCCATCAAAACGTTTATGTCGTGATTGATTAGATTTGCTTAAGAGAAGAGTTGAAGTGAGAATGTTAATAAAACATGTTCATCGATCCGCTCTTGATAGATGGATGGCAATCAAAATATGAAACATAAAAAGGCGCTATTTCTTAGAAGAGTTCAAATTTTCTTCTTTGAAGATTTTATAATGAAATTTTTAAATTAAATTTTGTATAAAAAAAAAAATATTATTCAATGAATATATGATTATTTTTAATCTATAGAAATTTATGTTTGGTCATTATTTGCGATACAAAGAGATAGAGCAAGATTTTGGTGTTGCTGTAAATGAGTTTATGTGAGAATTAAGATTGAGCTGTTCAGGCAAAATGTTGAGAAGGTTGTTACTTCCTTCTTAGAGGTAGATCATGCGGGTGTAGCCTTTTCAGTCTATGACTTGTTGAGCAGTCTGTCAGTATTTCGTACGAAACAAGGGGCGTCCGTGATTCTTCTGAGTGCCTTGTTTTCGCACACCTGCTGCTGGGAAATGAAGAAGGTGGCCGGTAGTGTTGCTCCATATTTGGATAACGCCATCAAAGCTAGTTTGTTTGAAGGGTGGAGGTGCCTAGAGTTTGTGTAGGATCAGACCAAAATAACGAATTTGATCCAATTGCCGCTATGTTCTAGCGTTTGTCCTAATGGAGCATTAGATCTGTGAGTGCATGATGCAATATATTTATAAACCGGTTGATGTTCCTTATTGAAGAGTATTAAATGTTATATCTTTTTGAGTATATTGTTTCTTTAATGTTTACACAAATACAGCAACGTTATATAACTGTCAATCTTTAAAGCCGAATACACACACACACACACACACACACACACACACACACACACACACACACACACAGACATACGCACAGAGGAGAACAGGACAACATTTCCTAACTAACTAGATAGTTTAGAGTGGATTGTGTGCACTTTTGAGTCTTGTCATTCATTTCATTTGCTTCCTGCTACTCAAAGCCTTTTTTTGCCTTCTTTGTTGTAGTTCAATTAAGCGCCACGTTGTATTGCTTCGTTGACAGTGTGCCAGCTGTGCCAGATCCAACTGACTGCTGGTGCCATTTCTGAAGACTCACTGCCGTTTGTTGTCAGCTTAAGTGGATTTCATCATCATCACCATCACAATCACAATCACTTGCAACATTCTCTTCTCTATGAGAATAGCAACGATCATAGTAGTCTTCTTGCAGTTGTACAATGTATCTATCTTTCTATCTATCTGTATGTCAGTTAGTCTGTTTGTCTCTATGTGGATGTTTAAATTTAATTGTAACGCGCTGTTTTGCATTATTTTATTCATTCTTGTTGTTGTTGTTGTGTTGTGTTGTGTTGTGTTGTCATTGTTGTTTTTGCCGTATAGATGCTTCCTTGTAGCTTGGTTTTTGTTGCCTACTTTTGTGCGCGCTCAATGTGAAGCTACATTAAAATAGTGTTTATTTTGTTTTTGCTATTGTTGCAATTTGTATTGTTCCAATTAGATTTTATTTTGTATTTTTTCCTTGTTCTCTGATGGTTGTTTCTTTAACTTGTCTACCTTATTGTTGTTAATTTTATTGCTTTTTGTTGCACAGAGTGAGCGCACTTGCATCTTTAATTAGCTTGAAATACATTTTTCACTTAGATTCGAATTGGGTTAACTTTTTTTGTTCCTTTACTCTTGAATTTGGGTTAAATTTTAATACAATAAATAATTGATTGAAGTATTTAAGATTAAACATTTTTAAGTTTATTTTTTCGTACGCACGCTTGCCAGTCCACACACGCATCCTAAGAAACCTAAGAGTGTGAAAAAGAAATATCGTTTGGAATTTCTCGGCAAATAGAAACAAACTTTCACTGATGATGATATGCGCCTTGTTTGTGTTATGAGCAATTTTCCGTCCGACTGCTTTGTTGATGCTGATGTATTCTGGTTGTTGCCAGTATGTGGCAGTAAACAATAACGTAGCAAACCGGCAGAGTTTTAAATGGAGGCGGCAGTTGAGGTAGGGTAAAATAAAGTCAAATGGAAACTAAAGGCATCTTCTGTCTTCACATAACATACTGGACAACAACTGTGATAACCGCAGGGTCAGGCTATAATTTCTGCATCTACTGGTATTTGATTGTTGGTGTTTTTAGTAGGATGTTTCTGCAAACCCAAAGCACAAAATTGTAACACACACGCACGCATATCCATCCCTCATAGGCAGTTGACTTAATATTGAGTTGTTCTTTTTTGGATGGAGAAGAACAAAACTTGACTACAAACAGGAAGGATAAATATGAACTTCAGTTTCATCGACAAAAACTTACCCTTCATAAAGTAAATTCATGTTTCATAAGTTTCCAGACTCATATTCACCAACCATGCAAATTTCTAGACCCTCGGTTCACGAGGAGGACCGTGCAGAGTATTACAACTTCGACATAGCTTCTTTTTACTGGTTTTAACTAAGAAAATGAAATACAAAATACTAAAGTACATACATATACAAATATGGAAATAGTAATTAGAAATTTTATTGTTCAGATTTTTGGTATTTGCAAAAATGTCTACTCAAGTAAATATTGTTTTTCAAGAGTAAATATAAAGATTTTTTTTTTAAATTTGGGAAACTCCCAACATAAACTAAAATGATAAAGAATGTGAATAATTTCAATTCAATAATGAACCGAATTAAATAGATAGATGGACTAATGGACATAATACATTGTGCAATACGTTGATCAAGAAAATAAATACCTTATGAGGTTTTCGAGAACATCATAAGAGCGTTTCAAAAATCACTATAAAGTACTAATAATGTATCATTCTTTGAGAAGGGTATTCAAAGAACGGAAATCTGTATAGAAAGTGTTTATCAAACTTTAGAATCACAAACGCAAGGACCTTCGTACGGTCAACATGCAATGAAACAACAAGGATATGAAACACACTCATCGTCAAGAAGTCAAGTTGGTATCGCAAAAGTTGTGTGATTTTTGTATATTAAGATATTTATAGTAACTTAGTTGAATCTTAAAGTCGATTATTGAGGTGAATTGTGGAAATTTAGATGAAGTAAGAAATTTTGATTGGTTAAAGAAAGTAAATGTTTAGTTTACAATATAATTTAAATATGCTTAGTATTATCTATTTATTGTAGGATAAGATCCATCTATAGAATATATCTGGATTTGATTTTGGATGTAATGGGAATATTTTTGTAAAAATCTAATTGATTAATGTAAAGAACTAATTAAAGTAACGGATACTTGAATACTTAAATGGCATGGTGTTTTTTTTAACGTAAATCTAGATTCTCTTTTATTGATATAATTATTTGCAAGGGATAACCCAAGCAGGATTCCTTAAATAAGTACCATAGATTAGCAATTAGAAGGAGAAGAGAATCGCTTGCTAGGATATCAATTTCTTACAACGTCTAACTTATAAGTTTCTCAAGGTTAAAGTCATCATAGTCAGTAAGAAAGTCAAAGAAAATAGTGTCTGATCATCTTGATAAAATATTTCTAAGTCTGGATAAATTAGTTTTTTTTTTTTGGAAAGTCGTCTTTACTTCCAATAGATCTTATCAGCATTATTTAGCAAATATAGAAAGTCGATATGAATTGCGTCTGATCTGGTTAGTGTCTGTTAAATAAGTGAAGTCAAAACCTGCTCTGTTCACTTTTTCCTATCCTATATAACAAACCATAACACAAGACAACAAAATTGATCAGCAATGAAATTTAGTTAATCTAAACTTTCATTCCCCAAATTTTTTCAGTTTATGGAAAAATGGTTTAAACTATTGGCCTTATTCAAATTTCTTAGTTTATAAGTAGGAGGAGAATCTAAGATATTTCCTCATATGCATTTTTCAAACTGTTATTTGTATGATAAATAAACTAAATTGTATTTATTATACTTGTTGGAAAGGTTACGGAATCTATTTTTATAAAAAGAAATTGCAAAATTTATTTAACATGAATTTTATTTTCTATAATTTTTTTTTTTGTGTAATTTATTACAACAAATAAAAAGTGACCACTATGAGTTTTTTATGTTGATTTTTCTCATTATTTTCTATATCATTTTGATTTATGGTGATCTTGAATCGACATGGCACATGCTAAACCAATTTGTGAAAATATTCGCATAAATAGTTGCATTGGAATTAAGTTTATCAAATTCATCTGTGCAGTACTTTATTAGAATTAAAAAATAAGGTTTAATTGATACACAATTTCAAAAATGTCGTATGTTATATCAAAGATTACAACCCGTAATTTCCATACATTATCCTCAATTTTTATGGAGATTCAAAAAATTTCAATCAGAAATCTTTTTGAAAATAGTTAGACATATTAGTTATAAGTGGACCGCAAAAAAAGGTCTTCAAAGATTGGATTTAAAAATTGTAAAAGTATGGGTAATTATAAAAAATTATTGTAGAGCAAAAACCGGGATTAAAAATACATATATACGAGTACATGAAGTTAATGGACGTTTTTCACATAAATCCTATTTCTATAAAGTTTTGAAGTTGTGGAGTCCAGTTGGAGCGCAATGTAATGGAACTTTGGATTATTTCAGTGATTGTGATTTTATTTAATTTTTTTTTTTTTGGTCCTTGCTTAGCAAAAAGTTTACATGAGTTTGATTTAATGCCACGATGGTACTGGTTAGTTTGTTGTCATATGGGGAGATTAAAAAATTAAATTAAGCAAAAATAAATTAAAATTCATATAAAAAACTTCTAAAATCTTTCTGGTAAGTTTAATCAGTCAGCAACAATCAGTTTTCGAAGTAAAGATGTGAATTTATTTTAATCCAATGCTTGGTTCTGTGTGTTGAAAATATCATGACTGTGTCGATAATTACATTGTGACTAGTGTTAAGTATATGTAAGCCTTGATGAGAGCGTTCTTGTATGTGTTTTTTTTTATAAAAATATAATTAAATTAATAACGAGGTCTGAAAGGGAGAGACCCCATGTTGTGTACTTCATTAATACTTAGAAACATTCTACGAGCGTGAATAAAAAGCAATAAGCTTTGAGCTCAACTAAGCTTTATGCCCGAAGGACTGCTTGCTGCCTTGCAACCGGTAAAGTCAAGTAGAAACGCTCAACTCCGTGCGATTCGATTTTATTCTATTGTGTTTTATATTTTCATAAAATGGAGCAGCGTAAGTAAATAGTAACTACAAGGATACAAAATTTCATGAAGATACAATGCACTTTTATTTACATATTCAAAAACATAAATGTATAACTCACGTATGTTATACTTTTAGATATGTATGTACGTTATATTGGTTGTTATGTATGTATATTATTGATATTCTCACGCAATGCACACATCCACACATTTTTAAAAAGTGAGCAAGGATATAGGTAGTTTTCGGTGAATTGCATGCAGAATTTCCAACTAAGCATGTCATATACCTACATATGATTTCGTTTATGCTTTCGCTTCAATTTCCTTCCTTTTTTTTACCTTCCTCCTATACATACTCATCCGTACGTACATATATGTGTATGTAAGTGAAATGTATAAAAGCCTCGATTATACTCCCAGCGGGATTTGGCTCTTTTCTACAAAGTTTTATTATCATCAACAAGGCAATACTGCAGCAGTACAATGTGGCACGGTTGTACGGAAAGTGAAGGCAACAACATCGACATCAACAACATCAACTCATAAAATATTGTAGAATGTTACTAACATAAGGCGAGAGATATTAAAGAGCAACTCAGAGTGAAATATCCATTGAAAGATGGAATAAGCGATGGAGTTTGCTTTATTCTTTATTTAAGAGTTTTTTTTCCTAACGGGATTCATTGTTTTTGTATATTTTTTCCTTGATGCAACTTTCCTTTTTATCTTGTTTTTTTGTTTTGTTTTTGTAGTTGTTTTGATACCCTTCTTTAATGATGTAGTATGAGGGTAAATACACATTTAAAGGAAGTACGTGTATTTTGCAAATATGTATAATTTAAATATTGAAAGAGGAAAGTACAATTTTTACTTTTAGTTTATTTTATTTTTTTTAATTTTTTTTCTCACTATACTTTTTAACAATAATCTACTCTGCTAATCTAGAGCATTAAATTGTTACACGACAAATATAATTAGATACATTTTACTAATAAGTATAAGATGAAAATTGTTGCATTACATAAATTTACATAAATACATAAATCTGATTGCTAATACAAAAAATAACTGATTATTCTTTTAAAAATGGATTTTATATGAAACTAGGTGTTCCGGCGTGCTTTGCTATGGCCCGGCAAAATTTTATCAAAATCAGATTTTTACTGGAATGAAATATCCAAAAATAATTTCAACAATTTAAATTAAAATAGTATTTTGAATTTCTTTTATTTCAAAAATTCTTTAAAATCACAATCACATTAAAAAAATTAATCATCATTTCGAAATGAGAATAATTTGAAATATTTTCAGATTTTGCACTCCTCATTTAATACATATTATATGGTATATGGTAAGTAGTATATTTATCTTTGACAAACAACTAAAGTAGGTAAATCTTATGTACATATAGCTGAGCTGAAAATGGTTAGAACTTTGAAACGGAATATTCATAGTAGCATATTGGGCTTATTATATTTTGCTTTACACACTTATTTGAACCATTTTACAGTAATTTTGCTTATAGCTAATTTGAAGCTATTGCCCTAAGGCTTTTGGGGAGTAACAAAAGTGAACGTGAGGACCAACAACTAACGAGATACAGAAGCCAAAGGCATAAACAGACAACCAACCGACCGAACGAACGAATGACGTTTGATTATTCTGAGTTAGAAAATAAGCGTAGTTTTTTTTTGTGCGTTTTGACTTGGACGGGAAAATAGACTTAACCGCAAATTAAAGTATTTCGACAAAGTAAAAATAAAGCGAAGGTTGTGGTCTCTTTAGACTTACTTCGGTTGTTGTCTTTGTTGCTTTTATTGAAGAAAGCTATTGCTCCGCAGAGAGCAAGTAAAATGTCCTTAACATAAGAGTTTGACTTTCACTTTTAGTTGACTTTTGTTTTCTTGCTGCAACTTTGGGCTCGTAAATATACAAATTTTTTCTACTTTTGGCCTCGAATCAGTTATACACAGAGGTCGTAGTCGATGCCGCTAAGAAACCTTTTGTTTTATGCCAAATTCTTCTTTGTTGAAAAATAAGCGCCCATAAAAAGTGTGAACGAAGGCACATCTACATAATTCAGCTAATTTATTATTTATTAACACCGAGACCATAATATAGTGTAAAAATATTGATGATGGCTCCATTGTGTTGCGTTGTGTTGTATTGTGGTAAGCCAAATAAACTGCTTTCGGCACTTTATGAATTGACAATTTATTTGAAGGTTAAAATTGCAATTTTTTTTTTTTCAATTTTAGTTTCTGAGTTAGAAAGTTTTCGTTTTTAATATAAATATCTTTGGTAAATTTATATGTATTTATAAAATGAAAGAAAAGTCTTTCTTTTAAATTTGCATTATTTTGGTAATTTTATTTTAAATATTCTACAAATTATTATCATGATCTTACATTATTGATATTGTATTCGCTCGTCATTTCATAATTAAGTTGTCAATAAATTAAATTCTCAGTTCAACCTAAAAATCAATGATAATATTGAACAAATATTTCTCCGCTTTAGACTTTGTATTTCTGAATTAATCATATAGCAATACGAAGTTCACTATAGATGAATGGTAATAAAACTTTTTAATTTCATTAAGACCAAAATATTGTGAAATAATTTGAAATCCTTAAAAAGATTCACTAAATGAATTTGTCGATTGCCATTTTTCTTAGTATTCTTTTGTTCTCCATTACATTGTGGTTATTATTTAAAATACTGATTTCTTTAAAAAAAGAAATCTGTGAGAGATTGATCTAAAAACCAACGAAGAGTTTCGAAGAAAATACCTCACAGTTGAAGATATTTGTTTGAGTGCTTCAGCAAGATAAGCTGTGGATAGAAAAATAGTGTCGTAGCAATAATGAGATTGATGAAACTAATAGCAAGCAGCTCAGCTGTCTAGATAATATTATAAAATAAAGTATTTGAATTATATTATATTAAATGCAAATATAATAAGTACAAAACACTTACTATACACATCCTGCTGGGGAAATTCCTTCAATTGAGAACCACATACATGTACTATATATGTATGTGATAAGGAACTCTTTACAACAAAAGGCAAGTTGATATTAAGAAATATTAATTAATATTTTCAAAAAAGGAAGGATTTAAAATATCAATTTGTGTTTTTTTTTTAATTTTCGGATTGTTTGAAAAGACAACTTAAGATTCATTTGGCCCATAACTTGTACAATTTCTGTTTAAACTACACACACAAACAACAAACAAATAACGGAAATATCAAGACAAACTCCAACGACTGAAAGCAAGGCATAAAAATCAACTAAACTTTACCATTTCTTTTTTTGTTTTGAAGTATTTATGAACTTTGTTAACAGGCAAAAGAATTACAAACTCGAAGGTAAAACTTATTCTTGTAAATGAAAAACTGTGTTTGCCAAAGCGACATTGCCAACGAAGATGAAGACGATGTAAACGACGACAATGAGGATGATGATGATGATGATGGTGATGAGGAGATTGAAAGATTGTTACTTTGTCCTGTCGGCGGTAGTAAGTAGTAGCTACAAGTAAATGCATGGGCGAATCAGTTGCTACTAGTGAAAAGAAAAAGTAGTAGTAGAAGTGAAAATGAATTAAGTTGTTTCACAATCGTTGTCCTCGCCATTTATCCTTTGGCGCTGGTGCACTGAGCTGCACTAATTGCATGAAACTAGTTTACGGCCAAGGTGAGGTTAACTCATCCAGTGGTAACCGAATGATGAGTAGGTGATATGGGAAGTGAAGAGTAGAGGTGCATCAGCAATCAGTGCTCCAAACGAAACGAAGCGAATGAAGTCAGGCATAAAACGCCTATTTTGCTTCGTTTAGTTTGGTTTCGTTTGGTTTGCTTTGCTTCAAAAGCTGCTGCTGCTGCTGTTCTCTAACAAGTTTTGTCGATCTTTTCTTACCTACTATCATCCTATCCTTGTTAAACTACTTTCTTTCTTTTATTAGTATGGAAGTGTGTAAGTGTGTATGTGTGTGTGTGTGTGTGTGTGTGTGTAACTACTACTTTTTATAATAACTTTTGCTTTTACTTTTGCAACACTTTTATGCAAGTTTCCTGCACCTTGGTCTTTCCCATATTTCTTTTGCTTTGTGTTTTGCTCTGCTTTGCTTGATTTTCAGCTTTAATTTCATTTTTTCTTATGTTTTTCAAAATTTTTGTTCATTTTCTTTTCCTTTTTGTATTTTTTTTTCTTTTATTTTATTATTGTATCCTTCGTTTCTTTGTTGTCGCTTGTAATTTAAGTTGAACGTCGTCGGAAATTATAAAACTAAGGTAATTTTTTGCTCTTTACTCAAAATGCATTTATCGTACTTTGTAAGTTTGGAAAGAGGTGAGTATCTCATCATTTTTTGGTCCTTTCTTCTTTGTTGAATAATGTTAATTTCAGTTTTCAATTTCATTTAATTTTCTTTTTTGTTTTTTTTTTTTTTTGGTTATCTTTTGTTTGTTTTTCTTTGGTTTGCGTAAATTTTCATTTTTATGCGCGTAAAATTTATAATTTTTTGCGTTAATCACTTTTTTGTGATGTTGTTCTTCGTCGTCGACATCGTCAGTAACACATTTGCTCCTTTTATTTCTTTTTTTTGCTCACACATGTACACCAAACTCCTAGATGCATATACACAAATTCACTCACATACACATAGACGTTCATTGGAGTATTTTTGCACTTTGTTCATTGTGCTTTTTGTATTAAAATGCGGCAACACTGATTTTATTAAAATGCCATAAAACTACGTCAGCTTAATTAATAAAGTTGGTTTTTATGTGAACTTGTTTTTTTTTCCTCTTTTCGACAGTAATAAATTTTGTTTGTATTCTCCTCGTGTGCAGCAACTGCATTTCTTTCTTTCTTTCTTTCTCTATTTGTCCATCTGTCTGTCTGTCTGTTTGTCTGTTTGCCTGTTTTTGTGTATCTATGAAATTGCTGGGTAGCTTTGTTGTGTGTGTTTCTGCGCTTGGATTTTTCATCCACAATTGAATATATGAATTTGTATGTTTGTATATTTTTTTAAGTTTGCGAATCTGTGAATTCGGTTGCCTTGCAAAAATAATAAGCTGCAGGCTTTTGAATTTCTCTTTGTGTTCAGATTTTTTGTGCTTTTCAATACAAATGAAAATGATCAACTGGAAAAAGTAATGTCAACTTAACAGATCAATACAAAAAATTGAACGTTTTTTTCTCTATAAGACATGATTTTATATTAAAGTAGAAAAAATATGGGACATTAACCTTTCTGTCACTTTCACTTAGCCACCCAAATCGCTCTTATTTTATGTCATTAATTGAATAATTCAAATTAGTGGTCTTACAGTGCTAAGATAAAAATGGGCTTAAAAGTTCAAAAGTTAATAAAAATTCAAGTTACATTTTACATTTGTGGTATAAATAGAGGGTTTTATTAAACTCAGTATTCTTGATTCTTGTAATCAATAACTAACACATGGAACATGTGCCTTGTGAAATTTCTATTGTCTCTACCTCTCTACGATTTCATGGATTTATTCAATTATTTTTATAGTGGCAGCTTTATTTAGAAGACCTGGACGATCTTTATTTGGTAGAAATGTAATATAAAATAGTTGTTAGTACATTTTGGAATTCACCAGAAGGTGCCCAAAAATTATGCTCACCATTTGTTTTCCTTTTAAAGACATTTAATTTAACATTCCTCAATACTCACTTTGTTCATTCTTGTGAAATTGATGGATCATTTTTATACTCAGGATATTTACATGAGGTTAGATAAACATGAAATGTAAGGAATGTTAAGATCTCCTTTTAAGGAGATTGTAGGGATGAACTGCATTCAATCGACGGCGATTTGTGTTGTGAGTTAGATACTTTGTCAAAAGTTTGGGGTGCTTCAGCAATTTTTCATTGTATCGGTTGCTGAAGAAATTAATTTCCTCAATCACCGTTGGCATCATAAGGTCATAAGAGGAATGTGATTGAAGCGGAGGTCTGGGACCTCCATGATTGCTAGACAGTTCCGGATAATTCATCAGTAAACTTCGAAATTACCCACGTCCGGACATCTCCGACTATGGTACTCAATAACTAATGATGATCAGTAAGCAGCGTTGTACTCATATTATTTTAATAAAAAAGAAGATTTCTTTCGATGAAGTCAAAATCAACGAAAAATTTTTAAAAATATTCGATTTTATTTTTGTCGATTGTCCTTTGGGCTTTAAAAATCACTTAATACCAAACAAGATTACAAATCTTGAAATGGACATGAGAAATATTACTGTCGTTTTATATAGATTTAGATTATCTTGGTCAACATAAAGTATAAAATTCGTAAAATTCTTTGTTTGATCCTTTATTTCCATTGCGTTTTCTAAAATGTTCATTGGATGCGATGAAGTGACATACAAAATATGTACGAGCATTATGCATTGTCTTATCTTCTATACCATTTATTTTTTCACATTTATGATATTTAAAAAGTTGAACTGCAACTATGAAGTTGCTATAACTTTCTTAATAAGTATTACCTTCTAAGTACATAATAGAAAGAGTTTTTGGGTTTCATTCTTCTTTTACTTTTCTTCTACTTGTTTTCTACTGTAAACTGAAAACCAAGTCTTCTACTTCTTTACATGTCTCCTTCTTCATACTATTGTATGCACATTGGTGCGTTTATGGTAGGCAAAGTGTTAGTTGTGGTGCAATAATATCTATACGATACTATCACATGCACAGTGAAGTGAATTCGGGTAAAGTGGAGGACACTTGAGTGCAGCTTATTTTCTTAGTTTTGCATAATTTATGAGCATTTTCATTGATGATGTTGGAACACATCTACGAACTTATAAAATGAAAATACATACAAAGTTTCCATTTCTTTAGTTTTGTTTTTGGTTTTGTGCTTTAAATAGTTTTTGCGACTGTTGATTTTGTTGTTTTTTTATTGCGGTTATTGTTTAAAAATACATATTACATAAAAGAAGCTGAGACTCACACTGTTTTCTTAGATTCTTTGTAACTACATTTAAATTAAAACCCCATCAACGTTGACTTTCCAAGCACTAAGTTGTTACTTTTTAAATGACGGTGCTGCACAACTCTTTACTAATCCTTGGTAAGTTTGGGAAGTGAGGAAGTTTGAATGCGAAAAATTAATGAATCACACTAAGACTTTCTTTCAATCTTCATTTTTTAAAATAACCTTTTATCAACTACTATTCATAGTTGTAGATATTTTCATGTTATTCCCAGATAAATACGAGTAGATTTGAAAATATAATTGAATGCCTCAAGCATAACTGAAATGTCCAATTTGAGCAAATTTCAGTGTTTAAGAACAAAAAGAGAAACTAAATCATATACTTATATAGTACGTATGTGCATCAAGAAATAATAGAATGGAACATGACAAGAAATTCGGTAATAACATCAACTTATGTTCTTGGTCAATACATTTTTTATTTGGGAATAAAAATAAAGTAAAACTTCCTTTTTGTATGAACACAAAAAGAGCATAAAAATATCCGAAAAACTTTGCTACAAACTTATAAATCCAAGAAAGAAAATTGAACATGAACAGCAAGGACATGCGAAAGGATTGACAAGGACATGAAGACATTCAAATTGCTCTTGGGCAGTTTATAAAATGAGCATAGAAGGTGGTCCAGTTTTTTCTTATTTAAGTAAAACAAAGGAGATACAAAATTTACTACTATAAAGCATTTCTTTATTGGTTTTAGTGTGTGCAGATAAGAAAAATAAAAAGAATTCGGATTCATCAAACATATGAGATAAACTTAATAGTAATTCAGTTAAGTTATGTACAAAAACATATCTTTTTATAATAATATAATGGCCACTCTTATGTTTTCAAAAACTTATTTCTTTTTACCACAGGTTTATATGGATGCGATTGTTCCTTAGCCTTAAATAAATTGAATTGTGAATTATCTTTTTCAGAAATCAATATAGAACATTGAGAATATTATTGTATTTGCAAATATTAGCTTTGTTTCCAGAAGTACTCGGCCAGATGTACATGAGCTAGCAGCAGGTATGGGAGACATTTGAAAAAGAAAAAAAAATTGGACATGACAAAGCTGAGGTGAGATTCCTCTCAATGGAACAGATGATTGATTGTTTGGCAAAGTTTGATAGCAATAAAACCGAGTTTTTGCGTCAATTCAAAGCAACATTAGAAGTAGCTGGGATATGCAATAGGTTAACATTGCGTGAAGTCTATGAGAACCAAGTTTTAATTTAATATTACAGAACTTACTACTTACGTTCGGAATAAAGTTTCTAAATGGTTATGTATGTACGATTATAATAATATCATATCATTGAAACACACATGGATAGTAGGTGCAAAACATATTTTGCTTAATACTATAATGAAAGATATCATGGCGAAAAGTAAACTAAAGCATGCTTGCTTTCGGAAAATCTCCTTTTCATTCATGGATACGATATATGGAGTGTATGATACACATCGCTTATCGAATGGAAGTGAAGATATGTTGTATACGGGGCGAAGAAAATAAGGAGAAGATGAGAAAGAACAAGGAATATATCTTAAAAAAGGACTAAGAAAAAGTTGGTCTTTTAAATGCTTTGAAGTCAGCGGATTTCAATCAGTTGTTTGTTGTTTATAATCAAAGAAAAAAATTCGATTGTCAAGAAAATTTGAGTGTTGTTAGTAGTGGCTGTAAAAGTATAATATAAGAATTTTAGAAGCAAGCAGCACAGTGTTCAGTAAAGACAAATCAGTCAGCGGTTAGCAAGTCAGCAAAAAAAGGCAGCGCTAACTTCTGTATAAGTGAAATCATACAAATCTAACATCTACTTAAAAGTAGAAAAGTATAGCAATTGGAAGAACAAATGAATGAGGAGTGCAAACGAACGAATAGAAAACAACTAAAAATGTAGATTGAACAGTGAAAATAAAGTCCTGGCAGCATTTGAAATTTTAATTATGGAAACCAGCGCTACATCCGATTGCATCATTTTGAGTTGTTGTGTTTCATTTCAGCTCAATGCGAGATACACACATGAGGAGTTTAAGTGAAGATTCACATACACATGAAAATCATGTTACTATTGCTTATGACGATTTTGTGCTACCTTCAAACTTTTCTGATGTTGAAGCTTTTGATTGTTACCTGTTCAATAATAACGATGACGGAACTTGGGGCCAGCTTCAATGCAATTGACGATGACTGCTTCTCGTTAACTTAGCTGCTATGGAGGATGATGCATCATGCTATGTGCTTTGGTGAAGTATTGAAAAAAAGAACAGAACAGAATATCATTGGGAGCATCAGGAGCAACCGTGGCGCCACTTCAAAAAGTAATTGTTTGCGATTTTGTATTGTTTCACAGTCAGAGACCGTTAGATTTGCTCTTGAGACGCTCCAAGTGTAAGTGGTGTGCGGACTATTCCATTGAACTATTGATGTTGTACTAGAAGTGGACTATAATGATGCTTAAGTAAAGCAGGATGTATGATAGACAGACTAGTTTTTCGATTGAAAACTTAGTGCTAGTGAATTGCTTTCATTTGAATAAACTTAAGTTGATTTTAACGTGTTCATACATAGAATACGTAAATATTCGAATAGTTAACAGGTATGGATTTTTTTATATAATAATTTTTCTATGTATTTTTTTCTATACCCCATCGTAGACTAAGAAACAAATAGACTGCTCAGCTCTCTCGAATTTCTGTTATTTTCTTTCATACTATTTTCAATTCGACCGGTTAACTTTTGATAAGAATAATTACACACAATTTCCTCGAAATTGTCGGACGAATAGAATATGCTGCATAAGAGAATAAAAGATAGAGAGAGATAGAGAGGTGACCAGTCTATGACCCAATAAATTTACTGTTATACATGTTTTATAGATTGAATATTAAAGATTATTAAAAAAATTGTCTACCAGAAAGTTATGTACCTGGTCTCAATTTTTTTTTTATTCAAGGTTAAAAAATGGAAATTCGTCAAAAAGAACATTTTCAGAGTCAAATACAACATATCCTTTTGATTAAAAGAAAATTGCAGTTATATTTTTTAATTTAATTCAAATAATTATGGTTAAAAAAATATAAAAAAGGCTAAGCTATGCCGCCCCTTCTAGTACTTCGAGAGTTTTGAAATTTATGAGGTTGGTAAATATGGGTCAGAATCTTATAATGTCCAAATAAGAACTTTCATTTGGATCCCGGTTTGTATGGTGGTAAGATTTGGCTGAATCCGACAAATGGACAGCGTTTGGTATAAAGAAGTTTCATGCAGGTTCATGCAATTTCAGCTCTCTAGCTCAAAAACTGAACGACTAATTTACATACATACATACAGACAGACGGACAGACGGACAAGGCTAGATCAACTCGTCTCATTCGTGATCAAGAATATATTTTATGGGGTCTCTGATGTCTCCTTCTGTGTGTTACAAACTTCATGACAAACTTATAATATTATTCACTGCTTCAACCACAAAAGTCACTAAACTTAAAAGCGAAAAGTAACAGAATAATAAAATATATAAGTATGTGAGTTAACAAATAGAGAAGCGTCCAGAGAGCAAGTAGAAGGAGAACAAACTCTCTTTTTAAAGAGCAAAATGATAAAATGCAATCTGGTTGAAAGCGAAATTAAGAGATGCGCAAAATAAGAGTGAAACCAGTGAAAAGAAGATTAACTTGGGCTATGCCCAAGTTGTAATACTCTTCACGCACCTATTATATCTTGTGTTTATTGTTCTAAGTTCATGTTTTGTATAAGTGGTTCGAAAACTAAGAGACTAGTTTGCATACATACAGATGGACATGGCTAAATCAACTCGTCTCGTCGAGAGCTGATCAAGAATATATATATACTTTATGTATCTCCTTCTGTGTGTTGAGTAGTGATTGAGTGCGTGAAGAGTATGAAGAGTATGAAGAGTCGTTTGATTCGATAAACACTTTAAATACTTAAATAGTAGACACAGTTGCTCATTCACTCATTCAATTAACAAACTTCGGAGTGATACAAACGTTTGATCGCGTGGACTAGAGAAAAATTGGGTGTGACTGTGTTCAAGTAGATTCTTGAAGACATCGACGAGGACTACTTAACAAACTGACCAACTTAAAAGATAAAAACAGAAATTGTTTTTAAAGAAATAAAAATAAAACCGTAAAATTGAGAAATAGCAATCAAGGTAAAATTATGTGAAACCTTTTAATAAACTATTGATTGTACTATTAAAATTCCATGGTTTAAACATCGATTCACTATTGTTCAGAATGTCAGGTACACGAAATGAAGCCACTGGTGATAGCCAATCCGGACAAGGCGAGACAAAGAAGAATGATTCAAAGTATAAGGTGGTAAGTAGTAAATAATAAATAACAGCATTGAAGGGAAAATGTGAAGGCGAAGAACAAATTTGTAAAAAGTAAAAAAGAAAAAAAAAAAATTGCATTTTGCCACTGATAAAACGGTAAAAAGTCTAAATTGAAATTTTCATACATATATTTTTTTAAATTATAATTTTTTTTGTTATAAGTGATTTTATATCCCATAAAAATTTATAATAACAGGAAAATTTGGTCTCCAATGAGACCGCTAATTATTCATACATACATTCTATTTACATTTATGATGTATTTATAAAATCCTTTTACATTTCATTTGCCATTTTTAAATCTATTAGGTAGGTCCAGGACATGAGATCTTTTCAATCTCCAGACGACAATCTTGTTGTTGTCAAGTAGATTAACGACACTTTCATAAATACAGATACATATTACATATATGTAAATTGTATAAATGTTTGTCATCGTATGTTGTTGATTTTATTGTATCTATTCAGCGTGTCAGTCAGTACTATTACTTACATTTGTATCGCATGTTGCATTAGTTGTATGATTAGGAGACACTTGTATCGGGTGAAACCCGAGTAGCACAGCTGTTTTCGATTCGTTAAAACTTTGAATCATCGATTTCTTTATTATTTTAATATTTTAATGTGAGATATCAATTACAAGATAAACTTTATTGCAGATACTTTGTTAAAATGAATAAAGCTATGACAAATTTCAAGATAATTCGTCTGAAAGATTGTTCTTTGTTTAAGAATGATGTAGAATATAACTTACTAAAAAAAAAAAATATATATATAAATATATAATAATATGAAAAATACTGAAAATACTTCAAAATTAATTTGGTAATTTATTTCAATAATCATGCCACAACTTTGAAAGTTTGATTATGAATATTTCTATCGGATGGCTATTGAAATTTATGTTTACTATGCTTACCACTCCTTCTAACTACGATAGCTTTCTATCTAATTACAGCACGGATATAATTTTGATTATGATCCACAATACGAAGCATCAAAATATTATAATTTTGGGGAAGGTCGAGCAGACAAATGTGAAATAAAACGTCGTAAGTTCTAATTTAAATTTAAAATAACTCAAAGAAATAAAATATATGATTTGTTTACAGCGATAAAGAGACCAGCAAAAAAACTGAATTTTAAAATTGTGATGTCACTTATATTGGCTCCTAGACATGTTGAACGTTTAAATAGACTTAAAGAAATAAAGAGATCAATTTTTCGCACTCCTCCAAAACCATCTCAATATTCGTTTAGAACTGATCGTTCCCCTAGACGTAATATTGTACGCGATTCACCCTATGATTGCCCAGAATATTTTCAGAAACTTCAAGAAGCCGAAAAGTTTGTAGAAAAAAATATATGAATTAGTAGTGGTGCTTGAAACGGCGGCTTTTCGGGACAGCCCCTACGTCAACTTTTGTCTATCGAGATAGATAAAAAAAAATATTTTTTTCTGGCTGTCAACACAGGCAGTAAAAAACAACAACAAAAAATATTAACTTTGGCTATACCGAAGTTGTAATACGCACCTTAAATATATATCTATTGATATGAATGATTGTTCATGTTCATGTTTTGTAGGAGGTAAACCACCAGTGGTCCGAGGGTCTTAAAATTTACATGGAAAACATGAATTTAAATTTTGGTTTGTATGGGAAGTACCACCTCCTAGTGGTCCGATTCGTCTGATTCCGTCTGATGATGAAAAAAAGTGTCATGCTCTCTAGTTAAAAAACTGTCTGATGTCTCCTTCTGTGTGCTACAAAACTTCAATGTCAAACTTATGATACTACTAGCGTACCAGACCCCGCTTCGCAATGTTTGTTTCCTTTCTTAGCATCACTATATTCTCTCTATTACAGTTATTAATAGAATAAACAAAAACAACGAAGTGCAATTACACTCTCTATCCCACAACACACGTTTCCCTCTGTTTTCCTTCTCTTTAAATCTCTCGATCTAGTTTCGCAATCAGTGAACATCATATACAATAAATATTTCGATTTTCATTATGCAAATATAATTGATATCTACCGTTTCTTACCGTTTAATAAACAAAAAATTGTAAAAAACCTTTTTACAAAATAAAAGAAAAACCTTTTCCAAAAAACACTTTAGTAAAAAATCGGTTGAAAAATACGGGTGCTAGAGGGAAACATACACATTTTTCAACTTTATATATACACTTATATATAAAGATTTGCTGCGGGAAGAGTCAAAAAAGCAAAATTCACTCCATAGGACGATGAAAAATTTATTATTATTATTTTTGTTAAACAGACAAACTTTATTTTTGCCGAATACTTTATATAAACTTCGCATTATTATTCATTTAATATGATTATAGATATACAATTTTTTTAATTAATTTTTAAAATTAACATTAATATTATTCAATCTTAATCATTTTACATTATATTTGAATTAAACAAATAAAATTATCAATAAATCAATTTATATTGATTTGCACAAAAATCTTTCCAATATACTTTTTTTATTTAAATTCTTCTTTATTTGTAGTCTGTCAGCCAGTGACAATAGTAGGTAAATTTGCATGAAAAAAATTACATGATATTAATTTCATTTAACGGTGGATCCCTCAGCCGGGAAGCGGAACGGGAGAACCAGAGGATGTGTTGCCTTACCGGAGCGAAGTACAGTGTGACTTTTGTCAAATCTATGATGCTAAAAATCCAAAAAGAAAAGTTCTCCGATCGCAACAATTTTTTGATATGCAATAGACAAATGTACAACTGTTGTGAAAATATACTCAAAACATAACAAAATAAAACCAAAGTTAGCATGATAACCGTTGTTGTACTTGTCTAACTGCTACAAGTACAGAAACTCATTTTACAGTTTGCTATTATGGTAAAACCTGTGGTGACATAACTTATTTTTTTGAAACCAACTATAAAATAATTTTGTGGACAACGCTATTTTTCTCAACTTGATATATATTGTT
Organism: Amiota mariae; assembly: GCA_035041805.1. NCBI lineage: Eukaryota > Metazoa > Arthropoda > Insecta > Diptera > Drosophilidae > Amiota > Amiota mariae. Next base: position 1,653,104 of record JAWNKV010000707.1, on the reverse strand, counting down.
CAGCAGAGATCGTTGGAATCTTTAAGTCTCGAGTCGAGTTTCTGGCGTACCACGGTGTACCGACAAACATTCGTATCAGTTTCAGTTGAAACATCTGACGAATTTCCAGTTTTGATTTTGCAGCAGAGACCCAAAGTTATATACCGTAGGTCCATACCGTCTTCAGTATAGTCTTCAGCTTAGATTTTAAACTGAAGAGCCAATTTATTTCAAGAATCTTCAGATCCAATTGTTTTCATTTGATTTTGATTTTTGTTGTTTTAGACAACAGACGAGTTGCCATCGAACGCAATAGTGCATTGCATTAGAATCGTAGTTGATGTCTAGTTTGGCTCAGGAGCTGCAACTGGGGATGCACTTATTAGTAAGTGCGCTGGATTCAATGCTTCCCCGTCATTTGGATCATCTGTTTGTGTTGGAATCGGTCTTGAATTAAGTATCGCACAGCCGCACATGGCTAAATCAATTCGTTTCGTTAATGAATATATACATTTGTATTTATGGTGTCTCCGATGTCTCTTTATGTATATTGATGATACTATTCACTGTCTGAAGAGTATAAAAAAGTAAGGTAAACATTTTAGGGATCTCTTAGTTTGGCAACCTATAATTTTGACCAATAACACTGATTATTTATTTCAATTTCTTATTGGAGAAGTAAGCACTGCTAATGAATTTACATAAATAACTTTTAGTTCTAAGTTAAAGTAAAATGCATTTGCTTAAACCTATTTCACAACTTAATATCTTAGATTTCAATTATTCGCAGGAATCATCTAAAATCATTATCCCTATGATTTGATAGATTGTAACAATTATTAAATACCATAATTAGATTTAGATTACAAGTTAAGTTAACATAAAAGCAAAGGACAAAAGCAACATAATTGCCAATACGAGTATTTTAAAGTTATCATACAATTTGTACTATCTGCTAACTGCAACAAGTCTTTGATGTAATACGAGTATCTGTCGTATGTTGAAGTAAAAACAGTCATTGTCTGCTAGTACTAGCACCGAAGGCAAATTGCATTCGATTAAACGAAGTAAACTAATTAATTTTCTATTGTTAAACTTGGCAAATGACTTTGACTAGTATGGCTAAGAGTGTCTTTAAATGATTCAGTGGATATTGTAAGGATGAACTTGATTATGTATTACATACATATTTGGACATCTGCCTATGTGCAGCAATATCCAAAGTATAGTTTGTAGTAATGTGTTCCCTTTATGGACAGATAGTACGTGTATGAGTGAGTATATTCAGTCCAACATTGTTATAGAAAATACGTTTAAATTGATTTTGGTCCTGAAAAAAAAATCACAAGATGTAAAGAAACCAAAACCAAATTGTGAAATAACGTAATTAAAGTCAATGTTTACTTTTCATTAATTGAGTTCACAAAAGTCATTGTCGTCAGACAGATAAACAATTGTCAATGGAAAAGTTGAAAGAAATCTTGTATGAAAGAATGAAAATATGTACGATGGTAGAAGGCAGGCAGACATTCAAAAAGTCAGGCCATTATTCTTTTCGCAATCATTGTTGAAGAGAAAAATAAAGGAAAAATTATGTTGCATAACCAAACAAACCAATTCGATTCATCTGGTAGCATCATCATCATCATCATTATCATTGTCATTTTTATTTTCATAATGTAGGCAATTACAACTTTCATGTCTCATAATGTTGGCTCTTGTTGCATGATAATAACTACAGTATAATTTGGGTAAAATCATACAAACGCATAACGTGCATCGTGTGGATGATGTCATCGCATGCAATGCAATAAAAAATAATCTTGTTGTTGTTCTTCAGTATACAAACGAATTTCACACTTACTTAATGTGGCATAAATGCATTTGAGGGGCTTGAAAAAGACATTATTATTATTATTGTACTCTTCATAGTAGTGTAAAAGGTTCTACCACTCTGTTAATGATAATAGTACATGCGAGTGTCGTGAGAGGAATCAATCTATCAGTCGGTTTCTATATAAACCCTCTTCAATTTTAGGGAATTCTGTGATGGGGAGAATCGATTCAGAAACATTGATATGCTCTCTATGACCCAAGCTTATGAACCATTAAGAAAAAACACTTTTAGTTGTTGTTCTGTAATAAGTATGTTTAAAATAGAGTTTCTACAATGACAGAAAGATGTAGACCCCTTACAAAAATTACTCTTTAGCCAGAATTTGTATTGTTTTCGTTATTGTTAATCTATTAGAATTAAAATATTTTGGCATGCGAAAAGTAAAAAGACCATTTAAAGTCAATTCTGATATTTCTATATGATTTTTATAAGGGTGCATTGTATCCATTTTATAAACGGTTTAAAATCATAAATATCTCAACTACCATAGTCAGCTGTAATCAAACTGACAACTTTTAAGTTGGATACTGCAAATCATGTTACAAGTACAAAAGGTATCCAATTTTAAGGCTCCTCTAATGATTTCTCTATTAGAGAAATATTGATTTTCTATTCTCTACTTATAATTTGTCTTGAATTAAATTTGAATGAAACAAATTCATATTTGTTTGATTTTAAAGGGATTATTACAAATAATCTTTGTTATATGAAGAAATTGTATTTAAGTAAAATGACAACAATACCAACAACTTTGAAATAAAAAATCCAATTGGCTTTGATAGAAAATAATACAAAACTGGACATTGCATAAAAAGTATGTTAGATTGTTTCCTTTTCTAAATAACAAAAAACTATAACAAGCGCATTTTTCATTTATGTTTGTTTAAGTAAAAAACAAAAAAAAAAAACAAACAAATAAACAAATAATAATAAATACACTTACACACACACACACACATAGTTGTGCAACTACACAACAATTACACATAGATACTTCTACTACTACTACTACTACTACCAATACCAATGAATGAAAAGGATAAGAAAAAAACACAAAAATCAAATTGGAAAATATACAATACTATAGTAGTAAAAAGAAAAAAAATACTATAGCTACAAATGTAATAGAGAAACAAAAACAATGATACGCAATGGGGAAACAAAAATACAAGTATATGAACTAAAAAAAAAAAAAAAAAAAAAATCATAAGGAAAAATAAACAAAAATACGAATATATATATAAAATAAATAAACAAACAAAAAACATGAAAATAAAAACAAATAGAAAAGCGCATAAAAATGTTGCTGTTTTTACTTATTTTTGTTTTTGTTGATATTTTTCCATTTTGTTGCCATGTTGGTTGTTCAGCATTTGCTACAACGAAAAGTTAAACATATATTGTAAAATGCAAGATACAAGTGAGTTAGTGAGTATCTGAGTGTTTTTATATTATTGTAGTATTGTAGTATTGTAGTTTTCTACTACTAACGACAATTCGCAAATGTGTCCCTTTTTTCTACGTTTCGTCACAGTCGTAGTCATACTTGTTCTACTTATTCCGTTGTCCTTCTGTCGTTTGTGCTTAAGCATTATTTTCTTTTGCTTTAGCAATTTGCTGGTTACTTTCAATGAAAAAACAACAACAACAACAACAACAACAACAACAACAACAAAGAAGACAACATCAACAGCCACAGAATACAGAATACAGAACACAAAGAGCAAAGAATACAAGACAAGACAAGACAATTTTCTACTTCTTTTCCTTCTTCTCCTTGAGCCTTGAGTAGTAAAATTTTTTACTGCAACAACTACTATTTTTACAACAGATCGAAATTGTCATCCGCCATTCGCTCAATTTGTTGAAATGGCGTTAGCAGCGCAAAGATATACATAGATAGAAATAAAGAATTGAAAAAATGGCGGTAAAAGAAATCAAGAGAATAAGAGATGAAGAACAACAAACTAACAAACGAAAGATTGAAGGAATAATGAAACTCAATCGAAATAGCGAGTCGTTTTTGTCAAGTGCAGAGAATTGGATTATACGGGTTTTACTTTTGCTAAAGTAGTTTTAGGTTTGAGTTTTTGTTAGTTTTATGGCGACACTCAATAAACTGGGAGCTTAAAGTTTTGTTACGCAAATTTCATTGATTTGAAGATGAACTCATCTCATTTGATTGTTTGAGATCATAAAATGTTGATAAGGTAAAGTTGAATGTGACATTAGAAAAATTAAACTCAATACAACTCGACATGAGACTCAACCACTAAAAGAGAACAAATCGGTTATTGTGCTAAATTGGTAGAAAACAAATATAGGCAGCACTATAGGCGATCGGAAGGGTTCGAATATGAAACACCTTGTACCATAAGGTGGAGAAATATTTAATGAGAAGCATAATTATAAATAAAATAAACAGAACTGATCTATAGAATCTTGTATCAAACGACATATGAATTTGTGAATCTGTATGGTTGGTTCCCGGCTTGAACAAAGGATAGTTTTGGTCTCGATATGTGTCCCCGTTCCAGAGATGTGGGATATTGAAGCATCTCCTAAAAATATGCTACAAATTTTAACTAAAATAGCACTTTAATTTTCTGATACTCAAACTGTGTATAGTCTGGGATAGGCTATCAGCCAAAAGCTTACTGGTGAATTTGGTTTAAATCTTCCACATACAAAAAACTTATTACACCCTTTTACCAAATACATATTCACGAAGATTAGCTTTGGAATGTACAATTATTTTGTTTACATCATGCAATGACCGAGGGCAAGTAAAAGACTTGATGTATTGTAAACGTGATTTATTTTATAGTTATAGTTATAAGTAATACTATTCTCTACATGAAGAGTATAATAATTTTGTTTACGTTCATCAAAACTTCCATAATTGAGTAAATGCAGGTCACATTGGTTTTTATTTTCTATTATTTTTACCATTTTATTTTTCGACAAAATGACTTTAGGAATCTTTTGCTTATGAATTAAACAATACCTCGTATTTTTTTTCATAATGTTCTATTCAACCATTTGGCTCTTTTAAAACAAAATGCATAAAAGTGTTCATTTTTCATTGTTTTCCCAGAATATTTTGTTTTGCTGAATTACGTTGATAATTTCTGATTTTGATTTGAATTCTAAATGATAATCCAATAAAGTTAAACAATAACAGTTCGAACATGAAAAGAAACATTTAAACAAACACCAAAAAGCAACAACAAAAGTGTAATAAAAAAGAAAAAAAATGTGTATTTTGCTTCCGTTTAAAAGTTTTTCTTATTCAGTGTCAAACTACATATGTATCTACATTGTTTTAGGAGAGTGATTCTCAATCGATGTGCAGCGTATTCTTAAAAGGTGACAATCAGAGTCCGAAAGCACCTGGAACGTTTCTAAAAGAAATGAGTGTATGTTCCCTACCAAGATTTTTGTGGAGATGAAGAAGAAATCAAAAGTATCCAACTCCTCCCATGCGGTTGCCCTGAATTTCTTAGAAGGCAAATCCATTTTCGTGGAAATCTTTAGATTGATTTCAAAGGCGCATACACAATTGGTCCGCTACATGACTCAACATGGAAAAGATGTGGTACCACAGTATTTAAGATATGAAAACTGTACCGTTTTGGTTGAGAATGACTCCTTTAGACAGATGGATTGAAATCGAGGCAACGACACAATAAGAGATACAGAGAGTGGGAAAATATAAGTGCGATAGGAGAGCGGATGTACCGACTCACGGAAACGGATATCCACCATTGTCACATCTAAAACTTGTACAACAACAACAACAACAACAACAACAATTTATCATTAACAGCAAAAACAACAATGGCAATGATGTTTGTTGGCATTTATACAAAGTGAAGAAAGAACAGATATTTTATTTTCATTTCTGTCTTAATTTTTATTTTTATTATTATCATTTATTTCTTTTCCTTTTGAATTTGCAATAATGAATGTATTAAGAACTCGTCAACATTTTACTCAGTCTGCCAGAATAGTTGCATGGATGACTGGTTGGTTGACCATCCTCTTCTCTACCAGCGTCGTGCAATCGTCTGTAGCAGTGCTAAGCTGCTTGTTGAATACAACTCCAGAAAGTTTTTGTGTTTTTTTTTTTTTTTTTTGGTTTAGATGATGTTTTCTTTCATCCTGGTTAAGTTGGGTGCAGTTTTAATGAGACGACAACGATGACGACGATGATGGCATGGTGTGGTGGGGTGGGGTGGGGTGGGGTGTGAGGTGTGGTGGGATTGGACGATGGTACTAGTATTTACTGGATGAGTTTGTGGACAGTTCGTGAGAAAAGTTGCTGTTACTGAGAGAAAGAAAACATGTTAACAGCAATTAAGGATTTATTTTTGTTTTATATTTGCTTTCCCGTGTATTTTCTTTGTGTAATTTCTATTTCTATTTCAATTATTTTTTTTATTTTTATTTAATGTTTTACCATTTTCCCTTATTATAAATTGCAATTTTGTATTATTTTTTATTTGTTTTCTTTTTTACTATTTTTTCAAGTCATTACCTCATTCAATAGTTTTGCCATAATTATTGTTGCTGTTACTTTTAATTATTTCAGATTTTCAATATTTCTAACTGAAAAAGTTTCTGCAACTCTTATTTGATTGGTATTAATGTCCAATAGATGTGATCGTAAATGTAAAAGTTTAGTTTCTTAAACAAGTTACATGATGCAATATTATCAGCGGCTATTTGGGTTAAGACTTCTTCGCCTTCAGAAACAATTTGCTTGGCAATAGTTTTCACAAGAAGAGCACCAAGACCACGACGTTGATGTGTTTCCAGGACATGCAGTAAACCAATAAAACCTTGAGGGGTTCTAAAATTATGAAATTATTAAACTGATGAGGAGATACTATACAAAATTGTTTACTTCAAACACCAAGCGACCAAATTTCCAGAATCATCAAAGGCACCCAAATTGGTATTAAAGCGAATCTGATTCTTTATGACTGAGAGCGTTCCATTGTCACGTTCACTCCATGCATCATTGATTTGTTCAGCATGCTGTACTTTGAGTTGACCAAGCCTTATGCCTGTTGGTACACTTATAGACAATAATTATATACTCGTATAATACGAATGAAGATCTAAATTGAAGCTTACTCAATTGTATACTCATCGACCGAAGCCTTTTTAACATGATAGCAATCATAACGAAGTTCACAAATGTCTTTGATTAAATTTTCTCTTTTCTTTAGAAACTTAAGGACTGCCGGCCTTAAACGTTCCGGGTAGCCATCGAAGGAGACTACCTCAATATCATTCTGGGAGCTAGGGGGAAGCTTTAAACATTCAATCGTCATTGTCAAACGTTCTAAGTCGTCGTTGAGTGTATTGAAGTAGACATCGATGTTGGAATCGCATTTATGCTGCATTCAAATAGTATGTTACTAAGTAAAGTAACTTTCAAGAGATACTCTTCACTTACAATCAATAGAAATGTGCCATCGTCTTGCCAGTTACTATTATCGAGCGTCAAGCACTTGACATACTCACTGCCAGCTGCACTCTTATCATTCTGTTCAACCTGTTCATCCTTTTGCTTCAACGATGTCCATTTTATGAAGTTTTGCAGCAGATTATAACCATTCGGATCGGTGTTATGATTCCTATATAAATTGCATAATCTTGGCAATTGTCCACATGGAATTTCACACAAAGCAGTCATCTTAACAATGAAAACTTCTATAAGACAATCATTTCATCTCTCACAGTTCTTTTTATATTCAATTCAATACAACTGAGTCGGTTATCAATTAAAAACAATTACGTTATCTACGAGTATATAAACTATTAGGGTAATTAGGGTTATCTATGTAAATTTTTAGGGTGTTTATCTTAAGTGAATTACAACACAACTGCGACTACTATATTTTCCATTAGTAATATTAGCCTTTTATAGTTTTGGTTTTTAGCTTTCAATTCACATATCTTAATTTTGCTTTGTTGTGGTTTCATTTGTCTAAAGAACATTAAATACAAAAATTTACATATAATACCCAAGATACTCGTACTACATAAGACAAATAGACACATAATATTGCAGCATAACCAACGACATAAGATGATCATGCAACTAGGGCAAGTAGAAGATAAAAAAAAAAAAAATATCTAAAAGAACAAGATAAAACAAGAATCTTGTGTCGATGTTCAAAGTAACATAAAGTTTGCCTAACGCCAAACCATAACTCGACCAATCTTCGTTTTTAACTCAGCACTGTGGCTCAGTGGCTGTGTGGATGATGAAGAAGATGTGGTAGCTACTGTTGCGGTTGATGTTGCCAGTACCTTTGCTGTTTGCAGCAAAAGTCATCAGTGCTGAGTAATCATCATTTTTCAGGTCTCAGGTTGCACCTTTTAGTGTAATTAAAAATGCAAGAAGAAATCTTTCAACTTCTGCGTCTATGAGTGTGAGATTTTCTTTTCTTTTCCTTTCATTTCCTTTCATTTCTTTTTTCCATCTCCTATATGCACCATTTCCCATTTGTCAGTCAGCATTGTATCTTCTACGACTACAATATTTATCTGTGTTTTTACCTTTAAAGCTACATACTATACATGCATGCATTCATTTTTTCTTTAGTGCGAGGTCACTTTGATTCACTAAAGTGAGTGAGTGAATCTGTTGCGCATTCTTGGCTGGTGATAATCCTAAATTTAATTAATGTTGGTGGCATGAAGCGACTTCAATTTGGATTTGTCTATAGTCATTTTCAAGATTAATAATCTTTAAAAACAATTTCTCTTTTTTGTTTTTTTTTTGTTTTTAGCAAAGAAATGAAATGTTTAGTGATTTTCAATTAAGTAGATAAAAAAGTCCTTGAAAAATAAACTAATTAAATTTTGTACGAAGCTATTTCAGCGGCTTCATACTCAATGACAATAAATGGGAAACGGGAAATCTAGAAAAACTTAATTAAGCAATTCCTTTTGTTTTTCTCGTCGTCGTCTTGGTCTGTGCTGCTTTGATGCAGCCTAAGGATGCAAGGATTTGGCATTGGTTGAAATTACTTACTTGAGCAAAATGAAAATCAACTTGTTAAATAAAGTCTATCTCTCCTTTTGAATCTGGTATTTAGTTAATCCTTTACTTCGTTGCCGCCTACTTTCTCTGTCGACTCCAAGAATATCCATTGAAATAGACCGTAACTAAAAACTTTACATTTGACTGCAGGTAATGAAAATCCTGATGACATTTTTAGTTGCAGTCACTTACAATGAAAATACAATATTTCTATTCCTATTTCTGTTTTTTATGTCTTTTATTTTTTTATTTTGATACATTTATTTTTTATTTTATATTTGAGTATGAAATACAGAAAACTTTCAATGAAATATTTTAAATTTTGTATTTACCTCAAAGCACCGTTAGAAAAAAATGTATTATATGACTCAAATATTTTAATGGAGAGAGAGGATTCTATTGAACTATATTTTGATTCTAATTCTATTTTAAATTATAGTTGTTACTATAATTTTGTCAAAATCGACTTTGAACGGGAATAATGGAAATAATGATATTTATTTTATTTTGTTTTGACTCACAATTCAAAAATAGATGTTTGACAAAGACCAAGTAGTCTTGATATGTAAAATTTGATCCACTAATTTCGACAGATTTTGTAAATCGTGTAAACTTGCTACAATATACCAATGAAACCCACATTCAAATTGGTTAAGTCGTTTCTGAGATTAGCGTGCACAGACATAAAGAGGTGTACGATTTTATATATATTTAGATAGATATAGATAGATAGTGTTGATATCTTTAATCTTACATAACTAGTAAATCTTATCAACTGCATGTAACTAATCTATGGTACACAAGGAAATATTGGACTTACTATTATAGTTACAAGTTACTGTGCTTGGCTGTTTATTATATCTACACAATTTTACAGCATAAACAAATTAACAAATGATTTATGTGTCGTGCAAATAACGAAAGTAGCTTGATAATATCAATGTAACTAACCAGATTTCCTTAGATGATAATTTCATTTTTTACAATACTAGTTGTGCTCACGATTTCTTCCGGAAAAATGAAATTATAAAAAAAAAAATACTTTTAAACTGGGTTGAGTCTTTGATGAATGCATTGCGAGCCGTTGCTCAACACGATGAACTTACGACTGCACTTGACTAAAACGATTTTTGAAGCACAAAATGTTTTCAAGTGACACACAGAATGTTTATATGAAAATTGATTACTTCATTTATTTACAAATTATATTTACAATTAATAATTTATATATCTTTAGATTCTGTTTGTCAATTTTGATGAATTAAACACTTTATGTTACTCACAATAAATGTTCTCATTTTTAAGTATTACGATTTTGAATCCAATAAGTGTTTTTTACTTGATACGCGCACAAACAAACATAAAGACAGACAAAGTCTATGATTCTATTATATGTATAGATAGCACAATAGATGAAATAGGATAAATTAAATTGGACTGGTCTAAGAACTAGTAAAGTCTAAGTAAGAAACAAGTTCCAGATCTCCATTTCCGAGAAAGAGGCACACAAATGGATGTTCCAGAATGATTTGTCTCTTTATACTAATCAAGAATACGTGCACTTATTGCACTCGATGGAAGTGTTTCCGTTTCGATGATGATGCAGAAATGTATCAAAAGCTCAGTAGTTGAGCTTTCAACTGTTTGTAGTCTACTTTCACCATACTAGATGAGTTTTTAATAAACATATTTTAAGGTTCCCTACTCACTTGCTTTTCGGTGTTACATGTGTATAAAAAATTTAATATATGAATTTACCTTTTAATCTATATACTTGTATAGTATAGTGTTATAAAATCAACTTGTACAAAATTACAGTTCATAATTTTTGTAAGTGTAGTACTTACTATCTCATTGCTATGTTTATCTATTGTACTTTACTATAATACTTACCTACTGGCTACTGGCTCTTATCAAAGTTGTGGCTTAGTGGCTGCTGTGACGTTGGCTGAATGTGATTGCAATTTGCTTTGTTGTTGCAATTGTTATTGTTGTTGTAGCTTTACTTATTATATCTAAAAGGTAGATAACGAATGTCTACAAGTAAGTGTAGGAAGGAAAACTTGTTTCCTTTCGTTTTCTTTAGTTTCTTTCTATTTCTATTTCTTTTTCATTTTCTTTTATCTGCAATTGCAATATGTACTTTTTTTCATTTAGTTTATTGTTGCTGTTGTTGTCAGCAATTTCAACAAAATGAAAGTGCAGTTGCAACAATCACAATAATAACAACAACAAGAATAAAAATTTAGTGAAATGCAACAACATCGGTAGCAGTCAGTTGTAGATAAAGTCAATTCAAAAAATGCTTTGTACAATTGCTTGTATTGTTGTTGTTGTTGTTGCTATGTTGTTGTTTTAATTGTAGCACTTTCCATTTTCTCTCGATGTTGATGATAGAAACAAAGGTTTTTGCTTTGTAAACTTGCAACATTTTCTGTTAGTGTACTCAGGTAGGTGGTGGCACTGCAACTGTCGTTGACAATCAGGGCCATTTCCGTTTCCGCTTTCCGCTTTTCATTTACCGTTTCTACAACAAAAACCTCTGAATGCTTAATTTTATTTATATTTATTGTCCTCATCCTCATCTGTTTTCAGTTCTGTTCTGTTGTGTTCATTTCTTAATTTATTTTTCCACGTTCTAAATATTGTGCTTTTGCCTTATCTCATACCATAGAAGATACATACCTAGTACATGATACTTTTGCTATATGCCTGTGGTTTATTGGATTTTCTTGTTCCCGTCGTTGTTGATTTAAAAAAAAAAAAAAAAAAAAAAATAAAATAAAATCAATTTTCACCACCAACAAAATACTTTTCAACTTAGAACTTTTGCATTTCGAATTTACTAAATATTTTATTAAGCCAAACAATATAATATACAAACATATAGTACATGCATGGATACAGATACTAAGATACACTTCGTTAGTTCCGCATTCGTGTGATGACATGATGATGTAACGAAAGTTCTCTACTTGTTAGATATACTTAGATATACTTATGATGATACATACTCTATATATGGGAATAGTATTCTATGACTACTAAAATGGTTCATTAGTTGATCGCAACATTTTCTATGTTGAGTAAGCGAATGTCATTTGTACAATACAAATGTCACAAGTCAAGCGAAATTCTAGTCAATCCTTCCTCTACTACAATATTATACTACTACTTTTACTATTATTGTATATGTAGTAATGTCTTTAGATTTCTTAGTTGTAATTTTGCCATACTTCAATCTACATAGTCTTTGGCTCTCACTTTACTTTACTTTACTTTACTTAACTTAACTTAGCTTCACTTCATTTTACTTTACTTTACTTTGCGCTCAATATAATTTTTCTTTTTGCTGGTTTTCTTTATTATCTTCTTCTTTCTATTCAATATATATTTTTTCTTTTGACTTAAGTATTGCTGTTGTTGTTTTTTGTGATGTTGATGGGGGTTTTTTTTTATCCATTTTATTCTGTAACTTTTATTATATGTAGTTTATTTTTCTTTCTTTTTATTCTGCCTTGTTTTATTTTGTTGCTGTTGCTGTTGCTGTTGCTTTTACTATGACTTAAATAAATAATGTCGATATGTCTTTTAAGCATGTCGATTTTTGTTGCTTTTCCCCAAGCTTTTATTTTTTCTCTACTTTGCCTTATATTTCTACTTAGCATTTTGCCCCATAGAGAAACAAACGAATCATTAAAGATAATCAACTGAAAGCTTTCAAAGCATGAAAGTAATATAGATTAGCAGGTCATTTTTATTAAGACTTTTCTCGATTAATTTTTATTTTCGTGTTTTTTGAGTTCGAAAAATATATTTCATTCTTAAGTAGTAGAAGTTTTTCTTAGAGATTTTAAAAAACACTTTCTAGATTTTTAAATTTAAGAAATATTTTAGCAAAATTTCTTCTTTAAAATTTTCTTAAAAAACAAAAAAACAAAAAAAAAAAATAGAAAAAACAAAAACAAGGAAATCAGCATAATAAAGACTTGATGAGAAAATATTGTACGAGTATGATGAAGTAAGGAAGAATGTACTGGGTACATTTACTCGAGGCATAACCACATTAAAAATAATAACAATAAAGAGATGAAAAATCAGCAGGCAGAGAACAACACTAAAAGATACTACAATATATTAAATGAAAAACCAAGACCGCAAAAGTACGCTCCACCTGATCCGACCCGACCCGGTTGACTCAACTTGATTCCACACGACGCGGCCATTGCAAATTAATGGCCTTGAAAATGGAGGTGGACGAAAACAGGAAGAGAACGAACGAACGAATGAACGAAAAAATGAATGAATGAATGAATGAATGAGGCAACACAATAAGAATGAGATATGTATGCATGTAGAATGGTTGCTGGTTGCATACTGCCAACTTCATTGAGGGCATAAAGGAACAACAAAAATGTTATGAGATTTTCTTCAGTAAAACAAGAAATTTGCACAAAATGCGAATACAAATACAATACAATACTTTGATAGACCAGCAAGGAAAAGAAGAAGAACACTTACTCATATGTTTTTATAGAAATATCATACATGTGATTGTTGGTTTTCACGTTTGTGTGCATTTTGACTTGATTTGGTTTCCGTTAGCTTGTTTCTTTCATGTGCTTCCCAGTGTTTGCAACATTTTGTTCCTTGTCGCTTGAATGTGTCTTTGTGTTGCTGCTCTAATGTCGACTGCCATCTTTTTACTTTCAATGATTTTATGGTTTCTTTTTATTACTCATATCTTCTTTTACTAAACTCATCGTTTTCGTTCGCTTTTCAAGTTAGCATTAAGTGCAAAAAGGATTTTCATTCTTATGCGCATCCTGTGCAAAATCCCTTCTATGGTTCTGCCACTTTTGCACACGCTTATTGGCATTGTACAGAATACCAAATGTCTGTCTACTGTCTTTACATCACTCTGTCTATCTACAATATCTATCTGACTGTCTATCCAACTGTCTCTATCTGTCTGTTTATCTGTCTGTCTGTCTCTTTGTCTGTTTGTTTGTTTGTCTATCAGTCGTTGAGTTGCTTTTCGTTTGTGTGTATATCTGTTTGTTGTCTCGTTGCAAGGATATTTTTGTAAGGATATGCCAATTTATGGCACACACGAGTGCATTAGAGTTGCTTTTCATGTGCTTATTCTCTCTTATCCTTACACAGTCACAGAAACTCATAGATGTACTTCTCCCCTGTATTCCTTTCATCTATTATTGCCTCTTTCAGTTGGCTTGGCATCGCTTGCGTGTTCATTTGGCATTTGTGGCTACGATGCCCGTCTAAAATTACTTAATCCTTGCGGTTTTTTTTGTTCAGAAATGAGTATCAGCTTCAATAGCAGCAGCAGCAGCGAGAACAACAACATGGATGGCTCATCATCATATTAAAGCAATTGTAATTGGTTTTTTGTTTGTTGCTTTACTGTTATACCATTTAAGTAGTTTTAAAAGGATTTTTCATGTTGCTTTTGTCCAAATGTTATTTAGTTATCCTTTTGTTTAGTCTCTACTCTTCCTTACCCCCAAAGCTCCTTTGGATTCCGTTTAACAAATTAATATAGCTAAACACTTAATGTCGAAGTTAGTTCAACGATAAACGCAATTGCAATGTTGCGCATTATCCTTTAAACCAGCTTAGCTTAAGGAATAACTAGAAAAATTAAAAGAAAAAACTCGACAAAAACAAATACAAAGAGCATCCTTTTGCGTAATGTTGGCAACATTGCTTAGTTTCTTATTGGCCAAATAGCCCCCAGTGAGCAGTATCATCTTTAACTTGTGTGTCCCTTTTCCTTTACCTTTTCCTTATCCTAACGACCACCACACTTATTCTGTCTTAGAGTCAAGAGCCTGCACCAGGCCCAGTGTCTATTGCATTCCCTTAGCGTCTGTTTACCTTCAATTGCTGTTGAAGCGATTCAGTGTGCAGCTTGCTCCAAGTCTGAGATTACAAATAAATTATCGTTTAATAGTCTTTTCGCTGGTTTTTCTACTTTTTTTTTATTTTAAGTTCTCCCACTTCTTCAACTTAACCATCTTTATTCGTTATGTTCCTCTGCTTACAATACTTATTCCCAGTCAGCTTCAACTCAATCCAGTAGTATGACCCTTCATTTTATGTTTGACGATATAGTTAGTTGTTGGTGCTTTATGGCAATCATTGCATTCTGTCTAGACCTAAGGATGGGCAACAACATCAACATCGAGCTGACTGCCGCTGATTTTCTCAAACTTTTATATTGCGCACGCCCGGCTGCATCTTTGGTTATTATAAATAACGAGCGCATTTCCAAGCAAGGATACGTACGCCATGCTTTCTTTTATGCTCCAAGTTGTCTGATATTTTATTCTTCTATTTTAAGATCTGATAATAAGCAACGTTAACAGCTTTAAAATGTAATTCGTAAAAGGTTTTCATATAAATTTAAAAAAGAATTTCATATAAAATGAGTTTAGAGAGAAAAGGACAAGTGCGTATAATTAAGCGATAAAATTAAATTGATTCAAATACTTGCTAACATGAGTATTCTTCTAGCATTTATGGTATTATAAAATTTTTTAAATATTATTACAGTTTTGTTTTGATATTAAACTTATTAACCAGTTGGATTACTTAAAAGGTATTAATTGCTCAAGGGGAGGGCATACACATTGCCTGCAGTCTGAAATAGATGAATCAGTAAATCGTCCTCAATGAGATGAAATGCAACCCAACCGATTAAAGTCACTTGTACTAATAAATTTGATATAAAATTAAGAAAATAGAATAGAATTGTATTTATTCATTTACTTGTGTTTAAATGATGTTTTAGAGCGATTTATTATAAAACATCATCTTATCATTCTAAATGTATAACTAAATGTATTGTATTAATACTCTATAAATGAATATAAGAAACAAGATAAAAAACTTACTTAGATTCAATCATTTCTTTTAAAAATTTCCCCACACTGGTTCACATAACAAAAAAAAAAAAAAAAAAACAAATGAAATTAAATGATTTTTCAAGAAAAAAGGTATCCGTAGCAAATATCTACACGATTTTCCTTGTTATGTTGATCATTTTCATATACCATATAAGTATGTATACCTTATGAGGTCTTCGACGCACATTCTAATATGAATGGTGTAAATAAAATAAAGCAATAAAAATACTTTTTAAATGGTTTTATTTGAGTCACGATGTTCTGTTCTAGGAGGTTCAAATCTTGCATGCTAAATTAGGACCACTTCTTGACATCCGATTGAGCTGAAATTTTGCAAAAACCTTTAGTTCCGATGACAATACAATAACCATTTTTAGAGCATTAATCAGACTAAATTTAAATCGATGTTGAATTTCTAAAAATCGAGAGTTGAATTTCTATTTATTCATATAATAATAGGTATGGTTTGGATGTATCTTTTCAATAGACAACTTATGGCAACACACATTTTGCATATTGATATGAGCCCCACGATTTTATTTTAGTCTTATCAATCCTCTATATTGATGAGGAGAGTGGTGTGATAATTGGTATCTGATACCTAACTGATAATTTGTTTAGCATTTAGTACATTATCTGCATCATTATTATATTTCTTTAAAAAAAATAAAACCATTTAACCTAAACATATTTTCAACTTATTTTTTATTTTTCAATACTCTTCATTCTCAGTTTAATTGATATTAAAAAAAGATTTAGACATTGAAAGTAAATTTCCCTCAATTTGTAAGGAATGTTTTTGAAATGTTGAACTGATTTGTATTGTGTCAATCGTTTCTAATTCAGCTATTTACTATTACTAAAATAATCACACATCTATTAAATTTAGAGCAAAAATTGCAGGTTTTGTATGAAAAAGATTTAAGAGAATTTTATGTACATTTTTATATTAATGAAAAATTCTATGAAATTGAGATTTTAAACTTTAATTTTCTCGAATTAAAAAATGAATATGATAAGCTTTTAATTTCTCATCATAGTGGGATTTCAATAAGCAATTTTTAATTATGAAAAGTCAGATGAGATGAGATTGTACTTTAATAAATTATGAAAATAAATAAATGAAAGTTTGCAATTAAAATCAACCTCATCAACTACTTTGTATTTTTTACCTTCAACCCAAACAAAACGAGCACTTGCAAATGTTATGCAATCACCCTGTCTGAGTATGTTATCTTTGTCTGGCATTTTCATTGTGTTGCCCCATTTTTCAGGCACTTTTAGGCATGTCGAGGCACTTGGCTTAAAAGGCACCATTACTTTTGTCGATAGCCGCAACATTCTCTCCTCAGTTCAGCTCCGCTCCTCATGCCAATCATTTAGCCGCCCACATGCCGCAGATTCCCACAAACTTGTGGCTGCAAGAAATTGCAATTGAATTCATTGAATTCGATTCAAAAACAACAACGAAATGAAACGAATGTGAAACCATTAAAACAAAAACCATGAATGAATTGAAAGCGAGACTGGCAAAAGAAGAGAAAATGAGGAAAAAGCATATTTAACGGCTCGGTTGTGGTTGAAAGTAGGAAAAGGGAAGAGAAAGGCAGCGGTGTCAAAGGCATGCATACGATGCACTTCATTGTTGTTATTATTGGTTTTTCTTGGTGTTTTTTTTTTTTTGGTTTTATTTTTATTGTTGTTCAGTAAATGTGCAAATGAGTTGCATTGGTGAGATGCTTTCTTTATTCATTTCTCCCATTTTCCATTAATATCATTGCACGAACCGAGGCACAATGAAAGAAAAAGATTGCAATGATTTTTTCTCATTTAAATACGCTGATTTAATTGCATTTTGGCATGAAAAATACAAGTGAAATTAAACCAAGGCAGAACAAAATTAACGTCAGTTCCATGGAAGTTTATGTATCATTCACACTGTAAATGAAGGAATGGTTCATACAGAATTTAAATTTTTTTATTCTGGTTATACTTATAAAATACTGATTTGATAAGTTAATTTTATCAATTGTTTAGATTGTTGGTATGACTTGGGTTTTTGTTACTTATCACATTTGTTGGACTGCTCAGGTCGTTTAAAAATGGATTCCTGGCTTTTAAGAAGTCCAAGGCAGGCAAGGTTCTTCTTTATTTGCGATGTTTCGACAAATGTCTTGAAGGAGAATATGTATTCTGTCAATCATTCACCTCGTTAGGACTTCGATCAACGCCTGAATTCTGTTAAGATACTACGATTGATTGTCGACTCTTTTTTTGGTTTCAGTTTCATACTAACAACGATCACAGCGACAGAGCGATCCGAGATCTTCCATTCTTAATAGACGAAAATTAAGAGAGAGAGCTCTGCTGTTCAGACCGCTAATGTAATAGCCGACTATCTGTCCAAAGCATGAGACTATACTATAGGCGTCTATGGATAAATTGTTGCTTGTCGTTGTCCTAATCATTTCCAAATTGCGTTACAAACATCACAAGAAAATTTAAATACGCAACACTTCATTCAACTGTATTCAATATATATTCAGTGCTAAAAAAGAATCTAAAGTTCAAAAGAATCATCACATTTAAATTTAATGATTTTATTTATTTATTCACTTCTTTAATGTTTAATGTTTAACTAACCTAGAAAACTATAATATATGTTCTTGTTGTTGCTGTGATACTTTTTGTTTTGTTTTTTGTTTTAGTAAATTCATTCGTGCATTTTCATGTTAAATTTTTGGAGTTCTGCTTATAGCTAAAATTTTATTTGAAATCATAAAAAATATATAACAAAACATTATCATCCTTATATCCTGTTCTTCTCAGTTGAGGCTTCTCTCACTATCTGTGCGATAGCAAACTACCGTAATGCCAGGATGTTTTTGCTGTTGCTGCTGCTGCTGCTGACTTTGAAACGTGTTGACTTCCGTCCGCCATATTGCCATGTCAGCCATTGTATATGACGCATACTGATGGCGGTCACTGTGGTGGCCACAATCAAAAGTGCTCGAAGCGCCAACATGGCTTTCGTTGCTGAAAAAAATAGTGAAAATAATGAAAACAGAAAATTGAATAAAAAAATGGGAAAAAAATTGGAAAAATATACAAAAAAAATGCAGCAAATTTTTGTGCCACTTGCCACTTATATTTATTTATTTTTAATTAGCAACTGAATGGCACATATGTATACACAAATATATAATACATACACCATACGTGCACACACAGATACTCAAATACATGATAATGCTGACTGAATGCGGTCGACTCGGTTCGTTCGTTTGCGGTCAGTCGGCGTCATTGCGGTTGGTTGCATTAAGCGGCATTGGGAATTGTAACTTCAAGCTCTTCTAGCACAACACACAGATTTTTCTACTATATACTATATTCGTATACAAGAGTACATACCCGAATTGACCAATTTCTGATTTTTCAAATCGATGTCATCGTGAAGTAGCAATGCATTCAATGTTGACTCTCGTCGCAACTCCGGGTAATTCTCAATTTCCGCGACACAACGCAGCTTAAGGCCGTAACCCAGACTTGGTGGCTGTCGTCGCTTATATTGTTGCTCCTGGAGCTGAACTTGTTGGTGTTGCTTTAGTTGCTGCTGCTGCTGTTGCTGTTGATGAAATCTCGGTTCGTTGGCATAGAAGTTTAGCTGTGACACCATACGCCGCAGATTATAGTCATGTGCTGCAATTGTAGTTTCTATGTTTGGTTGCAGATCAACAAAGGCGGCCTAAGGGTATTGAAAATACAAAGAGATAGGGATGAATGAAATGTGGGAGATATATCTACTTGTATGTAGTAGTATGAGTATCATAATATATGTACAATACGATTTTGTTATTGTTGTTGTTGTCCTTATTGTGGCAGAGAAGCAATGTTTTTGTTAGTGTTGTTGGATGGATCATTTTCAATGGAGCTTCGCATGGCTCTTTGACCCAATTTACTTATGACAAACACGTTATTCTGATTGTATTGTATTATATGTATGTGTGTGTGTGTGTGTGTGTGTGTGTGTGTGGGTGCGTGTGTGGGTGCGTATATGTATTTAAGTACCTTCTGGCCATTGATGTACCAAGAGAGCTTGGTCAGCAAACTGGAGAAATCCGATGTACAATTGGCTTGCACAAAATCATCGAAGCGATACATGGAGTGAAAGTTGCTAATTAGAGGATTGTTTTGCGGCAGCGCTAAATGCGAGTTTATGAAAAAAATAATGGGGAAAAAAGAAAGCAAGGAAAAGAAGAAAAAACTATGTTAGAAAAAGTTTTATTGTGTAGAGTTAGAATACTTAATGATGATTATTCTATGTTTGCAAACACAACGCATCGAAAAAGCAAACGATCTTTTACAAATCAATGCAAAATTTTACTTTTAAGGATTTATTGTAGAATGAAGTAGAATAGAACACCCTT
The DNA here is from genome assembly GCA_035041805.1 of Amiota mariae. Taxonomy (NCBI): domain Eukaryota; kingdom Metazoa; phylum Arthropoda; class Insecta; order Diptera; family Drosophilidae; genus Amiota; species Amiota mariae. The sequence goes on along the minus strand of JAWNKV010000707.1, from coordinate 1,632,809 downwards.
TTCTTCCAAATAGAAGATTACATGAAATATTGTTGTTTCTAATAGAAGGGATTATTCAGATATAAATGACAATCGATGAAAGCTAAGTCTGGTAAAAAAGTTAAAACACATCGCAATGGGTTCCTCGATGGCTTTTGTCACATAATGTTAAATAAAGTCTTGGAGCGAAAACAACTCTGAACTTGCTGCCAACCGAAATGGACGTTCGGGCTCCTACACTTTTACAAGAAAAGGATTAGGATGATGACTGAAGTCTTAATGGGATACTGAACAATTGGGTCGATGACCCAAAGGATGCATGTTCCACACCAAGATTTCTGTCGAACAACATACTTAAACCCATCACATTGGTTCAGAGTGCATTAAAAAGAGACTAAAACATTTCGTTTTCATCATAAATTTTAATAAAAAGATTAAATTGGAATGCAAAATTAAAAAAAAATCTAAAACAATTGATGTAGAGCAGAGAGAGAATTCTTGAACGACATTAATTAATTATAATATTTAGTATGGCAAGAGGTAGAAAGAAAGCTTACTGGCTCCTCTGTTGCTTGAACTAACAATTAACAATTCTCATATGGCAGAAGGCCTCATGTAAAGTTAGAATAAAAAGCTTTTACACTTCGTGGAATTAACATCAATTATGGATCTTTATGTATGAAATACAATATTTCCTATTTATGTATAAAAAATTCTATAAATAAATGAATTTTATTTCAAACGAAATTATCATTTTAAAGTTTTTATAGGATACTCACTCACTTATTTGTTAATACTTTGCGAACATAAATATAAAACCGTTTTAATTTTTTCACTCAATCAAACTTTACTCCAATTTAACTTGTTTTCACTTTTTTTACTTGTTTTTTTTAAAATATTTTCACAAATTTTTAAGCTAATTTAGATGCTTTTATGGTAAGTTGAAATATACAAAACATTTTTATGCTTTTGAATATTAACGAATATGTAAATAATTCAGTTTTTTTTTTCTTTTATAAATTTTTTAGAAATTATTTTAGTTGCATATCAACAATAATATTAAAGGAGTGGCAACATAATTCTATATGTATAAAGTAGCAAAAGAAGGTCATAGTATAATGCAAACATAGATGCATAAATTGTTATATGGATAGATAGATGGATGGATGGATGGATAGATAGATAGATAGATAGATAGATGAATGCATATAAAATACATGCATGCTTCCGTTATCCATGTTCGCGTACGAATATATCCTGCTGAGCGTAAAATAAAAAAAAAAAAAAAATAAAAGGTGAATGTAGAAAGCAGAAAGTTGTCTTGTTGTTTTTATACAACATATCAAATGTAGATATATTAAGTATAAATGTAGGGGTACATATGCGTGTGGCAGCATTGGCGCTTTTCATTTTAGCAATATCCTTTATAAGCACAAAGTGCTGCAGTAAATCACAAGCATTGTACACTTACAACAGAATAAGCAGAAGCAGTAGCAGTAGCAGCAACAGCAATATGCAACCGTGAAGCACGACGGCAGTATCTATGTATCTACAATATGTGTACATGAGTGTTTGCATGCGAGTGTCTGTGCACGGATGCGAATCACATGCATCTCTTAGTTACATTTTATGAACGAATGTGTAAGGCGCGCGACGTTCACTAGCTCAGTGTGCGTTTTAACTTGGCTGTTTCCTGCTGTTGTTGTTGCAGTTGCTGTTGATGCTGCTATCGTTGGTTGTTCATGTTGCTTATCCTGCATGTTCGTGCATTCACATGCTTTTGCTCTTTTTCTTTTTCTTTATTTTCATTACCGTATCTTTCTTTCTTTATTTTCCTTGGTCCTGAGATACTTATATATGCAGACAGTGTGTGCTTAACGTTCCTTTTGATGTTGCTGTTGTTGCTGCTACTGCTGCTGCTACTTTATCATGCTGTTTACTATTAAAATATCACGGAAATTACACATTTTACTCTATTTATGTTGTTGCTGTGGCAAAGTGCCTGAAAAATGTTTCGAAAATATTCACCAAACCTACGCAAACACACACAAAAATACACATGGATACACACACCTACACCACTATAATAATATGCATTCATTTTGCTCGATTTAAAACAATTGCTAAACATTACTCATACGCCCCATATTCATTACTAACCTTATCTAAATAAAAGAGATCAACCATCATCCCCCTAAACACCACCATTTAGTGGCATATTCTCGTAACTTACCCTCGACGCTCATGTTTGCTGTACTCGCTGTCAGCTTAAAATGTGGAGCATCGCCGGATACTTCACACCTGTAGGTGCCCGACGATTTGATGCCCAATAAATTAAGTTCGATGCGACAACTGAATTCATTGCATTCATTACGTCCATCGATCATTTGTACACCATCGACGGGAAATTTTAAGTAAATCGGTTGCATCAACGGTGAATATCTGAATGAATTATATATATGTAAAGAAAAATATATTGTATATACTCGTATATAGTGTAAAATTGGGAAGGGTTTAAAGCATAAAGGTCATCTATGAAAGTGTATGTTTTGTTAGAAAAATATGCAAATAAATAAGACTAACTAAAATCACTTCCAAATAGAAAGTAAAATCAACCATGCACTCAAGCATATTTCATAGAAAACTTAGTTTTATCTTAAACTTTGATTAGACTTATGTATTTAAAACTAATGAGATGCTATGAGCTTTCAAAACTAAGTGCGATTTAATTGAATAAAATGCTAATACTAATAGCAAAAATATTGAGGCAATAAATTTATGTTCATCTTGCAGTCTGAAAGCAATAAATTTAATCCATTTTGAAGGCAAATGTTCTAATTTGAAAAGGTTTATAATCACAACATAAATATTTTGGGCTAAGCACTTTAAAACTTTCGATTTTCAGTTGAAACACGTTGCTTACTTATTAATTACTTGTTGCCCTAAAGTATTGCGTTTTTTTTGAAGTCATTGTTTGTAAATTAAATTATTGAATAATGAATAAGAATACTAGTAACCTACTCTTATTTAACATTCACCCTAAATATTTCATATTGATTAGATTATTTCAATTTGCATATGATTATTTTGATACACAGTGATCTTCATATTCCATGTATTAAACATGAAGTTGGGAGATTCCCAGCAATATGTTTCCAGTCTTGAAGTTCACCCTAACGAACTCGCCACAGGTCTGCTAATCATCTACCGATTTAAGAGGAGTCGCCGCTTGGACCTTTCAGCTTTTGTGAAGGATAGGTAATTTGCCAGCATTCACTGTGATGTTCATTTCTTTTACTTGTTTCTATTTATTTATGGAAAGGTTTTGTTTTGAGTGATCATAACTCTTTGTTGTTCTCTTGATTGAGTTTAAGTTTTTATTATCACACCACTTATAATTGTTTTTTAATTAAATATTATTAAATATTAAAATCATTGTGTCTCTTTCACATTCGAACTAAGATAAGGGGCCATCCACATATTACGTCACACTAAATTCATGTTTTTAACACCCCCAACACCCACTTAATACCCCCGGCGTGACGTCACAAATTTTGCAGTGTAAACCAATAATATTGTGTTACTTTAATTTCTCTTATCTTTAAATGTTTGTTCATTTTAGGGTTCTAAGCCTAAAAATAGACTAATGGTAATTTTTCGTTTAAAGATTTTTAATATTTTAGATTTTGGCATGTGACGTCAAAAAGCTTATGTCCTCCCAGTCACAGGGTGCCATACTTCGTTGACCTCCTCCCCCACATAACGTGTGACGTAGTATGTGGATGGCCCCTTATAAATGTGTAAAGAAACACTAGAAGTTTATTTCAAAGTCTCAATATTAACGAAGAATTCTACTTGTAGGATTCAAATGCATTCAACTCAGCTATGACAAGAAGCTTAAAATCAAAATGAATCTTGTTCTAGGACCTTTCAATATATGTACTTATAAAATGATATTTAGAATGATTTAGTAGGTTAAAGTATAATAATAAAATGCCTTCATTTCTTTTCTTCATTGCTATTGTTGATCATTAATCCTTCAAATCAAATAAACTCAACACGAAGGAAAAATAAAAAGAAAAGAAAAGAAAAAAAGGACACACAAGCACATGAAAAAAAAAAACTAATAAAATGTAACAACAAATACTACGAGTAAATAAATAAATCGTTGGTTAGTTTTATATGTTTATTCCATTGCTGTTTTGTTATTTCGATACGAGTGTATGTGACGTCTTATTGTTAAAGCCCCATAAACAGGACCTTTGAGGTATTCGTTGATGCTCAGTTGGTGGGTTCGCTGGTCATTTGGAAATCATTTGTTTAGGCTTAGGTACTTGGTTGTGCCTTAAGCGCGTTGAAGTGTGTGAAATTAAGTGACTCAGTGGCTCGTTGATGTTGAGTTAAGAGCAAATCAAGAAATTCTGTTAAATAATGTAATCGATTGGCTTACATAGGCTTAGAAAAATGAAGACGATTGGAGACTAAGGGATGCTTGGAAGTTTCAAGAAATGATAAGAAATCTGTGTACTTTAGCAAGTTAATTGCTTGACTTCTAATATATTTGACATACAGAATATTTTAAATCAAATTCTAACATTTGCTCATTTAAGCTACAATATTTTTTATTCAAAAGCTTGAATAAAATTAAAATGACATGAAGTATTTTCATTGCACTAGAGCATGGGTATGTTTTTCATTTTTGTTCAATGAAGTGACATGTGAAGTAAGGAAACTTAGAATTTAATTAGTAATGAGAGCTCTGTCCTACATTTTATACCCTTCATAATACAGGTGAGTAGTATTATGTTTTTGACATAGCATTTGTGACGTATAAAATGTTTATGTTTATTAAAGGTTGAGATTGCATAAAATACAAATATTAAATAATAATAATACAATTGAGTTTATATTTATTAGAAATTAACTTTGTATTCTATTTTAAATTTATGGCTTTAAATTAATTGACGTCAATAAGGTAATATTGATTGAAGCTTCATGAAATTAAAAGACAAGACCTTCTTATTCACATTAAATTATTTTACCTTTCAAGACAACACAACATCATTAAATTTGTAACAAAAAGTAAAAAACTTTAAAGAAATTAAAAAATGTATCTCGATTAATTGAAAATCTTTCCAAAAGTGAATGAAGAATGTAAAAGACTTTCATATAAAATAAAGTGTATACAAAATAAGTACAATTCATCATTGGAAAAGGGAAGTTCATATATTTTCATGTGATAATGTTTCTGTTTTTTTTTTTAAAGCTCATTTAACTTATTTCATCAACATGAACTCTCTCAATGGCTTCATTTCATAACTCAAACATATAATTATTGTCATAAACAAAAATGACACACACATGCAACATTAATTTCAATTGAGTCGAGGTGAGTTCAATTCAGTTAAACTTGGTTGGTTGGAGTTTTTCCTTGAAGTTGAGGAGAACACAACCTAAAAGAAGAAATTTTACTTCTTGTTTGCATATAAATAATGAACACACATATTGTATATGTAAGTATATATAAATATCCATATATATTTGTACATATGGGCTTACATTTGAATGAGTCTCTCATCAGTCTTTTTGGGTTGGTTTATTTTGGCTTTTGCTGTTGGTGTTGTTACTTTTATTGGTATGAGGGACCACATTTAAATTAATTTACGCAATATCAACGAACCGAAACAAATTAATTTATTAAATAATTAATTACGTAAGAAAGACGCAAAACTGTGGTTTGAATGTGAGTTCGGAAGTCTTGTCCCATCCAATCTCATCTCATCCCATCTCATCTCATCCCGTCCCCATGTCTATGACTTATTGTTGGCTTTAAGAATGTGTAAGGCGGCTTTCAGTTCATTAATACAATTTAAGCCATGTGGCCATGAGCGTCATTTTACCATGTGCCATGTATGTTTCTTTGTACTATGTCTGTTTAATTTTCATGTCAGTGGCAGAGATTTCAGATTGCAAGTGACAGCGACACCAGCAACATTTAAAATTATATATAAATAAATATATACTTGTATATTTAAAAAAAAAAAAAAATGGGAAAATTATATTTATGCAAAAAAAAAAAAAATGCGTATAAAAAATAAAAAAAAAAAACTTCTTTTAGCCTCTAGTGTACTTACCTAAAAAATTCCATATCGTTTTTATACCATTTAACAGAGTTTAACGTGTGACCACTTATGTCATAGCTGCAGGATAATGTCACGTTATCACGAAAATCAACAATTTGTGGCACATTGATGTCAGTCACAAGCAGACACTGGAAACGGCGCAAATCTGTAAAACAAAACAAAAAAAAAAAAACAGAAAAAAATAAATGAGAAAGGAAAACAGAAAGGAAAACAGAAAGACATACATAAATACTTATATATCTCGTATAAATACATGTTGTATATACTTGTTGTACATAAATATACAATATATCAGATATGTCATAAATTGTTTCGCAAATATTATATATGCAATGTCAAAATATTGTCATTTTCTGTTTTCTATCTTTATTGGAGACTCAAACATTGTACTTAATATAAGTTAAAGATGAGAAATTACAATCTATGTTGTCACTCCGGTGCTTTACACGAATCAATAAAGCAATAATTTTAATTTGTATAATATTCTTACATTTATGTATTTGAGATGTAAGTGTCCCTTACCTAATGCAAAGAATTGCATTGAAGGGAATATCTATTTTTTAACAATGTAATATATAATTATGTAATAATGTGCCAGATAAAAGCTAAATAAATAGCTGAACACTATATAAATGAACAACTAGTTAGAAATTTAAAATCAATTGTAATATTCTTGGGATTAAAAAAATAACTAAATTAAATATAAAAAATAATATTATTAAGTTCATAATTATTCATAAGGAAAAAAATGACTAATACTTAACAGAAAATAATATTAAAGTTAATAATTCATCATATCTTTCATTTGGGTATGTAAATAATTTAAAATAAAAGTTCTAAAATTGAACATTCACATTTCATTTCCTCATCTTCGTTATCTTTATCATCCAACAAAGCAACAACGATCGAAGCAGCGAGACCACCTTCGTCCATACTAAACCAACAAAATTAAACTACTATCGGTTCTGGAAATCTACTTTTTTTTGTCTCTTTGCCAGCCGCCATTCAAAAGTCGAAATGCTTGTCATTCACTGTTGTCATTTGAATTACAAGAAACCGTTTAGTCATTCGAATGACAGCAGTAAATGGCAATTTTAGATGACATGATGTGAATGCATGACGATTTTAGCTGTAATTCAACTCAATTTGTTATTTGAATGGCGCATGCAATGATTGTCGACTCGTCATGCAGTGTAAATGTAGCTTAAGTTTCATTTATTATCCATCATTAGAAAGAATTGGAAGGAATAAATTTCAAAGTATTCAAAATATGTAGGTACGTGATTTAATTTAAAGGTCATCAACCTAGAATAGCACGATGCGCAATTGGTATTGATACAATTGAACCTCTCTGGTTCACACACGGAAAATGTGTGATTTGCTGAGTTTTAGTTCCGTCAGTGAACACAAAACATCGGTTTTTATAGATAGATTTTGCCAACTCTTTGGCAAATAGTTTGCGGAAAGCATCGCATGCCATTATTTGGGAACTCCTGTAGCGATGTATTAATGGATGACAGACGTAGAAGCCACGGTGGGGTTATAGACTTTTTCGCAACTGCTGGTGATTGAATGTTAAATTCTTTGGAAAATTTCAGAAAACTATAGATTTTGTTGCAGAAGGACATCTTATTTTATATCGAAGCTTGATTGAAATCAATAATCTTGTAAATGTAATTTTTTTTCTAAAGAAACTATCTTACACTTACTTAGTTTAATACAATATCTTTAAACCTTCTATAAAATGCTTTAAAACTGTTACTGCAATGAAATAACTAAAATGTCATGTAGTTTAAAGTTTCTTTTTCTAATATTTGTTCATTTTCTTTTCGACAATTTGTTTCATGTTTTTTGGTGAAGGAAAACTTTTCTATTTTATATACAAGTTGTGTTGACAGTTGCATCTTTTATTTCAGCAACATTTACGCGCATCGTACGTGTTCGTTTTGTTGTTGTTGTTGTTGTTACTTGTCTTAATTAACACAAACATCTGCTCTTCTTGTTGTTGTCTTGTAACTCTTGTCACTCTTTCAAATGTGATGCGTTACAATTAAGCAGCCACAGACGCACACACATATTCACTCGCTAACTCACTCACTTACCACATTCACAGATACATTTGCATTTACATTTACATCTATATATGCAAACATGCATAGCCACGGAAGCAAAGCAGCGGCAAACGAACGAAAACTTATAAACTTAAAAAGTAAAAATTCGAATTTCAGTTTCACCATACATTTTATACCTTTTATTAGGTTTTAAGTTAATATTGAAATGTATAAAACGAGTATTAAGGGCAATTGCATCAGTTTATTTAAGTTATATACAAACCCAAATATATTTTGATTATTGATTTCTTTGATCTTTCAAACTAATGTTACTTTTTATTTTTGGAAAAATAAGGACTAAATATGGATGAGAATTTATTTCTAGAAATTTGATGCCCTTGCTATAAATTCTGGTAGCAGTTTAGTTAGACCTATTTTAGTAAATTTGTTGTAGTATACTTTTAGAGGTTGTGGTTGTTTGAATATTCTATCTATCCTATGTTCAAGCCGGAAATCAACCATACATATTCACAAAATTTCAATGCAATCAGATGAACGGTATGACAGTGCATAGCATACGAACAATTTAAAACACAAATTTTTATATATACTAAGATAAGATATGAATAATGAATGTACTATAGCTATGCATCCTTGTTTGTTTTGTTATAAAAAGAAACTAATAAACAATATTTTATAACTTAAGTATCACAAAAATTAAGTGTCTAATATAACACAAATAAACAGAATAAGATATTTAAGGAGATCAAGTGTAACGATGATAGATGCAAACTTTATTACAAAACAAATATGCCATTCACTTTGTGAATAGTGCAATAAGTAAGCATACAAATTGATGTACCATGTGGGCGTATTAGATGGTAGACGAAGCGAGGAGAGGAGAGGAGAGGCGTGTTCATTGTAGTGCATGCGGCAGGTGGCATCCCCAAGTGCGCTGATTGCCATCAAAAGTTGTACATTTATTTTATTTACATGTTTATATGGATTTGTTTGTATTTGCACAGACAACTGATGATGATGATGATGACGATGACGATGACGATTATGGTGATGGTGACAAAAGACAGCAAAGATGTAGCAATGAGAGAGATAGAAATGGAAAACGAAGTAAAGGAGTGTTTCATTGTAGTGAAGCTTTTGAAATAATTTAGGTTAAATTCCGTTGACTCACTTGGTTAGGTCTGAGAGGTCTCAGTCTCAGTCTTACAGTTAGTTGTGTCTGTCACTTTAAGTGTTTGTATGTTTTTTGATACTCATACACTTTGGTATGTTTCCTTGACATTATAATGCAGTTTTATAATGCAATTTGGCAATGTTTCTATTGAAATTTTTGTACAATATTTTTTGAGTGGCGGAAAATTTGCAAAGTTTCTTTAAATTTATTTAAATTCCTTCGACATTAAATATTAGTAAATATTTTCAATTAAATAATGATAAAAACTTTATCGTTTTGTAAATTTCACAAAATAAAATACTTTTTGGAATTTGTAGCCACAACTTTTGTTGCAAGTGTATTTCAGGTGGCTTTAACTTTTACAGTGCATCAGCATTTCTCTTTTAGGTTTCAACTGTAATTAAATTGAATATGGCATTTTTTTGTTGCATATAGTACTCAGTACAATAATGTGATATATGAAAGAAAATCCACACAAAGACAGCAAACTATTTCCTATCAATATCAATAAACCATATTTGATTTGTAGTTATTTTCTTGACTTTCATATAAATTAAATTTTTATAAACAGAAATCTTATTGCAAGTAATATTTTCATTGGTATGTTTAATTTACAATTTGGCTTTGGAAAAGAAAACCTGTGTCATTCCTTCATAGTAAATGGTTTCAGATGCCACATAGGAAAATATGTTTAAATAATTTTATCTTTTTTCAATATAATTTATCCTTTTGCGTAAATTGAAAATTCTACACCACCATGATATCCGCCTAAGAAAAATGTTACAGCCTTCATTTACATATCAATATTATTTTATGTCATTAAAATGTATTATGCAGTTCACTGAGCTAAATATTAAGCAATAAAATTTAGGTTGAAAATTAACTTTCTTTTCATATGCCAATCAAATTTTAAATAAATATTCATATTAACGAAAAAAGCCATCTAAACTTTTGTTTGCAGTAGTTTAATTCATTTCTGGACCACCCACATAAGCACAATAACATTGACAGACTTAAATTGATTTTGCCAAAATACAAAACAAATGAAACCATAATGTGTAATTTTCACCAAAAATTATACATTTTAATTTATGAAAATATGACCAAGTTCATAACTGAATTACTCCTATGCGGAATACAAATTTGGTTTTTGTACCTTTTACTACTAATGTGAGTGCACTATAACTTTAGTTTCAAACTGTAGATGTAGTTTTTAGAGATTCTATAAGGTCCGAGAGTAATTAATTTATTCAGTATTATTCATCTATATTTACATGAAACACAAAACAAATTTAATGTCGCTAATCTGGACACTGGAAATTATCTTTATATATAAAACTAGTGACCCGGCTTTGCACGGGTTCATTAGAAAAACTGATTTATCGGTTTCATCATTCTGAAGCCCACGATGTCTGTTTGCTATACTTGTTCTACGACATATGTATATACATATATAATTATAGCAACTTAAAAATATATCAATCAGTGCATTATATATCTGGTTTTTGCACTCTTGGTTCATATCAGCAAATTATCCAGTAGAACTTTTATATGGTAATTGGTACATGATAGAAAAATGTTGTCAATTTCTTGACATGTGACCAATAATTTCAATACACAACTCTCTGATTATATCTTTTGTGTCTTTTAATACAAATAATATTGCATAAAACACAAATAATGCATTCACAATAATTCTAATGAGGATTATATTACCATTAATATATTAATTCAATCAAAACAGACAGTGGTTCTTGCAGATTAGTATAGAAAACACTTTTATCAAAGCACAAAAAATGAAAACAAATGAATAAAAAAAAATTTAATGTAAAGTCCATTTTGCTAAAAGAAATGTGTGTGTATGTGTGCTGTGATGCTTGTTAAATTTCTGGTAAACTTAAAGCATACAAAAAAACAAACAATAAAATTTAAGTCAATTTTGTTAAATCCGCTATTTCGGATAAGCATTTTTATAGATTTAAGTCAAACGACGTCAGTCAAATCTTTCGTAAAATACAAAAAATAAAGTACATAAGAAAGAAATCTAAAAAGCGTCTCTAGAATTTGCATACAAATGCGAAGCAGTCAAGTCAAATCGACTTAGTTGAAGCTCGAAGGCAAACCAATGCGTTCTGAGTTACTTGTTGTAGTTGTCTTTGTTGTCCTTGTTGTTTGTGTTTGTGGCAAGCACAAATACAAATAAAGATGCTAATCTTACATGGCATAAAAAGTAGAAAAAAAAAAAAAAATGGAGACTGGGCAAAATGGGAAAGAAGCACAAATTTCCAAAGAAAACTATTGTACTTGCAATCACTGAGATTTTTCTCCGCCTTTTACTTCATACACAATTCCATTTGCCTGTCATGCCATGGAATAAGAAGAAATAAATAAAATAATAAAAATAAAAATAAAAGCAACAACATTAGTTTAAAATAACTAACACAAAAAAGAAATCTTGAAAGAAAGTTTGCTGCACTTTAAAATCTTCTTTGATTCTCGAAGTTCTTTGGATTGAATTGGGCGTAGTTGTTCCATTGAGTTGACTTCCGCAAGTCTGACTTAAATCAGACGCATTAGTGTCAATTTGGGCGTATTTTTTGTGTTTCTGTTTTAGTATTTCATTTAAAAATATGTTACAATGGAAAACTAAGAAATAATTTTGTATAGAAGAAGTAAATAAGGATGAAAATCAGTCTGAAACATTGAGAGAGAGAAAATAAAACTAAACTAAACTTAATTCTATATAAAATTTTAAAAAACTATTTTAGAGTTGTTACTATTAAGAAGTAGTAGATTTAAGCCACAATTTTATGCTTTCCTCTTAAATATACACTTAGTTATTGAAATGTACCAATAAATTAAATTAATTGCTACAATACTATTGTATTTCTGATAAAACGAGCTCCACATGGCAGGCACAATGATTCAAGGTACAAGAAATGAATTAATTATTATTGACGATTCAAATATTTGTGAAATTCCTATGCCTTTAAAAACTAAATAAAAGAATGTTTTACAAAATTCAAATTTGTTAAAGGAACGAAGAAAGAAATATATTGGTAATAAATATTTCATCTGGAATATGATGATCAATTCCACCAAGTCAAGTAACTGTTTCTTTTCCCTAAGAAAAGGCGTCATTATACAGACGAAGCAAACCCGATATCTTGGTGGGATCCTGGATAAACACCTCACATGGCGGGCTCACACGAAGAGGGATTCAATAGAGTTCTCTTTCACGTAACTAATCATAAAATCAATAAAAATGTATTATGCAGTTTTCTGCAGTAAACATTATTAATAAAATAAAATTCAGAAAATAAAAATAACAAATTATTTCCAAAGGAACCCATGAAATGTGTGTGATACACGATTTATTGAACAAATTTCTTAAGAAACATCATTTTATAGATAATCTTACATATCAAATAGTAAGAGTCTTTAATGTCTATAAAGTTAGTTAAGTTTTTATGATAAACACACTTTACTTCCTTTTTACGTTCTCATTGTAAGGAGTCTTTTTTTAAGAAATGATAAATTTGCTGAATAAACATAAAGTATAAATTTAAATAAAATATCATTCTCCCTTCCTTCTTTGTTCTATATACTTTATACTTACAATATACTCGTATATTTACTGTCAGTTTGGATTTTTTTTTTATTTTTTATTTAAATAGTTAAATGAAGTATACATAAGCACATACATACGAGACAACGCACAAATACATAAATATTGTAGATTTTGTGCTTGAAAAATTGGCAATTTGTTTAAATAAAGTTTATATGAAGAGCAAGTACGATTAAACAGACACATGAACAAAAATATATATAAAATAACACAAACGAGTAGTACAATGTTCATACAGGATCTAGGATCTCTTAACAATGTTGCTTAACAACCTCTTAACTCAAGTATATTATTGTGTGTTATTTTGTTTCTGTTTCTGTTTCTGAATGTGTGTGCATGTGCGTGTGTGTTTGTGTGTGTGTGTGTGTGTGAACATATCTGGGAGTATAGTAAAAATTTAAATGTGACAATAAATTTTCGAAAAAAAAAAAAAAAAATAGACAAATAAAATATATGATAATTTCGCTATTTTTAGAATAGATTTATCGTATAGACTGACAGTTTGGCAGAGTGTCAATCTTTTAAGGGACTCTATTTTTTCCACTTGGAAACAACAAACTCAAAGAGTTCATGAATGTAAAATTTTAAAACTTTTATTTATTTTTATTTGTATTGTTATAATTATAGGCACAACAAACATTTGACTCTAGGGGAGGACATAACAGATATTTCCTGTAGACTAGTTCTATGTCTGATGCAATATTAGTCAAATGGCAACAGAATAAAACAGATTAGTAAGAAATATTGTTTGTAAAATATATTAAAAATCAATATATGATTATAATCTCGATGAAAAACTATCTACTAGCTTCTGCTTAATATGTCCTGCGTAATGTCTAAGTTTTCAAAATTTTGAATATACTCATCATATTTTTATGTTGTTTATATGCTTAAATATTGTTAACTGATTAAGTCTTTCCGTTTTGGAATTCAATTCAGGAGAGTCTATTTCCCCGACTATGAACTTATAAAAAAGAAAGAAAGTTAATCCCCAGAGATATCCTACGATTCAACAAAGATGGAAGACTGAAAAGAAGGAACTTGGCAACCGGTAAATAGGATTCCAGTTTAGGCCACAAATGGCAACCAGAATGAATTGTTTCTGCACAAACTCAATTTGATCTTTTGTATATAGTGCAATGATCAATTGCACAAGCAATAGTCGAGAAGTGGACACATAAGAGATATGAAACGAAAACACAGCTTAGGATCAAATAGAACACCAATGTCATTAAACGTAGAGTTGGATGTTATCAATCTTGTAAGTAAAAAAATGAGGCTTACACCGAAGATACGTCACGAACTTACATTTAGAGATATTTAGATATAAATAATTTGTTAAGCAACAGGAATGTAAAGAATCAAGACCCTCTTGAAGTCTGAGATCATTAAAAGAGGGTCAGATTTTATTCTATGACAGTTTAGATAAGAAGTCTTTACTGATTTAATGGAAAAAAAAATATCTAAAAAGTCATAACCTCATTGTAATTAATCTGTTAGTAATTAATAATTAGATACTAGATTCTTCTCTTAGTTTTATCTGTTATTTTTTATTATCTTGGGGCAATATTTCTTTTTCTTTGTTTATATTTCATTACAATCCCAACATTATAGAGTTCATATAACAATCTCACAATTATTTATATTCTCTAAAAAGGAACTAGCAATTATAACACGTTTAGAGTATTTGAGAGCTTTCGTAGGGACAGTGATAAAAAAAAAAAAAAAAAATATTATATTACTTTTGTTAGTAAATAATTTTTTGTTAAATATTCTACATAAGCCAACTAACGCAGTCATCATGACTAAATTTATGAAGCCAATATTAGCCATTGGCATATTTATTTTAACTTATTTTTGTATTTAATAGGTTGAAATAAAATCTATTGTACCGTCGTATGGTAAATTTTGAAGTGAATTATGGTGATTGGTGCTTTTTTTTTTTTTTGTAAACAGGTAAAAAATTAAATATATTTACTCTAAAACCATGTAATCCTTATAAAGAATACCGTTTAATTGGTTGTTATTTTTCAGTATTAAAATATTTATACAACTGCTTACACAGAAGTTGCTTTCAAAATTCAATGTGAGTCGATTAAAAGGAAGTTTCTAGATGATACTTAATTGCTCTTCCTTTAAAAGACCCTTTAATAATACAATAGAAATGTTATAGCCTAAAGAAGAAAGGAAGAAAGGAAGAAACAATTAAATTAGAATAAAAGGACAAGTGAGTGATAAAATTCTATTCAGTAATTTTATTTTCATGAATTCTAAGCTTTGAATATATTCCAATATACTCGTACATAAATAACCATAATTAAAAATGTATTTAAAACACTTTGTGATATAAAATTTCTATAAATTCGTTACTTCATTTGTTTAGTCATTTCTAACAACATTTATACATACATACATACATACATACAATAGTATATAGTATGTATAACATAATACATGTACATTGTAATATACAATATACTTGTTCGAAGAAGATACTAATGTATCTATGCAAATTTTTTGTACTGAAATGAAAATGGTAAATTCCAAATGACTTTTTACGACCTTTTATCATAATAATGATTATGATAATGATGATGATTGCAATAATTATAATAATTATGTTAGTGTCGAAATGTGATGTTGGCAGGACATGAACCTTTAATCCAACAAAACGCTCATAAAAAAGGGTTAAGTACCCACGCAAACCAATAAGGATTAAGGACTGAGCAAAAAAGGGAATTAAATGAAAAGTTTTAAAATATTTTATGTTAACTTTTATATATAAGTAGAATACTTTTGTTTAAAAGAACTTACCAAAAAGAACTAAGATTATGAGCAGCAAAAGTGTTGGTGACGACGTCGTTTTCAAAATGGCAATGGAACAATAATCCATAGTTTTAGTTTGGCTTAGAACTTGCAACAAAATAATAGTTGCTTTGGCGTTGTTTTAAATACTTTAAATGGCTGTAAATGTTTAATGTGTAACTCTATATAGTAGTATACTTTTATATAGTAAAAAAATACACAAACACACACACAACAAATAAATAAGTACACTGAATAGAAGATACGAGACCTAACTAATTGCCGAAATCATAATAAAAAAAAAAAAAATTAAAAATTTTGTTTAGTTTTTTGGGTTCTTTTTTTCAAGTTTATTAAATTTGAAAAGTTTGTCGTCATCCTTTCCAGTCACAGAGCATACAGAACATTGAAGGACAGTGCACTTTTACAACATATACTAAATATGAATACATATGGTCAACGGAGAGAGTGTGAGAGTGAGGGAATGAGTGGGATGTAAAAAAAAAAGGCAGACCAAGAGAGTAAAAGCGGCCCATAGATGTACAATATTATTTTCCATAATTTTGACATTCATTCAATCAAAATAATGTCAAGGCAATACTGTGCAATATTGAATAACTTGATAGTCAGGCAGTTGAAATTGTAAAACCTAATGGGTAAAAGATGCAACTAGTAGACCTCTTCGATTTTAAGAGTAAAGACTGTAAAATGTAATGTGAAGTGTAATATGTCAAATATAATTTGTCTATGTTTGCTTAACTCAAGAGATTGCATAATCAATCAATTTTTATATCAATATTATCATGCATTATACTTGCTCAATTATTTTGAACGTCTACTGAATGCTTAAGAAAATTTGAGATTGGGAAACATCCGCCTATGGTTGGTTTGATTTTTGTACTTAGCTTGACTAAGTTTTCAACTTTTCCCTCAAATGTTATTTGTGTACTGATGGTTATTTTTGCTATAATTTTGTATTTTTTCATCATTTTTTTTCTCTGATAAATTTTCACTTGATGTTTCTCATTTGCCACTTAAATGTTTACAGTTTTAAATTGAAACGAAAATTCTCATACAAAAAATTAATAAAAAAAGAAAATTATAGGAGAGTCCTTGCCATTGCATAAACTTTGTCTATGTTGGACCCTCCAATTCACTTCAATTCAATTCACTTCAGTTCAGTTCAGTTGTGCATAGTTTGGAGCAAGGTCGGTAGAATTCTCATCCACTGTGCAGAGATTTGAACCAACAACAAACTGGACAACAATGCTACGCAAAGTTTCTCCAGTGGAGCTTCAGGCTTTGGCGTAAAGTCTTTTAATGCTTTAATCAAATTGTGGCTTCTTTTTCCTTTCATGCCTTTGTTCATGAAGAATGCCAACGACAGATGAAGCACCTGACGACTTCATGCTGTCAATTGGGCTGTTCCCCTTTATCTCATCCACACTTCCTGTTTCCTGTTAGTTGCTTGAATGGTTGGTTGGCTAACGTTACATTGGTGGATAGGTAGAGGATAGGTTTTGTGTTTTCTTAACGGACATTTAATATTGTTGTTGTTGAGGTTTTTGTTATTGTTTTGTCATTTTCATCATTGTTTTGCTTTGGTTTGGTTTGGTTTGGTTTGGTTAGATTGCTGTGCTTATTACAATAGTCATAGTGTACATTTTATTTCATTAAAAAATATAATGGGCAAAACATATTAATGACATTTCTCTTATGGATCACTCTTTTACTATTTTTGCTATATAATATAAACATAATGTTGTAGTCAATAATTATTTTTCATTTAAAAGTAAAATTTTGAGAATGAAAAAATGGATTCACTTCACTTTTCTACAAAAATCCTGGAAAAGACAGAACAGTTTAGATTTTTGAGGTTGTTAAACATATTTACTGTAATTGTTTTATTTCTGAGAGTTTAGTGGAATTATATTTGTGCAAAAAGCTAATGATCGATAGAATCTCAGGGCATGTGGTATATTAGAGAAAGGAAAGAGCTGATTGTTTTGCGTAGCCCTTGGTTCTGAACCCTTCGTCGTGAAATCAAAGTCTACTTAACAGAAGGTTTTAAGGAAATGGATTTTCAATGTCTTTCAGTCACAGATCTGACAATACTTCGGCACGATTAGATTCGGTAAAATCGGATGTCTTAATCGTTTACTTTGAATTAAGTTTTACAAACGATCAGACAACATACACTCAACTCAAAGGCAAACCTATAAGTTGAAGATGATCACTTCAAGAGAATGAAAATAAATTCAAAAAAATAATTAAGCACATTAAGTCCGCAGTATATGACCAGATAACAGGTAGAATCATTTTTACAAATACAATGCACACTTCCAGTATAATGAAAAGAAGCTGAAATAATGGTTATACCGAAGCCAGGAAAAGATTTATCAGCATTCATATCTTATAGACCAATCAGCAAAAAATAAAAAATTTCTCTACGACAGAATCCAACCAATGTACAAATCAAACAATGCTTTTCCTGATTATGAGTTTGGAAATCTCATTGAGAAGTATTCGAGTTGGAATTTCCCAAGGAAGTACACTGGAACCACCCTGCACACTACACGCTGCACATTATAGATATCAATGATACATTTATGGGGAACAGAAAAAAAAATTCAATTGCAATGCTAATACAATGGGCAGCAGTTTAAAATTATCCATATAATTAGTAGTGCAGAATTATGTGTCAGACAATAAGGAAATAGAAAACAAAAATTCTTTCTATCCTGGGATAATCTTCGTATCCTAATTGGATATCTCACTGATCATTATTTTGTATCATTCTGACCCATTTTCTGTGAATAATCTGCAACCACCAGGAAAAGATTCCCAATTATTATGAACTCATCCATGATATGAAATAAAAATACTATTCCGGTGCCTGAATTCATTAAAAGCCCTAATTCATAGTTAATGAACAAAGGCACAAAAGATTTTATTCAGATTGCAGTGTAATTAAAGAAAAACTACTGAATAATATGTAAGTGTGCAATAGCGAAAGCTAAGCGGAAAAATGTAGTAGATACTACATGCTAGGAAGTTGAATATGTTATTGCAAGGAATACTAATTGGAAATTGAGTGCATTCTCAATCTATTAATTTGAATACCATTCATGCGAGAAGTAGGAAAAGGAAACCATAACTTAGACTTATGTATCTAATAATGTGATATGCCCATTGAAATTCTCTGAATTGTTGTTATTATTATTGTAACCTTGGAATGCATCTCAATAGGGGATCATTGAACTATAGTCAGATCCTTCTTTGACTTCACTGCCACACAGGATGACAATGAAAATGTACATAATTTTCAATAGAACTGATTGTTAATTGATGCATTAAGTTTATTATACACTTTGTTATTGTTCTCTTAAATCTTTATACATATTAACTATCCTACCTAGCATAAGTTTTAATCATTTTTCTTCTTTTGAGAATCATTTTCCTCAAGGTGTTCCTTATTATCATGAGGTCGATCGTCATTTTCGCTTGTCGTTTGTTCACGTGGAGGCAAATCCGATCTAAAAAGTTCAATTGTCATTGCTGTGTGTTGTATTTGACGTTCAAAACGTTCTCTTTCACGTTCAATGCGTAAAATAGAAAATTCATCTCTCATACGCGACATATGTCTTTCATAGTCTTCCTCCTCTTCCCCTTCCATAAAATCAGAATCTTGCAATTCTGCTAAACCAATAGATGAATCCGTTGTTTCATTTTGAAATCTATATCGAGTCTTTTCATCTTCACGATCACGCCACGTAATAGTTGTCGTTTTGTTTTCTAATTTTGCTGTTGAAGCTTCTGGGTGTTCTTCTCTTAATACGTCAGGTTGATAAGGCAATTCACTTGGGAAAACTTCATCCCAATATTGATCACGTACCAATTCGGGATGTTCGTTGTGCATTTCATCGACAATCAAATATGATACTTGTATATTTCGATCGATTACCCAATTCAACTCGAAATCGTCATCATCATCTCCAAAGGGACCAATCAATGTCTCGGCTACTTTTAGCCAACCCATAAAAAAGAAAAATTCCAGTGTGCTGAAGAGCGGAAAATAATAATTAATGATGTTCATATCGCTATCCGAATTAAAAATAAATTGGTGACTGAAAATGGACCCAACGAAATATGCATATACGGCAAGCGTCACGACCTGAGTATAGATCAATGGTATGCTGATAGTATCATAGTGCAAAAGCATATTGCAATTGCCACGAAACTTGTTTAGTTCATCAATAATTGTTTTCAATGAGAAATCATCCCAGACTCGACCCTCCTTACGGGCTCGCGTCACTATGCTCGAAGCCCACATAATGGGCATCCAAAATTTCGGATGCTTTGGAAACTTTTCATCCATCCTGACTAATATTTGACGTTCGTTCTCAACAAGTAAGCCAGTATCAACCAATTGAGTGTATGTTGGAAAACGTCGTTTTATTCCTGGTGAAATTAATGAGAGGACCATTGTTAAGGAAAGACACGTGTAGCGCATAATTGTGCGTCGCATTAGACGTCCATGCTCATCATGTCCACGAACCAGGGCACTCACATAAACTGCTAATGCATCTGGCCAAGGCACAATCATATATTGATCCCACCAACGATTTACAACGAAAGCAACATAGAAACCCAACACGAAGGATAGAGGTATAAGTGATCCGAAAGTTCGACAATACTCTACAAATCGTCCAAAGGCTCTGATGAATAGATAGAAAAATAAAAATAAAAATATAATTGTTGGCGAATTTCGGAAACTTCAAATCGCATACTCTTTTTGATCACCATCTAAGAGATAACGATAGATCATAGCCACACTGTAAAATGCACCCAAGTAAACTAATAAATCCATCCAGATAAGCTTATAGATACTTGCACGCCATCTTAACTGCCATGGTACAAAATTAGTTCTGTATATATTGCAGTTCAACTTTAATTGATTGACATACCTGCATAGAAGTCGCCAAAAGCAACCGAATCGTGTACAAGTGGCAACATCAGCATTATAAGAAATAGTCATTTTTATTATGATTTCTGTCTAATCGATCTATTATTTTAATTATTTAACTCTAATTTGACATATTTTTTTTTTCATTTAAAAGGCAAGTTAAAAATAAGTTTGCTTAGAGATTGATATCATTTATAGTAATTTCAATAAAAAAAAAAAAAAATTACTTATTTATGTTAGTTAATGTCATAACATTAAATTGACATTGCATTATTATGGCTAAAAGAAATGGTCTTATGCAAATTGTCACCTCCATATTTTTAAAAGTTCTAGTAAAAATGTCTTCATAAAATCTGAAAAACTGATGGATAGAAAGATGGGAATGGATGAGGATAGATAAATCAATTCCTCTTAGCATGCTGATTATGCCAATAAGTACTTGACAATAAGTCAAGTTGTTTCACATTAAAAGGATTTATTCATGGTTATTTAAATGTAAGCATTGCTAGTCACCCAAACCACCAGGCTGTCTCAACACTGCTAAATACTCCAGGAATAGAGAAATTGCACCGTTTAGATCAGGACTGTCCAAACCATAGCCCGCAAGCGACCCAAGTCATGTATGAATGCGGTCTTAGACTTGCAAAAGGGAACCAAAAAGTTGAACATCCTTGCTATAGATTAGAGACTGACCAGGAAAAATTTTTACTGAAGGAAACATGTTGTGGTTGTCGAAAAACAAATATATGACCATCAATAAATATCAAATATTTGCGCGCGTTTTGGTGCTAATTTAATGGAACTGGTCAAGTTTTATATTCCTAAATGGGGAAAAGGGCAACAAGGTCAAAGAAAAGTTATGTATTGACGGCGGATATGAATCCCAAAAGAAGAATGCCAAAGATGAGTTAATCGGTTCCGAGAAGATGATATTTTACTTATTTCAAGAAACTCATTACATCAGCATGTTTTCTGCAATCATTGCAAACTAAATATTCTAAGAATCCGATGGGTTGAAAGAAATTCATTTGACGAAGTGTATGATCAGCAGTGGATACTTAAACAATATTTTTTTCATGGACTCTAACCTATTGTCTTTCTTATAAGGATATCAAAAACATAATGATTAACGAGCACCATTTTGTTATTTGAAAGGCTTGTTCCTTATTAATTGTTTTGTTATGGTTAATATTTCATATTGAAGTTCTTAAAGTATTTAACAAATTCCAAATTCCTTTTTTTCTAAGCGATTTTAAATGTTAATGTTAAAATTGCAACGACGAAGCACTGGAAATGGTAGCAAAAAGAGAAACCAATCTGATGGAATTGACATAAACAACAAGAAAAAAGCCATAAACACTATATTATAATCAAAACTTGGCACAATCAGAATTGCATTTGAATGGTAAAACATTTTCTTCTGAAAATCGACTATAGCAGCATCTCACAGGGAAAGGATAGAATGGTTAATTAACGCGAAATCATGAAGTTGGTCAAAAGATCGAAAGTCATAATCATGTATTTTATAAAAACACTTCGGAAAATAATTTGTGATTTTTTGCCATAGTCTTACTTTTTCTAGCCATCTGACTAAAATGTTAATAGTATCATAGCATACATTTCCATCTTCACACAAGTCTCTAACAATTAAATAACAATAATTGACTCATATCTACATAAGATACAAATGCATTTGGTATTATACTACTTATGTGTATGTATTGCATTTATAATTAAGTACTTAATAGCAATAATGATGTTCATTGTACTACATTTTCATATTTTATGATTGTGAATAGAAAGTGTATTTGTTGTGTGCTCAATTTCCCATTCTCTCTGTCTACATACGAGTATATAGATAGTATAGTATGTGCAGTATCCTTCTTCTTTGTGTCTGGGTATATGTATATATATTCAGATGCTCGTGCTTTTGACACTTGCACTTTGCACTTTGCACTTGTGTTAATGTTTGAATATTCATTAATGACACTAAAAGGCCAACAGCCTTTTACAATATAATAATAATAATAGTTGTCCTTCTTTCGCTTGATTTGTTTTATAATTTCACATTTTTTTTTTTTTTTTTTATAAATTGCCACTTTATTTTGTATATTATATACTTTTTTATTTTTATTAAAAAATAATTTAAGACACTTTTTGTTTTTCCTTTTTTTCTTCTTACTTTTTACGCATTTTCACGGAAATTGCGTTCAAAAGCAACGCCTTATAAACACGGCTGTGCGCTCGATCTTTGCCACTGAAAAGAAGAAGACTGAATGATGAACGAATTGACGAAAATGTTTATCGAATATCTCAGGACATCATTGTCCTGAATACCGTTTGTGATGCTTTGCTGTCGCGTTTGCTGCGACAGAAGTAGCGCAGCATTCCATGTTTTAGAAGAGAACGCTAAAAAAACACAGAGAACCATTTCATTGTCGTTATTCTTAGGAATCTCTTTTGAATTTGGTTTAACTTTGCCGGCTTACCAATTATCAATTTCTCGATTTCAAAATGTTAGCAGCATCGGCAGCAGCATCCTTTGTACATTACAGCAGTAACAGAAACAGCAGAAGCTTCAGCAGCTGTTTTTTGTGTTCAGTCCCGAATAATTTGAGAAATTCGTGTAACTTAATACACGAGAGAAATCCAAAGGACATCAACGAAAGCGAAGAGTTTGTTTTTGGGGCGCGCCTAGTTTTCTCTGTAATTTGCTTAAATGTGAGTCACTTTAACAGTAGAAATGTAGTTTTGTAGTAATGTTAAGATTCTGTTATGTTACCATTAACAGTGTTTGGAGACTTTTATTTGTTTTAGCAGAGTTTTGATTATTTAACAGACTATTTTTAACAGATAAATACAAGTTGGTTTTTAAAATTAACAGAATTTTGAATTTTATTCTGAAAGCGTGATTTCAATTGAGTGTCGCTCACTATATATACTTAATAAAATCTGATATTTCGATTACAAGAAAATTGGATTCAGTTTTAAGCAGATAGTACTGCAATTAATCAGTAAAATCAGAAAAAGCAGAATCTTAGGTTGGAAGCTCTGCAGTAATACGACTACAATACAATGCAAAAGGCCGAAACGGAGTTTTACAGCTGCATGTCTTATGAAGAGATATGTATCAATATTAAACAATATGCAAATTATTTTCCAGGAACAACATACTAGACATGATCGTGCACGCAAAACACGAGTATTTTCCTACATATGACCGCATTTAAAACGGGTTTGAATGTATTCGTGCACATGTCATCACTGTTACAATTAGTGAATCATATTTGTTGTCTCACTATCGCTAAATCGAACTGCGCGACGATCATACTTTGTGTATTAAACAACGCTAAAATCAACCTTATCATAATATTGTAGATTTGTGTTTTACCTAAGTGTCATGCTACCAATTAATAGATACAAAAATTGCCCCTAGATGTATGTTTTACTTTTTATTTAGTGATTCGAAAATAACAAAGTGCTGTAAGTTATAAAGCATTGCTTGAAACATATTCTAAACTTATACATAAAATATATAAAAACGAACAGAATCTTATTACTATAAACAAATTTGAAATCATTTCTTTTAAATTCCATGAAGAGCCTACGAAAATTTCTTTTTAAAAATCCCATTATTATGGGTGTCTTACTGACTTATGGAATTTAAACATAAATTGCAACCAACAAGCGGAAATGCATTTTATTTGTTTTGTTTTGTTTTGCTTTGTTTTTTGTGTGATTCTCTTTTTGTTGTTTTTTTTTTAAGAATTTCTTATTGCGGAATAAGCGAAAATTTTTTTATAAAGGAAAAATAAAAAAATGGAAGAAGAAAACGGAAGTGAAACATAAAATGCGACAAAAAATTGTTATTTGTTCCTGTTTTATTAAGAATCAAAAAGCAATTCCAGGAAGTGCAACCAAAAAGAAAAGAATGCAACTGAAAGACAAAATCATGTTTCTTGACAGTTGAGTTGGCTGTTCGTAGAGTTTGTTTTTTGGGGCACGGTCTTGTTATCTTGTTTCTCTTGATTTTGTTTTGCACATTGTGTTGAAATATTTTGACACGAAAATGTTGCAGATGACATGAAAAGCTAAACACTTAAGGAGGGGGGACTTAAGAATATTAAACTCGATAATCAATTAAAGTGTGAAATGTATGTACATATGTGTGTATTTCTTATTATTTTGATTATTTTTAATTTATTTTCCATTGATTTTTTATTTTTAAGTAAATTAATTAATTAATTTCAAATATTAATAGATGCCAATAATGTTTCAGTAATGTGAATTTTCATTTTTCCTATTTTTATAATTAATTTCTCGCGAATCTTCTTTTGTAAGTGGTATGTTTGTATGTGTCTGTATCTGACAGGTCTCTGTCTATGTGAGTTTTTGTAGTGCCTTTTCGGCCATTGAGCTTGTTAAAAATCAATAAAGCTTAAAGGTTTTTAATGAGCATTGATTATAATGAATTCTTTTTTTTTTTTTGTTTCGTTCGACAATGTTGGCTATCATAATGATGATGATGAGCAGCAACTCATCTGGAATGTCTCATATATTGTACAATACATATATTTTTTTTGTGTGTTTATTTTTCAATATTTAAATTCAATTTTCAATTTACCAATACTGTGCCCCCCAGTCCCCTCATATTTGTAATTTTCAGACGATACTTCGACATCTGTGTGTTTGTCGTTCGTGTTGCTCTGTGAATTTCATTGCTCATTATCGTTTAATGTAGTATTTTCATTCAGCATTACAAGGCATTATGCTGATTTAATTTTTTAAATATTTATTATGGAAATTGTTAAAACTTTTTCATTTTACTTGGATTTTCATTTAATGCCATCCACCTCTTTAGAGATTTTTTCTTTGTTTCTGATATCATTTTTATTAATAAATTGTTCAATAAACTCCTCATATTTATCATATAATTTTCTATATTTAACATACAATTAATCATAACAGTGTGTGTGATTTAAGTTGAAGTAAATTGTAATTATTTAATAAGAATATTAACTTTGGGATATGATAGTCTCAAAAAGTAAAATGGAAAAAATAATTGAATCGTTAATTTTGCACATGTCCAATAAGGTTTTTCTTTATATTTGAGAATAAAAAGAAATTTATAATTTATTTATTTATGAGAAATTTAAAAAGTCAGATTTTGTCTCGTGCTTGTATGGAATATAATCTTATTTTTATACTAGGGCAATTGTTGATGCCCAGATGAGATATTTGATAAAGACGACTTGATTGCTTGATAAGCTTTATATGCATCTCAGTTGCACACCTCACTTTTTTCTGATTTTTTTTAGATTTTTTTTTCGATTTTCGGAGGCTCCCTTGGAGGTTTTATGAATTTTATTTTTTTTTTCTAAACCTTCCTCATAAATTACTCCGTTTATTGCACACTGATCGGAAATGCCAAAATGCAAATTTAATCAAAATCGGACTATAATATATTTTAATCAAAATCATTTTTAGAAATAAAAAAATTGTTTATTCTTAGATAATTGTAAATGTCACTTAAAAATCTTCTACATCTATACAATGAAAATGAAAATCGGATACAAAGTCCGTCGTAGTAGATTTATTTTCTTTAGCGGATACAAACGTTGGCTCTTCTAAAAGGTCCAATACGTCTATCGGCAATTTCTTTTTACTTAGATTTAAACTTTTCTACAAAAATAGACTTTGTAAATAGTGGATACGAAGAATCTATTGCTCGATTTAATATATCCGTCATATTATTGATGCGGGTGTTTTGTGGGGAATGCGACAACCAATCGGTAGACGATATTTTCACAAAAAACTTGGAACTTATATTGGACTTATGTCATATTCACACGAAATGGCGATTAAAAGTGATAAAATGATTAATTTCTTTGTTTATTTGTTGTTTCTTAATAGAATTGAAAATGCCATAAATTTTTTGCTAGATCTAATCTGAGATATCCTTCAATCCACACTTCAAGTATGTCAGCGTGGCTGAATTCTAGGTTGGCTAAACCAATAACAAAAGCGATTAAAAACGAGCAAAAAGTATAAATGGCCCCGTAATGTACACACTTTAATAAATAAAAATGTATTATTAGTTGCGAATAGCTGATAACTTTTACTCCACAAAACACGTGACATTTAGGTTAGGGACGTCTAAAAAATAACACAATAATGACATATGAAAACAAAGACACAAAATATAAAAATATTAACTTTGACTTTTCTCCTGTATTCTACATACCTTGCTCTATATTTTCCATTACTTATATTTTTTTGGTTTCAGGTAATATTAACTATTTTGTTTTAGTTTTTAAAATACCCGTCATGCGGCAACAACAGAACAATAAAGTTGTCAGTAAAAACCAGCTGAGTTTAGGGCTTTCGGTGCTTGGTTTTATATCCTATTAGGTCAATCAAGAATATTTCCTGAAATCCTAAATTGAATAAATCTGATCATTGTATGAAAACCATACGCTTTCTGACAGACAGACGACAGATGTGGCGAGAAACTGTTTTATAATATGAATATAGATTACTTTGCTCTACAGAATGCTTAGAAAAAAAAAAATATCAAAACATAGTAAGATTTGTCAATATCGTCAAAATAAGTCTCTATGATGTCTTGGAACTATAATTATGCTCATTTTTAACCTAAGCAAGTCGTAACAAAATTCATTGATTTTTTTTTCATCGGTTCATTTAAACCTGTGTATTTTTTTACTTCTGCTTATTACATTTATTTAAACGAATAAATAAGTTTAACGCAATTTAACATTGTGCTGTGTGTCCCCAACTCCAACTTCAATCAAAATCGTTCAAACATCAATCACAATATCCAAATAGGAATCGAATAAGTTTATATAGAAATGGCAAAGAAAACATACGATCTTTTATTTAAATTGCTGCTGATTGGCGATTCGGGCGTTGGAAAAACTTGCACACTCTTCCGATTCTCGGATGATGCCTTCACATCCACCTTCATTTCAACAATAGGAATTGATTTTAAAATAAAAACAGTTGAATTGAAGGGCAAAAAAATTAAATTGCAAATATGGGACACTGCCGGCCAGGAGCGTTTTCACACAATCACTACATCCTATTTTCGAGGCGCCATGGGCATAATGCTTGTTTATGATATAACCAATGAAAGAAGCTTTGAGAATATCATAAAATGGTTACGGAACATAGACGAGTATGCGAATGAGGATGTTGAAAAGATGATTTTAGGCAACAAATGCGATATGACAAGTACACGAGTTGTTAGCAAAGAACGTGGCGAAGCAATTGCTCGTGAACATGGCATTCGTTTTATGGAAACATCGGCCAAATCCAACATAAATATTGATCGAGCATTTTGTGAGCTCGCTGAAGCCATATTGGAGAAAACCGAAGGCCGGGACTCAGCTAATAACCTGGAACATGTTGGAATCGATCGTCGTCGTTATAATGGAAAATCGCCTACTTATAAAAGTTGTTGTTTTTAAGTTTGTTTTGTGTTTCCATTTTTATTTTTCTTAATATACTTGTATGTATGGATGGATACTAGCTGATCTGGAAAAAGTAGTTTTGCCTTTAAAAAAAATATATTTGCGCATTTGTTAGGATGGCATATTCTTCGGAATCTTAAGTTTGTTAAATTTTATGGCTTAAATGGTTTATTAAGTCTTTGCAAGTCTATGTACTCGTATAATCTTTATATGTATAATGCTAGTAATACCACTAATAAAGTTAAAATTTTGTATAATTAAGAAAATGATATTTGTTATGATATATAAACTTTGTATGTTCGCTGGCAAATCATTCACATTTTATTACAACCATTTCAGGATATCCAGTTTTGGTGATTAAAATAAAATTTTGCTTAAATACAAAATAGTTTTGCATACATAATTCATATGTACGTTTATATAAAAGCTTTTTATATGGAATTTTTATCTATGCATACCCTTCACCAAAGAGCGGAGCCTTACATCCAGAACTTTCATAGATTTCCAAATATCTCATTGAAGCTATAAATTTGCATTACATATTCGTAAAAGACTTAAGATCTGTTTTTAATTTTGAGTATATTTATTATGTATATTGAGTATAAAGCCTACATAATCTTCAAAACCCCAAAACCATTCATTATATTGATGTCGTTTTAATAAAAACTAAAATAAAATTTTACTTGACTAAATGTCTTGTTGACTCTGATTTGTTTTTTTTTTATGCCATTTTCTTTATTTGCAACTGTCGTTAGATGACAACCAGCGAATTTTATCGTGAAATGTAAGTCACATTAGTGTTTGGATGAGTTAATGACTCATCCGGGAAACGGAAAGGGAGATCTAGTGGATGTTGCCTTTTCAGGCAACACTTGCATGTAAAAGTGCGCAGTTTATCCAATAGTCGAGACATCTAAACAACTTTGTTTATTGTACAAGAGACAATAATCGAGTGATATACACTCCATAGACGGCAGACTAAGGGCGGGGGCGGAAGAGGAATCTTGAGAAGAAACAAAATTCGATAGAACTTGTGTGACCATAATTCTTTTTTTAATTTTTTTTTTTTTATTTTTACAATTTTGCTGACGTATCTCTTATAACGGACATTTGGTTATATTGAAGTTTAACAAAAAATTTTCAACTCATAATAAAAAGCGTGCCAAGATAATTGACAATACCAAGCCAATTGCCAAATTGATCATTAGGTAGTAGACCCTTGCCAAGGTGGTGTTTCTTTTCAAGCGATTAGTGAAAGCATGATGCCGACATTTGCAAGAATGGTTTGTTTGGCGTGCAACTAACCGTGACGTTTGAAACCAAGAACATCCTTGAGTTGAGGTCTTAACGCGAAATGCACTTGGACGCATTACAATCCCTCCTCCTTCTGCTATCGCGGCGTTAGCAATATTGTCATCTTCACCATTGTTACCTCCAAAGTAGGGCACAACATCCTCGTGCATTTGTATCACACGGTTGCAACGTGGACAGCAATTGGAGCCAGATCTTGACCTTTCGAATTCCCAGAGGCAAGGCCAACAAAATAAGTGACCACAAATTGTGATCACACCATTGCGTATATTGCCATCGCAAATATAGCAATGAAAATTATCCAGAGGTTGTTGAGTCCGAGGTCGAATCGAACGTCGTCTAACATTTAGTGAAGAAGGATTGTTATTGTTATCGCCAACATCTCGCTGTGCTTCCTCTTCAACAATTATGGGATGACGTCGATTGGGATCGTCATCGATTTCAATATTTGCAGCTTCTCTTGCTGGTTCATTGTGTATGTTTGCTTCACGATTATCTTCTTCTCCACCATTTTCTCGTTGCCCTTCCTCTTGAACAATTATGGGATGACGTCGGTTGGAATCGTCAGTGATTTCACCATTTGAAGCTCCTCTTGCTGGTTCATTGTGTATGTTTGCTTCACGATTATCTTCTTCTCCACCATTTTCTCGTTGCCCTTCCTCTTGAACAATTATGGGATGACGTCGGTTGGAATCGTCAGTGATTTCAATATTTGAAGCTCCTCTTGCTGGTTCATTGTGTATGTTTGCTTCACGATTATCATCTTCTCCACCATTTTCTCGTTGCCCTTCCTCTTGAACAATTATGGGATGACGTCGGTTGGAATCGTCAGTGATTCCAATATTTGAAGCTCCTCTTGCTGGTTCATTGTGTATGTTTGCTTCACGATTATGTTCTTCTCCACCATTTTCTCGTTGCTCTTCCTCTTGAACAATTATGGGATGACGTCGGTTGGAATCGTCAGTGATTTCAATATTTGAAGCTCCTCTTGCTGGTTCATTGTGTATGTTTGCTTCACGATTATCTTCTTCTCCACCATTTTCTCGTTGCCCTTCCTCTTGAACAATTATGGGATGACGTTGGTTGGAATCGTCAGTGATTCCAATATTTGAAGCTCCTCTTGCTGGTTCATTGTGTATGTTTTCTTCACGATTATCATCCGCATGCAGTTGTTGATCCTCACCTCTTTGTGGCACCAATTCTCCCCTTACCGGTTTTTTGTTATTTTTAAATTGTGGACGATTTACTTGCATTACGATAATCAGCTGAGTCAAATCCTTAGAAATTGAATGGTTGGTTTTATTCAAAGTTTTTCTCCTTGTTTTATATTCTACAATATTTCATACGTCTAACATGCTAATTTAAATGAATGAAGTTTCTTATGAAGTCTGAATTTTCGTATTTAAATATTATTAATACGAAATATTTCCAAATTTTTGTGAGCGAAAAGCTAAAAAAATGTCAACTTGTTAGAAAATATATGTTGACTGAGTGACACCGGCACACTTTGTTTTGGTTTAAAAAAAAAAACAAAAAGTTTGTTTAATTTAAAAAACTAGCTTAAGGATAAATCAATGGCTACTAAGACCAGTAGATTTGTTAATATTTGTAAATATCATCGAATAATGACCTTCAGCTTTGCTATGGATAGATACATGTATTTTCTTTTGATAGTCAAGCACTGTAGTAAGCGATTTTCGCACAGGGGGAAGCCTCTATAGCATCAATCGATATACATAATGGCAAGCGAACTGAAACGCAGGTACACCACAGGGGCACCTACAGAAGATAAGGGGCGATGCAGCATATAAGAATGGCAGAGAAGAGGGGAAAGGACACTGTTTCTTAAAATTTTATTTGCAACCACAAAGTGGACCCCTTCTGCCTATCTGCGTTGGTATCACAAAAGATGCCCAACACGTTCTTTTTTATTGCCATCATTTAATTGACGAGGGGATACAGATAGAGGAGTGTTTTGGTGAACCACCAACAGTAGATAACCTGGTGCTACATATGTGCCAAGCACAAAAAAAAAAAAAAATAACAATTAGTGAAAACCGCTATGGTTGGTTGGTTGGTTACTTGTATAGTCCACTAACAAGCCACAATGAGCACTTAAGTGCCATTTTAAAAGGTCAAGGAACTTATTTCTAGTTCTTGCCAGTGCAAGGCATTGACATAGAAAGTGGGTGAGTCTTTCCCTTTCTTCTACATCACCTCAACTTCTACAAAGGTTCCAGTAGGGAATACCCAGTCTCTCCGCGTGAGTCTCAACACACCAGTGACCAGTAAAAACATCTGTGAGCCTTGCAGTATCTTTGTGTCTTCTATTGATTAGTCCTAAAGAATAAAAGACCTATTTTCGTTGTACTTAGGCCAGGTAGCACGTGTCACTCTGCAAGATTCAAGATCTTTCCACCTACTATTAGCTTGCTGAAGGAAAAGCAGGAAGTTGCTCCTCTCGACGATCTCCAGTGGAATCGGGATCTGTTACGCTAGCGATATATCAAGAGATGCGCCAAAGCGAGCTAGTTCATCAGCCTTCTCATTTCCCTCAATGTTCTTATGGCCGGAAACCCATAACAGAGGGACATCCGTTCTACGACTTAGCTCGCTTATCGCCTTCCTACATTCCCTTACGAGCTTAGACTTCACAACGGTGGATTGCAAAGCTTTGAGTGGCGCCTGACTATCAACGAAAATACCTATCTCACGACCTTCTAGTACGCTATTTTCCGCCAGCCGAAATGTCTATCTAATAGCCAGAAAAGTTACTACTTACTTATTAAACAGTTAATCAAATGTATACTATAATAGTAGCACACTCTATTGAATTTTCTGGGTACTTCTTGATTTACTCTTATATTGTAAAATTTAAAATAATCTTTTTCCATCTGCCTATAATCGAATTCAAAACAAGTTTTTCTTTTATTAAGATTTCTACTAAGATAATAATGAGTAAATACAATAATTTCCGGTCAATTTACTTAGTATGTAATATACGTGTAATATTCCTTTTCTCCAAATGCGATATGATTGATCAAATGAATGCGTGCATCTTCATGCTTGAGTTAGTAAATACTTTTTTGACATTTAATTGACAATGCCTCCATTTCTGATGTATTCTAGATTTTGGGACAAAAACAACAATTATTCAATAGACACTCGAATACTGATTTGACATTTATCAGTACACTCAATGTCGCTCTGTCACTTAATCGTTTAGAGTTTTTCGTGAAGGTTTTACGCCAATTTCATGATGAAAGTGTTTGATGCGTGTCTGTCGTTGACATTGCTGCCATGTCAAGTTGACTTCTGATGGGCTATGGTCGTCGCCCTAGTTGTCTCTTTTTCATGAATTTTTGGAAATGTCGGATTCCGAAAAGTAAGGAAAATATAACAAGTGTGTAATATTATTGCATCGTTTGATGCTTTGAATTGATAACAACAATTAAGCATTTTGCTTTCATTACTACGAATTTACTAAGCGTAGTTTGTACTTGTAGTGCTTATGACAAACAGAAAACTTGTTTATCACTACCAGAGTATCTTAAGGGTATCTTATGTTAGTTTAAAGAAATTATTGTCTTACATAAAGATCTTAAGTAAAATATTTGTGGAAAACATCAAAAAGATGGAAAAAAAATTGTCATAAAGAAAGATTTATAGGAGAACCAGTAAAAAGAAGACCAACTTTGGCTGTGCTGAAGTTGTAATACACATCACTCCCCTCCTAATGGTCCGAGGGTCTTGAAATTTACATGGTTGGTGGATACGGGTAAGACACTTATATTATATAATTTCAAGTCGATAGTAAAGTCGATAGTACAAAAAACAGAAAAGTTTTTCTAATTAAAGAATGAATTTGAATTCCCGATTTTATGGGGGAACCCCCCTATCGGTCCGATTTAAAAACTCAGGGACTATTTTGCATACATATAGATGGACAGAAAGACAGTCGGACAGATGGACATGACTAGATCAACTCGTATCGTCGCGCTGATCAAGAATATATATACTTTATGGGGTCTCCGATCTCTTCTTCTATGTGTTATAAACTTCAAGACAAACTAATAATACTATTCACTGCGTGAAGAGAATATACATTAATTGTACCCGTTAAAACGTAACGTAAATTTTTGGTAAGAAGTGTTACCTCTGTCCAAGAGGACCACAATAAAAAATCGACTTAATATCTAAGTATCTTTAAAATATCAATTGGATATGATATTCTTAGGATCTGAAATACAAAAGCATAACCTAAAAATAACATGTGATATGCCATATACTCGTATGGCATAAAGTATTCCCTTCTGAAAGTCCAATAAGATTGATATTATACGAGTATACTAGGTATTTGTTAGTTGGTCTTTATTTCATTTTTGTCTTGTTGTCTTATTGTTGGCATAAAATGAAAATAGTTTGTGCTCTTTTAGTTTGTCGAATGTATTTCGTGATTCAGCATAAAATCGCTTTTTAGCACAGATATCCACCTTGTACATTTATACACAAATACATACGAGTTTAGGGTCTCACAGCGAATTGAACGCCCACAATTTATTACCTCCCACCTGCCTGATAATCGTTTGTTTCTTTGTCATGTTTGTCTGTCTGTCTGTCTGTCTGTCTGTCTGTCATTCTATGGTTCTGTCTGCCTCTATCAGCTAAAATAGCGGATAGGCCAATTGCCAATTGTCAGATACAATTTATTTTTCCCTTAGACAATTGTCGAACGAACGCGGACGATTGTCGCTGCCTTTTGGCTTTGACTTTGGTTCTGCCCTAAATGCGAATTGAAAATAAAATATTACAAAGGAAAAAATGTGTGATATCTACAATTGGAAAGATTCGACTCTTCGGTATCCTGTAGCTTCTTAATATTTATAAGTAAATAAGTGAAGAATATTGAATATTGTGTAATTGTAAAACATACGAGGAAAACATATGACTATTGAAGTCTTATTATAAGAGTTCCACACGACTTGGTATGAATAAGTATTATAAGTTTGCATGCTATGCGTTTAATTGTGAAATTAATGCAAAGTTATTCGATTACTGGAAATGGTAGAGTTCATAAATTATTATAAATCCGGAACTGTTGTTGATTTGAAATGTATAAAGACACTAATGTTAATATTTTGTAATGTTTTAATTTATTTTTTCTTATGCTCTTCAATATTAATACATCTATGACTAAATGAAGATTGAATTGTATTGTATTTGAACAGTTGAAAAGATGCGCAATATGAGATAATTTCATGAGTGACTAAGTGTGGGTTTTAAATTTACCATTATTTCTGAAGGTATTTACTTAAAAAATGTTGGGTGTCACATTTTTTGACACAAATTTAATATACTCGATTTTACATAAATGGTTAAAGGGTATAGAAAGAGTTTAGCTTAAGTGAGATCAATGGAGAAGTTATGTGATTGAGTGGGGAAAAGGGAGATTTGCAGTGGCGCATAAAAATGTTACAACAAGAACAAGAACAACAAGAACAACAGAGAAGCATCAAAGCACAAACAAACAGAAAATTTTGCAGAAAAAAATCACATTTCGCCAAAGGCATTGAAAGGAAACTTTACTCTGGGTGATCGGGGGGTACGAGAATTTTGGGAAATGAATGAAACGACAAAGGGTTTCGAATGCAAGCCGCTTTACAGAACTAAACGTAAAACAATGGCGACAGATAGTTTTGCAGTGCAAATTACACGAGGAGCAATGACAACAACAAGAATCGATTGGCAAAACTATGCGACAAAGAAACATCATCATTGGCAACAGCAGTAATAATAACAACATAATCATCATTGGTAAACAGCGAAACATCATCACCATCATCATCATTGGTGGTTGGCTGCAGAGTTGAGTCAGGCAATTGAGTAGTGGGCGGACGAAGAGTTTGGTGAAAATATTTTAAGCACCTTGAGGCGTTGCGACACATGCATAAAGTGATGAAGTAAAAAGATTGCTAAAGTAGCGCAACAAAAGAGAGAAAAATATTCTAGAAGAAGAAGATATTTGAGTTTGAAAGTGTGTGTGTGTGTGTGTGTGTTTGGGTGTGGGTGTGGGTGTGGGTTTGGGTGTGGGTATCTGTAATGCAACATAAAAATGCATAAATCCGTTTGGATTTAAAGATTTTGTGAATTTGTGATTTTCCACATGCATTGAAACTACCATGCACAACTCATAGAATACGATTTTTCCGTTTTCCGTTTTGCTTTTCCTTTTCCTTTTTCTTTATCACTTTATTGTAGTAATAGTACGAATATGTGTGTGTAGTAAGTGTAGATGAATCTTCCTTTTGTCTTGTTCAGCTTCTTATGTACTTTTTTATACTTGATGCTTTCTTCTTTGCATTTGCTATTTAACGAGTGGATTTCAGTGCCATTTGATAGCTGACTACACTACTAGCATATGTATTTTTCTTTTTAAATATTCGATTGAATTTGTTGTTTGTGTGTTGTAATTCAATGCTCCTTTCTTCTTTCTTCTTTCTCAAGATTCATTTGCTTTATCGCATGCAATTATAGCTAACACAAATTTTATTGGTTGAATTTTTGATTTTTTATTTTGTTTTATTACAATTCGATTTCCTATAAAGACATGAGTATGAGTGGCAAATGAGGTTTCTCCAACTATAATTTGTAACACAATTTTTCATATATTTTTATACTCTTCACACAGTGAATAGTATTTTAGGTTTGTCATGAAGTTTGTAACAAAATTACTATTCATTGTGTGAATAGTATAAATATTCGGTCATGAAGCGCCGTCCACTAGTAAATGCAAATTTGTTTTTTTTAGTGAATTAAAGATGATGATTTTGAAAAATAAAAAAATCCTTAATTTATTGAAATATTGTATTTATTTTAAATTAGTTCAAATGTTTGAGCATCTAATCACAATAGTTATATTTAATATGGAGATTCTTTTCATGTCAACTATTAATTTAAGAAAAATGGTTTATATCCAAAATATGTTACTTGAACTTATTTTATTGCAAAGATTTCTATCAGCATATTAATTAAACAAAACTACTATGTTTTTGTCTACAAAATAAGAAAGAAATGCCATAAAAGCGTATTGTGTGCGATTAAATAATTCTACAAAAAACATATCATAAATAAATCATACAAACTGAAAGATATAAAAAATTCGGTGAAAATGTGTTATATTTATTCTACATATTTTGGTTTGTTATTTGTTTCAAATTATGATATTTTTTCTTTTTTTTTTATTTAGAGTTTTGTTTACTTTCTGTGTTTTCAGTCATAAAACCAACCAGAAATCTTTTTTTCCCCATCTATTCCCGTTTATAGCCTCAAGGCATAATACGCTTATGGGTGCGTTTTGTGTGTGATTTAGTTTCGATATGAAAATAAAATTTTCGTTTGATTAAAGATTTCATTGTGTGAGTGTGGCTGTGTCTATGAGTGAGTGAGTGTTTTATTACTGGCGCCTGAAAGTATGCAATAGTTTTTTTTGGAAGTTTGTTGTTTTTTGTAACAATTCAATTTTTTTCATCCGCTGGGGCCAAAAATTCAATTAACATTTGGAAAAATTGTAGTTTTTATTGCTTATACGTATGTGAATTTTATTACAGCTCAAGGCATAGAAGACACAGAATAATAAGCCAAATTCTGTATTATTCTATTTTCCATAATTATAATCATTAATTGAATTTAAATAATTTGTATCATTTTCATTCTTTATGAATTCAACGTTTCGTTTCTACAATAATTGTTTTAATTCACACAAAATTTATATTTACTCTTAATTAGAAATATTAATTACATACTCGTATATTGTAAGACAAAACAATGCTATTTAGCAATGTAATAATAAACATACATATATTTGTATTTAATTAACTGATTTGTAAAAACACCAAATATGTTTATAAAAACAAAGAAATATAAAGAAGATTTCCATAAGAAAGAAACTTACAGATAGTAACAAGGATCTTGGACAGAAGTACGAGTGCGATATAGTGAAATATTAATTAACCTCAGTATGTTAAGTATTCATATATGGTGTACATACACGTACACATGAATGTATTTCATTTATCTGTGTGGGTAGAAATTTTCAAAATGGGAACAAGCTAAGCAAATGAAATAAACTACCACACACAATCTTTTAGATACTCACTCGTATAATCATTTATTTTGCTCATATCTTTTGCAAGGCGTGAGTGAAAGACGCACTTAAATACACACACACACACACACAGACACAGACAAACATACTGAAATTAGATTAAGCAGCGGGATAGGATAATAAATTATTCCGTATGATATGATTCTGCTACATGATAAGCGTTTGTAATTTTAACTGTCAGTTAAATGCGTAAATGTTGAATCAAGTTGAGTCGAGTTGAGTTGAGTTGAGTTCAGTTCAGTTCAGTTCAGTTTAGTTAAATTGAGTTCTTCTTCTTCAATGTATGTTTGTAAGAATAATGTAGAATAGCTTGGTTGGTTGGTTTTATGGTATGATATCTGTGATATACTACATACGTAGGAGTGATGAGTGAGTGAGTGAGTAAGTGCGTGGCTTGTAAGCCTCATGCTGCTGCTAACAACGTTTTAGATACTTAATATTTATCTTTTGTTTGAAAACTTGAACATTTCGAAATAAGCAAACGCTTTCGCAAATAAAAGTTAAGCGTAAATATTTGCACTTCTTTCAACACACACTCACACACACACACACACACACACACACACACATACACATGCGTATATTTAGTTAGATATGCTTACACATGTAGATCTAAGTGTAAGTGGGAGTCTAAAATTCTATGGATAAATAATTATTTCGCTGGCATTAACTCTGCTGCACAGCTAAAAAAGTGACAAGTACGTGACTATAATCAGTGAGTATTGCCAACCCACATCTAGGCCTCATAGATAGTATTTTATATACGCTGGTTCTCGCTCGTTCAACGAACTTCATGCATTGAAATTAAAAAAGTTTGCTTGCGTTTTGCTTTCGAATTCATGATTTACATGTTAAATAATTTTTTTTTCTTTCCACACACTAATTTTCAATGTAATTTACTTAAGTTCATAGAATCAAAGTTCATAGAATTAAAGGCACACTACGTCATTCCAGTCCAGGCTAGGCCAGTGTGTGTATCTACGTTGTGATTGCAAACGGGAGAGAAGAATGAAGAATTAGTTTTCTTCAAACAAAAACTCAGTTGGACTGCAGATAGAAGACAGTGAAACAATGAATGAATGAATGAATGACTGACTAGCAAACTACTGAATAAATATGAAGAGAAGATTGAGATGCTTAGAGAGAGTGAGAGCGAGAGCGAGAGAGAGAGAGATAGAGAGAGAGAGAGAGATTTAATAAACTATAACACAAGCATTGCATATTTTTAGGCTCACCATGTTTTTGCATGTTTATTTTGTATTATGTTTCTTATTTTTTTGTGAATTTTTTTTTCTAAGTTTCTATGACAAGTGCTCATCCATACTCATCCTTAATCTCTCTGGAGCAGAACACCCTCTCAAGTTGTTTGTTTTTCTACTAGTACTTTGAGTGCATTACTTTGTTTTATACTTTTGGCAATGCCAACAAAATATGTTCGTTCAGTTCATCTAAAGAGAATTGCAAAAACTTATTCCCAACTGCATTATTCTTGAGCCATAGTCATAGCCATAGCTATGGATGGCATTCCTGCGCGCCAACTTTGGGCATTTCTGGCCGCGTACTTTAGACCCAGAAAAGTTTTGTGCCAAGGCGCATGCATAATGAGCAGCAGCAGTCAGCAGCCGCAGTTCATGATTTTGGCCAAGAAGAATGGAAAAACACAAACACAACAAGAAACCAAGTTTATGACGGCGGACCAAGGAATAGCTGAATACTA
The DNA here is from genome assembly GCA_035041805.1 of Amiota mariae. NCBI lineage: Eukaryota > Metazoa > Arthropoda > Insecta > Diptera > Drosophilidae > Amiota > Amiota mariae. The sequence goes on along the minus strand of JAWNKV010000707.1, from coordinate 1,593,360 downwards.
TAAATGAAATATATATATTGTATATTGTTAGAAGGATAAGTAAGAACGAAATGAATTGAAAATGAAACTTTTATGAACTGCAATGTTATTTCATTTGGTTGTTTTCCTTATTTTTATGATGAGCTGTTAAGATTTTGGACAAAGAATCTCTCAAAGATTTGATAAACGAATAAAATAAAAAAGATTCTATGAATTACATAAGTATGGTTAAGTGTGTGTGTGTGTGTGTGTGTGTGTGTGTGTGTGTCATAGATAAGAAATGATGGATTTAGAGTAAAAGTCTACAAAGTATGTTAGATTTAGTAGTATAGTTTCATACTCTTCAAGAGGATCATCATGCATAAACCAAGAAGATGGCAACATACTTAACACGTCTCACAAGCGAAGGCCATAACTTCTTCAAGGAAGATAGAGGAAGAAGTCAAACAAACAATGAAATGGAGTGGAATGGAATGAAGAAGCGACTATGGCACGTAATCGTATGTTACGTTTTTATGCTGTGTACGCTTACGTCTTACCAAGAGGAAAAAATGTCACCTCAACGAATGAACACGTTCACCTCTGCCATGGAGAAGGAAGGAAGCAGGAGAGCTCACGTTTAGGGTTTCTCGTTCATGCGCCAAAATTTATCCTTTCGTGTCCCGTTTGTCGCGTCTTACGTTAGTTACTTGCTTACGTTTAGTTGTGTAAAACGTACATATATATATACGGATTCACGTAATAGAGCGGCAAAAGCTAAACGAAAAGTAAGCAAAATAACAATAATAAAAAAAACCAAAAAAAAAAAAAAAGAATGGAGAGAGAAAACAAAAAATGGACGAAGGCAAAACTTTTGCGCCAAAATACAATATATAAAAATACATTTTTAAAATACTTAAAATTTGTTTGTTGCCGCTGCTGCTGCTTGAAATAAAGTGAATGAAAGAAAGAAAGTTAAGGGGAATCGCGGTACAGAAAGCTAAATTGTACGTTTGGATCTTGAAGTTTTTCGGCTTTTTTCAAATTTTCCCTCATCACTTATGTGAGCGTGAATGTGAGTGCGTGTGTATCTGTGAGTGCTTAAGCCAAGGACTTTTGTGCACTTTTATCCTTTTTTAGTTATTATTGTGGTTGTGGTTGCCACTATTGTTGTTGTTGTTGCTGTTGTTGGTTTGGCATTGCATTGTAATTTTGTATTTTGCCGCACGCCGCACAGAAAACCATAAAAATATTTTAAGTATATTTGTTGTTATTGCTCTTGTTGTTGTTGTTGTTGTTGTAAGTACTCACTCTCATATATTGTAGATACTTTTTCACAAATACATCTATACATTCAAATACGTGACATAGTGTGCGTGTGTGTGTGTCTATGTATTTTCATATGAAGCAATTGTTTGTACTTAAATTCTTTAGTATTGTGCCGCTTGTTACTCACGTGCTACGCTGCCACTTAACTTGAAGATCGTGCAGATATCGCTTAATATGCATATACAGATACATTTGTATATAAGTATTATACATACATAGATGATGCATACTAAAGTGTATAAAAATACATTTATATATCTTTTACAAATTCTTAAAACACTTTTTGGTTCTTCAGATAAACTTAAAGTAAATAATAAGATTTTAAAGAAGATCAAATACACAAAATCTCAAAGAGATAAAGATACCAACATATTTTGTATATCACGTAATCACGTATTGCAATTAGCAATATGAAATGAGATAATCAAAAATTATCACGCTTGAATTTGTATTTACAGAATTACAATTTGATAAGCTTGGTCTAGAATCAGTTCTTATCAATTATAAGTATAATATAACTGTAAATATGCATGAAGTGCATTGCCCTCTTTTTGATAAGTCATCAAAATAAAACATAAGAAAATGTGCGGAAATGAAACAAATTTTGTCGCAATTAAACAGATTGCATCACTTTAGCATTCATATAAATGCTTATGTTGGTTACTTGTAGACAAACAGTCGAGTTCAGATACTTTTCGTAATGCATTTTCATTCGATAATCAAAATCAGTTTTGTACTGTTGGCGCTTGCGCATAATGGATTCACGCATCCAGCAGAAACACGTGAGAAGCGTCAAGTTGCCGGTTTGCTGAATGATGTCATAGGTGTTGTTAATTCGTTGCCGCTTTTTAATCCATCACAATCAAGTAGTAAATCAGCCACAGAACTTGTGGCCAATACAGTGGCAACTGCTGCAAGTGCGGCAAGTGTCGCAAGTGGTGCAAAAGCCAAACCAAATACCATTCATGTTGGCATCAATTTGAATGGTTTGGGTCTGTGAACTGAGGACTTACATTAATATAAGAAATGCATAGTTCCCTAAGCTCGTGTTAATTTAATCTTAAGAAATAAATAAAGAATGTTATATCTTATTTATAATGATTTTCTTTTTATTAATTTCAACAATCGGAAAAGTCATCCAATTTTAATTTTGAATCGAAATCACAAGATATCAAGAGGAACAGAACTAGAAACAAAAGGGACTATAGATATATTTGCTCCTATGTCTATGTCACTTATAGTTTCTATTATCTACATTTAAACTGAATTAGGTTAGGAGTTCTTGGCTTAATATTTTAACGCCTTTGCGTCTTTACCCCATAAAGGATTCTATAAATGGAAATGAAAAGAAGAATCGATTTAGTCATGTCATAACCGTCTATGACTCAGCATTGTGTGCTCTCAGCTAAAATCTGCTACATACATGATTTATTTTCAAAGGAAGCTAGAGTGTCAAAATTAGAGTTAACCGATGACTGGAAGAGACAATTCCCATACAAAATTCCCTTTAAACTCCTTATAAACTTATACCATTTTTTGTTTTTGAAATGTTATTTTTCCTAACTCCAATCTCTCATCATTCCTTACTTCTATCAAACTTAATATAGTTCAGATATTTTAAGAATATAACCTTGTAGAAAGCTTTGTAGCTACTGCTTTATGTTAATAACACTGAGTTACAAATTGAAAAATTTATCAATTTTATTTATTCATGCACATTGCTTCATAAGAACGCATATGTATTTTTTTTCTATCACGTAAGGTTTTTAAGTAGAAACGATAACCAACAATCAATATTAATAATATACAGTAATTTTCTAATACAGCTGCGTCCCAATGACCTTGAAAACGTTCTTCTAGCCTTTATATCCTTGTGAAACCGCTGCTCTTGTTCATCACTCACAGTTCCAAGATTTGAATGAAAAAAAGAGAAATGAAAATGCATTTTTAATGACATCCAACAACTCATCTTTCTCTAGGCATGTCCTCTGATTTTTATCCTTACGTAATGTGACGATCACAGGCCCGAAATAAATCCAAACTTAGTATGTACACTATTTATCTGTTAGATCCATACAGTGAACTCTTTTTTTACTCATTCGTTATGTAAAATCTGTGTTGAAAAGTTTGTGTACAAGATTTGGATATATTCCGAGTATTAAATGGTATTTCTTGTTATATCAAACAATTTCTTTGCTGATTGCTAACATTCTGAAAATTCTCAAACATTAAGTTAGTTCGCGACAAATAAATAATCTTGGTGTATTAGTGGGGAGTAAAATATTAATGCAATCAGTGACGGTGACTCTGTGTAACCCATTTAGCCATTTCATTCCGTCATTTAAGGGACATTCTGGACAATTAAAAGTAAGAATTGGTCAAATATTTGCCCAAAAATGGGTAAATATTCGTTTGCCAATTCTAAAAAACAGCGTAGAAATTAATTGGGCAAACATATTTGCCTTGGTTTGCCGAATAATTATTTGTCTAGTGTGAACATAATGTGAGCAACTATTTACTCAAAAATTGGGCAAATAAATTGAATATCATTTGACTATTTCTCAATCATATTTCGATTTGTATATTATTTATAAATAATTTCTCAAGTTTTTCTTCGTGTTTGTTGTTATATTGATTGTTATTTGTTCCTTATTTGTTTGTTGATTGTTATTTGTTAATTAACATCTAATTAATTCTCTTGTGAAAGGCAAACTACATTCATAGATTCAATTGCAACTCTTTTAATGTTGTAATTTTATACAACACCCATCATTTGACCAACGTTTTACCCAATCTCGAACCCATTTTCTTCCTTTTTTTTGAGTGTTTCATTCCATCCAAAACACAATTCGAAACTGCACCCAATATCAAAATTAGAAGGCCTACTAATGCACCTATTTGCTCAAACAAAAATGCTGCAAATATTTTGCTGTAATGTGAATACGTGGGCAAATATTTGCCTAATGTGAACGCTGCTTTAGTAATTGTTTTTATTATTTATGAAAGAATTTAATTTAATTCGATTTTTATTTAATTCATTAAAATTTTGATTTTTCTTTCCAAAAATATAAAAAATATTAATTTCCTTATGCTTTAAATATTTGCAAGTATAATAATTTCATCAGTTTTATGTTACAGCTTTTTCTACTCAACATCAATTTAACATCAATATTATAATCTTCAACTTTATCGTCATCATCTTAATCATGCATATTTACACAAGTACAATATAAAATATAAACAGGAACAACAAAAAAAAAAACAAAAAAAAAAAAATTACAAGTTTATACACAATTCTTTATAAAGGTATCTTTAGTCATACTTATATCTACATATACATATGTACATACATACACACAATATAAAGAACATACATACATATACTCGTATTGTATATGTAGTACTTGTGGTTATTAACTCACTCAACCGCTTACCGTAGACCTCCTTTCATTTGTTGATGGTGATGCTGACGACAATGTTGAAGGAGATGATGATGATGGCAAGGCAATGTTAGATGAGCTCGAACTTGTGTTCCAAAAGATAAACATTAAACAAAATTAAGTTTGTTGCGAACACATTTTTTGCATAAATAATTAACCAAAGACAAATAAACCTCAAAAGATTGTTGAAATTGGTACACACAAAGGGAGAATGGAGAATGGAGGACAGAGTACAAAGTTCCATTAAAATTATGACATGTATTACTTACTTTGATAGATAAAACAAAAAAAGAATGGCAAAAGTGTTAAGTAAACTTTCTTATTCCCTATTTTCAAATGTACGATATAGAAGGCAAAAAGGGTAAACTCTCTCACTTTCATTTTCATCCCTTCTTGATTGATGCATCATCATACATCATCGCATTGAGTTGTTAAAATCGTTTTCTTTCTTTCATTTCTTATTTCTTTGTATGCTTAAAAAACCTTTTAAAGTTTATTTTACTTTATAAAAAAGAAAATGGAAAATAGTTCCCCTTTATACACAAATAAAGAAGTAAGTACACCGACTTGTACTGACACAATCAGGAATTGTATGTCAAACATAGCAATACGGGAAAGTAAAGTTGAGTGTCATGTTTTACTATACTTACGAGTATTCTAGCCTTAACAAACATACCTGAACACCAGGTCCATATCCACAAACACAAACACATCCACATCCATATGCATATGCACATGCACATCCACAACCCGAAGCATCGAATTAAGAACGCTTTTGGACAGTTGCAACTTCAAGTAAAAAGACTAAGAATAAAGTATAGTGAATTGTAGTAGGCATGGAATCTGATGGAAGCTGAAAGTGCACTCAACCAGCACCAGTTTTCCAAGCAACACAATGTATGTGTATTGAGGTAAAGTATGTTTTTGTTGTGCGCATTTCTTTTACCATTGTTGCAAGTTGCAACTGCAACAAATCCTAAATGCAAATGGGATTTCAAATAAGGACACATATTGCAAGAAAAGAATACTACAAGTAGATTGTACAAATGCAAAGTAAAATGGAAATCTACATTTCTGCACATACACAGATACCAACATATATAGTATGCATATCCAAATGCACATCCATAAAAGTACATACACTTAAAAATAGAAATTCACATTAACATGTATGTACATACACAGATCTTCGAACTATTACAGAAATACTACACGTACATAGAAGTATTAAGTACAAATGCCTAATGAAAATTACAAATGACAATCAGAAAAACCTTAAATGACATTCTTCTTCACCTTCTAACTTTCTTTACACACTCACAGACACAGAATGTCTAACAAAATCATCATATTTTTGATGAAAAATAAACCTATTTTGAATTCGAAGTTTCGATTAAAATTATTCAAATATCCTATTTGACCACAGGATACTTTTATCTTTCTTTAAAAAAAAAAAGTTACTTTTCAGACAAAAAAACCGAACTTCTATCAGATGATTAAATCAACTTGATGTTGTTTATATTATTATTGTTGGAAACACATGGAAGAGTTTAAGAAATTTCTCATTATCACATTATCAGCTGATATACTAAATTTCATGTTTCAATCAGTTTTCTTGTATCAAAATTGGGAATTAGCTTTTTGAAAATTTGTTTAAGTTCGATATTATACAATATCTACACATCAGACATGACTCTACCAGTCCAAAGGAACGTATTTGTGGTCTCTTTTGCTGATTACTAGCTATTTCCCGCTGTCCCAATGAAGCAACCAGTTACATCCAGGAGTATTTAAATATCATAGAGTTTTGGTCAAAGAGATAGAATATCCTCATCAACCAGGAGAAATATGCAAACTTAATATTTACACTAACGAAGGGAAATTGACGAGACATTACGTTCCACAAGAGGTCCATACAAAAATCAAACATGCACTGCTACCTGGAAGTACATTTGGGATTCCAAACTAACTTCGGCGCACCACATTCGAAAGATCCACACCAAATGTGTTGCGAAGATAAAAAAAGCTCCATTGGATGCTAAATATGAAAAGTAAACTTTCGGTAAACAACAAAGTCCTTATATATAAACAAATAATAAAACTTCACATGGACTTATGGCATTCAAGTGTGGGGCACAGCATCGTCATGCCACATAAAGAAGATACAAATTCTGCAAAATAAAACCCTAAGCTCAATTGTTGGAGTCCCTTGATACGTCTGTAATAAAACGTTACACCGTGATCTATACATTCCATTTGTAGGCGAAGAAATAAATAGACACACCAGTAGGTAAAATGACAGATTATCAGATCACCCAAATATGTATATTATTAAAGGCCTTGGCTACTTGGCTATAGACCCACGAAAAGACTGAAGAGGTAACATACCTTTGAGCTGTTGAAAAGAAGAATTGATTAATTAAAAAAAAAAAATGTTTCTTAGTTTAGTTAATACACGCATCATATGTATGTACACGTTTGTCATTTAGAATAATTATATTATAACGATTTAATACTCTAGTTTAACGGAGTAGATTATTGTTAAAAGATGTTGTTATCGTAATTTAATTGTAAGGTTTATCTAGTTGGTCTGAGAGGTCTCGCTTAGCCTCTGAAACTAACCTATAGAATCTACAAACAAAGCGATGTCACCCAGTGGCAATTTTGCCAAGCTGCCCCAATTCATCAAATAAATGTTTAACGAAAAGGCGAGTTAATTTTTCAAAAAGAGCAAGGAAGTCACAGAAGAATCTTTCTCATCTTCACAGCAATCCTGATTTTGAAAATTCATCCTTTGTGCCATTAACCCAATTGCACAATCTCCTATTAGGGCTCCTGTCATCATCTGCATCAATTTCTTGTTAAAGTGTAGAAGCTCGGTGGTTCTTTTCAGTTGGTTGCATGCCAGGTAGATCCTTGATTTTCGCTTCCTGTCCTTAAAAGATATCCAAAGCAAAACTTGTTACAAAATTCATAATTAAAATCATAATTTTTTGACGAAAAGAAATGATCAGAAAACTGTTAACTAAATTATATAGGTAATACATAAATATGTTTGAATATACAAAATCTTTGTAGTCCCCGTGAAGTCTATATATTTTTATTTAATGAATTACATCATTAATAACCAAATTAAACATTTCTCATAGAAGATATTATATGTAAATGGAAGTTTTAGTTTTAAAATAAAAATACATATTTAATAGAATCATATGATTTGCATTTTGTATTTTCATCTATCGATTTATAAATTTATTTGTGTTCCAAGTTTCCTATCATTGACTACCAAACCTTATTTCAGACATTTCAAATTGCCCATTTGTAAAATAAAATAAATGGTGCCCATTTTTATTTAAAAATGGAGAAAAAATTACAATATCAAAATAAAACCACAAAAGAATTTCAACAAAGTTGTTCCAAATGTAGACCCCCTCTCTCCATTCTACAAGTATTGTATATGCAAAATCCAAACAAATGTCGAGCTTTTAACTAAGATTATCGACAGCGACACGATATTTATGCGCATCATTTTTCTTTCTGCCCAATATTCCAATACCCACCAATATTTTCTAGTTCAACGAATGCGTGAATACTCGTATATATTTACTATAATACTGTACAAATATACTCGTAGTATAGAAACCGACACAGATGTGCGTATAGAAGATACGACTGCCTCTAGCATTGACTATGAATGTGCCGGGAATACTTAGATTCGATTTACTTTAGTTTTATTGCTGCATTAACAAAATACTACATTATGTAAGACAAATAAGCGTAAACCATGTCCTAGAGTCCTTCCTCTTCAATATGGATGCGATGATTATATTCTAGTATATTCTCGTCCACGCATTTAATTGAAAATGGATTTACGCGACAACAATGACAATGACAACGACAACGGCAACGAGAACAATGCTACTAACTGTCAATGAGGCCAATGGGTGATGATGGGTATCACTTAATTGTGGACATCATGTCTATTAACAAGGAAATTTATGCCACAACATGGACAATGGATTTACATACGCGCACAGATTACTTTAGAAGCGTTAAGCTTGATTTTTCTAAAGTATCAAGAATTACTCGAAAGCATTTAATGAAATGATTCCTTCCCTTTCTCGAATTTCATAGCAATTTGAAATCTTTGTATGCTAAAAATCTTGTTAGTCTCATTTCGAAATCAAAGAATACTTGAAATATATCAAAACTAAACAAAAACTGCACAAATCTGCAAAAATTTGATAAATTAGTTTGCAACTTCTACTTGTTTCTCTACATATTCTCCTAGAGTTGTTCTCTACTTAAACACCAAAACTATATTTTTGGCAATGTGTACGAAACTATTGCAAATGTAAACAAAAAAACTCTATGCAACCATACATCCATCTATCCATTTATCTATCTATCCATTCATTCTTCTAGCCATCTATCCATTCATTCTTTTAGCCATCTATCCATCCATCCATCTCACCAACAAACCAGGAGCAATATCAAAAGTAAGTAGTTGCAATGGAACGCTGCCGAAAAGAGTTTCTAGTAAAAGTTTTACAAATACGAAATCCAATTTTTCGAATGAAAAGTCAAACATGAATTTAACTTTTGATCCGATTCGGCAACAAGCTGCTGCGTAAGCAGCCTTACAACCATCAACTGCAGGAACAACAATTGTGCCAAGGATATGCTTTTTTTCTCATCAAAATGTGATTCCAGCAACTCAAAATGATGTTGATGTTGATGATGATGATGATGATGTTGCCAATGGTAACAATAATGATGTTTATTTCTGTTGTTCTTGCATATGATAAATTTTGTTGGTTTTTCTGAAGATTTAATGTCAGAAAGTAGATAAAACTATGAGTAAACAAAACAAAAAAAAAGTTTCTCACAATTTAAAAACAACATTAATGTATACCATACTTATTAAATAGTACATGGACATAAGTAAGTATATAGTATATATGTACCTATGACATTTTGGAAACGAACTTAATAAATAGTTTCTAAATAGTCTGAGTTTAATAATCCATAATTTATAGTATTTAGTACAACATTTTAATGATTACTGATCATCAATCTCCTCGATAACCACATTTGTTTTGCTCATTGCCATTCTGACTTATTTACTTTGTGATTCATAATCTTATAAATTGAAAAAAAAAAAAAAATAATAAAAAACTTCTGCATAATTGTACTTTGATTTCCCAAAATCTGCAAGTCAAGTAAACAGAGATAGGCAGACATTCACATGTCTTTACTCTACTAATATCCATTAATTCATCAATATGGAAAGATTATTTTATATATGATATTTTTGTGATATTTTCCACCATATACTTATATACTGGGGTATAAATTCAATACGAAATTCTTGGATTACCGAAGATATAAGATTAGTTCTTACAGGTTTCGATATTCTACCGTTAGGGATTTCTTCAGACAGATGCATTTTACTTGCGATTCCAGTTTAATCTCGATTATCCGTGATACTTAAGATCGACTTCATTACCCAGAATGAATGAAAATGAAATTTAATACGCAGTTCATTACAGTTAAATAAAATAAGGGGAATCCCCGTATTTTAATGTTTGTACATATGTTTGTATGTACATAAATACATCTGTATGTTTGAGAATTATAAAGATGTAAATCATGATTAATAGAGATATAAAATCAAACACTCAGCATTTCGGCAAACACATGTTCCCGGTTAATGGAGAATAATCGAGGATCTACTAAATTTCTTTTAAAATATCATTCCAAACAAATTTGCAATTAAAAAAATAATCTCTTTTATTTTATTGATTTCCTCCAAAGAAAAAAATCAACTTAAATCATCTTATTCAACGAAATACATAAAGAAACTGTTAAATATAATTAAATAAGTTGATAAACAACAAATACACACACTTACATATGTAAGTATATAATGTACTCATAGTATATTGTATCTGTGTGTGTGTGATGTTAGTTTATCGTAACATATTTTAGTGAACTTTTTGTCAAACACCCAAATCTGTTGCCAAGTTGGATATCTCTTATTCCTTAGAATTGCATACCATCCAAACCCACAAAGTATTATCTCATTTTCACACTTTTTAGTCAAATGGCCCGGCAATGTTCAGCTTCACCTGAATTTCTTTATTTCTTCTATGTTTTTCTATGTATTCCATCATCTCTTCTTTTTTTTTTTTTTTTAACCGTTCCACTTGTTTTGTTCTTCTTCAATGGCTTAAGCTTTCTTCTTGTTGCCTTTCATGTCCTTCGCATACACCAACTTAACGAATCATTTTTCCTTGAGCATTATTTTCTCCCTTTGCTTTGTTGCTTTCCTTGCACACGTGTAAATTATGATGTGAGTCACTTTTTCTCTCGTTTTTTTTTTTTTTGTGTATTTTTTTTTAGTGTTCCAAATCGCACATTTCTTAAACTCCTCTCCATCGTTTATTCTAGTGTTTTTATGGATGGAAGTTTGTGCTCGTATGTGTGTGTGTGTGTGTGTGTGAACGAGTATGTGCGTGGGAGTTTTGCCAAATCGAAGTAAATCTTTGCTTGGCACTTTAGCTCTTGTTATACTTTTTTCACTTCGCTTCGCTTCACTTCACTTCGTTTTGGTTTATGTTCCTTTTTTTTTTTGGTAATGTTTGCTTCCTACCTTCCTGAATGTTGCCAAAAACTGCACAATTACCGTGATTGTATGTGTGTGCTTATGTTTCTATATGAATATGTGAACAGTGCTTTACCAAAATGGGATAAATTTTCAGATTTTCAAAGGAATGGAAAACACATAAAGAAGATCCCTAAAGATCCAAGTCAAAGGATTCAAAATATACATAATAGTTGATCAATATGTCCCCTTCCAAAAAATAAATGCATCTCACTTGACCTTGTCTCATTTAAACATAATTCAGTATGGTCAACTTATAATCAAAGTCCCTCATATTTTTAATGTACTTTATTGTCTTGATGTAATGAAGAATAATTTGGGGCATTCGGAACAATGAGAATTTAGTTTAAAATATTAATAATGAAACAAAATTCTTCTGAATGGTCACCTCTGGTCTCTTGTCAGTTTCAAGTTTTCGGATTAAACCTTTGATTAGGCGCTTCATCTTTAATCAGGACCAATTTCAGTTTTTATTTCTAAACTTCTCCTGCAGTAGATTTGATAATATTGCTTTCAAAGAAGAAAGGTCTATGGACTAATTTCAAATATGATGGATCATACTATGTGCTCCAAATTCCAAATAATTTGACAATTGATCAGCAAGAAATATAAAATAATTATAATTATTTTTATTCATAAAACTAAAATTTGAAAGATCTTATAAGTATAAAAAATTGACATTTTCGTTCATAGGAACTGAATCCATCGTTCCATTTATGCTATAAATAAACTCTCGAAAATTCATATTAATGACCTAATTTTGGTGTCCAAAGAAATCGAACATTTTGTATTTTGTTTTTTTACAATATTAGAATTAAAATGTGATAGTTTGTTTGTTTCTATTAATCTTTCTGATTAGTTATCAATAATAATTGACAAATTGTAGTGAAAAGTGAATCCAATATGCCCCTTTGAAAATATTTCATGGACGCCTTAGTTTAATTGTGGGTGGTTGGTTGGTTGGTTGTGGATTTGGTGTGTGTGCATTTATATAGTTTAAGCTATTCTTGTCTTGCTTGGCATTGAGTATTCCTTGTGGCACACTTAAGCGTGTGTATGAGTTTTTATTGTTGTTCATTTTTATACGCTTTTTCACAATATTTCTCATGGTTTTGGCAAAAATGTTATAAATCAAATTAAACTTCCCTTAGGCAGCGACATGCTTCATCTTCTTCTCTTAGTAAAGTTTCTTTTTTTTTTATTCATTTTCATCTCTGATCAAATATTTATGTCAACCAACAAGAAACATATGAAGTTTGTTGTGGAAGAGTGGAAAAAGTTTGGGGGGAAAAAAAATAAGAACAAATATAAATCTTTTGATTTTGGCTACAAAGATTGATTTTCAAAGGCTTTAACTTCTAAAAGTATGCAACAATTTTCTAATGCATTTCCTATATTGAACATAAAAACCAATCAAGCGATTTCTATCACATTCTCAATGTAATCACAATCATTTCCATTGACCTCACTTATGCTTCACAGCAGATGATTTTGGTTTTGATTGAGTTAAGATCAATATGGCGTAACCAGTGCCACTTGGCCACATTTAATCAATGGCACAATAAGCCAATACAAATTCAAACACTGTAAACATTTTCAAATAGACACACAAGCACACAAGCACACACACACACACACACACACACACACACACACAGTAATGGAACTATAAAAAAAACGCATAACTTAACACAAAATGTATGCAGTCTCTTGGTCATCACCCCATGTCAATATGCACATTTGAGCTAAAAGGCAGAGCTCAACTTAGCACAACTTGACTCGAATTTGATACCATGACAGTGTTGCGAAACAAAATATCATTTGTTTGCTATTTTGTTGTTGTCGTCAACACTAACAACAGTCACTGTAAAAGGTGATGGGCAGGAGTGGAGAAGAGAGGAGAGGAGAGTGGAGTGGAGAAAACATTGTATTGTATTTCGACAACTTCAGGTCAGGTGTGTGTTACTTCTTCAGGTGTGTTTTGTTCGTGTTAGGTCGTGTCGTGTTGTGTTGTGTTGTGTTGTGTTGTTGTCAATCGTAACAATTTCCGTTTCCTGTTCCTGTTGTAAAAAGTTAAAAGTTTGTTGTAATTTTTCTTTTCATTTTCATTTCTCTTCCCATCCCATCTCATCCCATCTCATTGCTTCTCTTTTCTTTTCTTCTGTTCTCTTTTTATTGATGTTCATTTGAGTTTGTTGTCGTTACTGTTTCTTTTTCTTTTTCTGTTGTTGTTGTTGTTATTGTGGTCACTGCTTTGGCCTTTCACATACTCAGGAGTTTACAATTGCGACAAAACTCAAACAAATCGTAGGACTCCTCACCAACATGATCGACATAGTGACTACTGAGTCAATGAGAAGGGAAGGGAAAGTCATTTCAAAACTGAAGTTGTAAATGATACCAACACAAACAAAATTTCTTTTATTTTATTTTTTTTTTTTTTTGTAGCAACAACTTTTTATATTTCTTTTTGCCTTTTTTATCTGCAGTTTTTGATGTGTCCTCTCTGTACCCAGTGTTCTGTACCAATTTACTTTTAAGTGTTACATGGCTCTGTATGTGCATGTATGTTTGCTTTGATGTGGTTGTTTTCAAAATAAATTCGAGAGACGCAAAAAAAAAAAAAAGGGAAATCTTGTTTTCCTTGTACATTTTGGAAATTGGACTCAATGAAAGCCAAGTGAACCACATTTTTACATGTAAAACAACTTTGTAAATAATTTATTGCACAAAAAAAAAAAACAAAAATGACACATTCTGTCTCCCACACACAAGCTCATTGTATCTACTACACATGTGTGTAGTGAAGAAATACATTTCTTAACTTGAATAAAATAATATTTACTTTGGCATTCACATCTACGCACGCACATAAACCCAAAATACACACACTACACACATACGCTCGCTTCATTAAAAAGAAAACTTACCTAGGCAGGAACCAACAGTAACATCAACATCAACAGCAACTTCAGGAATAACAAAAATACCCGTAAATATAACCAAACATGGTAAGCTACCAACTCAGCGGAAACGGAAGCAAGTTCACTTCACAAAAAATGGTTACCCAACTTCAATTCATACTAACGAGAGGAGTCTAAAAAGAATATTAGCTGAAAAGACTACAAATATAATATTTCGGAATAATTTATCATAACAATTTTTCATTCCTTAAATCTTCAAAATACGTCCAGTCTTCCTCATTTATTGTTAATATCTTACCGCCGAGCAATTTCTTCATGTTTGCACAGAGAGAATACGGCAGATGATTGGACAATTTTCATCCTAAATAATATAACATATATTTGCTTTTTAAAGTCGTCAATTTCTTTCATTTTAATTAATCTTTCAATGGATCCAATATCACTGATTAATTTGTGTCGGTTATCACTTTTTGTTGTTTAAAATAGTCGACAAGGCATCCTGTAAAACGATTGCTATTACTTTTCAGTCCAATGGAATTATTATTTCGATTATTTCTTGCTCTCAAGTGAATTAATTGACTAATCAAAGGTTATGAATTAACGTACATATATTTTATTGTTACTTTCAACAAAAGGCGGAACAAACTATTTCAAAGGAATTTATTAAGATTGATATGCTTTCGATAATATATTTCTTAGTGGGATTGATGGCTTAGTTTTTGGTTATAAAGAGCATCAAACATTCAGTTGAGATCTTGACCAGTAACTTAGCAAACTCGCGCTCTTTATGCTTAACGATGTCGTTGATTATTTCAATCGCTTCTATGTGAGCGTATTTTGGATGACATGAACTAGGTTAAGCTTTGTGATGTGACAACAGCGTTTCAATTCTGTTATCACAAATTTTTCATGGTTTCTTTTGGGCTTTTCTCTTTCAGTGGTTTCTATATTTCTTCTTTTCAAACAAAAAAATGATACCATGAATTTAGCTCAAACTCTGACCGAGCTCTCATTATGAACATGCCGTTTCTGATATTGGTAAGTTTTTATTGATGCCACTAAGAAAGTCATTAGACCTCCCTAGTACTCTGTTTCGCCCTGTCCTCCCCATATGATGATTTCTCTTATGCGTATCTTTACTTATTTAAACAATTTTAAGAGGTTTTCTTCTCTTAAGGGGTAAACTGTAAAGTTTTGGCAAAGTTTTAAGTAAATTGTTGATGGTCATTTATAGTATAAGTTTACAAGATTTAGAGTGCCAGCCACTCTATCTTGAAAATGTACGACATAAACAATCAGTTGAAAAACTAAAAAAAAATATTATTGAACATATGCTTTCTGTCTTTAATGAATGTCACAGTGCCTATGCAAAAACATAATAAGCTCAAACAAGACCCTTCCTTGACACATCTCTACTGAGATCTCTACCGATGTATGTGTGCCAAGGTGTTCCACAATTGCAAACATATGCACAATTGAATTGAAATTGAATTCAAAACACTACAAATAATATTGTACCTTGATATGGAATGTAGTTTAGATTCCATTTTTTCTTCCATTCCATTCTATTCCATTGTATTGCATTCATCCGAACGCATTCGGTGGCAATCCGGCATTCTTGGTTATGTTTACTCTATGTTTTTATTCTTCTCATGATTTACCCCTACTTTTTCTCTATATATATATGTATTTTTTTTTTTGTCTTCTTTTGCTTTTTGCACTCTGTCCTATTTGCATTTCGTTATTGAGTAAGCGAAGGGAAAGCGAAGTGAAGGGCACAAAAAGGAAAACTGTTGGTGTTTTCTTTTGCTTTTAATGCATTCAATCATGGGCTTTATGTACTGTGTATCCATATGTATTTATATCTATATCTGTCTGTATGCGATTACATACATATGTTGCCAGTAGTGCTTTATTTATGCACCCTTCGTTTAGATACAAATCCCAGTCCTAGACAGAAAGAAATACACTTGTGAGTATGCAATGCTTTGGATCTTACACGAATTTCAAATTGTTCACTTTGAGTTTTAGCATTTCATATATTTTCCAATTTCAATTTGTTTTAATCCAAAACCAAATATGCTTTCATGAAATCATGGATGTTTTCCTTTTTTTAAAGATTGTGTACTTATTTCTATGAAGTTAATTTTATTGCAAAACATCTTTGTAAAAATAAAAAGTTGTTAATCATCATCACATTATCACTACAAAAATATTGAATGCGAAAAGAAAAACTATTAAGTTTTCTATTAATATTATTACTAGTATCTTTATCAAAAGAAAAAAGAATAAAAAAAAATAATACGAAGAAAAAGAAAGAAATATGTTATTTTCACTTGTATAAGAAATAACAAAACTCATACAAAGTTTTCCATTTTTCTTTTAAGAAATCACAAACTGCTGCAGCATATTTCTTTTAACCAAATTTTAAATGTATATCCTACCTAGGAATGGAGCATATGGATATTTACTACAATTATGTGATTGCGAATTTTGCGTTCATACATTAAAACAATTTAACAATAGATAATGGATTTATATATAACATAAATATTTTATTAAAAACTGATCTAAAATTGTGGGTTTTAAATGTGCACGAGTTAAATTCCTTCTTTTATTCACAAAGCTTTGAACTTCTATTTATATTTATAAGAGTTTTTAATGAAAATCGCATTCAGCCATCACCTTAAGGGGGCAAATTCACATTCATATTTCATGGATTATTAGAAATTATTAGACACTGTGTGCTCTTGATCAACAAGGCAAGAATGAATGTAAACAGTTATGAGAAACGATCTCCTGTTACCTAAACTCATAATCAATATTTTTCCAATATCATTTTAATATAGATATTCATTAAAATAGTCCTATATTGTATGAAAATATCATCCTTATTATGTTCCAGCAAATGTTACGATATCTTAATAAAGGGTATAACATATCTTGATGTATTTTAGTTAAATGTTTACTTTTGTTTTTTATTCAACGAAACTTGTTTCTTTGTCATTTTCAGAGAAAAAAAAAAAACGAAAAGTTTGTAAAGTAATAACTATTTTTATTTTTTTGATGTTTTAACATCTCTATTGCCTGCATAAGTTATAGACATTTTTATATATAGTTTCTAAACCATTAATTCATAATTTGAAAAGAGAGTTAAAAGTCATGACAAATTGTCAGTGTCAAGATTAAGCTAAGATAAAATATCCAAAAATATAAAGAAACATAAATCACTTCATTAACTTAGTTATTAGATGTTAACACTTTTGTTTCAGTAAATGTTATTTATATTGATACAACATGAACAAAATTATGTTTAAAAAAACGATAAGGAGTTTAACAAATTTTTCAAAAAAAAAAAAAAAAATATATTGGGACGAAGTTTGTTCAAAAGTTTTTTCCTTTCTTTCCACCTTTTTTTTTTGTCAATATTATTTCGAATGAGGCATGTTGTTGGATGTTGCTGAAAGTGTTTTTGTTGAGTAGTTGGAAAAAAATATGTTTAAATTGTTAACTTGTCATTTTTTTTCATTCAACAGGTCACGAATAAGCTACTTTAACTATAACTATAACATAAGTTTTCTGTTGCAAGATGCTTTGGAAGAAAGTTGCAGAAAAGGCAACTTCTCAATGTCCTTAATTGATAATATTATCATTTTGTTTGATTGGCCATTAAAAAGAAATATTTTTACTTACATATATATGTAGTATGTATATAAAAATTTAAATTTAAAAAAGAATTATTATTCTATTTTTCAAATTACATAGAATATCCATGGCATTCATTTTATGTAGATAATAGCGTACATACTTATTTTGAATTTAATATAGTTTAAGGGTAAGTATTATAGTATTCAAAGTCGCAGTTTGAAAGTAATTGAGACTTTACTATACTACATCCAAACACCAATAAATAATTAAAACAAATATTTAAATAATTGTGTGTATAAACAAAACAAAAAACAGCTGTTCAAGATGATCTGAATGCGAAATGCATCTGCACTGTAAACACACTGCTATAGTATGTGATTTCATATAAGTTTAGTTTTTTCAATATCCATTCAAAATTTTATTTTAGCAATAATTTATATTATATAGTATTTTTTTTAATCATCAAGAATAACAAATCTGATTTAATTAAGCGATTAGTTTTAATAAAATAGGAAAATCTTTTTATAACACTGAAAAATACAATCTGTCATTGTCATTCCATGAAAATTTATTCGGCATCAGAATTTATGCCATACTAGTCGTCTCTTCACTTAAAGGAAAAAAAAATTTCGTAAAATTAAATAGAAGTCTGACATTATTTTTCATCACATTATATTGGTGGTCATCAGTGTTTGTGAAAAGAGTCTTCTCACATAAAGGAAATTAAATTTCGTAACAATAAAAGTGAAATAAAAAAAATGGCATCATTCTCAAAATACGTTTCCAATAAGATATGTTGCACTTTTCATCCCACTGCAATATTGATTGAAGACCATCATGCTGGCGACATGATCTGCCCTGAGTGTGGCCTGGTGGTAGGCGATCGTGTCATAGACGTCAGCTCTGAATGGCGCTCCTTCAGCAATTCTGAGACAGATAGAGTCGATCCCAATCGCTGTGGCGGACCGGAGAATCCACTCTTGAATGGTAGTAATCTAACGACTATCATTGGTTCGGGCACTGGGGCAGCATCATTCGATGAATTTGGTGCCCCAAAATATCAAAATCGTCCAACAATGAGCAATACCGATCGCTCTCTCGTCACGGCGTTCAAAGAGATTTCTGTAATGGGAAATCGCATTAATCTACCCAAAGTGATAATTGACCGTGCTAATTATCTTTTCAAGCAGATGCAGGATAACAAATGTCTAAGGGGACGCTCCAACGACGCCAAGGCGTCTGCATGTTTGTACATTGCTTGCCGTCAAGAAGGGGTACCGCGTACATTCAAAGAAATATGCGCCATAAGCAAAGTCAGTAAGAAGGAAATCGGGCGTTGCTTCAAATTGTGTTTGAAAGCGCTTGAGACCAATGTTAATCTAATAACAACTGCAGATTTCATGTCTCGATTCTGTTCCAATTTGAATTTGCCAATTGTTGTACAATGTGCTGCTACCCATATTGCCAAAAGAACTGTAGATTTGGACATTTCATCTGGCCGCTCACCCATATCAGTAGCTGCGGCTGCTATTTACCTGGCTTCTCAGGCGTCGGACCATAAACGATCCCAAAAGGAAATTGGTGAAATTGCTGGCGTTGCTGAATCAACTATACGTCAGTCGTACAAGGACTTGTTGCCACACGCTACGAAACTGTTTCCCGAAAATTTTAAATTCACTACACCGATTCATTCACTACCTCCAATGTAAATGATAATATGGAAACACTAAGTTGCACCATTCATCGATCTTATCGCACATATTAATCATTTTATAAATTACATCCACAATACATCAATAGGGAGAAATAAAACCTCATACACTAAAATAAATATAACAATTTTTGTTAAAACTACTTTTTTAGAAAATCATTTTAGTATCTTAACTCACAAATCTACATTTCAACGTACATTTATCTAGATTAGAAATCAAATGAGAGCAAGCTAATGTATCAATTTTGAATGTTCCCAAATCTTTTAATTCCATTGAGTAAAGGAATAACTGACCGTTGCTTCATACCACAAAACAAAACCGTTCGTCTGTTTGTATAAACTCATTCGACTAATGAGGTGCGTCAACCGAGGAAATTCAGGGCTGCTATCATTCTGAATTTATTGTGAACGGCAACTCTGCCCAATCTATGTTAAAACTGAATTGTTTTACCAATTTAATTTTAATTTACAGCAAATATTTGTTTAAATTCATTTGACAGTTGTGTACATGAGATCAAGTGATTTACGCAGTACAAACAAATTGTGTCGTTCACGGAATTGCGCTTTCATGGGTACCCAATATTGTATCTGTTTAAGTAGTTAGCAATCGATTGTCAATTACATTCATTCTTAATAATTACCAATACGGTTATCGGTTTCTTTGAGTACTAAACTTACATCGCTTAATAAGAATCACATACTTGAATTTTGTCAGTCATTTCGGAGCTTTGGATTTTACCACATTTGTTTAATTTTCGGGGGAAAAATGGCATTAGCGGAAGTTTGCAAGATATCTAAAGCTCCTTATATGAAAAGGGAGAGTTGGTACCCAAATATTGCAGCAAATGAGTTGAGAACTCAGATGTGCAATATGGAAAATCCGTATGTCTTGTTAGCGCCACCATTTGAGAGAGTAAGTACAATAGTTTCCAGATCCTTCCAAAGTGTGCGACACATCTTCTTCATTTTTTAGCCAGTTGAAAATTTGAATAAAATTCAAGTGGATGGTGGTAAACCAGGAGCTAACATTGATTTTGATCATGGAACAACTACATTGGCATTCAAGTATAAAGGTGGAGTTATAATTGCAGTAGACTCTCGTGCAACTGGTGGTCAGTTTATTGGTTCGCAGAATATGAAGAAGATTGTTGAAATTAATCAGTTTCTGCTTGGTACTCTGGCGGGAGGAGCAGCTGATTGTGTCTATTGGGATCGCGTATTGGCGAAAGAATGCCGTCTTCACGAGTTGCGGAATAAAGAACGTATTTCAGTGGCTGCTGCCAGCAAAATTATGGCAAATATTGCACACGAATATAAAGGAATGGGTCTCAGCATGGGTATGATGTTAGCCGGTTACGATAAACGAGGTCCTGGTTTGTATTATATTGATTCAGAAGGATCTCGTACCCCTGGCAATATATTTTCTGTTGGAAGTGGTTCAGTTTTTGCTTTCGGAGTACTCGACTCGGGTTACAATTGGGACCTTGAAGATAAAGAGGCACAAGAGCTTGGACGCCGAGCCATTTACCATGCAACTTTCAGAGATGCCTATTCTGGAGGAATAGTGCGTGTTTACCACATGACTCAAAATGGGTGGATTAACATTTCAAACACAGATTGTAATGAACTACATTACAAGTATCAATCAAAATGAAATAATTTCAACTACTCATAAAGAACTAATTATCTTGCATAAACTTAATTTACTTTAACAAATAAAAGTAAAAAACAAGATTAAAAACATTAATACCTAAAACATTTTTACTTATTAAACATTATACCAGAGGTCGACAAACCTTTATTAGAAATGATCAAATCATGAAGATTGGTTTTCAAGTTAGCAAACATGAAATGAGTTCTGTGAACAAATAAAATAGAAATCATGCGGTTGATTAAATATTTGAAATTCCGTTCCTTTTTAATATATTGTACTTAAATATTGTCACTTTCTTTCTGACCCCTGATTTTTATATAATTTGAACTCGTCTGTTCATGGGAACATCAATTTTTTTGTTGTCAAAATCACACCACGTTGATCCTGTAAATAGACAACAAGCCTTTTGAGTCTGACACTATTTACATGCCCATATAAAATAATGCAAACGTAGGTTAAAGAGATGGAGGATGTTCAACATAATTTTAGATGATGCCTTTTTTTATACCACTTATAATCTTCGTATTGACAAGACAAAATATATTTTTATTTCACTTTCGCTGTCCTACAATTGCGTAATAGATACTTATAACGTAGTGAAAATATTGAATGCTAAAATAAATATCCTATAGAAAAACTTAAATTTGTCTTATATATAAATTCATTTAGTATACACAATATATTGCAGTTTAGTTTTTCTATTTTGTTATGTAGAAGTTTTTAAATTCCATAAATTGTCCATTTATTCAAGTTTATTTTATTATACTAGTAGAATTCTTAATACACTTATGAAAGTCAGTTAGTTATTTATTTGAATGAATTGAAAGTACTCGAATCAAATCGATTGTTATTGTTATTGTTCTAGTTGCTCAGTATGATAGCAGGATGGTGAAAAATGTCCTTGCAATATAATGCACTATCCATCAAAACGTCAATTTTGTCAACTGACAACAAATCAAGCTGTCAACAGGAACGAGCAACAGAAAAATACAGTTTAGAGCTATGTATGTACAATACATAGCTTCATGGAGAATGGAGAATGGCATTGTTAGAGTAAGTTATGTCATAGATAGAGGAAAAGAAGCAGAGTGAGCATGAGCATGAGTATGTTTCATAATGACTTGGTTTGGCAAGTGCTGAATGTACAATAGTTTTATTTGAAATTATGCCACATGTAGACAGATCTACTTCGACAACGTTGACTGTGGCAATGTCTTTGGGTAAGTCTATGTTTGTCTGTCAGACAATCCCATTGGCTCCTATTGGAGTGAAGTATGTTGGTATGGTAGCAGCTGTCAATGTTGCAAGCTACAGTTCATTATTATTGTCATTGGCAGGACTTTCAGTTGAGTTCACTTTTCCAGATTGCTTTCTGCCTTAAAAGTACAAACCTATAATGCATAGTAGTATTTGAAATGAAATGAAATTTATTTATTTATTTATTGAACGTTGCAAGTTTTCATAGCCTCACTTTTTCTAATGTCAAATCGAACAGTGTTGGAAAGTTATTGTTATTGTTTTTGTTTTGCATTCATAAGCTTTTGCAACAATTTGAATCAGAATCATTTCTGTTTAAATGTCAATAGCAGGATATTACAATAATACCGAGTCTCATATATCCCAGACATTTATTACATTCATGTTGTTAAAAATATAGGACAAGTATGGAGTATTAAGATTATGCTATGCTTTGACCAAAAAGGGAAATTGATATTATTTCATTGGATTTGAATGGTGCCTTTACCAATTCTCTCCTTTGCATTACTTAGGTTAGTTTGGTTGGATTCTCACATCACATTTTTCTTTTACATTACTGAGTTTATAATGTTTTCCGTTTAAGAAGTTAACTTGGTTGAAGTTTACGTGTTTTTGGTTTTTGTTGATCGATTCAGCAAATGTAATGCAATTGTGTTTAAAAAAATACATTTATAAAATGTTTTCTTATAGGTTTACAAAATCAAACATTATATTATTATTTTGATTCTTAATATAATTTTCCTAATGGCAACAGGCATCAAATTGACTCTCAATCCTCAGAATTTTGCCAAGCTTGTGCTCCGTTAATGGTCATCTTAAGCATACAAGTTTAACTAAATAAAGAACTAATTTACAACCTCATAATTATTGTACTACGTAATCATTTTATCTGTTTTGCATAAAGAACAAATTACCTTCGCTACATGATTATAGTTTTCCTTTTAAACAATACTAACAATATCCAAATATTTACTATTTTATATTCTTATCATTTTTAACTTTAATTGAAGGTGACATGTGGACTCATACTAAGTTTATTTATTACATATTGTGGGATGGGATGGGATGGGATGTGATATGATAAGATAGACAGGCTGCTTGCCATAGGGTAAGTTCACCAAAGAAGCCTTTCAGCTTATTGTAACACCTGCCGACATCGCTTTTAGGGTCCCTACGCCTGGTGAACCTCCTCACCAACAAAAGGGGAAGTTTCTTTATTGCATAAGAATTGCCAATTTGTCAATTTCAATGCCAATTGACACAATTAAATTATGCCTTTTGTGTATTCCTTTTCTTCGTATTCATTACGATTTTCATTCCTTTAGTTTTCGATTCTCATTCTGCCTTTTCTCCATTTGGGAAAATGCGCTTTGAGCAATTAATGTCGCTAAGTAATTTAAAAATGCATTTAAATCGGTAAAAGTCAATCAGAGAAGAAAATCCAATTAATTTCATTGCATTTCATTTCAGGTCAAGGCGTTTATTTAATTAATTACGAACCAAATAAATTGACAAATGCAACAATTGCAAAAGGAATTTATATTATACATACTCGTACTTCATGACATAAAAGAGAATCAGAGGAGCGGAGAAGGAGAAGGAGAGAGAGAGAGAAATCACAAGAGAATTTAAGATAATCGTAGGCAGCTTAAATTTTATTGAGTATTTTCCATAATTACTATAAAATTAAATTGATATTGGATGATTTTGAAATATGTAAAAGATTTAAATCATTTTAAAGTTGGCAGTTGATTTAAAATGTGAATTTTATATCGACATTCTATGTATGTACAATATGTTATGTGTTGAATATATGACTATACTGATATACTATAGGATATGTAATGATATTTATCAATATGTAAATTTAGTGAATGGGTCTCAGTGAACTCTTTTTTTTTTTTTGTTTTACTTTAACTATAAATTGCGTAAATTTTTTTTACCACACCTTATGTAATCAAACATTGGTAAAACATTCAAGGCATCAAGCTGACTCGCAATCAGATAAATTGACAGCAGCATTGAAGCGGGTGAAGTGGGTGTGATGGAGCTGTCGCTCGGTTTGATGAATGCGTCTGTTTTTGTCTTGCCAACAAACAACCGACAAAAAACAAGAAACAAGAAAACATTGGCCAATTCAACAAACCAACCGAGCAACATATCAAACAAGCAGCAGCTGTCCTGATAACAGAGGAAGGCACACTAAGGACACCGGACAATTGGCCAACCTTACTACATACGTACGTCATTATGTGCAAATCCATGTCCGATTTAAAATTGCATTGGCGTGCAGGTGTTAAGCGCTTGTATCGTTCGTAATCATCACACCCAAGATCCATTCTCATATCATATTCAAGTGGATAAGTGGATATTTGTTGTTCCTGATGCCGCTGCCGAATCGACACAACAAATGGCCAAAACATTTATAAATATTTTTATTGTTGTTTATTTACTCATTTGTTTGCTTTACACATTGATGTATGTAGTACTAGTAGCAACATTCTGTTTTCCATTGTTTTTTTTTTTTTACATCGAATTTTATCGATAAAAAAGATTGTGCGAAACTTTTTCTTTTATCGTTCACACCTGCAATTGATTTATGGTCAGTAGTTTGTAGGTGGTCATTGCCATGCTTAATATGCCCATCACATTGAGTTAATGCTCTTTCTGGATATTGAAGACTAAGAAAATTCAACTTCATAGTTTCTACATCTTTATGTAACAACAAATTTCATTTTCAAAATAATAAGTCCTATTGAATTGTATACTATACAATGTGAGAAAATTAGGTAGTCTTAAAAGGGCGTAAGTATTATACAATATATGTAGATCTGTTTCTATTTCTAGACTTCAAAAGAAAGCATCCAAGACTTTCTAATAATATGTACTTACACGCAAATCAGCCTTAATAGAAGAATCTGTCAAACTACATATACAAAAATCGTATTTCTCCCACTGAGTCCAATAGAATAGAAAACAATCTTCTATAAAACCTCCACAGTTTTAAAAAAAAAATGTGAATATGTTTATAAGTTAACACAAGACTGCAGAAAATGAAATCCCACCCCTTAGTTAGGACAGAAGAAACGGAGGTAATGGCAAAAAATAGAAATATTACAGAACAAAAAGGTACAATGACAACATTAGTAACATGTTCGATTGATTAACTAAGCTCGTTTAGATTGAAAATGATAATGATAGATACTTTAGTCTTAAACTGACACCCATGAAAGTAAATCGTGCTATCAGGAAAATCCGCATAACGAAACAATTTGTTATCAAGTAATACTACAATACAATTGTTTAGCCCAATAGCACATAGTGTTGCTGATTTTTATAACAAATGATAGTTTTAATTTTGTTATGCACATACTGCAGCCTATGGATTGACAATTGTTATATATATATGATATTTACTATAATTTATGACCTTCCCTATAGCATAATCGTTTCTTTAGCCATATATTAAATATAATTTTGAGTTGTTGAGTCGTAGAACATGGTAGCTAGTTCTCTTATAATTTTTGATGTAAGTATATTTTATACATTCTTATAAACAAAAAAAACACATACTTATGCACAACAAACTTACACCTTAAATGCATAACAAGTACTTTTTATAACTACAGGTTCAATAGATTACCACAAATACTAACTAAAATATCAATGACAAACGGAATTCTTTGTCAAGCAGATCATCCACATGCGTATTTGTTTGTCGAACTTATTGTGTTCGAAGAAATGTTCAACGTTAGTGAAGGTGTTCGCGACAGAATTTAGTGTTCGTCGTTTTGTTCGCTGAGAAAAGAAATGTTTCTATCTTGTGTGTGTTCGTTGCAACATGTTCGAACGTGGAAGGCAAAGATGGCACGAACATCATTTGTAAAAATTATTTTTAGAGTGAACACATGCCAAAATGAGTAAAGATTTTTTCTCCAATTTATCAAATACTTCCAAAATAAGCCAGGAGGAGTATAAAAATACACATTTTCGCAATAAATCGTGGGACAAACTATTAAAATAGTACCAACAATTTGATAAGGAATCTCATATGGAAATGGTGAAAAAAATTAAACACAGTGCGCGCATTACTTTCCTCTGTCATTTTTTCATGTTTACTCGCTGAAATTGTAATCCAAATGATGTTCGTGAGTGATGTTCGTCTTGTTAGTGGGGAAATGATTTTTTGTTCGATGAACAAGTTCGACGAACAAATTCGCATGTGGATGGCCTGCTTCATGCACAACAACTGGATTATATGCAAAATTGTAGGATACAATTAACTAACGGATTGAACCTGAACGCATGGTCCAACAACTGTGTGGAGCTGTTAGTGTCAATAAAACATCAAGAAGAACAATATTATTTAAACCAGGCAATAAGTATCCAAAGACGTATACAAGTATTTAAAGATCTAGAGTTGAAGAAAGGTGTGATATATTGTAACTAGGGATGTTCTGATTCAAGTAACTACTTGATGATACTAATAACTTTTCATTCAATATAATTACTTTTCATTTAATACTAAGTACTTTTGTACTCTGTATTTTTTGCAATACTTACTTGGTATTGAATGAGAAGTATTTGGTGTCAATGAGTACTTTTCGAACCCAATAAAAATATTTAATATTCTCCAATTCGTGCTCCACAATGACTCACACTCGGAACAGATTGTACCCAAAATATATTGAAAAACTTTTATTTTCGTGAAATTTAAAGCAAGAAGATTTCTTTGTGTATCCGTCTAAAAAAAAAATATTATTAACAATCAAATAAAATTGTTCTTACTTAGAGAATTTATATGTACATGGATATTCGGGGAAATCTCAACTATCAGACAGCGAAATTATAAATATTTACAACGGTGTAGGAGATGATAATTTGGTGAATCTAGTAAATAATATAAAACCAGCTTTAAAGTACAGAAAGCTAATTACACTAAATTTAGGATTACTAAGTACAGACATTTTTTTTAAACACTAAGTGGCATTGAGATTTTTTGGTGAAGAAATATAAATATTATAATGTGATTACGATTTAATCCATAATTGATTTACAAAAGTAAACTATGCATTTAAGAGGGATTGACTATTCGAAACATTGATAAGTAAATTGATATAATTTTCATTTTCAGTATTTATAAATCATATAAAATTTCAAGTATTTTACTGCAATGTTATTTTAGTTCCCTAGGTAAACAACGTAACAGAAACTAGAACAACTAGTATTTATAACATAATAAAAGTTGATGTGAGGAGACAAAAGATGTCAATGAGATTGACAAGTGAATTGAAGTTGCTTGTTTGTGCTGTTTCCTTTCAAAATGCTTCTTGTCTTTGACATTGACTGTGTGTAAATAGCATGCAATCAGATTGAATTTTTTTGTTTTTACATTTTTGTTGTAATTGTCTTTTTTTTTTTTGCATCTATATATATATATTTACAATATATATATGTGTGCGTGTGTGTGTGTGTGTGTATCTATGTGTATTTTATTCATGCGACATTGTCAACGACGCATCAACACTCATCGCAACGTTACACAAAACGACTTGACTCAACTCAGTTCAACTTTCAGCTCAGCTCAACTCAACTCAACTCAACTCGATTCGACTCAACTCAATCAGTGAATCTCTTCACATCGCTGATCAAAAGAAAACAATCAATGTACGCATTTCAAGTGTCAGAAGTTGCCAAAGTGCCACAGCCAACAAGAACAACAACAACGAAACCAACACAGATAAGTGAGTATTGTATTTGTGTGTATCTATGTATGTGTGTTCTTTGTATGTCGTTTGCCATTTTTACTTGGTCTTTCCCCATTCTCCTTTCAATCCTCTTTTTAATCAATTTATATGCAAATAAGTGAAAATGCTTAAATGAATCTGAACGCTTCAACGAACGAACGAACAAGCGAACAAGCGAACGAACAAACGACGAATGAGTAAGTAAATGAATGAATGACTTCAATGTGATGGAATGGTATAGTATGGGATAGGATAGGAAAGAAAAGAAAAGGATATGATGGGTTGGAATGGAATGGGATGGGATGAGATGGATTGGGACCAAATAGAGGATTGAGTAAGAAATCAGCAACAAAAAAATCATCGTTAAACGAATTGATTAAAAAGCGAATTTAATTTAACTTTCCTTTTTCATTTTTTTTTTCTTTTTCTTATTGAATTTTTCATCATTTCGTTAACCAAATAAGTATGTTCAGATATACGTTCGTACGTACGAATATATAGAAAAATTTAAAAGATTTGTTGCCTATCAAAGCTAAACTTCATGGGTTAGATTGCTCTACGGGTAGCTCCTAAACCATTCATTAAGCAATTCTTTATCTTACAATCAATCATCTTTCATTTTAAGTCAAAGAATGTATAAATTGTCAAACACATTTGTCTAATAATCCACTAAACTTCAGGCAATTCAACTTGATTTGAGAGACAAGTGGCATTCAGATGAAATGAGTAAGGATGAATTGTGTTGTGTTGTGTTGTGTTGTATTGTGTTGTGTTGAGATGAGATGAGATGAGTTTAGTTGATGGCAAAAACAAAAATTTTCAAAACAAATTTACACAAAATCAAATCAGAAGATGCGCTGCCATAATTGAGATGAGTCCTGGAGTTGAGTGGCTCTTTTTAGCCTCTTTTCTGTTGCTGTTATTGTGTTAGAAGTTCGAAAATTGATAGAATCAACTTGATAACTTCATTTCATTAACTAAACATTAATCACATTAAGTTGGCCTGAACTGTTCCATAATAGTATGTAGTACGAAGATGAAGATGAAGATAATATATATATATATATAATATAAAGCAATATGAAAATTAACCTTTTCTTTCTTTGCAAGCCAACCGGGCAACGGTGAAGGAATAAGACCAAACAAAACAAACAAAGTAAATGTTAAAATTTCTAATAAGAAAATCTGTGTAATATGTTGTGTAAACCTTTTATAAAGCTAAAGGAATAACTGGAACAACAATGAAAGGCAAACAAGTCACATAGATACTAACACACACACACACACACACACACACACATTGTCAGCAATACTGAGGCATTGAGTTACATGCATGAAAGTTAAGTTGTTATAATATTTAACAAAGGTTTCTTGAAGCGTACGTAGGCCTTGACGATGTGACACAATGTGGCATAGCAATGAAAAAGCCTTGGCAATTTGTAGCAGGTCCTGACATCACCTACATAAGCGGCAAAGTGTGAAGAACCCTTGAGTTGAGGTCATTGCACAAAAAAGTTATTACTTTATTTAAAGGGCGGACAGGCGTCTGTGGTAAGGATAAAGACAAGCAGCAAGCGGCAACAGACAAATTTATTATGTTGGAAACTTCATAAAACTAAAAAAAAAATAATAAAAAATGAAGGAGACAAGAAAAATTCATACTTGGGTCACACTAAAACATAAATACACTTCACAGATAAAATAAATCATGAGTTCTTAGAATAAAAACAACTCATTTTGGCCACACTCATAGTACAAAAGTTTGACACAAACAGTCATTGAAAGTAAGGAAGTTAGTAGATAAGTTTAATAAGGAATGCAATGATTTTGAATTTTTAGCTTTAGAAATGAAAAAGAAAATTTGGATTAAATAGATTACAATCACATTAGACTGCATTATTGATCTTATGGTGTCTATAATTTTTGTCACAAACATCACCTTTAAATACTTTTTAGTATAAAGATTATACAAAGTTGAAAGGTAAAGAAAACAAAATATGAATGAAATTAGAAAGTGAAATGTATTTCTTATGGCATTTTGAATGAATATTCTATATTCTAATGGAATAAGGTGGTAGTAGTAGTAGTAGGAGTGGGTTGAACAAGCGTGGACAAAGAGAACAGAACAGAACGGAGGATAATAGAATAAAATAAAGCAAACCACAATTTACATATTTCAATTCATGTTGATTTGCATAAAATTCAAACAATCTTAAGGCATTCTCAGTCATTCGAATCTGTCATATTATACTCACACTCACTCACTCACTCACACTCACTCACTCACACTCACACTCATTTTATTCAATGTCAGAATATCTTTTTGTAATGACCCAAGAAAAGGGTTCACCATTCTGCCAACCTTCAACCTTCCTTCTTTTAAATCAACGAGACGAGGACAGACAGATAGACTTGATTAGTTTCTTGGGTGATTTCTTCTTATGACTTCAAGTTAACTTTGCCACATTATAAAATTATTAAAATGGCGTCAGTATATCAATGTGTGTTTTTGTATCTATGCGAGTGTGAGTAGAGAGAGTAAGTAACTAAAAGAGAAATTCACAAATGAATGAAAGAAAGAAAGAAAAATGAATCAAAAACTTTTTTCATTACTCCAAGTCCTGACTACTATTGCAATTAATTTGAATCTAATGTATGCATAAAGTTTGCCATGACTTTCTTTTCTTTTGGAATACAAGTATACTTAGTAATATGCCATATACCTAGTAGATACTTTCAAAAATATATAAAAGTATGTACGTATGTTTCTAGTTTTGATTCTTTCACTATCACTGTTGTTGTGACTCTTATTGTTGTTGTAATAGTCCAACTACTACTATTTGATTCGAACTTTTCAAATTAAATCCTGATTTTGGCAACGATTCATCGTTCTGACTTTCGTTGACTTTGATTACTACTTCCTATTCTCTATCCTATCCTAACCTGGGCCTGGGCCTGAGTCTGTGCCTTTTCTAATACATATTGAGACTTTCTTTGACTTTACTTTGCTTTCATTTCTCTCTCGGATTTAGTATTTGGTAGCTAAATCACGTTTCTTATTTAAGCTTAAGTGCTCATTAAGAGCAGGTTTTTCCTTTACGAAGTATTAACATAAAATTCATGAACAGAGAGGCTTGGTTAAGCAGGTAGCCGCCATAGATGGAAAGACAGATAGACATAGTTGCCAAAAATTCAATATAACCAAACACACAGTTACACATCACATAGAATCATCAATCGTTATCGATACACAATTCTTAAACCTTAATGGGTCCTTCCTTACCTTACAAACATTTAAGACATTCTCACTTCATATTAACTTACATAACGACAATCAGCTGCCAAACATTCATACATACATATGTACATACACTTAGTGAGTATGTGTTGTGTGTGAGTGTGTTTGGCATAAAAATGTACAAAAAGGAAATAATATAAAAAACAGAAAGAAAGCAAGCAAAAGGAAAGAAGGAAACGAAACGAAACGAAACGAAACGAAAGGAAAGGAAAGGAAAGGGAAGAATGAAAGAAAGAAAGTTTTTGCACTTCACGTGTCAAATCCTTTTTAATGAGTTTTTGAAGCATCAAAAGTTTTCTATTTCTTTTTCTTTTTCTTTTTTTTTTTCTTTTTTTGGTTTGTTTTGTCCTTCGTTAGCTGGTGTTTTCCTACATCGACATTTGTTGGTTTATGTTCATCATCATCGTCGCTTGCACCTTCTTTTTTCGTCTCTCCTTGATTTCCTATGCACTTAAACAACAGCAAACCCACTTATGATGTGCTTCATTTCATATCCTTTATAGTTTCGGAGGTTATCCTTCTTCCTTCCAATCTCTTTGACATTTCGTCATTTTTTTGTTGCTGTTGTTAGCACAACTAACTGATTTATTTCTTGTATCGATAGCTCATAATATTCATTCATTATCAAAAGCATTAACAATGCCAAGGACCCAAATTCCTTCCCTAGTTACAGCTTAAATACTCACCAACATAATCATCATTAAGGAACAAAAACAAAAACAACAACAAAAATAAAAACAAGAATATTACTACATAAGTAGATAGTAGTTGCTCCTTCTACTCCTATTATAAGGAAATTGTTGTAGGTTCTTTGTTTAGATAAAGTTTCT
Source organism: Amiota mariae (assembly GCA_035041805.1). Lineage (NCBI taxonomy): Eukaryota > Metazoa > Arthropoda > Insecta > Diptera > Drosophilidae > Amiota > Amiota mariae. The sequence continues at coordinate 1,560,897 of JAWNKV010000707.1, read as the reverse complement.
CTTCCTTTATAGTTTTTCTTATTAAATCATGAATGCTGTGAGTGAGTGAGTGAGTTAGTACTTGCGTGTTGAATAGGTTTATCTTATGTAGTAAATAAACTTTATTTTTTTCACATCTGTTAATTGCTATTATTTACTAAGGCTTCAAATGAGTATAGAATCTATCTACCTGTACTCTTGGGATGTGTTATTGCACATTGGTAATAAAGACAACTTCAATGACGGAATTGATATAAAATTAAATAATTAAAAAAATAATAAAAGTTGGCTTGAATGTGACTCCCTATTCATGCAGAAAATATAAAGCACTGGAACTGCAAAAAATAGTAGTTGAAGCTGTGGCGCTTCCCAATTCAAATCATATGGGTCTACATGATAGTGAGGTATTGACTCTCGCTGATTGAATCTTCTCTCAAAGCATTCCCCGAATGACATATTGATTTAAGAAATCATACGAGCAAAGTCTTTGGGATCTCTGATACAGAGATTTTTTTAATCGCGCACCACATTTGTATTCTAAGTGACTCGTTAATTCATGAAGCTAATATAAAATTTGGTAACAGAAAGAATTAAACTAGAAATTCCTTTTTTTTTTAATAAATTTTAAAACAATAATTGAACTATCTTATTGTTTTATAGATACCAAGCACTACTTAAAATAAAGTTAATATACATTTACCATTAAATACTATTTAATATCTTTCTGGGAAGTCGAAAATATGGAATCTCTTTATTCGACAAATTGTTTATTATTATCAAAGAGATTTGATCCAAACAATTATCCATGATTATCCAGTTATTCTGTTGTTTTTAATTATTCCATTTATAACACAAAGTATGTCAAAATCTTGGTGTATTTCATGGTTCGTTATAAAACAAAGAATATTGAAATTATTTTATTTTGTTATTGTTGAAGTATTTCGATTTTTGAGTTACTTTCAGTCCCCCAGAGATTAATGGCCTTAAGTCCAAATCTATTTCAACATTATTTTATAAAGTAACACTAAATTTTCAAGAATCAACTTTAAGTTTAATTCATCTATTGAATAGATGAATTAAGAATTGTTTTTTGAACATTTCAAATTTAGTTTGAATTTGAATAAATTTATATTTTATACAATACTATTTATTTACTTTAAATAATCTCTAAATCACAGCAAACAAATGATGCCCTTTCCGAATGAGTAAGGTAAGTTTCACGTTTTATATTGTGTAATCCCTAAACTCTGTGGACTCCCATCTATATTAAATATTCTATATTTCTCTCAATTATGTCATGATTATGTTGATGGACGTGAGTGGCATTAGATTCTTAATTGATTTGCGATGATGTAGTATAAAAGAAGCTATAAATTTAAGGACAAAAATAGAAACTTTAAAATAGAAATGACAGAATCGTATTCACATATAAAATTTACAAAAAAAAGAGGGGAAATTCCATAACAAAATTAAATTAAATTAAATTAAATCATTATTTTTCTTTTATTATTTCGCATTTTGCAATGAAAATTTTATATGTGAAATTGTGGCTGCTATAAATGAAGGCATGAAGTTGTGTTAAATTCATTTCCGGCGCGGTCCCTGCTATCGAAATGGGCACTGCGGCACGCTTAATGTGCAATGCGTAGCTGCTCGTGGTGGCACAAACAAAAATGTCTATATTGCCTACGAGTGACAACCCTACAATTGCTTGTAACATCAACATCATCATCATCACCACCATTATTGCCATCAACACCAATGCCAACACGAATAGGGGCAGGACAACAATTGGACTGGCTTATATTAAACGCCTTCAATGAAGCCGCATGCCGCATACCGCGTGCCACACATACTTTATCACACCAGAGCATGCGAATTCAACGGGTTGCAGGAATTGGACCAAGCATCTCGACTAACTGACTGTCTGACTGACTGAGTGAATAACAGAATGAATGTTTCGTTTCCAATGTTGTTGTGTCCATGGCCATGTCCATATCCATATCCGTGGCCGTGGCCGTGTCTGTTTCCATAGTCCATAGTCCAGTCACGAAGCAACGTTTGAAGTCAATTTAAAATGAGCATTCGGGCGTGCAGTCATGTTGCAACAACAAACCACGATGCGGCTTCATCGCCAGTTCTCGCGATATGAATGCATTATAAATTTATTTAAGGTCTCACAATTTCAGAGTTTCAGCTTTTGAGTTACACAATTGACTTGTTAAAGAAAGTAAGTACTATTAACTTAAGTAACTTTATATATAGTACAATAAAATAAAAAAGTGTTTTCTTTCCTTAAATAATAAGTAAATAACATATCTTCTATATATTTTTTGGAGGCATCAATTTTCGAGTCATAAATAAATAAATGCAATCATATGTATAACATGAGTATATACCAACAACCTCGTGGCTGAGATGATAGATTCTTAGTCGAAGGATGATGGATTAGTCTCTCTACTTTTGTATATACTTGATGTGATTATGACTGTTCACATTTTCTCCTGTTCTACCAAACTGATTCAGTTGTTAAGTTTTATTGATTTGTAGTTTCGTTCTGTGGAAGGAAGAGACATTCCTTCTGGGGTTTTGTTCTCTACATCTGTCCTCTTGTAACTTGTAATAAGAAATCTTATTATTTGTAAAACACACACAATAAGTGAAGTGAAGCATCAAAGTCAATCTGATGTCATGCCTATGGCCTTCATTGAGCAATGAAAGAAGATTTAACTCTTTAAGTACAAAATCATTTAAGTACCTTCATTGCAACACTTTTCCATACCACAAACTCAAAAACTCTTTGGGGACATGAGATTATAATGAAATGGTAGACAAATAAAAATAACATTGCATGAATTTAATTCAATTTCAAGTTGTAAGCGAAAAACTAATTTTATCAATGGAAGAGCAGCAAAATTCCAGACTAAATTTGGTATTAAGAACATTAAATTGGAACACATTTTTTTTGGAGTTTGAAATTTTTTTTTCTCTTCTATTGTACATATTTATTCCCTTACAAAGTCAGCAAGTTGTATGCTTCAGTGCTGCTTTGGGACATCATTAGTTCTTTAATTGCCATAAATAACCACAGACCAAAGCCGGCGCCACGTATGCAAGCACACACATCTATTAATGAGTTCGCCTCGCCCCCTTCCAGTCTTCTCTCTGGGTGTTAGTGAAAATTTTTCCGAGAGCACAAAGTTACCAACAAAATATTTTCGCAAGTGAGGCTCCCACGTGTATAATGATGGATAGGTTGTTGAGCGGTTCGAAGAGATGAAGTGTTGCTGGCTCATTGTCGAAGTCATGCATGCCATGAAGTAGCGGCTTCTACTACTCTTTTTACACTAAATAGTATTGTCAAACGAATTGCTGCGTCATTCAAATCAACAACATACTCGTACATATGTAGTATAGTATATGAGTCGTCAATTGGCTTGACTTAACTTAACTTGACTCGACCAGACTTTGCTCTGCTGTGCTCATTCCCAAGCCAATTACTATTGTCAGTAGTGCGTTTTAAGTACAACTTCTACTATTTGTGATTAGTTCCTAGCACTGGAATGAAATAGCTTAGGATCAGACACATCAACATCGACATCACATCAACATCAACAGAAATAGCAATAGCAATAGCAAAAGTAACAGTTGCAGTGGCAGTGGCAGTGGCAGTTGTCGAATCAGTCAACAGTCAACAATCGTCACTAACCGAACCGAGTCCATTTCAGTTTAGTCCATGGGGGCTGTTGCAGGCGTTGCGTAGCTACAAATTCATTCGTCGTTCATTCTTTCATTCATTGGCATAAAAGTTTTTCTCTTTTCCATAGAGAACCATAGTTCAGTTGCAGCATTTATTCTACTACATAGTCTTTCTCTGCCTCATCCTACAACCTTCTTGATGTTCCTTGTGTGAATTTTCATCGTGGTTATTCGGCAACAAAACATGTCCATGTTCACACAACAATCCAACAATGCTACAACGCCAAAACGACATTACAATGTATGGCTTGCCAATATCCGGTCTTATTGCTTCAACTCGCTTCCGTACACTCGGTCGCTCTGAACGATAACATAGTCAGTACTTGGTCCATAGTCCTGCATTGGCCAGAACAATTAGTTTTTGGTCCAAAAGTTTTAAATGCTTTAGCAAATATTCTCATACACTCACTGGTAGGATACTTGAGCTACAATATATTTGCAACACAATAGAAGAAGGGAATGGTAGAATACTAATATTGTACAATGGAATGGAATGGAAGTATTGTACTAAATAAAAATTTTACTATAGTTTCGTGCAACAAAACATGTTTGCAATTTTAGTATTGAGAAAAAGACAACGAACGATAAGCTAAAATTAAAAAATAAATAAGGATAGAAAGATATGTGGAAGGTACATGTACTATAACAAATATATGGCTTAAATTAAAAACAAAAACTTTATTAATTTTTAATATTGTAGAATAGTCCAAGTATTCAAGTGGACGTAATAGTGTTTTTGTCATTGCGCGCTTAATGTTCAGATAAAGAAATAAATTCATAAAGAAAATAAGTTTCATTTCATTACTTAAAAATTTTAAATTATACCTGATGGTTCACTAGAAATGTTTTCACCAAAAAACTTGGTAATATAGCGCAATACATAACTCCATTTTTTTGGTATAAGGTGTAGTGAAACTTATACGTTTTTTATTGACATTAAATGCACAGTTCATAGGTTTTTGTTGTAAATTTTTCCCTCTTTCTTTTTGTTAGTAACAAGCTGTTTACTGTTCTAGATGCCTTATGTACACCTAAGTAGAAAATACAAGGATCCTGAACTACATATACACAATACTATTATAAAAAACTGTGAATAAATAAATTGAATTGAATTGAACATTAAATGCACTTAAATTAAGAGAATCGTTTAAAATTTTTTTTTTATTTTAATGTAAGATTTTCTACAATTATAAATGAATATACTCATCCTTAATGCTAACATTAATCGGTAAATCAGCTTATAGATGAGGAATAATTTTGCAAATTTTTAAAAAAATTGTGTTTTCAAAATACTTACATAGTTTAAGGTTTTATTAGATTTTTGCTAAGTGACGGTATTTCTTTTTATATGATGCAATAAATATTTGATCTAAAAACTTCAGAAGTATAATTGTGTTTGCAAGTAAAAATCATACATTCTATTTTTAAATTTTATTCTAGGTTATGCAACAATTTTCATAAAAAACATAATAGTATGTGGATGATTCTGTCTCAAATCATCATAAATGATTTTATAAAAACTGACTTTCATAAACATAATTTTAATGAAGCAAGGGATTCGACAATGCAATTTTACACATATTTATTTAAGGCAAGCAGGTGTACAAAGATTGTTGGTACAGCCAAAGGTATAAAATAATAAGAGATTTTATGCAAATTGAGCTTTCAAGTTTAAGAATTTGAGTCTCCATAATTTATATACATTTTTAATGTGTGTATAATGAGGCGTAGAATTTGAAAGATAGAGAAGAAGTTTCCATAAAAATAAGTTTTACAATAAGAGTTTATCTTATAATGGAAGGTATTTGGTTTAATATTACATCAAGGGACTGGACAAAGTGTTAATTTTGCTAATAGAATATGTGTGGGTTTTGGTCTGGTAACATTACAAACAACTCAATTCTCTCCCAATCATGCTAACAAGTATGACAATTGATAAAAGTAAAATGAGTTAATATTCACATATGTGTTTGTGTATTGTTCGAATAAACATACAAACAAGTAATACTTAACATACAAACATAGGCAACAATATGAAGATCATTCGAAGATTATTACCATCCTGGAATGTTATATCTATATAATCTATAATCGATGTCAAAGGATTAGTCTTAATTAGAATTTCAATAGCAATGGCAAACATTAGCAAACTTCAAGGATTGTTTTATAATAATTTTATTGTTTTAATTTAACATTTCAATTTATAACTTTAATTGAAATGACATTATTATGGAAACCTTATTGTTGTTGGCTGGTAGTATAACTTTGCAATTATTTTATTGTTGATTTAAAATTTTCTACACGTATACAAATGTTTTCCATGTGCAATTATTTGCTCAAAAGTTGCCACAGACCTTTTTGACATTCGTTAAGCTAAAGTTATATAAATGAAACCTTATAGACAATTGGACGGTCACCCACGCACATTTTCAAACATAGTATGCATATATGCACACATGTAAATATGTATACGAGTATGTATATATGTACTATATGTATCTAAGTATGTACTATAAATGTTGTGTTTATAGACTGAAACAAGTGAATTAATAACACAAATACGAGTTAGTCACAGTGTAACGATCATTGAGAATGTAGAAAAGTTAATTAAGTTGACGGGTTTACCATGTAAACATGATTTGAGCCTCTGTTGTTCTATGATCTAATAGACAAATATCAACATACAAAGCGTAAAAGAGATACAAGAGTAAAGTTCTATATATGTATACTCAACAGTACTCTACTCCATTTAAGTTGAGTTGAGTTGAGTTGAGTCGAGTTGAATTCTGTGACATGTTGCACCACCCAATTTAAAACCAAAACTAACGTTAGAAACTCGTACTTGTATGCTGATGCAGCGGCATTGCTCAATGTTTACACAACTAACATGGTTCTAGGTATAAACAATACTATATAGTATAGTATAGTTTGTGTGAGTTTTTCACTATAGTATGTAGTAGTAAGAATGAATGCCTTTCAGATGTGAGTGACGGAGGAGTGTGTTTCATTTGTTTGTGTTTAAAAGCCATTAACAATTCAATTTTATATAAAGATGAATGAGTAAATGAATGAATGAGTGTGAATGCTTATACGAATGCATCTCATTGAATGAATACAGTTCTGATTATCTTAGCAATGAGGTAATAAGCGTTAATACAATTTAACTTAAATATGTAGAAAGACGTATGAAAGTATGTAAGTATATTGTATGCTTTCATGAAAATTACAAATTACATTAGTTATAATCATAGAATTGTAATAATACTTATTTTTTGTATCTTTCATTTCATTTTAATTAAATTAAATTGAATGTAATTTTTTGTTTTATTTTTTTTTTTTTGTCTTTCATTTTCTTCTCAAATGATTAATTTAAAGTAATAAAAATTTAAATTTTTAATTATTCTTTTGTTATTATTTTAATTTAGTAATTAATATGAGCACATGCAAAATGTTTTGTAAGTAGTAATTCCAGGATAAAGAATAATTGTTTCGTGTTGTTTTAACATTCAGCGCAATGTTTATTAATGAAACATTTTGTGATTTGCATTCTAATTTATGCAAAGTGAACAAATACAAGTAAGTAATAGTAAATGGCAAGCAGACTCTGTGGATTAATTGAAATTCAAATGTGAAAAATAAAATGTTTTTTGTGTTATTTACTTACTCTCAAAGTTTTTATGAAAGGAACTTGAAGAATTTTTGGGTTAATGACAATTTCGGAATGATTATTAATAAGACAAACATATAAGTTATGTATGTTGTTAACATTACAAATAAAGATTCAATTAATAATCATAGTTACTATGCAAATATTTTGAGTTTTAATTTAGGATTATTTACAAATATGTTAATACTCCACTGCATTTTTGAATTGAAAAGTGTTTTTTCAATAAGAGTGTCAAAAATTTATTTTAAAATAAATCGAAATATTTTTACCAAAATTTTATTATCAAATGATTCAATTAGTTATGGAATATGACATCGTTCAAATGGCCACCACGGCTGCGCAGGCAGACCTTCAAACGAAGCCTATAATTTTAGATGATTAGGACACATAAATCCGTCGTCACGGTCTGAATTTCGGCGCGAATATTATTCTTGAGGTCTTAAATCCTCACTCGATGGTTGGCGTAAACGAGCAACTACAAATATTCGCAAAAGAAAAAGACTAACGGCATTAAATCACATGATCTAGCCAGGCGTTTAGTGAGATCAATAGATCCGGAAAGTGCTCACGCAACAGATCCATTATTTCGTCACTGGTGTGAAAATAAAAAATGAAGAATGAGTTTGAATTTGGAGAAGACAATGCTAATGCAAGTCTAGGATAATGAGTTTCTAAGTGATGCCAATTGATTATTCCTATGCTTCAAAAAAGAAATTAAAACGTGACATCGCCAACAACAAACAAAGCAAAGTCAACTTTTGTTACAACAATGAAATCAAAAACCATAAAATCATAACAATATTTTTTATTTAGAATTTATATCCCTTGATTATTGATAATAACCTTTTATTTTATATATTTTAGCAAATCGAAGTAATTACATTTCAATTTTTAAGTTAAATAGAATCAGGAAGATAAATAAATAACTATGTGCAACAAACTAATGACTTACGATCTTGCGCCCTTTATTGTGCATACATAATTATGTTTGAAATTTATGGAATTTCCCTTATATTGAATCCAATAATAAATCCTTTTTTAGGTAGAAAAAAAAGTATATGGCAATTATCCTTAATTAGGTTGATTTCTACTTGCTTTATAGTTAATTACTAGGTAATTATCTCTTTTTCTATTACAGACTTGCGAAATATAGTATAAAAGGTTGTAAGAAAACGGATAACAAATCATAATAAATTCAACTATCGAAGAGTGACATCGATCATCCAGGACCAAAACACTTAGTGAAATATTAAAGGAATATTTTGAAAGTGAAAATACTTGCGGAATAAAGTATAAAACGTTGTAAGATAACGGATAGCAAATCATAATAAATTCAACTATCGAAGAGTGACATCGATCATCCTACTACTAAGAACCAAAACATTTTGTGAAAGTGAAAATTTGTCAGTTTTTGTTCAACAATTTAAAGAAAAATGGCACCAAATATAAATATCAGCTTAGAGTCTACAAAAGACTTTAACTATCCAAAAATCAACATACAATATCGTATGTTTCTACATTTGGAAGAAACTCGAAAACACAGAAATCAATATCATAATGTGTATGAATCAAAAATCAATCTAACGAAAGAAATACTTTCAGCACATAAGAATTACCAATATTTCAAGAAAGAACATAAACAGATATCAATCTATTGCAAGGAGATGACTGCGACTCTTGACCATTATATGCCGAAATTGAAAAAAAAATTGAAACGCGATTTATATGCAAAAAAAGTCTCTGCTATAAAACGGTTGAGAGAAAAAGATGATAAATTAATGTGGTATAAGAACAACCCATTAATGTTATATAAACCAGTGCCAGGAGGCCTTGCGGATCCCGCAAACAAAAATATACGAGTATATGGGGAAGGGAAAAAGAAAAAAAAACTAATGAAGGCAGTTGTGCGGCAAATAAAGGAAACGAGAAATATACGAAGTCCCAAGCCAGAAAATTTGATAAAGCGACCAAAAGCAACTTCCGGAGACAATTCTATAAATATAGATAATGGAGAGAGAAAATCAGCAATGAATTTGTTTATTCCCAAATTTGAAAGGAAATTCGTCGTGCAATCAATAAAGACTGCCAAAGCTACAAGGAACTGTACTGTGAAACCTAAACCATCCTCAAAAATGGTTAAACATAAACATCTAAATACGATAGCATTAATTCATCAATTGGAAGACTGTGAACTAAGATAATATAAAATTAATTGATGATTTATTCATGTGACACTAATCCAAAGCCAAGGATGATGATATTTCAACTTTCTTAGAAAGGAATCTGTAGTTATATCGATGAATTATAATGGTTAAGCGTAAAATATATATAATTACTATATATATAAGGGAGGAATTAAATTTAATGTGAAAAAAATAATATTCAAAATTATTTAATTTAAATTTTTTTTATTATATTATTTACTAAATGAAAATGTAAAAAAATAATAATCTTAAGTTTACACTATTTGATATTAAAAAACATATTAAGAAAATGAAAACAACTGTCTTCCACTTTATTTATTAAAAAAAAAAAAAAATCTGTTTATTTTAAGTAATTTGAAAAATTAAAGTAGTTCAAGATGTTTAGATGATATACATATTAAATGTTTGGAATACTTACGAATTCTTCACTATAAATAGCACTGACAATTTAATTCACAAACCAATTGATGCTCAAATTTATCTCTAAATGATCCAAACATCTTATTTGCATTTGCTTGTTTTAATCTTTCATACACAACAAATAGATTAATTATAATTAATTCTAATAGTAAATGTGAACAAATTGTTCGTTTGAGTGATCAATTTATATGTTGACAAAGTATCCCGGTAATCGAATTATTGTAGCATAGTTCAGTTTGGTCGACAATTATATCAAGTCGACTGCGACTACTGATTTATGTTGATAATAGAGAACCATGCATTTGCTTATTTTCTTGAAGGTAATTTAGCGAAATCAAAAAGGATCTAAATGGAGCCCCGAAACAAAAAAAAAAAAAAAAGATCATCAAAGGTTTGGAATTCATCCTTTAGTCGGGGCTCTCAAATTATTGCAAAAATAATTTATTATGTCCTTTTTCTCTTGCATCCATCAACTTGTTGTACTTTAAATCTTAAATTTAAATCAAAATACTATTGCATTTCTTAACAAAAACAGAAAAAAAATCCATTAACTAGGAAAAATTGGATCCTCCATTTAAGCCAAACAAAGCAATCAAACCACAGACAGAAAACAATACATCACAAAAACCGAAGAGCATAGCTCATTTAACATGAATCTAATATGAATTAAAAACTTACTCATATGTAAAATTGCAATTTTATTGCAACAGACATCAGTTGAACGATGGAAAAAAGAGACGCATCAGAAGCGAAGAAGATATATGGATGTAACATAAGCTTTATCACTCTTTTCAATAGCACTATGTATGTCTTTATACTACATATAGTATACATATTCGTAGATATGCGAGTATGTATGTGTGTGAATTATTTTGAAACCTCATGTGTCCAAATGGAAAGGATACATGCAAAATCCCATCATCATCAGCATCAGCATCATCATCATCATCATAGTCAGTATCAGTATGAGCATCAGCATTGGCATTGGCATCGCCAAGAATTGTATACGAGTAAAGTAACAACAGCATTGGCAACATCATCATAGGCAAAGTTGTATGAGCAGTTTGCAGCCAGCAGGATACTCTAGCAGGATATGACTATTAAATTTCTCCCAATTGCGCACATTGATACTCAGTGAAGCATTTGCTCGGATTGTGTGCATTCATTTTATCCGACTATACATGAATCTGAGTGCATTTATAAGTTGCAAAACAATATGCAACAATCTTTTGGGTGCATACATTTTTTATTTTTATTTTTTTTTTATTGTCTGCCTTACTATTGTATAAATTTGACAAACTGACTAACTGACTGACTGACTAACTGACTTATTTGAGTGACTGAATGTCAGACAATTTTCCTAAACGTGTTTTTTAATTTTTCGAATCGTATTTGTGGCTCTACGATTTTTCGCTTTATCATATTGCTTCGTTTACTGATCTTTGTTAATATTTTATTGAAAAGTATTATCATCATTGCTCATCATCTTTGAAGATTTTTTTATTTGTACATTTATTTATCTTTCTATTTTATAGTTTATACACATTGAATAAAATGTCTCTATCATCATTCATATTGTAAGCCATACATTTGAGGGTGAATAACATGTAGAACTAAAAAAATCAATCTAATTTTAATGGAAAATATTTGTAGCACCTTCATTTTATTCTTTAAAGACAATATATTTCAGTCAGAGGTACTCAGTATCTTAATATCTGTGGAACCTTTAAACCGAAAAACTTGAATACATTTTACTTATTTACTTATTAAATACATCAATAGGATGTAATTGTATAAAGATTGAATCAATATAACTTATAGCTCTGGGTGCTCAGAGGGGAAATGTGCCTAATCTATGACACAAAACCAGTGTTGTATGGGGAATGCAATATAAGTAAATAAAAATTATGTGCAATTTTTTCATGTATTAAGCAAAAATCTGCACACTTCAGTCAAAGTTATAGCAAAAGCATGAAAAAAAGATATAAAGGTTAGAATGACGTGATACATTTGTGATTTTATTAGAAAGGAATTTCATTTTGAGAGTTTCGTTGAGAATTTTTTATCAGTAAAATCCATTTAAAAAAACAAATATTTTTTGTATTGCAACTAGTTTTAAAGGTTTCTAAACCAACGGGCAATTTGAATTGTACTTTATTTGTTGGCGCTCCGATTGCAGAGTTTTGTGTTACTCTACAAATTGGTGCTGCTTTTGCATTTAATCTTTGTTTTCCAACCAGTTGGAATTAAAAGCTTCATTATTAATATGAACACACATGACATTTCTCTTTATGATTTGTTTGTATAAAATAGTACTTTGTTGTATATCGATAGCAATAGTAGATAGTTGTGCAAAAGTTTCGTTTTCTCTGTTACCAACTGATAGTATGGCAAATGTGTATTTATATGATTTCCAAAAGTGATAATATTGTTTGGGCAATACCACTTTAATATTATTTAGGAGTCCATTATGACAAACCTTGTCAAAAGCTTTTGTTATATCAAGGAAGACTACGTGTGCACTCGTAGTGTAGTATTTTTGATAACTCAGGTTAATCTGTGTACTTAATCTAAAGTTAAATCATTCTCGCGAAACCCAAATTGGTGATAAAGTATAAGTCTTATTTGATCAATAATTTGATTAAGACGTTTAACAAATAGCTTCTCCATAAGTTTTTAAATAATGGGAAACGGAGATATTGGTCGATATGATTTTCCAGGCTTCTTTAACATTATTCCCTCTCCTGTCTTCCAATATATGGAAACATGTTGAAACTACATGATAGGAAGTATTCATGATTGCTGTTAGCTTACGTATAATATTTTGGGGGAGTTGCTTCCATACAAAATATAAAGAATTTGCAGTTTTCTTCAGCTTAATTTTACATGAAGATTTTAAGTCTTCTTTTACAATATTTAAAAATTGTGAGGGACTTTTTTATATTTTCAAATCCAAGCACCAAACTTTATTTTTAGGTTTTAAATGCGTAAAACAACCTATAAAAATCGTAAAAACATTGCCCTTTCATCAAATTATAAAAAGAAAAAAATTTTAATTTAATTAAATTTCTTTTTATAAATTTGTCTCAACAATTATTGAGCGTAACGCATCGAAGTGATTTTTCATTTTTCCCTTATTTTGTTTGCGCAGTAATGAATATGAAAATATGAAAACGATGCGTCAAATACGTGACTATAATCCTTAAAAAAATATGAAAATAAAATTTCTAGGACATTTTTGAGCTTTAAGAGGATATGAATATATTTTTGATATAAATTTGTGCAATCAAATTTGTGCTTTAAAAAGGAAAAACTGAAGAAGATATACACTTTTGTATCTATTCAAGTTTATCTGCAGGACACTACTAGACATATGCACACTCACTCACTTACTCACTCACTCACTCACTTATTCGAACGCAAACCGGAATTGCTTTGCAGTCGCGTTTTTCTTCTTTGGTCTTTTTGTAAGCGTTTTCTACTTTGTCTTTCTATGCATTGCTATCTTTGAGTTCATAAATCACAGACTAATAAAGCCGCAAAAGACTGAATCAAGCGTGGTAGCATGGCGTTGGAGAAACACGCGCGCTCAAACGCACAGGAAACAAAAGAAGTGACAAAAAAAAGATGGGAAAATGGCGACATACGACATATGAAGTTTATTAAAATGGCGCGTATCCACATCCTGCGTCGCATAGCAAACACAAGAAAAAAAAAAGAACCTCTGTAGTTCATCGTCATGTGACTGAGGTCGCAATAAATATTAGGCACACATTCACAAACACACACAGTGACAAACATAGACACAGTTATTCAAAGTCCTTTGGCACACATGAAATCTTGTTAGTTGGTAGTTGTTTAGTTAGTTTTCTAAGTGAGGAGTAGTCGTTGTCGTCAGTCTCCTTTCTGGTGTTCTTATTAAGTTATTTATAGAGAAATTTGTGGTTACATTTATTGAAATTGGCAAAGTATTCATGGCATTTTGACTAATTGTAAGTACTTTATGCAAATGTAAATAAATAAAAATTCGTAAATTATTTTCATATTTAAATCTCAAAGAAGGGTCTTAGGAAGTGACGAAGGTAGGAGGGAAGATTCACATCCTTTTTGAAAAAGTTTTCAATTCACAAAAAAGAGACTTGTAATTTCGGAAGCCAATTAGCATGTATTTGCCTAACAGTAAAAGATAAACAAAAAACAATAAAGTACTTCCTACCTACATACACTCACACACACACACACATACACTCACTCCCACACAAAAACACATACAGCTGTCAATCAACCCCTTATCAACATGAAATTTTCTATCCTATAGATACTATTGCTCTTACTCGAATTCTCTTCTCCACCTTCAATTTCAAGTACTTGAAGCTAATGAGCGTTCGTTCATTTAGCGTTAGATATTTATACATATTTATATAAGTATCTGTGTATATGTAGGTGTAGGTGTGTGTGTGTGTGTGTGTGTGTGTGTGTGTGTGGTGTATCTATACTATATTACTACGCAGCACCGTTTCAACAATAAAAACTGACTTCGTCGACATCGTTGTCGGCACAAAAACCAAATGAATTATTTAACTAAATTAACAATTTTGTTTGTTTATTCAAAATTTGCATAGACAATTTCAGTCAGTGAAGCAAAGACAAAAACCAAAGTCTATTTTTCGCAAGAGACCAACTTGACTTTTTCTCGAATGAATGAATGAATGAATGGAAACTTGCTTTTCTTTTTGTTATCATTGTTGTTGTCATTTTCATTGTTGCTATTGTTGTTGTTATTTGTGTTATTTGTTGTTGTTGTTGTTGTTGTTCTTGTAAAGTTCTTTGTTATATTTTAATATGTTTTTGCTGTTTTTGTTGCCCAACTGATAACGAATGTTGCAAAAAAAAAAATATATATATATATATTGTATACGAAATAGTATCAGCATTTGAATAAAATAAAGTCAAAATTTACAGTACTGGCAAAAAAAAAAAAAAACATAAACATCACTAAATTGTGCATATAAAATCTAACTACATATTTGTAATTTACTGTTAACTATTAGTTTTAACTTTTTGTTAGCATTATATAAATAAATATAAATATTTGTAATTTTTATTGGAATAAATAATTTTCCTTTTCTATGATGTCTTTTTGAAAGTCGTAAACAAACAAACAAACAAGAATTTAAAGAATAAAACAGTTAAGCTTTTGTCTCAGTAACATTTTCAATAAGAAAATTTTTGGTAATGGAACTCGGTATTAAAAAATTTATTGAGCTCAGTGAACAAAATATTTCTCTTTGATACAAGAGATCTTGGATTAAAATCTATGTTTGCCATTAAGGTAGAACAAAATAAATAAATACAAAATGTCTGGTTGAAATCTCAAAATGAATTAAATCGATCTTATTTGTGTTGCTCATTCATTACACTCCTCTACAAATTTATAGTCTTTTCTCCTTCCATTTATTATGCATTATTTTTATATGTAGATTGGATATTTCTTAAAAAGATTTGCAAACCAGAAAGTTATGTATCACTTTCCATATTTTTTTTTTTAAATGCATTAAAAAATATAACTCCATTTTTGATTTGTTGAAATGTATATCATTTTATGGTTATATTTGTGAAAATGTCTTTTTGGAATAATTTCCATTTTTTTACCTTAGTATGGCTATACAACCGTTGAAAATGCGTCTCGTGAATCATTGAGAATACACAAAATGCAAATGAACCCCTAAAGATGCATTTAAAACGAACATCAAGTTGTCATTCATACGAGATACATGCATAAATGAATTCATATGCCGTTTTGAATGTATTCATGCACATAATTCTACTGCTGCTGCAATCAATGAATCAATTTTGTTCTCAAGATAACAGCATTTTCATAATTAACAAATTATAATTTTTTATCATTTTCAAAGCCCCTCCTCCCTTGATGATGTCAAAATATGAAAATGGCAATTATTATTCGATATAATGAACATGTGTTAGTATTCGTTTTCAATACAACGGAGTGAGTTCTTGCAACATGGGGTCTCTATAATATAAGTAGTCAGTAGTTGATAACAAACAATAGTGATTGCCTTCTGTCTCTCTGTGACGTTGCTATACTTGACTGAAACATATGAAAAGAATGATAATAATTTATTGTAATATTTTGTTATCACTTAACATTTGCCACGACTGTTTACAGTCAATTCAAATAATGTACAATATATGAAAAACAATGTAAAGGAACGAGATACGCACGCTTGCATAAAAAGCAAAGAACTTTTTGTTTATGAAAGACGTTTGTAATGTAACTATTTTTTGTTTGCTTTGTTGTTGTTATTATTATTATTATTATTATTTTTGTTGTTGGAGTTTTTTGTACTTCATCAAAAAACTTGAATGTTAAATAAGTTTTACTGTTTCAAAGTTCCCATTTCGCTCTCTATAGATTTACATTAAAATGATGATGATGATTATGATGATGATGATGATGACGATGATGATTGTGATGTTGATGTTGATGTTGATGGGGGCGGCAGACATTTAATTTATTTTCCTATACTTTGAGTGAAAGTGAAATTTTGTTAAATTTCAACAAAATACGCGAGAAACTTATTTAATATTTAAAGTTAATTATTCTAGAGTACGAAAGCATATACAATTCTAGTATGATTAGAGTAAGTTGGTATTTGTATGAGGATTGCATGTAAGTGATTGGTGTGGAAATGACTGCAATAAATCATGACTATTAATAGTAGATGAGCTTTGAGCATTTAGTGTGTGTCAAAAGACTAACGACTCGGGACTCGGGACTCGACACTTAAAGTCATATGTCAAATGTATCGTAAAACATTTTGTATTCCTTTGGGTTACTTGCTCTCGCATTTTCGTACGATATAATATTTGATAACCTGTTTAGGTTAAACGTTTAACGAGGTCATTGTGGCTCTCTGAAGTGTGTGTGTGCGCATTGTAAATCATTAGTCATTCAATTGATGTTAAGGCTTTCTGTTCTACAATTTGTATTGTAGATGGTTTTAATTAATGATTAAAAATTGTCTAATATTAAAAAGAGAAGCATGTAATTGTTTCTTATGACAGAAATGATTTGATTTCAATTGTAAATAAATTAAATATTTTATTATAAATCACTATCAGAATAGCTGATTGGCATGGATAGACTTTTGTATGCTTACACAATTGTGAATTGCTTAAGCAAGTGTTGACAGGTCTTACAACAGATGATGTCGTCGTCATCATCATCATCATGGTCCAGTACAACTGAAAAGTATGTCGACACAGTTGTCACTTTACTCACTATACTCGTATGTAGGCGCCAATGACGGGGGAGTAAGGATTTGTCTTTACGTGTGTATGAAGTGTCGATGTAAATACATTTGCTGTCTGCAAGTGGAGTGGGAAGTTTTGCACGGTTGTAGTCAAACCCTTTTGATGTCACTTGAATTTTAATGAAAAATTCACACATGCCACAAGCGTGTGGTAGCGAATGTAATGCAAAGGACAACGGACTGGACTTTAGGGTCAGCAGGATGATATTGGTTAGCTATACACACCACAAGTACAATGATGATGCTGATGCTGATGTTGCTACTGCTGATGACGACGACAACGTTGACAGTAGATCGATCGACAGACAGACAGACAGACAGGGGAGCAATGTAGACATTGAAAGACCGACACATTGGCTATTCCCAATACACAATCTTGCCGTCAAATACTTTCATCCTTTGAATTTGTGGTGAAAAGGAAATGGTTAATAATATCATTGGTAGTGATGCTATTGACAATAATAATGGTAATGCTGATGATGATGATGATGATGAACAAGGTAATGAGTAAATCTTTATTGCGATAGAATTGAGTAAGGAAACAAGTGTTGGTATTATATTCTAAATGTTAATTCTGATTGAAAGGGTATCGAATCTAGAGCAACTTAAAGTAAAGTTATTATTGTGTCCTAATGAAATCATTTATAATAAAAATTTGCTATAATACTTTGATGTCATTGAGCACGTTTGAAGCGAAGCGAAGCAAAGCAAAGTAAAATAAATCAACATGAGATACTAAGTACATTAAGCGTTGGGGGAATAGAAAATCTTATTAACACATCTGAGTAAAAGACAACATTCAATGATACAAGCAATGAAACAAATATCACAAAATCAAAATAAAACAGCATACAACATAAGTAGATACAAAAAAAAGTACATTTAAAAAGATAAAATAAAACATAACAAAAATGGCGCCTGCAGCGAAAAAAAAAAAACGAAAGTCAACTTGATGCAATTTTAATGCCATTTATAGGTTTTTATACACTTACACACGTACCAGGACACATGCATAGATTCATACAGACAAGGATCCATTTCTTTCTTTTAGAAGAGTGGAACAAACAAACGAAAAACAAAGTAGAAATAAGGACCAAAAATGATACGTGCCAAGGTGTTAGTGTGTTAGTTTATGAGCTCAACATGAAGGTAACATATTTCAGCTGGTCACCAGAGCAAAAATCACAAGGACAAAAACAAGGAAAAGGACGCAGCACAAAAGTTGAGGCAAGGAAATGAGCAAATGCGTTGGAAACTCAAGGAAAATGTGACAAACATACACATTATCTCATTTTTGCAGCTTTTAGTAAAAACGAACAAGAAAAACGCAAAAGCCAAATGCAACGAATAATAAATGGGTCTGATGCACTATGTGAGTATCTTTTTACGATTACTAGATGTATACGTGTCGTATATTTGTACATACTCGTATGTATGAGTTTGAGTTTAAACACAATTCTTTTTTTTTTTTTTACAAACAAAAATTTACGAATGCGTAACGGATTTCGGTTTTGCCATTTTCAAGTATTTTATTGTCCATTTGTGTTTTGTAAGGTTAAATTTTATCATGCCAAGATGTTATTTTGATTACACTAAATTGTCGAATTGTTTCTTTAATTCTCCATTATTATGAAAATTACATACATAATAGGGACATTCACGAAATGTCATTTGTATCTTGCTGCTAGCAGCGGTACTCCAGACTTGTATTGCCAAACAGGGGCCACCACTACTTTTCTGTTGATTCTCATCTTATTATTGAGTAATAATATACTAGACGGCCATGGCAATCAGTCAAGCCTACTCAACTTTGATAAAATATGTAACAGGAAACAAGAAAGAAGTTACGTGGAGCGAAAGAAATACACTGCAAATCAAAAATTTTTTAAAAATCTCTCACTTTATATTTTTCACAATTAGTGAAATATTTTAATTGCATGTAAAAATAAAACAAAAATCAACTGTTCAAGATGCTCTGAATGCGAAATGCATCTGCACTGTAAACTGCTATAGTATGTGATTTCATATAAGTTTAGTTTTTTCAATATCCATTCAAAATTTTATTTTAGCAATAATTTATATTATATAGTATTTTTTTTAATCATCAAGAATAACAACTCTGATTTAATTAAGCGATTAGTTTTAATAAAATAGGAAAATCTTTTTATAACACTGAAAAATACAATCTGTCATTGTCATTCCATGAAAATTTATTCGGCATCAGAATTTGTGCCATACTAGTCGTCACTTAAAGGAAAACAAAAATTCGTAAAATTAAATAGAAGTCTGACATTATTTTTCATCACATTATATTGGTGGTCATCAGTGTTTGTGAAAAGAGTGTTCTCACATAAAGGAAATTAAATTTCGTAACAATAAAAGTGAAATAAAAAAAATGGCATCATTCTCAAAATACGTTTCCAATAAGATATGTTGCACTTTTCATCCCACTGCAATATTGATTGAAGACCATCATGCTGGCGACATGATCTGCCCTGAGTGTGGCCTGGTGGTAGGCGATCGTGTCATAGACGTCAGCTCTGAATGGCGCTCCTTCAGCAATTCTGAGACAGATAGAGTCGATCCCAATCGCTGTGGCGGACCGGAGAATCCACTCTTGAATGGTAGTAATCTAACGACTATCATTGGTTCGGGCACTGGGGCAGCATCATTCGATGAATTTGGTGCCCCAAAATATCAAAATCGTCCAACAATGAGCAATACCGATCGCTCTCTCGTCACGGCGTTCAAAGAGATTTCTGTAATGGGAAATCGTATTAATCTACCCAAAGTGATAATTGACCGTGCTAATTATCTTTTCAAGCAGATGCAGGATAACAAATGTCTAAGGGGACGCTCCAATGACGCCAAGGCGTCTGCATGTTTGTACATTGCTTGCCGTCAAGAAGGGGTACCGCGTACATTCAAAGAAATATGCGCCATAAGCAAAGTCAGTAAGAAGGAAATCGGACGTTGCTTCAAATTGTGTTTGAAAGCGCTTGAGACCAATGTTAATCTAATAACAACTGCAGATTTCATGTCTCGATTCTGTTCCAATTTGAATTTGCCAATTGTTGTACAATGTGCTGCTACCCATATTGCCAAAAGAACTGTAGATTTGGACATTTCATCTGGCCGCTCACCCATATCAGTAGCTGCGGCTGCTATTTACCTGGCTTCTCAGGCGTCGGACCATAAACGATCCCAAAAGGAAATTGGTGAAATTGCTGGCGTTGCTGAATCAACTATACGTCAGTCGTACAAGGACTTGTTGCCGCACGCTACGAAACTGTTTCCCGAAAATTTTAAATTCACTACACCGATTCATTCACTACCTCCAATGTAAATGATAATATGGAAACACTAAGTTGCACCATTCATCGATCTTATCGCACATATTAATCATTTTATAAATTACATCCACAATACATCAATAGGGAGAAATAAAACCTCATACACTAAAATAAATATAACAATTTTTGTTAAAACTACTTTTTTAGAAAATCATTTTAGTATCTTAACTCACAAATCTACATTTCAACGTACATTTATCTAGATTAGAAATCAAATGAGAGCAAGCTAATGTATCAATTTTGAATGTTCCCAAATCTTTTAATTCCATTGAGGAATAGAAAAAACCGTTCATACGTTTTTATAAACTGATTCGACTATTGTGGTACGTCAACCGCAGAAATTCAAGGCTGTCAACATTCTGAATTTATTGTGAACGGCAACTCTGCCCAATCTATGTTAAAACTGAATTGTTTTACTAAGTTAATATTAATATTTCTTTACACAGTTGTGTACATGAGATCAATTGATTTACGCAGTACAAACAAATTGTGTCGTTCACGGAATTGAGCTTTCATGGGTACCCAATATTGTATCTGTTTAAGTAGTTAGCAATCGATTGTCAATTACATTCATTCTTAATAATTATCAATACGGTTATCGGTTTCTTTGAGTACTAAACTTACATCGCTTAATAAGAATCACATACTTGAATTTTGTCAGTCATTTCGGAGCTTTGGATTTTACCACATTTGTTTAATTTTCGGGGGAAAAATGGCATTAGCGGAAGTTTGCAAGATATCTAAAGCTCCTTATATGAAAAGGGAGAGTTGGTACCCAAATATTGCAGCAAATGAGTTGAGAACTCAGATGTGCAATATGGAAAATCCGTATGTCATGTTAGCGCCACCATTTGAGAAAGTAAGTACAATAGTTTCCAGATCCTTCCAAAGTGTGCGACACATCTTCTTCCTTTTTTAGCCAGTTGAAAATTTGAATAAAATTCAAGTGGATGGTGGTAAACCAGGAGCTAACATTGATTTTGATCATGGAACAACTACATTGGCATTCAAGTATAAAGGTGGAGTTATAATTGCAGTAGACTCTCGTGCAACTGGTGGTCAGTTTATTGGTTCGCAGAATATGAAGAAGATTGTTGAAATTAATCAGTTTCTGCTTGGTACTCTGGCGGGAGGAGCAGCTGATTGTGTCTATTGGGATCGCGTATTGGCGAAAGAATGCCGTCTTCACGAGTTGCGGAATAAAGAACGTATTTCAGTGGCTGCTGCCAGCAAAATTATGGCAAATATTGCACACGAATATAAAGGAATGGGTCTCAGCATGGGTATGATGTTAGCCGGTTACGATAAACGAGGTCCTGGTTTGTATTATATTGATTCAGAAGGATCTCGTACCCCTGGCAATATATTTTCTGTTGGAAGTGGTTCAGTTTTTGCTTTCGGAGTACTCGACTCGGGTTACAATTGGGACCTTGAAGATAAAGAGGCACAAGAGCTTGGACGCCGAGCCATTTACCATGCAACTTTCAGAGATGCCTATTCTGGAGGAATAGTGCGTGTTTACCACATGACTCAAAATGGGTGGATTAACATTTCAAACACAGATTGTAATGAACTACATTACAAGTATCAATTAAAATGAAATAATTTCAACTACTCATAAAGAACTAATTATCTTGCATAAACTTAATTTACTTTAACAAATAAAAGTAAAAAACAAGATTAAAAACATTAATACCTAAAACATTTTTACTTATTAAACATTATACCAGAGGTCGACAAACCTTTATTAGAAATGATCAAATCATGAAGATCGGTTTTCAAGTTAGCAAACATGAAATGAGTTCTGTGAACAAAGAAAATAGACATCATGCGGTTGATTAAATATTTGAAATCCTGTTCTTTTTAAAATGTTTTACTCAAATAACTGATACTCAAACTGTGTTCTTCTGTTGATACTCAAAGTGTAGCAGAGAGAATAAACTGGTGGCTAAGGAGGCAGGGTCGGGAACGCTAGAATATTAGTAATATTTTTAAATTTTTATTGTTACTAGTCAATAATTATATTCTTATAGATATAGAAATAAATTAGATATTTTGCTTAAGAGAAATTTATCTATACTAGTTGATTGCACATTGCTAGTTGCGACCAAAAATGTTGTGGCTCGAAGTTTATATGAAATATGTGTGTACGAGTGATTATGATAATAAAGCTAAACAATTTTTGAGGCTACTAAAGACTTCAATGATTTAAGTTAATTATATTCAACGGAGTGTGCTGAGTGAGTGAATGAGTAAAATCCGAGAGTTTGAACCAAAACATTGCTGGTTAACCACTTGAAAAGCTCAAACATTTTACAAAATTATTTGGAGAAGTCCATCTGTTGGTAAAGCGTAGAACTAGTAAATATCAAATAATGTTCACACCTCAAATATGCGTAGCATACGTTACTATATACGAGTATAACAAATGCATATGTTTGTTTTACTTCAAATACATTGAATGAATGAATGTATCTGTATAAGAGTAAGTATCTATGTGCATGTTTAGACTGCATTTGAGTTTTCAGACAGCAAGCATTAAATATAAACTCACAAATATATGCTTGCATGCGAGTTCATTGAAAGACAAACAAACGTACAAACAGACAGACAGACATGTAGAAGACAAACAATCACACATAAACATTGAAAGATACATGGATAAAGGCAGACAGAAAGACAGAGTCTCTTCAACATACTGACAGACATGTACTACATACATAGTATAGTAGATAGTTAGGCTACAAATTCATTTGATCATACATTTCATATGATGTTCTTGTTCTTATTCCTGTTGTTGTTGCTGTTGTTGGCAAAAGCATAACGAACCATAACCGGACCGACATAATGTATGACTGAATATGTATGTTTGTATGTAATTGATGCGTGGGTAGCGTATCTTTGTATCTCTTGTATGTATGATTATATTGTTGCGTACATAGTTTGCTTGATTAGTGAGAGTGGGTGATAGAGGATAATGTTGGTGGACTCCTCTACTTAGTCAATGGTAAGGATGATGATGATGATGATGATGTTGTTGTTGTTGGTCTAAACGCTGCTCATATTTGCTGCAACGGAAACAACTTACATTAAAGTGAGATATGCTTGGAATGTTAATCACAGTAAGATACACTCGTCCATACACTAACATTGGCGAAGAAGTATGTGGGGATGTGATATGACACTAAAACATTTGTAAATGTTGCAAAAGGGATCATCTTAAAGAGATTTGCAGCTTAGCGACTATGAGATGTGTTACGCATACATAAAACGTGCTGATTTCGAACTCAGCTTAAATTGTATCTATAAGATTCATACATGTATGCATCTGTGTATCTTATTTACTATACATGTATGTACTATATGTACGAGTATATAGCGAAGCGATATGTGTGTAAATTTTCATAAAGTATTGTAGTTTGTAATCATAATTCATTGTGCTCGTGGAACATGATTCTTATTTGTAATTATGGGGAATAATAGTTAGTTCACCTTTTGTTATTTACTTTAATTTAAATTTAAGTTTCTATTCGTCATGGTTTATTTGGTTTATTTTACTGGGAATTCTCATTGAATATGTAAATTTTTCGTAATCTAAACACAAATAAGATTTAAATTTTAGAGTTTATAAACAACAACAATAAATAGCATCTCATAATAATAACAATAATAATAATAATTACTCAAGCGATTTTAAGCAGTTAAATACCCTAATTTAGTATTATTCTACTATTTTTGTTTTTGTTTTTGCATTTGTAATGCCACTTCTTTGTCCGTTCTTCATCCACTACCCATGCATCTATCCATCCATCCATCCATCACGTAACATGCCATCGAAGGCACAAAAAAGCACTTTTCAACAAAGCCACTTGAGGTGCTACTAAAGTCCTTAGCTCAACTGCGTGTCAACACAGAGCACAAGGCAGGAAAATGAAAGAACAACTGACTGAATGACTAACTGAATGAATGACTGAATGAATGAATAGAGGAGTGAAGAGGAGAGGAGAGAGCAGAAAATGTTAGAAAAGTACATGCTTAAAACACACAGTTTTAACACCTTTTCTAGTTATAATAAACACACTCACCTATTGTCACCTACCCACTTGCCACCCAACAAAATCCAAGCCAGTTTTACCGAGTCAAAGCAAAGTAAAGCCTAACAAGGCGGCTAAGCATGGATGGCATGGAGTGACATGGAGTAGAGTGAAGAGTTTCTATTTAAAATGTTAATGAGCTTTTAGGCACTGCTCTCAATGAGAGTCCTTGTAATTTTGTGTATGGATGTATGTGGGTGCGTATTATTTTGACGGCACTCACTCACTCAACACCGAGCATCGACGAAGTAAACGCGTGCGGTTGGACCAAAGAGAAGATGATAAGACCGACCGGATGTGGTGGTGCCAACATCCGGTTTTGTTCTGATTATCCTAGCAGCATAAGATATGCGAAATGGTAGAAATTGAAAAAGGGTGTTCGGGAGTAAGGGATAGAATGTGCTACGTGAGTGGTGTGCAAATAGTTTCAATTGCGGCTGTTTCTTTTATTTATTTTATTAAAATAAACACTTACATACACAATCATTTATACTCGTATATTGTACAAAGACTAAAAGCGAACGAGGAGGCCTAAAAGAGACTTTGAGTTTGCGTTAACTTTGCGGAAAATTGTTCGCATACATTAACTTAAGAATTAAAGAAACATTGAAGTGGTAGAATAATAGAAAGCATTACTCCTACTATTTTACATTAAGTGTGGTGCTATTCGTAATTGAAGTCTGTTTCTCAGAATGGCACAAATTCAATAGCAATTCAATGGGTATTCACTTTTTTACCAGTTGCCATTTTCACACAAAAACAAAGTGACAAAATTAAAGAAATAAACGAAAAAAAAACAAACCGGAATTGGGTGGAGAAAGCAGAATGCAGAAAAAGGTCAAAACAAGAATGAATAGTATTCGTTATTGTGTCAAGACAAATGAAAAAGTAAATAAAACAGAAGCTGCAAAGACTTGGGCGCAACCAACTTCACGCCAATTCGAATAAAGAAAGTGCAGCAGCAAGTCACAGCCAAGTGGCAACCATAGAATCCAATGGTGAAATAAACTGCAGCCAGCCAAATGGCAGTGAAAGTAATTCAACGTATGAAGAAACGAAGAAAGGAAAGGAGCAGCAAGAAGAGTTGTTACATTAAGAAAACTTGTGAAAGCTGAAGGGGGAGCAAGGTAAGTAGTACCAATGGAGTTGGTTGTAAAAGTTAAAATAGCAAATGCAATACGCGCACAACTCGATTAAATAGTGCGAAAAAGTGTTGTGAGTACTTAAAAGTTGCCTCACAAGGTAAACATGAAAAATATGGCAACCCAAACTTTAGTCGGTTCGACAACTTAGTTTAAACTCGTACTTACCTAGACAAATTCCTCTGCGTATTGCTGTTGCTGCCGTTAACCAAAACAAAAAACAAAAACCAAAAACCAAAAACACTAATCAGACGAACAACTAACTATGTATTGTAACTAAGTTTTCTTTTGAAAATCTGTAAACAAAATCAGAATAAGAATAAGAGACAGAAAGATCCAAAGGACCAACAGAATATTTTGTTTTATAAAACTAAAGAAATTTAAAAGATACAAAAGGTTTCAAAACAATAGAAGGAAGTCTGTAATGATTTGTTAAGTTTTTTTTATTGTTTTACACAAAATTTATTTGTTTTTCTTTATCAAAAAGATAAAAAAGAATGAATATTGCACACATTTTCAAAGTAATTATGTAATATATTTAAAGGAGATGTTTGTTGTTTTTTTTTTGAAAATTTATAAAGGTATTAAAATCTACTTAACTCGGCAGATTGATGTTTAAAAGAAGAGAAGACATGCCCGAATTGATTCCTTTTGTTGAGCTCAGTAAGAACCATCCTTCGAATAAACTTAATCTATGTAATTTGGTTGATAAAGTAAAATTGTTGTAGTGATCCAGATTTCATATTTGCAAAGAACATTGATGAATTATAATTACAAATATTTGTCAATTAAATACATTCTAATTTCATATAATTAATGAATTCAGTAAATAAAAAATGAATTTAAACACAATCCCCTAGAAATTATTTTCATTTTAATACTCTGCCAAAGCGCACAAACCAAATACTTAAATTTAACATCAAAATGGTGAAAGATTCGATTTAACTCCACACAATCAATGCCAACTACTGATCAGATATATTAGTTGAGGCAAAAGTGGACTGTGCATCATTTCAAAACTTAGATTGTATGAAAGTCCTAACAGAAAAATTGTATAAAAATTAAAAAAAAAACCAGTAAAAATAAGACTAACCCCTTCTAGTGGTATGAAATTTTCATGGTTGGTGGACATGGGTCAGAAACTTATAATGTCGAAATTTCAAATCTATAGTACAAAAAACAAATAGGGTTTTCTAATAAGAAAATTAATTTGTATCCTAGTTCGTATGGGGCGTCCCCCCCCCTTAGTGATCAGATTCGACTGATTCCGAAAAATTTACTATGTATGCTGAAAAGAAAGCATAAGTTTGCATACATAAAGACAGATAGACAGGCGGACAGACGGACAGACGGACTTGGCTAACTCAACTCGTCTCGTCGCGCTGATCGAATATATATATATACTTTATTTATCTAATAAATGACTTTTACTTATCAACTCGTATTCAGCATGGGTGGACATGTAGAAATTTATTAAAATTATTCCAACTACAATATTTTTCTACTGTAGACAAATGTAATTAGTGACTGAGATAATTCTTAATTCTTAATTACTTATTACTAATTAAATTAGATCCCTTAACTGAAATTTAAATTTGTTGGTTTATGTATGATAGTATTATTATTTTATGACACGGCAATAAATAGTAATTAGTGAATTCCAGATAACTAATAATTAAGTGAAACTAGACTGGTAATATTCTTTGGTATAAATAGAAGAGCTGGATGAATGTTGAAGTTAAAAGCAATTTTGCTGTCAAAGAGTTAATACATACTTGTATCTTTGAAAATACAATATCATTGAAATATTTAAGAAAAATCAATTTATTTGAAAATTAAAATACCATCCAAAATGACAAAACATTTCCGTGACTTATTTCCGATAAAGTCAAGAAGTAACAGATTTGGTGTAAAAGTACAGACATATTATGAAGGATCGAAAAAACTTGTAGCCGAGCTCCGGGCCCAGAACAGTTATGAAACATTGGCCAGAGAAAAACAAAGGAGTCTTGCCTTATGCCAGCTGGATGAACTTGCTCAAAATTGGATCAAAGACATTGGAGTAATTCGAGGATTGAGCGACTTTGAGGCTCAGCAATTGTGTGGCAAACTCTATACTTATGGATCTTATCGTCTTGGTGTACACGATCCAGAGACAGTAATGGATACGATTATCATTGTACCAAATATTATTGAGCGCAATGATTTTTTTAATCTGTTCTATCAATTACTGAGGATTCAGCCAGAAATCACCAAATGCCGTTTGTTCAACGAAGATAAGTTCCACAGCATAAAGATGGAATTCAACGGATTCGGAATAAATTTGACTATGGCGCGATTGGCATGTGAGAAGATACCAGTTGACTTCGATCCCGATAATATTGAATTAGATCTACTTGATGAGCATTCGATACGCAGTATTAATGGCCTTCAAGTTACAAATGCAATAATTAATCTTGTACCGAAATATAAGTCGTTCACCGTGACATTGCGTGCAATCAGAATGTGGGCAAGAAGTAAGTATGAAATAAATTATTTCTGTTTTGATATATTTTTTTTTATTAACTAAATTATTATTTATTTATTCCAGATTGCCTCATTTACTCCCAGACTCATGGTTTCATCCGTGGTGGCGCCCTAACTATTCTCGTCGCAAATATATGCCGAATGTTTCCTGATGCAGCACCGTCGAAGTTGGTTTATGAATTTTTCCATTATTATTCAGACATAGATTGGTCAACTCCTGTTGTACTGAAAAGTGTGAGGGACTTAAAATTGGGATTACCCATGTGGAATCCAAGATTACACATGGAGCACCGCCAACACATCTACCCTGTGATTACCCCTGTCTACCCACAACAAAACTTGAATCAAGATATTTGTTTTCAGGCCGCAATATTGTTAAGTGAAGAACTCTACAATGCCATCAATATAATCAGCAAAATACAGAATGGTAAATTATCCTGGTCGCATCTATTGAAAGCGAAAAACTTTTACAAGAAATTTAATAATTTTATTGTTATTAAAACCCTGGCACCCACATTGGAGGTTCATGATATTTGGAGTGAGCTGGTTGAGTCAAACCTAAACATTTTCTTTAAAGCATGGACAGAGTGTGATTTTAGCACCTCGTGCTTATTAAATCCCAAATCCGTAAAGTTCTCACCAGAGGATGATGATGATCTACCATATTGTTCTATGTGGTACATCGGTGTGGAAGTTCTATTTGAACACAACAAATGTTGTGGCCATCTACCTACTATCTCCGAATATTTTCGGAATCAATTGATAAGATTAGCATGGTCAAAGCATATTTTTGATGATCGCATGGATGTCAAGGCGTTTTTTTTGAACGATTTCACTTTATACAGAAGCCCTGAAGAAAAGATGATCGATGAAACTAATTCAAGACATAACTTGTATGTTAAAGGAAAAATAACTTCGCCTGCAATGTCAGAATACTTCGAAGTTGATGAAGACGAATGCATACATTTTTAATAATTAATTTTAATAATAATAATAATATGTTAATATGTTAATAGGCTAAGTTTTAAATTACAATAATAAATTATTTTACTTATAAATCTAAAATTATAATCTGTTTGTTATTTGAATCTTATTATGTTTAGTATGATCTTTATAATCTATCTATCAAACTACCATATACACGTATCTATACATAGTATATACAATATGAAAGTCGAAATTCCTGTTTATTCCGATACGCACAACTTCTACACCACTGAACGGATTTTGATACAGTTTTCAAAGTCATTAAGAGAATTTTCACACTAGTGTAAGCAAAAGAACCCATTTAGCCATATCCATGTTAAGCCATCCGACAATTCCGGGTTAGACACTTATAGTGTTCCAATTTCAGTTCCATAGTACAAAAAAAAAAACTAACTTTGGCTATACCGAAGTTGTAATACTCTATACGCCCCAGCTAGCGGTCGGAGGGTCTTGAAATTTATAAGGTTTGTGGCTATGGGTTAGACACTTATAGTGTCCAAATATTAAGTCGATAGTACGAAAAACAAAAAAAGTTTTTCTAATAAGAACTTTCAGTTGGATCCCGGTTTGTATGGGACGTACCCTCCCTAGTGGTCCGAGTTTCTTAAAACTTATATGGTTGGTGGATATAGATTAGGCACTTATATTGTCCAAATTTCTGTTCTATAGTAAAAAACAAAAAAGTTTTTCTAATAAGAACTTTCATTTGGATCCCGATTTGTATGGGTTACCCGATTCGGCTGATTCCGACAAATGTACTGAGCATAGTAAAGCTCAAAAACAGAGGGACTAGTTTGGATACATACAGACAAACAGACAGACGGACATGGCTAGATCAACTCGTCTCGTCGCGCTGATCAAGAACATATATAGTTTATGGGGTCTTCTGATGTCTCCTTCTATGTGTTACCAGCTTAATGACAAACTTACAATATTATTCACTGCGTTAAGAGTATAAAAATCAATCATGAAAACCTTGGTTTTAGTGTATAACTTCTTTTAGGTTGGAAATGATTGGTTTATAAAATGATTAATATTTTTGTAGTAATAATAGAAGTTAATCTTAATTTTACTCTTTAGTTGAACCACTATGCAATAATATTGTATTTAGTTCATAAGTTCAGCCCAGAGTAATGCAGTCCAAGAATGTGGGAAATGCTCAGTTGTTTGTGTATACAAAGGCTGCACAGAGAGAAAAATAATAAAAGCAAAATAGAATTGTTCGACAAAAGTTGCGAATGTCTTTGTGTGAGTTGCCTAAAAAATTAAAATTAGAATAATAGAAAAACTATAATTTGTAGCATTCATATTGTTAAGATAAATACATCGAAGCGATTGACAAGTACTGCCAAATTGTTGATTGCTTTGATGCGAGTCTCTGGAAGGACCAGTTGTCGGAAAAGAAGAAAACAAGGATTAAGAAAGTAAAAAGAATGCGGTGAGAGAGCAAAAAGAGAAGAACCAATTTTATTAAACAATTGACAATTGATTGATTTTTGGGAAAAATTATCGAACAAACGAACTGTGCGAAAACCGAATGAGAATTTAGAAAATCAGCATCCTGATTTGACTAAGGAAATTGGTACGTGGAATTGATAAAGTGAAACTAATAGCGATGCCAGCTATGCCTCCATTCAACTTTTGATAAAAACAAAATTGCACCAAATAAAGGAATTCGCAGCAATATAAATTGATTATAATTTAAATTTGTGTTCTTCTTAGAACATTTTTGTTTTTATTTCGTCTTTTATGAATATTTTCTATTCTCATATTGATAGTATTTTATCCTACAATTCGTTTATTTTGCATGTGTTCATTGTTGGTATGAAGATTACAATAAAGGATTGGTAAATTCCCCATGGCCACAAATAATAATAAAATTATGCTTACGCCAGAGTATTTTGTGTTTTGCTGAAAAAGTTTATAAAATTAAAATAAATGAATTCAACAAAAATTATTATATCACAAATTTCTCGGAATAGAATTGAAGAAAAACTTATTTTTCCGAAGCATACTTTTGAGAGTATATAGTATTGTATTACATAATAAAGTATAGAGTTTTGTAGATGTAAAAGATGATGGTAAGTTATTGTAAAAGCCAAATTTGTGGATATTTATATATGATTTTAGTGAATTTTAGTAAAGCTCCTGTGTAGTAACCCTCGCTCCAAATAAATGCACGCAAGAGAAATCATTTTTATAATTTTTTATTTTTTTTTTTTTATATATATATAGTATTATTCGCTTTATCGGCAGAAGAAGTAGCAAGTAGCACTAGAAATGGCAACTGGAAAAACTTCTGACAACAATACAGAGACAATAGAGAGAAAGTACTGAAGCACGCAGCTGCATGAATTGGGTGGGTGCTCTGGGAGACGTTTATGCAACTTTAGCAAACAGTTTGTCCATTAAAAGTTAATATCACTTTGAAAAGTTGTACAACTTCATCTTGGAGAAGAGACAAGAACTATGGTATGTATACGTGTATATAGGACGACGAATGGTAGAATCAGGGAATCATCCTTTTCATAGTTAGTTGCACTCGAAATTATTATTATTATTATTATTATTGTATTTTGCTAGCAACGCATAATTGTGTACACAAAAGCATAGATAACATACACACACACACATACATATATATATATATGTATATAAATATATAGAATCATACTTTCAAGGACTTTCTAGATAATGAAAACAAATATTTGTGAGTTTTTGTTATATTATTTGACTTTGGAAATAATTACAATTTTTCTCTTTTTTGGTTTTGTATATGTTTTACAATATAATATTTTATCCACATTTTCCACACTTTCATTCAATGGTGGAAAGAGAACTAGAAAGTATATAATATAGAGAAAGATAGAAAGAAGACAAAGACTTCTGGACTTATTTATTTCATTTTTATGGCCATTTACTGTGACATTTATGGTTTGCCTTGGTTTCTTTTAGTTTGGTTTGGTTTGGTTTGGTTATTCTTTTGTTTTGTCTTCTTTGGTTGTGTTGCTGTAATCCTTTTTTTTTTTTTTTTGCTTTTAATTCTATATAATCTGTACGAAAATCCAATCTGAAGTAAAATATACTTTTTATCATTTCTTCTTCCTATCCTTTTTTTTGTACCTATCACATGTCCAGCTGTAAAAGGTATTATCACTTTGATGAGAGTTCTGTGACATTAATATCATAATTTGAGATGCCAACATTTATATAAATAAATCTATCGAAACACTAATAACTTGATTCAATCTGTGTTAAATAATATTGTATATTAGGGGAAATTTTACCAATTTTTTATTAATCCTTAATAACTTGATCCAACTTGGCTAACATTAATCATTATTATAAACTAGCGTACCCGACCCGACTTTGCACGTGTTGCAGATATCAGATATATTTCAGTAACAACAAAAAACACAATTTTAGTATCAGAAAAATTAAGAATTATTTTTGTTAATTTTTTTTAGTATAGTTTAGGGTTTGATTGGATATCCTGGATCTCGAACTGAACAGGGATACAAATCGGGATCAAAACTATCCTATGTTTAAGCTTGGAACCAACCATACACATTCACAAAATTTCAATGCAATCAAATGAACGGCATGACAGCGCATAACATACGAACAAACAAAACACTAATTTTTATATATTTGTATAAACAAGTTAAGTGCAACAAATCTAAGTGAACTGATACACATGTGTTTTACATTGGGATATTGGTCGTAATTTCTTTAGATGTTTTTGGGAGCTCAAATATGCATTTTTTATGATAATGATTAGTAAAACAATGGATCGAAGCATTAGTAACTTGATTCAAGTGTTTGAATGAAGAAATTAAGGGAATGAAAACTATACTAAATTATGTTATCAAAGAGTAGAACGGATCAGTGAATTGTAATAATGATTAGCAAGACAATTGATTAGAACTTTAAAAACTTTTTCCTATCTGACTTATGTAATATACTCATACATTTATGAAAATACTGTTTGTTTCGAGAAGGAAATGATATAATTAAAAATGATATAATTAAAAATTGAATTAATCCACCATATGAACACAATTTCTTTAGCATTATAGAGGCCTAAAATCTATATAGTTAAGAGCAATGAAAACATTGAAGTGACCTACTGAAAATCTCTTGATACTCAGTCTGTGAAAGGTCTTCTACTTATCTACAGTGAAAGTAAAATGAATGTGGTTTTGTGTTTCACTTTGGCAAGGCATTCAAATTTTATTGCCGCCGGCAACTATCATGAGCCACATAAAGTAGTATCAGAGTTTGCGTGCGGAATATATATCTTTAAGAGGTCCTTGTTGTCGACGACGACGGTTGCGTTGTACGCCAAAGTGAATAATGATAAACCGTTTTAATGCTTTTATTGCGTACGATTGTGCTGAGGAAATCCGTTATAATCCACAGAAAGTGACAATAAACGAAGATGAACGAACGAATTTACGAAAGTAAAAGGCAACAACAAATGAAGGTAAAGTAACCTGCATCCTGTAGACATATTAAGTCGTAGTACGTAGTCATACACAAGCAACTACAACAGGATATGATAAGTGACCATGAGTTTGTCTGGCGTGACTTCGTTGAACTTGGCCTGGGTAAATGTACGCCCTTTGTACTGGTTTCTTTAATTCTGCTCCATTCCAGGCTCAAATCCTTGTCATCTACAACTTAACGAGTTTATTTCCTGAAAACGTTAAAATCCTTTAGCATTTTCAGCATTTCACCATCGCCTTTCAATTGTTCTAGTAGTAATCTATGAAATGTTTTTTTTTTTTTTTTTTTTTGTTCAAATACTTGGTCTTTGTATGTTTGTTTGTCTTCAAATGGTATATTTTTTTTTTTTTTTTTTGACAATTTCCTTGGTATTTCTTTTAGCTTTCATTAAGTTTGCCAAATAATGTTAAAATTATAATGAATAGTGTTATTTATAATATATAAATTTCTTTATATCCGATTGTAGCGTTGGATCGAAATGAAAGAAACGAACTTGTTTCCAGTTGGTGTTTTGAATCTATTGCAGTTGCAGTTGCTTGAGCTAAAATGTACGTATGATTCATTGGAATCTTTAGCCATCTATAAGTTTGCTTTTATTGATACAATTTATTGGGAGAATGTCTTGAATAAAAATCTCATGGAATTCTGTTATACAAATTGGATTTAATGTAGTAGTTCTAGCTAAGACTGTTATTTTACTCCCGTGGTATCCACGCTGCTTAAGATGAATTAAGTTTTTCCGAAAATATTTTAGAAGACAACTTTACTTGTATAAATGCTGATTTTTTTTTACTTTCATTTGAAAGTCGGACTCAGCGAGATGTTAATGTAGGTTCCAATCCATGCACAGTTTACTTGTAAGAGCTAAATCCTGCGCCATATGAAACTCTGCCAAAGAGTTCGATTCAAAAGAAGTTTTTTCTGGCACTTATATTACTAGAGCGAAGCGTTCCGGTCAAAGCGGCCAGAAAGTATTCTAAAGTCTAAAAAGCACTTGTGGATGTCTGACTGCTTCTCGCAAAATTATTTAAGCAAAAAATGTAGTGTGATAATATGATATGAGCACAAACTATTTATTCCTTAAGATTGGTTTGTATTCTATTTAATCGAAATATTCACAAAATTTTGGTAGGCAAGTTAATTACTATAATCCTTTTTAGTTTAGATGGTATCATGTTTCCGCTTGCAATTATACCAGGATTAAGTTGTTATATGGCACAATTAATTTTCTCTAGGCGATGTAAGTAGTCTGAGGATAGTGTTTTGCTCTGGTGGGATAATATGTTGTACTTATCATTATTCTTTTGCAGGGCAGCTTAGAAGGGCACCAGATTAGTGTTTGAATCATCTTAATCTGTTGTTATTAGAACGTTTTTTTTTCGTACTTATCAGGGTGGATTAATATACAAACCAAAAGAGAAAATATTATTGTAATAAATTTTAAAGATTTACAGATTTTAAGACAAAAAGATAAGAACTTATCATTTGATTATAAAAAGAAAAAAAAAAAAACAAATATGTTCAAATCGGTAGAAAGAAAGTATATGTGAATACAAACATTTTTCAAAAAGAACAGATTTGACGTTATGTGATGTGATGTAATGTGATGTAATGTGATGTGAGGTGTATAATATAACGTAAGGAGAACGTAAGGAGTTTGATGTTTTAATAAGTAATTCGGTGCTCTGAGCTTTGAGCTTTTATCAGCATCATTAAAATTCTGACACATGTAACACGAAATCAAAACTTTGACTAAAGTGCACAAAGTGCTCTCGCACTTTTCTCTTTATTCCGCCTCCCTTTATTTTCACTACTTGCCACCAAGTCTTCTTTAGCGTTGTCTACTTACAATATACTCAGTTCACTTGGTTATTTCAACTTGGAAAGGAACGAAGAAACGATTCGCCTTTGGCTCAATTTTGGCTCCTTATACTAATTTCCATATAAGTAGCGTTAACATATAATTTGCATAAATTTTGTTGACATCTTTTCAAAATCACACGAAAATGTTTAAGGTGCACAAGAGAATGACAATGACAAGCAACATCAAATGACAGACAGACAGGGCAATGGTGGTTAGACCTTAGTCCTTACCTACAAGTAAGTAGAATTCCAACCAAACCGAAAGGATACACAATAGTATAGTAAGTAGTATGCATGTGTGTATGTATCTATCTATGCAAAGATTGTGGTTATATTCAGAACAACAAAGCAACAGCAACACCAACACCAACACCAACACCAACAGAACAAAACATCATATGAAGGATATGGAACTGCTTTCAACATGTGGCTATAGATGTTAGTTACTTCACTTACTTGGTTTTGTCTGCTGCTGATGACGATGATGATGATGATGATGATGATGATGATTGTGGCTGGTTGCGTTTCACTAATATGCCAGAGTGCGTGTGTGAGAGTTTATGTATATCTGTCAAAGTTAAATGATTATTTGTCAGAACACAATGACAAATAATGTGTCAGTATTTTAGTTTTCTGACAGACAGAGATACACTCGCTTGATGAGCATCAGGACGTCACAAACTCACAAATTTGGTTAAACTTGAAGTTTATGTAAATTAATTTATATGTTAATGTGCTGCTATCATTTGAGGTGTTTTCCTTTTCCTTTTTCTATTTTTCTTTTTGTTTTTTGGTGTAAAGTGTTTGATTCATGAATCTCATGTCTGCAACATAATTAAGATTTTTTTTTTTTTTTTATTCTCATCTCTCCGCTTTGTGTGTGGTGGTTTTTGTCTTATGTCGTAGTTGATATTTTAGGTTTTTGTGGTTTTTTGTATTTAGTAAAATTGATAATTTGTAAGTAGTATCTGTGTATGGATGTGTGGATGGTGTGGTAAAGAAATTAAGCACACATGAGTACAGAGGCAAAGACAAAACACAGATAACAGATAACAGAAACCGTGTGTTGCAGGACTTAGCTTAACTTGACTTGACTTGACTCGAGAACACACAGCAATTGGGCGTGGAGCACGAACAATGGACCAAAAACAAAGGAATCTCATAAACACACAGATTCCATTACAGACATTGAATTTGACACTAACACTAGCAAGCGCCGCCATTTCTATGACATAAGGTGCACGTTTCCGGTTCAGTTGTCAACATGGAAATGTAACTGACAATGGGCGTATTCTTTCTGCATACTCTATAGACACTCTACTTATACGACATACGAGTACATATTCTATATATACAGATACTGAATGAATGAATGAGTGAATGAGTGAGTGAGTGAGTGGCTACTAAAACTTTAGAAACAAATAAGAGATAAAGAGACTGAGAGAGAAAATGTATTACTCATATATCTAAAATATGCATTTACATTGGAAATACACACATGATATACTTACTATTGTATAAACATATGTATGTATGTATTTATAACAATAGAAATGTAAAAGTATCTGATGAAAAAGTCTAGCTTGGAATACTTGTCAAAGCTTGTACAAATCAGCGTCGATATGTGCCAACGAAGTAGTACAAGTTTCATGTTGACTGTTCTACACAGGATTTACAACTCACACACGCATACACACACCCACACACACGTAGAAACATGGAAAGTATTAAGTTACTCATCTGTCACAAACATCATTTGTGTTAATGTTCTCATCGTGATAATGTTAATGACAATGATCATGTTCATTGCAGTTGCTATTAACTTTTCTAATTAAGTCGTCGTTGTAATACATTTCAACTGAATTGTGTGAGTCTTAAAGCACCTTTAAATTGTTACATAATATCTTATACTCTTAACACTTAATGTGAGTAGTAATATAACTTTTATTCAACACATTTTAAAATCCCTCGATTCATCTATGCAAACCATTCCCTTCATTTTCGAGATATACAACTGAAAATTTGAAAATCTTCTATTGCAAAATTTGTTTTCATTAACATTCTCTACAATAATAATGTGGAGAATATAATATTTACAGAAACTAAAGTAGGGTTGAGGGCTTTATAGTTCCATAGGTTTCGAGATATTAAGCTGAAATTTTGATCTTAAACTTCATTCATGAAACATTTTTCAATTGATTTTCCCAGATTGTTTTGAATTCTATCTCTCAATGTTGTTGCTAATGCAAAGGATGTTAAATTATCGGAGAAATTACAAATTAATAATGAAATAGGTAACAGTGATTTTGTACATAATCTTAACTTTGCTGCAAACTTACTACAAATTACCAAAATTTCACTTCGAAAATACAAACTGAGAGATTAGTTGACAAGACGTCTTGGTCTAATGGATTATCCTCATCACGTTGATCATTTGTAATATATTTTCTGGGGTTTTCGATGAAGTGTTATATATTTTCATTGAATATGTTTAATTCAATTTTGAATTCAATGAGTGACTTTTTTATTTTGCGCGCACAAACACTTTCAATCTACGATTTTATTGTATGTATGTATAGATTGTTTGTTGTTTTTCCTTATAAACTTTGCTTCATAAAAGAATATTGTATTATTTGTTTAATTCAAAAGAAGAAACCTCATTTTCAAGTTAAAATGGTGAATGACAATGCAAATTTATTATACTGAGAACTAAAGGTTATATGTAGGTAAAAGGGTTCAACATGTTATGTACTATTTTCCTATGAACTCATAAATTCTAAATCTGTATTCAAAACAGACAATTTCACTGTTGAATTTTTAATGAAATTAGCATAACAAAAATTTAAATATAATTAATTTTATCACAGTTTCTTCAAATATTAAAAGAAAACAATATCCAAATTAGGAATTAATCTTTACGGTAATAATTATAAATTTTAATGGTTTACATGTTATGTTGTTTCGAGACGAACAATTCTTTATACATTTTACAAACTATACAAATATATAACTTTATTATAATTCAATTTAAATGCTCTTAACAAAACGAACTCTTTGTTAGCATGTTTTTTAAGAGATAAATATCTATACAACATAAGATCTTGTTTTTACTGGTTTTATCCATTAAATTCACTGAACTCTGTAACTTTCTTTCAAATAATTCAATAATAAATACCACATCAGAGTTTATGACATAAATTAACCTGCCAAAGTGAGGGGGGGGGGGGGGGGGGGTGATAAAGAATGAATCTTAACCACACAAACCCAAAGCTGACAATTTTGGTATAAAATAATTGAAACTTACGCAAGCTTAAGACTGACGAACATATTCATATATGTATATACATATGTGTAACTAGATATACTCGTATATAACATACACATACTTACATATGTAGATACTAACATTGTCGAAGGAAAAAAAAAAGGAAGAAGAAAATCTTTTGAACAAAGGATAACGTTGATGACGCAACTTCATTTATCTTGCGCATTTTCTTTTAGCATTTAATTAAAAAGACAAGTTTCGTTCAAAAGATGTTAAACCATAGGCGGCATAAATGAAAGGCGGCAAGGAGTTGGATCTACCACTCGTTTGTCTACCATTTTCCATATATACGTAAGTATTTTCTTCAGTAGATACAATACACACACACACACACACACACAAACACACATGTTTGTCGGTTTGTATGTGTGGCTGGCTGAGTGCTTGTGTATATTTTTGTATGTAAGCGAATCTAATTCCCAAGAAGCTGCGACACCAAAAACATTTCTGTGGTAAACTCGCCTTTAGATCTGCACCGCACCGCTCCGCTCCTTGTACTTCTAAGCTGATTTACATTCTTTGCTTCCTTCCTTCTTTTCTTCCTTAGTTAGTTCGCTTGCTTTGTTTGCTTACACATTAAGCTCTGCTTGACACACAGATACACACACACACAAACACACACCTTTCAGTGTTGTCATGTCGCTTATGCTTGCTTATCTAATGCATGAAAATTAAAAGCATAATCGTGTCTATGTTATTGTCCTCCCCAAGTTATCCATATCCGCAATGCTGGGATTTTTTGTTTGTTCTCATTGTACGATATCTAGTAACATCATATCGCGCAGCATATGTGAAATTAACATGCTGATTAATTAAAGGTGCAGCATAGGAAAAAATAAAAGTACTGTATCTACTGCCTGCCCCCTACAAATACAAATATTCAAACTCACATAATATAGTAGCATACATTCGTTCATATGTATGTAAATCATATATCATCAGCATTATGTATTATTATGTATTATAAATTCATAACACGTGCTATGCCTTACAACAATTAAAAGTGAGAAGAGCGCGAAAAAAGTAAAGTAAAGATACCAAAAATTTTACACATTTAAATTCAAATCCTCTCCACACACATACCCAGTCATCCATTCACCCACCCAATGACCCTCCAACTCATTCACCAACTCATTCACTCTGACATAAGCATCACATCAGCATAAAAGACAATTTCAGTGAACTTAAGCGAACAAAGTGCGAAATTAAATGACACAATATTTGACACTGATTCTTGTCAAATGACAGCAATCCACAAGCGCGTATCCGCGTATCTCTGCATGTATTCATATGTAAGTATATAAGTAAGTATTTATAAGTAAAACATATGTAGCACGTCATAAGCAGCCAGCATCAACATGCATCGTTCACACGGTTCGTTCAAACGGTTTCTTGTCATATTTAAATTTGTCCTTCTTTTTAATAAAATCTAAAGCAATTTTGCTTGAAACAAAAATTCCAAACTTCTAACAAGGTAAATGAATTGTGGAGACATAAAAAAAAAAGGGAAACATTCACACATTCAGGTGGTACTACGAGCATTTGTTCCAAATTTTTAACAAAGTACACATTATAATACCTTCGGCTGTCCTTCTTTTAATGTCACTGTCAAGCTTAGAATATTATAAATTGGTTATCATTTATTTTATACACAAACTTTTACATCATTTTTTCTATTCCTTTTTTTATTTGACATGAAAGTGTGGAGAATTGAAATTCTTTGTCTTTTATGTTAACTGAAATTTTATGCAGCATATCAAAATTATGCATATTTATCTTAATCTTAATACAATATATATATTTTGATAGCAAAGAATGATATCTTTAATTAAGTCATCTAGC
The DNA here is from genome assembly GCA_035041805.1 of Amiota mariae. NCBI lineage: Eukaryota > Metazoa > Arthropoda > Insecta > Diptera > Drosophilidae > Amiota > Amiota mariae. The sequence continues at coordinate 1,519,893 of JAWNKV010000707.1, read as the reverse complement.
CAGTGATATCCTTGTAATCTATACTATACTTTTATGGCATAAAATGTCATACTGTATTACTTAAATTTTTACTTAGAAGAAATAAAAATCAATCCAGTATTAAAAGATCGAAGTCTGCCTGTATTTAATCTTCCATTTATAAAAACAGAATATTTTCCATCAGCTTGTACTTATGCATTTGTTTAATTTTGTTTCTTAGTCTTTCCTTTGAATGTCAAGAAAAAAAGAAAATCTTAAGAAATAAACTAGGATGCGTTACCATATGTAGCGGATCTTTATCTTAAATTAGTTTATATTAGAAAACTCTTTCTCTCAACTACCAACACCTTTTTGATATCTACACATTTGAAAACTCTAAAAGTTTCCATCAATATAATCCTTTAAACATATGGAAGATATTCATAATCTCGTGCAAATAGTTTTGAATCACTAAATTTTTGCACTTTACAAAATCAAATAACATATACAGAAATGCATTTATCACACACCATTGTAAACATGTCACACCAAAAGCCAAGCTATTTTTTTATTTGCTATATTTATTAAATTGTTTATGGTAAATTACCTATGTCCGAAGGAGGTCTATTATATTTTATGAATGGGAAATACTAATACTTCCAGCTTAAATCTGGCATTTGCTTCGTAAAGTTTAACAGTTTTTAACCTTTAAATACTCATAACTTTTTGACATAAATTCAAAAGGAGGCTGAAATCAATTGATGCTGAAAAATAGCATATACAATAGTATTTACCACACAAAATTGATAAATTCATAATTCCAATATGACTTTCTGTCACAGTATTCCCCTTAAGATGGAGTTTCATACTTTGTTCTAAAATGTTCGAACATATTGTACGAAGGTATAACAAAATTATACGACACTTATTTGCATTTTGGAACGAACTAATAACTACAGGATTGATGTTATAACAAATTATTTTAAAGAAACATTATTAAAAGCTTCACTCTTTAAAGGTTCATGGTTTATTAAGTTCTTTTAAATAATAAAAAAAAGGACACATGACTATACGACATTTGGATGTTGCGAAATGAAAGCTGACAAGATCAAGTCCTGAAAATCATTTAATGCAATAATATTTAAAATAAATAACACACAGTTATTAATCTCATAGTTTAAATATCACTTGGTGCTAATGAGTAGATAAATAATTGTTTATTTAATATGATATACGTATAGTAATGATTTTTGAAATTCAATATTTGTTTAGGAAAAACATTTCTTTCATTTATACGAGTATTGCCTTATTCCAAACATTTAATATTATGTATATCATCATCATCAACATCTTGAACTACTTTAAATTTTCGAATTAGAATTTTATATTTCCTTAAGTAAACTGAATTTAAATTTTTTTTTAATAAATAAATTGGAAGACAGTTGTTTTCTTTTTCTTAATATGTTTTTTAATATCAAATAGTGTAAATTTAAGATTATTATTTTTTACATTTTCATTTAGTAAATAATATAATAAAAAAAATTTAAATTAAATAATTTTGCATTAAATTTAAATTCTCCCTTATATATCGTAATTATATATATTTTACGCTTAACCATTGGGTTTTTTTTTATAAATCATCGATATAACTACAGATTAAGATTCAGATAAGAAAGTAAAAATATTACCATCATTGGCTATGGATTAGTGTCACATGAATAAATCATCAATTAATTTTATATTATCTTAGTTCACAGTCTTCCAATTGATGAATTAATGCTATCGTATTTAGATGTTTATGTTTAACCATTTTTGAGGATGGTTTAGGTTTCACAGTACAGTTCCTTGTAGCTTTGGCAGTCTTTATTGATTGCACGACGAATTTCCTTTCAAATTTGGGAATAAATAAATTCATTGCTGATTTTCTCTCTCCATTATCTATATTTATAGAATTGTCTCCTGAAGTTGCTTTTGGTCGCTTTATCAAATTTTCTGGCTTGGGACTTCGTATATTTCTCGTTTCCTTTATTTGCCGCACAACTGCCTTCATTAGTTTTTTTTTCTTTTTCCCTTCCCCATATACTCGTATATTTTTGTTTGCGGGATCCGCAAGGCCTCCTGGCACTGGTTTATATAACATTAATGGGTTGTTCTTATACCACATTAATTTATCATCTTTTTCTCTCAACCGTTTTATAGCAGAGACTTTTTTTGCATATAAATCGCGTTTCAATTTTTTTTTCAATTTCGGCATATAATGGTCAAGAGTCGCAGTCATCTCCTTGCAATAGATTGATATCTGTTTATGTTCTTTCTTGAAATATTGGTAATTCTTATGTGCTGAAAGTATTTCTTTCGTTAGATTGATTTTTGATTCGTACACATTATGATATTGATTTCTGTGCTTTCGAGTTTCTTCCAAATGTAGAAACATACGATACTGTATGTTGATTTTTGGATAGTTAAAGTCTTTTGTAGACTCTAAGCTGATATTTATATTTGGTGCCATTTTTCTTTAAATTGTTGAACAAAAACTGAGAAATTTTCACTTTCACAAAATGTTTTGGTTCTTAGTAGTAGGATGATCGATGTCACTCTTCGATAGTTGAATTTATTATGATTTGCTATCCGTTATCTTACAACGTTTTATACTTTATTCCGCAAGTATTTTCACTTTCAAAATATTCCTTTAATATTTCACTAAGTGTTTTGGTCCTGGCTGATCGATGTCACTCTTCGATAGTTGAATTTATTATGATTTGCTATCCGTTGTCTTACAACGTTTTATACTTTATTCCGCAAGTATGTAATAGAAAAAGAGCTAATTACCTAGTAATTAACTATAAAGAAATCAACCTAATTAAGGATAATTGCCATATACTTTTTTTCTACCTAAAAAAGGATTTATTATTGGATTCAATATAAGGGAAATTCCATAAATTTCAAACATAATTATGTATGCACAATAAAGGGCGCAAGATCGTAAGTCATTAGTTTGTTGCACACAGTTATATTTATCTTCCTGATTCTATTTAACTTAAAAATGAAAATGCAATTACTTCGATTTGCTAAAATATACACAATAAAATGTTATTATCAATAATCAACATTTTTTTTTTATTGTTGTACTTTAATACGAAGATCAAATACAAAGGTTCGTGTACGTTAACAGGGGAAAAAAAAGAAAATTAATCACTCTAATTATTAAAATTTAGAGATCGTCATATATGGCGTCAGCTGCGACTACGATGGAAATCAACAGGGTGAAGTCTGTTAAGATGTCTACGACAATTATGGTTTAACAGTTCGACAGTAAGTGGATTGTAGTGAGAGATCAGCAGATCGTTGTAGGTATTGGTGTCTTTATTTCCACTCAAACTGAAGGCATTTGTTTGATTATTATCTCTGACAAACCAATGAGAGTCAGAATAATTATTAATTATTGCAACAGAAGTTAGTTTCTTTTTGTTGGATGTGTGGGGTGTCAAAACATAATCATACCTTGTTGCACTTTTGCCATATGAAATAATCTTCTTTTAATGGATTTGGTCATTTTAATTGGTATCGATTATATTAAACTAGAGTATTTCCTAGAAATATTTAAGTATTCTTTATATATAAAATAGAAGAAAATTTATTTTATTATTTATTATTTAAAGCTACGAAAACATAAAGTAAAAATTTCCTATCAAAGCAAAATCCTGCTTAGCAATAATTTTTGTCATTTTATTATCAGAACTTTAATTCTTGGCTCGAAGAATTGGAAGCCACAAATTGTTTGCTATTTATGCTTTCCACTCTATCTTATATTGTATCTGTTTAACTGTCTATCTGTATATTATGTACATAAGTATATGTATCTTGGTATAAGAAGCCCATTCTTGAATACTTAGAACTGTCGTCAGTAATTCCATCATGGAACATGATACAAACACACAAAACTAAACGAAAAAATATACTCTTCTTCAGAAAGACAGAAAGATTGACAATAATAATAACAAGAATAAGAACAACAAGAACAATGATAAGATATAATAAGGAGAATTATATTGACTCATGTTGTTGCCGATCAAATTAGATGTATAAATAACGAAACGATTAAGTGATTGTCAACCCATGATCCGATATACGACATAAAGAAGACCACCATCACCATCACAACCACTACCACTATAAACATCATCATCCTCAACAATATTATAGATACAATATATACTTGAATTTAATTCGTTATGTATCTTTATTGTGTAGGCGGATTAAGTTGCAATTCACTCGTAATTTCATTATTCATTGTTCTTCATGTTTGAATCTTTGTTTCATTGCATTGTGGTTCGCAAATCTCTGAATGAAATTAGATTCATAATATATAGGTAGTAATTTTAGAAATTATTCCTTCTTAAATTATATACTTAGTAGCATTTAAGTCGAAGAAACAACTGCTTCTTGTAGTCTTTCACAAGTAGATATTGTAGTATTTAGTTGATTATAATCAACAAAATCTTTTATAAGCAATATTTATTTAAACAATTCCAAGCAATTAAGGTAAAGATACACAAATACTTAACCCAAACTCATTTATGTTATGTGTCCATTCATTACACTACTTACTATTACTACGTGTACTATATACACTTGATGTATCTTTTGATAAATGCCAAAAGCAAACCTAACTAAATAAACTTAAATTATATGCATATTGACTTTGCCAAAAAACACTCACACACACACACACCTTCAGTCAGACAGACAGACAGACTGACGGAATGTAGGCTCACAGATACGAAACACAGATACATTTTGATTATAAAAAAGGCTACAAATAAAATTGATTTCCATTTTGTTATTAATGTTTTTGTTGCTGTTTCTGTTATTGTTGTTACAGAATACTGTGTGTGTTGGGTGCGTGTATTTGATTTTAATTTAATTAAATATAATTTTCATCTTATTGTATTTTCCATGAATTTTCACAGTACGTGGATTTTTCGTATTGTATTGTAATAATAAATAAAATAAACTGAAAATGAATGTAAATTAAAATAATTATTTTTTTTTTTTATTCTGTGAGTATTTAGAAATTTTCGTGGCTTAATGAGTTCATTAAATTCAGACATCTCTCCATCTGTAAATATGTCTGTCTATCTGTCTCTTTATCTATCTGTTTTATGGTGTTTAATTTTAATTTATATTTCTATATGTTTTTTTTTATGTAAAAAAATTTATTTTGGCTTTGTTTGCCTAAAGCACAACTAAACAAGCAAATGACCGAGGTAAGCCGCAAATGTACGCAGCAATTATATAGAGATACGCAGATACATATTGCAGTCATAATAAAACAAAACAAAACATAACAAAACTAATACTAAACTAATATTAAAAACAACAATAACTACAGCAGCACAAACAGAAGCAGAAGCAGGAGCAGCAGATACAAATACAAGAAAAACATAATAATAATAATTTGTCGACTAATGAATTTCAATATTTGCAATTGAATTTAAATTTTATTTGTATTTGTCATTTGTATTTGTCATTTGTATTTGTCATTTGAATTTGTCAAATATTGTACAATAATATTATGTATAGAAACCGCTAACTTTAGTTTTACCAAAGTTTACATATACTTACTTCTTCTTCACTTGTGTAATTTATATGATTTGATTTAGGATTGCTTATATAATGAAAGATCATTTATACAGCCTTCTATGTGATAAACTACATTGACTATTATTGTATAATAGTTAATACTTATTTCAATACTGAGAATTAGAACATTAACACATTGACACTTTCAATTCGTAAGCCCAAGCATGAAAGGGGTTCAGCGGCTTTCCTAGATTATCAATGTTGTGCGCTTATATGATAAAAAATTATCCAAATCCATTAATCGACTACATCGGTTAATTCGATTCGGTTAATAAATAATTTTTAGTTATCAATTTTTTAAAAAGTACAAACATATTTAATATTCTGACTTATCAGTTAATCAGTCAATTTGCCAACGTTAAATCGTTGATAACCGCTCGTTTCAATTAATCGATTAACCGATTCACGTAGTAAATAGTATTATAAGTTTCTCATAAAGTTTTTAAATACACAGAAGAAGACATCGGAGACCCAAAAAAGTATGTACTAAGTAAATATCATCATTATCGAATTACACGAGGGCAGAATCATTATATTCGGAAAATATCAGGTATCGCAAAAACTTAAACTAATAAATGACTTTTACTTATCAACTCGTATTCAGCATGGGTGGACATTAATTAAAATTATTAAAACTACAATATTTTTCTACTGTAGTCAAATGTAATTAGTGACTTTGAGATAATTCTTATTACTAATTAAATGAGATCCCTTAACTGAAATTTAAATTTGTTGGTTTATGTATGATAGTATTATTATTTTATGACACTGCAATAAATAGTAATTAGTGAATTCCAGATAACTAATAATTAAGTGAAACTGGACTGGTAATATTCTTTGGTATAAATAGAAGAGCTGGATGAATGTTGAAGTTAAAAGCAATTTTGCAATCAAAGAGTTAATACATACTTGTATCTTTGAAAATACAATATCATTGAAATATTTAAGAAAAATCAATTTATTTGAAAATTAAAATACCATCCAAAATGACAAAACATTTCCGTGACTTATTTCCGATAAAGTCAAGAAGTAACAGATTTGGTGTAAAAGTACAGACATATTATGAAGGATCGAAAAAACTTGTAGCCGAGCTCCGGGCCCAGGACAGTTATGAAACATTGGCCAGAGAAAAACAAAGGATACATGCCATAAGGCAGCTGGCTGAACTTGCTCAAAATTGGATCAAAGACATTGGAGTAATTCGAGGATTGAGCGACTTTGAGGCTCAGCAATTGTGTGGCAAACTCTATACTTATGGATCTTATCGTCTTGGTGTACACGATCCAGAGACAGTAATGGATACGATTATCATTGTACCAAATATTATTCAGCGCAATGATTTTTTTAATCTGTTCTATCAATTACTGAGGATTCAGCCAGAAATCACCAAATGCCGTTTGTTCAACGAAGATAAGTTCCACAGCATAAAGATGGAATTCAACGGATTCGGTATAAATTTGACTATGGCGCGATTGGCATGTGAGAAGATACCAGTTGACTTCGATCCCGATAATATTGAATTAGATCTACTTGATGAGCATTCGATACGCAGTATTAATGGCCTTCAAGTTACAAATGCAATAATTAATCTTGTACCGAAATATAAGTCGTTCACCGTGACATTGCGTGCAATCAGAATGTGGGCAAGAAGTAAGTATGAAATAAATTATTTCTGTTTTGATATATTTTTATTAACTAAATTATTATTTATTTATTCCAGATTGCCTCATTTACTCCCAGACTCATGGTTTCATCCGTGGTGGCGCCCTAACTATTCTCGTCGCAAATATATGCCGAATGTTTCCTGATGCAGCACCGTCGAAGTTGGTTTATGAATTTTTCCATTATTATTCAGACATAGATTGGTCAACTCCTGTTGTACTGAAAAGTGTCAGGGACTTAAAATTGGGATTACCCATGTGGAATCCAAGATTACACATGGAGCACCGCCAACACATCTACCCTGTGATTACCCCTGTCTATCCACAACAAAACTTGAATCAAGATATTTGTTTTCAGGCCGCAACATTCTTAAATGTAGAACTCTACAATTCCATCAATATAATCAGCAAAATACAGAATGGTAAATTATCCTGGTCGCATCTATTGAAAGCGAAAAACTTTTACAAGAAATTTAATAATTTTATTGTTATTAAAACCCTGGCACCCACATTGGAGGTTCATGATATTTGGAGTGAGCTGGTTGAGTCAAACCTAAACATTTTCTTTAAAGCATGGACAGAGTGTGATTTTAGCAACTTGTGCTTATTAAATCCCAAATCCGTAAAGTTCTCACCAGAGGATGATGATGATCTACCATATTGTTCTATGTGGTACATCGGTGTGGAAGCTCTATTTGAACACAACAAATGTTGTGGCCATCTACCTACTATCTCCGAATATTTTCGGAATCAATTGATAAAATTAGCACGGTCAAAGCATATTTTTGATGATCGCATGGATGTCAAGGCGTTTTTTTTGAACGATTTCAATTTATACAGAAGCCCTGAAGAAAAGATGATCGATGAAACTAATTCAAGACATAACTTGTATGTTAAAGGAAAAATAACTTCGCCAGCAATGTCAGAATACTTCGAAGTTGATGAAGACGAATGCATACATTTTTAATAATTAATTTTAATAATAATAATAATATGTTAATATGTTAATAGGCTAAGTTTTAAATTACAATAATAAACTATTTTACTTATAAATCTAAAATTATAATCTGTTTGTTATTTGAATCTTATTATGTTTAGTATGATCTTTATAATCTATCTATCAAACTACCATATACACGTATCTATACATAGTATATACAATATGAAAGTCGAAATTCCTGTTTATTCCGATACGCACAACTTCTACACCACTGAACGGATTTTGATACGGTTTTCATTGTCAGAATTTTCACAGTATTGTGAACTAGAGAACCGTACCTTTTTTATCTTCTGATTATTGTTGAAAGTTCATGTTGTGTGTGGGTTGTACCCCTTTTGGTGGTCCGAGGGTCATAACATTTATATGGTTGGTGAATATGGGTCAGACAATTATAGTGCAAAAGCTCAGCTCTGTAGCTCAATAACTGAGGTACTAGTTTGCATACATACAGACAGACATATGGACATATGGACGTGAAGAGTATAATTACTATATAACTAGGATTCTAAAGTGATTTACTTTTTATATTGATATGTTATTTAAATACAAAGTAGTAAAATTACAGTTTCGTTTTCGACAGATGTGCAAAATCTTTCATTTTTCTATCGATAACAAGTTCCCCCATTGTTTAATATCGGTTAATATTTTTGAGAAGATGTTAATAACAGCATTAATATCATAAATTTTTGTGTAAATTATTTCGTCGTCGGCATATACTAATATTTGTACAGTTTTGTGTTTTAGTACAATATTATTTTCATAAGCTATAACAAACAAAATTACTGGGAGTGCCTTTATGACTGGCGCCCAAACCGCCGTTCCCTGGTGATTTCAAGTTTTTTGAATTACGACCTCCTCCATTAGTTCCTGAGTATACACAGCTGAAATCGGGACATCCATTTGACATCCATTTATGTTTACGCTTAAAAGCCAATTGGTGGTGTTAAATTAATTTGTTTCTATCAATGAACCACATTAATCTACGCGCTATTATTTTTTCAACGATTTTACTGAGGAAAAATAGTAATGATATTGGCCTGAAACTACAAATTTGATGGTTAGGTATAGGAATTGCGATTGCAGTAGTCCATGTGTGAGGTGAGCATTCAAATTAGTTTATGTTTGGCTTCTGGTACCAAAGTTCTAATCATTGGGTAGGAGATTCTATCAAATCCTTGAATTTTGACTTTTATGTTTTGGTGGGCTATGTACTTATGCGAATAATTGGAGTCATTGGAATAATTAGTTAATTGGAGGATGTTAGGCATACTTGATTCACTATTAAACATTTAAGGGGGAGTTGTGGAGCACTGCTAAGATTTTTAATTTTGGCCCAAATCTTTTTAGTTAATAAAAGTGGTGATATACGAGAGTGAACAGTACGAGGGTTGCTACTTTCGATGTATCATCGAAAAAGACTTTATTGTTTTTCAAAATATTCTCCATGAAGATCAATACACTTTGCATGCGATTGAACCAATTTTCGAAGCACTTTTTCCACTCGGAATGAGGTATCTCCAAAACATGTGTTTTGAACGCTTCAACCGCTTCTTCAGGCGTCGAAAAACGTTGACCTCGCAATTTATTTTTGGTGTGAAGCACCGCGATTGAATTTTTTCAACAATTCTTTGCACCAATCGACACGAGCCTTTTTTTGCGCGATTGTCAAATTATGCGGTATGCAACGCGAACAAATCTTTCTGACGACCAAATGTTCATGCAATATTGAATGTATGCGAGTGGAACTAATGCCCAAACATGTCTCTATCTCACGATATGTCACATGACGATCATGCAATATCAGTTAACGCACAGCATCAACGTTTTGTGGCACAACAACATTTATCATTAAGCACGACAAGCTTTACGATATCAATGCCAGATTTGACATATCAACATTGGTGTTGCCATATCTTAAGACTTAAGTAGCAACCCTCGAATTTTAAGTTTGTCATGAAGTTTGTAACACACAGAAGGAGAAGTCGGAGACCACATAAATTATATACTCGTATATTTGTGATCAGCTCGATGAGACGAGTTGATCTAGCCATGTCCTTCTGTCCGTCTGTTTGTTTGTCTATACGTATGCAAACTAGTCCCTCAGTTTTTGAGCTAGACAGCTAAAATTTTGCACGGAGCCTTCTTTTAACTATACGCACTACATTTGTCGGAATCAGCCGAATCGGACAACTAGGGGAGTACCCTCCATACAAATCGGGATCCAAATGAAAGTTCTTATTAGATTTTTTTTTTTTGTTTTTTGTAATATGGAACTGGAATTGGAACACTATAAGTGTCTGACTAGTATTCACCAACCCTCTAAATTTCAAATTTTCTCGAACTACTAGAGGAGGCGTGAAGAGTATTAAAACTTCGGCATAGCCAAAGTTAGTGTTTTTTATATTGTTTTTATATAACTTAAAAAATTTAAAATTAAAGTTGCATTGGATAGTGAATTGTCCCATGGCTTAACATGGACATGGCTAAATCGGTTCTTTTCCTCACACTAGTGTGAAAATTCTCTTAATGACAGTGAAAACTGTATCAAAATCCGTTCAGTGGTGTAGAAGTTGTGCGTATCGGAATAAGCAGGAATTTCGATTTTCATATTGTATATACTATGTATAGATACGTGTATATGGTAGTTTGATAGATAGATTATAAAGATCATACTAAACATAATAAGATTCAAATAACAAACAGATTATAATTTTAGATTTATAAGTAAAATAGTTTATTATTGTAATTTAAAACTTAGCCTATTAACATATTAACATATTATTATTATTATTAAAATTAATTATTAAAAATGTATGCATTCGTCTTCATCAACTTCGAAGTATTCTGACATTGCTGGCGAAGTTATTTTTCCTTTAACATACAAGTTATGTCTTGAATTAGTTTCATCGATCATCTTTTCTTCAGGGCTTCTGTATAAATTGAAATCGTTCAAAAAAAACGCCTTGACATCCATGCGATCATCAAAAATATGCTTTGACCGTGCTAATTTTATCAATTGATTCCGAAAATATTCGGAGATAGTAGGTAGATGGCCACAACATTTGTTGTGTTCAAATAGAGCTTCCACACCGATGTACCACATAGAACAATATGGTAGATCATCATCATCCTCTGGTGAGAACTTTACGGATTTGGGATTTAATAAGCACAAGTTGCTAAAATCACACTCTGTCCATGCTTTAAAGAAAATGTTTAGGTTTGACTCAACCAGCTCACTCCAAATATCATGAACCTCCAATGTGGGTGCCAGGGTTTTAATAACAATAAAATTATTAAATTTCTTGTAAAAGTTTTTCGCTTTCAATAGATGCGACCAGGATAATTTACCATTCTGTATTTTGCTGATTATATTGATGGAATTGTAGAGTTCTACATTTAAGAATGTTGCGGCCTGAAAACAAATATCTTGATTCAAGTTTTGTTGTGGATAGACAGGGGTAATCACAGGGTAGATGTGTTGGCGGTGCTCCATGTGTAATCTTGGATTCCACATGGGTAATCCCAATTTTAAGTCCCTGACACTTTTCAGTACAACAGGAGTTGACCAATCTATGTCTGAATAATAATGGAAAAATTCATAAACCAACTTCGACGGTGCTGCATCAGGAAACATTCGGCATATATTTGCGACGAGAATAGTTAGGGCGCCACCACGGATGAAACCATGAGTCTGGGAGTAAATGAGGCAATCTGGAATAAATAAATAATAATTTAGTTAATAAAAATGTATCAAAACAGAAATAATTTATTTCATACTTACTTCTTGCCCACATTCTGATTGCACGCAATGTCACGGTGAACGACTTATATTTCGGTACAAGATTAATTATTGCATTTGTAACTTGAAGGCCATTAATACTGCGTATCGAATGCTCATCAAGTAGATCTAATTCAATATTATCGGGATCGAAGTCAACTGGTATCTTCTCACATGCCAATCGCGCCATAGTCAAATTTATACCGAATCCGTTGAATTCCATCTTTATGCTGTGGAACTTATCTTCGTTGAACAAACGGCATTTGGTGATTTCTGGCTGAATCCTCAGTAATTGATAGAACAGATTAAAAAAATCATTGCGCTGAATAATATTTGGTACAATGATAATCGTATCCATTACTGTCTCTGGATCGTGTACACCAAGACGATAAGATCCATAAGTATAGAGTTTGCCACACAATTGCTGAGCCTCAAAGTCGCTCAATCCTCGAATTACTCCAATGTCTTTGATCCAATTTTGTGCAAGTTCAGCCAGCTGCCTTATGGCATGTATCCTTTGTTTTTCTCTGGCCAATGTTTCATAACTGTCCTGGGCCCGGAGCTCGGCTACAAGTTTTTTCGATCCTTCATAATATGTCTGTACTTTTACACCAAATCTGTTACTTCTTGACTTTATCGGAAATAAGTCACGGAAATGTTTTGTCATTTTGGATGGTATTTTAATTTTCAAATAAATTGATTTTTCTTAAATATTTCAATGATATTGTATTTTCAAAGATACAAGTATGTATTAACTCTTTGATTGCAAAATTGCTTTTAACTTCAACATTCATCCAGCTCTTCTATTTATACCAAAGAATATTACCAGTCCAGTTTCACTTAATTATTAGTTATCTGGAATTCACTAATTACTATTTATTGCAGTGTCATAAAATAATAATACTATCATACATAAACCAACAAATTTAAATTTCAGTTAAGGGATCTCATTTAATTAGTAATAAGAATTATCTCAAAGTCACTAATTACATTTGTCTACAGTAGAAAAATATTGTAGTTGGAATAATTAATTTCTACATGTCCACCCATGCTGAATACGGTTGATAAGTAAAAGTCATTCATTAGTTTAAGTTGTTACGATACCTGATATTTCCGAGTGCGAAAAAACGCTTTTTAAATTTTATAAATTATAAATTATATAATATTTTGTTGGTCAATTTTGATGAAATAAAACCTATGTTGTCCAACAAATAATTGATTTTGAATAGAATGAGTGCATTTCAATTGATACTTGTTCAAACCAGAAACAAACAAAATCTACGAAAATGATATTAAGTATTTCGAAAATAAAAGATTACTCAAGTGTAAAGTTTTTCTGGTAAACCAAATAATCCAGAGGAAATTTTTCTATTTTTAAATTCTTAATCTTCAATATAAATGTCTCAATATATAAAACAGAAACTTTATAGGTAATTTTATGGAAGCGCAGCTTAAATTTTCTAATATCAACGCCTACCAGTTATTCACTTTGATTTGGCTTTATAGATACGAGTGTAAGTTGTTTAACCAAATTGAGATATACGTAAATTGTAATTCGTATATGCATCTGTTGGAGTAATTGTATCTGAAAGGGACAATACGCGTATAGTACTACCGAAAGGTTTTATCTTGACCACAACAAAACAAACTTAGTTAAGGCCAAAGTATGGCGCGCATATGTTGGAAGGTTAACCGAGAATCAATTAGTTGTGTCAAGTACCTGAGTCATGTCTGGCAATTACGACAATAGCAAATATTACAGGGTAGATACATAGAACTGATAGGCAAAAGCTGCACAATATCTACACATAGATACATACTCGTATACACACGTGTATATGAATAAAGACATTAAATTGTCAACAGGCACAAATCGTACGAGTATTCGGACCATAAATGCAAGAACGAAGGCAACAAAAACCAAAAATTTATGGTTTGTTGCACAAATGGGCTAAAGGCAAATCGAATAATCATATCGAATTGCATCGCATCGCATCGCATCGTGCAAATTGTCTTCACTAGATGTTTGAATCGATTGTAACTAGAAAGGATACATATGTATCTACATATGTAGACAAGATTTGTCATTGTCATAAACTTGGTATTTATCAAGCGTAGATAGAGAGGCAAAGAGAGATGAGATTGTTTCTGAATATTGTTGTCTAATTGTAAGTAGTTAAGATCAGAAGACAGGATACAGGATACCATACACAGAACACCGGACACAAAACGTGTGTAAACTTGTCGAATTTAGCTTTACGCCTTATTGTATCGTTATTCTTACTACATATAAGTAAGTAAATATATTGCACAATAGTATTTATAAGTAGTAGTTACTTGTTGTGGTTGTAGTTGTAGTTGTTTCTGGCCATTTCTCAACATAGAATTATTTGAGTGTCGAGCCAATAGTATTTTTTTATTGTACAACTATGTCTATCTATGTGATTCAGTGAGCTTGTGCTTTAGTGTATCTCACATGTACATGTGTACTTTTGTGATTACATGAATTTTTAAAAAGGACTCGAGCGCGACTTTATTATTGCTGTTCTCATTTGCTGTTTTCTTGTTGTTGTTATTGTTGTCGTTGTCGTTGTTATTGTTTGCCTTTCATATAGTAAAAAGGACTCGACTCACGCACAACACGAGAACTACATTAAAATAATTTATTTTAACGCATTTTTTTTTTCGTTTCTTTCCTTTTTGTCATAACCCGATGGGAGCAAAGCAAAAAAACTCATTTCTTTTAATGATTTCATCTTGTATATAAAAGTGCGTTATTGCCAACGTCACCATCACCATCACCATCACCATCACCATCATCAGAACCGTCACAGACATTACCGGGAGGATAAGGAAGATTGTCGTTGTCCTTATTCTTGTTGCTGTTGCTACTGTCATTGTTGTTGGTGGCTGAAGTCGTTGTACTGGATGCCCCCGTAATTGTTGTTGGTGTTGCTTTATTCATATGAATATGTTGGCATTTTATCCCAGTAGTGAATGTACGAGTATCTGCAACCGAACCATAACATAATGACAAACAGTTAAGAATGGCAGCAACGGAACATTTTATTTCATTAAAATTGCCTTTTGTTGTTTGTAAATGTTACTTATTAATATTGTTTTATCATTGCTGCTCTCTGTTCTTACTCTCTTCTTAATGTATCTGAGTGTATGTGAGTATATACGTAAATATATAAATGTATTTGGTTATATACTTACATATATACGAGTATGTATCTTTTATGTTCAATTGAAAGTGAGACATTTACAATGCAAACACGTTTTCGTTTTTTAATGCAATTGAATTCAATTTTGCAAAAAACAAAAGCTTTATACTTTCCCTTTTTATTTAATACTAAATTCTAAATGGTTAGGGGGAATTCTAAATTAGAATGGAAATATGTAAGTCTTAGAAAACTTGAGCAAAAAACGAATATCAAAACATAAGCAAAGATTTTCTATTTTCTTTTTAAATAAGATTGTGTTTTGAAACACATCTTTTTTATTACTGATCAGATTCCAACAATAAAAGGAGAATATCATCTAAAAATGTATCAGTTTTTCGATGACAGAGACACTGATATAAATCATAAGAATTTTATGAAAATCCAAATATCTTAACTGAAATTCTCAGTTTTTTTATTTCAAAAGTTCACTGTTTCTAATGTTTTTATAATAATTTTCAATCGCATTTAAGCAATTTCGATTCCACTGCCTAGATAAATAGTATAATGGTTTAATTTGAAGTTTCATAAATACAACAATTATTGTCATAATATTAACTCATACTTTTCATTCAATTTCGATATATCATACTTATATATAAAACTAAAATACAAGATGTTTGAGACAGATGAGAAGTCTTTAGTCCTTTATGAAAATTCATTGGTGGTTATCGATATCCTGTGATGTAAAGTTTAAAAAAAAAAATCGGTGGGGCAAAATATTAAAAAAAAAATAATAATAATGTATCGTCTTATTCATATATTTTGAATTATTATATAATTGGAACAGTGCGGGGACATATATATATTTCAGTTAGTTTACTTTTTGCAAAAATAAGACACTTAAATAATTCATTTATTATGCAAAATATATTTTGAGACAACCACAATATTTACTAACTGAGCAAAAGAGTAGATAATGTAAAAAGAACTCCATATGAAGGTAAAAACGAAAAAACTAGAGTGATAAAAAAAACTGAGGATAGATTCGAAATCAGTGACATCGACTTAGTCAATTTTTTTTTAGAAAAATAATAAAAAATTGGTTTTGTTGCCCTGTTTTATGTAAACATAATAAGAACTAAGGAAGTACCTGTATCTCAAAAACTAGAGCTCCCGGAAAAAACTAACATTTATGAAATTAAAATAAAAAATTAGCTTAGAATGATGTAAAATATTCCATGCAAGAAAAAATTCTGTTGTTCAGTGTTATAAATGAACAACAAAAAATTAAATAAAAATCAATCGACCATTATTCCAAATAATGGTTATATCAGAAATTTGGGATTAAAGATATTTGTGAGCCTCTCGCCTTATACAGATTTACTTAAAATTTGTAATTCTATATTAAGAACTTGACTCAGGTAACAAATCCAAGAATTAAAACAATTTAATATACAATAGTTGAGCACCTATCTTCGACATGAATCAAGATGTTCACAGTTCTCTGTGGTGCTAAAAGAAAGAAGAAGAAAAATAAAAAAAAAAATTAGAGATACTCGTACATGTGGGATTTATGATGCATTCAAATAAGATTTAGTGGGCTGTTGGTACGCACCATACACAAACTTATTTAATTATGGTTGTTATGATAGAATTGAGTAAGTGTATCATCACATATTTATACTTCTTCTTGATAATTTCACCTTATGTCGAAATCGGATAAACAACTGTTAAGCAACATGCGAAAATATGAAATTAAACCAAATAAATTAACAAAAACTTAAAACTCTCAACATAAGTTCTTGACAAATATTTTCACAACAAATTAAGGTAATTGGCCCCTTAAAAATTTTTATTTTATTTATTTATCTATTTTCTTCCCATTACTGGACTAGTAATAAAAACATCATGGGCAATTCGTTAACTTTCAACTTACATTTGAGTATTTCTGCTTCTCAGTTTGAGTTTTGCTTCCAAATGTAAACAATAACAAAGAGAAACGATAATAAAAACATGAAATAATTTGCAATGATAATAATGCAATTTATTTGAAAAACCGCAAAAAAACAACACAAAGCAAAACAATAACAACTGAGAACTGAACACAGATACGAGTATATGTAGATACAAAGATACAAAGATTCAAGTGCGAACAACTCTACTAAAGGCTAAATTAGTCCCGCGCGTATCACCGCGATTGTAATTTTTATCTACATAATTTTCTCTTCAACTGATAATGATTATAATGATGATGATAATGATGAATATAATACTGACAAGAAAAACAATAATAATAATAATAGTTAAGTATAATAATTATGATGAAGACAATCATAATATTGTTGTTGGTGGTGTTCTTCAAAACTTTTGCCATGAAAATGCGAATAAGACATTAACAGGATGACGCGTCGGCCGTGTATCTCATAAGTAACAACAACAATAATAGTACAATTAATATCGTAGTATATATAATTGTAGTTGTTGTTGTTACTAATATGGCACGTTGATGAGTTCCTCATTTGCGAGATGCTTCAAGTTTAGCTCACTCTTGGGATTCTGAGAAGGAATCTAAAGCCTAATGAATTTGACTTTAATGTTACTCATACTACTTAGTACTTAGTTGTGCATAGAAACTTTTTGCTTTTAGTACAATTTATTTTTATGTGATATTCATTTAAAGCAAACTCATTCAGTCAGTCAGTCAGTCAGTCAGTCATAGTAAAATGGATTTAATAATTTACTAAAATTACATATATTTTACTAATGGATTTTTCATGTTATTTTTGTTTTTACCACATAATAATTTCCTTCTTAGTTAGTGAAGTTCGTAATAGATAATAGATACATAGTAGTAATAGTAGATGCAAAGATACATGCAAATATCATTAAGTTTTGAATGTTAAATCTTTGGTCAATTATTCAATGAAATTTATTTCATTAAATCAGAAATAGCAATTGTATACTTATTACCATTTAAATAAACAATTTGAATGGCATTAAATTTTTATTAATAAATATGTTGCTCGTATATTGGCAAAAGTATGTAAGTGCATGGCTCCGATGGAATTGGTAGTGCAATTGGTGGATAGTTGTATCACTGGTTGAGTTAGAGAAATTGATTTTAACAAGAATTTATTTATGAAAAGTATTAAAATATATTATGATTTATACAACTACAATACTCACCAATGTCTGTGTTATTCTTAATGGAAACTTCAAGTCTTTAATGGTTGAATTGATGATTGTGTCTGAGAAATTCATTTACAATATTTATGCGTTTATTTATGCAAAATGAAAATTGTTAAATAAAATGCAAAACATAAAAAATCCATTGAAATGCATTTCAAATGTAATTTATAACACATGGACACCTGCAGTATTTTTCAATTAATATATAAATGGAGGGAAAACATATCTACAATATATGCATATATAAGTACATACATACATACATTCATAAGTATATAAGTATATGGTGGTAGGTACATAAATACGTAAATATATAAATACAAAATGTGGCTTGAAATCCAAATAATAACAATTTATAAAATAAGGGAATCAGACTGTCTGAGTTTCAATTTTGAAGTAACAACAACTGCAATGCAGGCAATATTTACTCATTTATTTGGAATTCATTTGGATTATTTCATATATTTATACTCTATTTGTCGGATTTTAATTTTCTAGAAGTATTTGTAGTAATTCAACACTTCTTGACTTTGTATTTTACAAATTAAACATCGATAGCCTTATGCTTTTTTATGTGATTTACGAGTATGTGTATCCTTTGTTTTTTTTTCAGAATGATTTGCTCTGGACATTACCTTCAAAATATAATTTCTAATAAGAGAAAAATGAATCTAAACTGCACGCTAGGCCCCTAAACACAGCGAAATACTACTCACTACACTCGCTAATGATACTTTGACTAAATGTCTTGCACGAGACTTCTTTTCTCTGTTCTCATACGTCTGCTAAATCATTGAGTGATTCGAAAAGAACAGAATCAGCTGAGAAGGAAATCGGTTTGTGGTTCACCGTAAGTAAGTTTAAGTTTAAACTGAATGAGGAGACTCGAGTAGAAATAGGGAACTTTTATTGATAATTTTTTTTTAGCAAGCATTTGTCCAAGTTGTTAATTTATACGTCAAGGCGATTGTTTGCTAATTTATTTATTTATTGAGTTTTCTTTAGGGTTAATAGAAAATATTTGAGGCCATAAAAAACCCCCAAAAAAAAAAACCCCGAGTAGAACAAACAAAGAATAAATTACAATATCATTATGTTGATATAATGATTTTTATTTATATCTTAAATAATAAAATCTTTTAAACAAACTTGCTTAAGTTGATGATATTATAAGAATAATTTCCTTCAATGTTTCTCAAATTCTCATTTGCCATCAGCTTACCACAATCGTTCCCTCATTATTATTATTATGATTATTATTATTCAACATAATTAGTTGGTTGGTGAATGCAATTAAAAAGTTTATTATAAACATGGCTACTGCGGCTGTTGCAGCATTGGTTGTTTCCGCTTTATTCTGGACCAGGTTGTTTTTATTGTTGTTCGGCCGTTCATATTGGTTAAGTTCGTGGTGAGCTTAAAATAAATACTATATACAAAAGCATGCAATGATTGTGCATTATTTTGTATCTACGTATGCATGTGGAATCAAGCCGATCGGGTGAGTTTATGTACTGTTAATGTGCTTGTGAATATTATTTATTAATTTTTATGTTGCCGATAATAAAGTAAGTACATACAATGAAGACAAGTAAAAAATCTTTGCGAAAAAAATGAACTTATAATCTGTAGAACAAATAAACAGATATTGTAGTGCATTTCTTATTTATAATTTGAACAATTATTAAAAAAAAAAACAATACAATAAATTGCGTGTAATACTTGTACTACGTGAATGGAAATTAACATGTAAATAAACATTTAATTTTATACAAATACTATATGTGTGGATAAAATTACAAATTTTGATTTTCATTGAAGCGTCTATGGTGGCTTCACCGAATTGCTTTTTTTTGCCAACAGAATGATTGGCGAGAGTCAATAGAATTTAGTGATCAGATGAATTTCATGTGATGATATCAATTGTAATCCTAGTACCTTAAGTACTAATATTGGATCTATGGCAATTACTATTCAAAGTAACATTATTTCCATAAAATTGCTTTTGTAGAATGATATTTTTGTTATACTCTTCACGCAGAAAGAGACGTCGGAGACCTCATAAAGTATATACATATATTCTTGATCAGCGCGACGAGATGAAATGATCTAGCCATGTCCGTCTGTCCATATGTCCATATGTCTGTCTGCATGTATGCAAACTAGTACCTCAGTTATTGAGCTAAAGAGCTGAGATCTTGCATAGAGCTTTATTTGTATCATACGGAGTACCTTTGTTGGAATCAACCTAATCGTACCACTAGGGGGTACCCTCATACAAAACGGGATCCAAATTCATGTTCTTATTAGAAAAACTTTTTTGTACTATCGACTTGAATTTGGACACTATAAGTGTCTGACTTATATCCATCAAACATATAAAATTTTACACCGTCGGACCACCAGGTGGGTACTATCCATATAAAACATGAACTTAGAACAATAATCAGAAGATATAAAAGGTACGATTCTCTTGTTCACACTACTGTTAATGACATTGAAAACTGTATCAAAATCCGTTCAGTGTTGTAGAAGTTGTGTGTATCGGAATAAACAGGAATTTCGATTTTCATATTGTATATACTATGTATAGATACGTGTATATGGTAGTTTGATAGATAGATTATAAAGATCATACTAAACATAATAAGATTCAAATAACAAACAGATTATAATTTTAGATTTATAAGTAAAATAATTTATTATTGTAATTTAAAACTTAGCCTATTAACATATTAACATATTATTATTATTATTAAAATTAATTATTAAAAATGTATGCATTCGTCTTCATCAACTTTGAAGTATTCTGACATTGCAGGCGAAGTTATTTTTCCTTTAACATACAAGTTATGTCTTGAATTAGTTTCATCGATCATCTTTTCTTCAGGGCTTCTGTATAAAGTGAAATCGTTCAAAAAAAACGCCTTGACATCCATGCGATCATCAAAAATATGCTTTGACCATGCTAATTTTATCAATTGATTCCGAAAATATTCGGAGATAGTAGGTAGATGGCCACAACATTTGTTGTGTTCAAATAGAACTTCCACACCGATGTACCACATAGAACAATATGGTAGATCATCATCATCCTCCGGTGAGAACTTTACGGATTTGGGATTTAATAAGCACGAGGTGCTAAAATCACACTCTGTCCATGCTTTAAAGAAAATGTTTAGGTTTGACTCAACCAGCTCACTCCAAATATCATGAACCTCCAATGTGGGTGCCAGGGTTTTAATAACAATAAAATTATTAAATTTCTTGTAAAAGTTTTTCGCTTTCAATAGATGCGACCAGGATAATTTACCATTCTGTATTTTGCTGATTATATTGATGGCATTGTAGAGTTCTTCACTTAACAATATTGCGGCCTGAAAACAAATATCTTGATTCAAGTTTTGTTGTGGATAGACAGGGGTAATCACAGGGTAGATGTGTTGGCGGTGCTCCATGTGTAATCTTGGATTCCACATGGGTAATCCCAATTTTAAGTCCCTGACACTTTTCAGTACAACAGGAGTTGACCAATCTATGTCTGAATAATAATGGAAAAATTCATAAACCAACTTCGACGGTGCTGCATCAGGAAACATTCGGCATATATTTGCGACGAGAATAGTTAGGGCGCCACCACGGATGAAACCATGAGTCTGGGAGTAAATGAGGCAATCTGGAATAAATAAATAATAATTTAGTTAATAAAAATATATCAAAACAGAAATAATTTATTTCATACTTACTTCTTGCCCACATTCTGATTGCACGCAATGTCACGGTGAACGACTTATATTTCGGTACAAGATTAATTATTGCATTTGTAACTTGAAGGCCATTAATACTGCGTATCGAATACTCATCAAGTAGATCTAATTCAATATTATCGGGATCGAAGTCAACTGGCATCTTCTCACATGCCAATCGCGCCATAGTCAAATTTATTCCGAATCCGTTGAATTCCATCTTTATGCTGTGGAACTTATCTTCGTTGAACAAACGGCATTTGGTGATTTCTGGCTGAATCCTCAGTAATTGATAGAACAGATTAAAAAAATCATTGCGCTGAATAATATTTGGTACAATGATAATCGTATCCATTACTGTCTCTGGATCGTGTACACCAAGACGATAAGATCCATAAGTATAGAGTTTGCCACACAATTGCTGAGCCTCAAAGTCGCTCAATCCTCGAATTACTCCAATGTCTTTGATCCAATTTTGTGCAAGTTCAGCCAGCTGCCTTATGGCATGTATCCTTTGTTTTTCTCTGGCCAATGTTTCATAACTGTCCTGGGCCCGGAGCTCGGCTACAAGTTTTTTCGATCCTTCATAATATGTCTGTACTTTTACACCAAATCTGTTACTTCTTGACTTTATCGGAAATAAGTCACGGAAATGTTTTGTCATTTTGGATGGTATTTTAATTTTCAAATAAATTGATTTTTCTTAAATATTTCAATGATATTGTATTTTCAAAGATACAAGTATGTATTAACTCTTTGACAGCAAAATTGCTTTTAACTTCAACATTCATCCAGCTCTTCTATTTATACCAAAGAATATTACCAGTCCAGTTTAACTTAATTATTAGTTATCTGGAATTCACTAATTACTATTTATTGCCGTGTCATAAAATAATAATACTATCATACATAAACCAACAAATTTAAATTTCAGTTAAGGGATATAATTTAATTAGTAATAAGTAATTAAGAATTATCTTAAATTCACTAATTACACTTGTTTAGACGAGTTGATCTAGTCATGTCCGTCTGTCCGTCTATCTGTCTGCCTGAATGTATGCAAACTAGTCCCTCAGTTTTTGAGCTAGAGAGCTGAAATTTTTCTTCACCATACGCAGTACATTTGTCGGAATCAGCCGAATCGGACCACTAGGGGGGGCACCCCAAACAAACCTGGATCCATATGAATGTTTCTATTAGAAAAACTTTTTTGTTTTTTATCCTATCGACTTGAAATTGGGACATTATATGATATCCACCAACCTTATAAATTTCAAGA
Source organism: Amiota mariae (assembly GCA_035041805.1). Classification (NCBI taxonomy): domain Eukaryota; kingdom Metazoa; phylum Arthropoda; class Insecta; order Diptera; family Drosophilidae; genus Amiota; species Amiota mariae. Next base: position 1,496,472 of record JAWNKV010000707.1, on the reverse strand, counting down.
CTCCCGGTGTACTAAAAGGGGCGTGACGAGTATTACAACTTCGGAATAGACAAAGTTAGTGTTTTCTTAAAATTGTTTATTAAAGATGTAGGTACTACTTGTAATTCCTTCTTGAAGTTCATTCTTGTTAACCTTGAACATAACATACTCGTCCATACGAGTAAGTGTAATGTTAGGTGATGTAATAATTTTGATATTTCCGCATTTAAAAATCTCATAAAACACTTTGCATGAAACATTTAGCATTATTAATAAACTTTGTTCATTCTCTGTGTGCTGTGTTTAAGTAGAGAATACATGAATTTCGCTCTTATAGCAAAGCTTAGCTGTATGATTACACATTTTTGCAATAACACTGAAAGGGAAATTAAAACACATCACATAAATTCTAACTTTTCTAGTTGTTTTTGGCCGACTAACTAATATCCTTTAGTATCACAAGAGTTTAGTACAGAAATGGTACAAAAAAAAAAAAAGGTATTCCAAAAAAGATAATTTCAATATTCATTGAAATTTACATTAGTCTTTCTCTATTGTCTATGTATTTCCCAACATGATTCTTTCGCAAGAGTATATTACCACGAATGCATGAAGGTCAAACTACTATTCGAGAACAAAACTCAATTTTGAACTTAAATTGCAACACAAAACATGAAACTGAACATAAATGAAATGTTTGTAAGCATTTTACAAATTTAAAATTACATTTTTGTGCTTTCTTTGTGTGTTAATGCAATAATAATAATAAAAAAAAAAAAAAAATGATATTTATATTTTATGTAAGTTCTTTGTTTGCATATCATCACATTGCATACTTCATGGCATTTGAATATTGCGATGCATGAAGCTTTGCCGCATAAATAAATAAACTTGTGTGGTGCTCTAGAGCACTTTCGCTTAGTATGTAATCCATTGTATCCATTGTATCTATCTATCTATCTACAAAATGTATACTGATATGTATAAATGAACTGTTGCAAGAATACGCACACAATTGTTAGAACGCCCGCTATTATTTTACGCTATGATGAATTGATGATGATGATAATGTTGTTGATGATGATAGCGAAGCCGCCAGGCTTTTACATTCAAAATCGCTTTGTTCTATAGATATGAAGAGTTAGATAGATACTCACATATTCGTACTTAAAGTGAAGGTGGTGATGTTAGGCAGGCAGGCAGGCAGGCAGGCAGTCAATGAACATTGAAGCAAATATTGTTTGAACAATGCTCTAAGGGGCTTCTCATTGAGTTATCTTCCATGAAAGTGAGTTCAGCATCAACAGCATACAATATTCATGAATGCATGATAAATAATAATCGTAATAACACCATCAGTCCAGGGACTTTGAGCTTACTATACATATAAGCAAAATACATAAACTTGTACACATTTACCTACTCGTATTGGCTTCATTCAGATATCTGTCAATAACCGATTTCAATGTCTCATTCAATCGAAGGATCCTACAGAACACGTACATATGTACATGCATATATCATTGCTATCACCACCCCTTTAAATTTGTATATTATTGTCATTCACATTATTAGTTTAAATAAATATCTTTAAACAATTTCATTTTAATTCATAAATTAAATCATAAAGATACTAATGATTTATTGCAATCAGTCAGTCAACATTCATATGTTGAGGATAAGGAATAATAAAATATTTTATTATTATTGTTTTAAGAATTTACATTAGACATAAATGACAATTGATTGAAATAATAAAGATGATAAATGTGGACAGACAATGACAACGTTTCACTTTTTCACTTCAAATACTAAAATTGATTAACATTTTACAATTTGCCAATATACTCATAATAAATGAAATATCTTTGCTAATCTGGTAATTGAAACAATTACAATAAATTGCATTACAATGTCATTGTTAAGCCGATTTTACCATGTTTTCTATAACCTCAAAAACAATAATTTGCATAAGTAAACGTGTCATTGAATTGTATTTAATGAAGTATCAATTTAAAATATTCCATTTAGTAATTAATTTTTTAAAACCTTTATATTAAAATACTTTAATGTTTGTAAAAAATTAAATGGAAACATGAAATAGATTTACTTATATACAATACATATTATTTACGAGGGTAATTATAGGAGAGAAGAAGCACCTAATAGGTTTCAAATATAGTGAATTTTTCCAATGGTGACTATTGAACTATAAAAAGCAAATAAGTTTCCGTCATTTAATAACGGATGGTCCCATTGGTAAGTTATGGTTGATATTTTCAGATGTAAGACTTGATATACTCGTACTAAGTAAGGATGGACATCTGACAACACTATAACACTGAAGTATTGTTTTATCGATTTTGTATCAGCATCACATAATATTTTTTCGTGCAAATATGTCAAGTTTGAAACCGAATAAGCGTCATTTGCGGCAACTTTTGATTGGTTCCGGGATTTTAAAACTATCGATTTTGATACCAGCGAGAAAGAACGCGATGGAAGGCCAGTAAAGTTTGAAGAAGCTGAGTTGGATGCGTTATTGGACCAATAATCACACCAAACTTAAGAGAAGCTCGCTGAAATCTTAGAAGTGACTCAAAAAAGCGAAAAACACAAAACTATTGCATCACATTGTATGATGTCTTTATGTCTAAAACTTTGTAGTTGGTACGTATATAAAATACGAGGTTAATTCCATAGTTTTTCAAATTGAATTTAATAACTTTTAACATTCATCGCCTTAATAGTGACCCACATTTATTTATTTTTAACCCATCATTACAGAAACACTAGCATCAAGTAACATGGAGAATGGGAACTTTTGAACAATCCTCAGACATATTTTATCAATAATAGTTCCCTTTTACTTCAGTTGGACTTTAGAACCAATATGAAAGAATTGAATTAATTCTGATTATTTGTGATGTGTTTTACGTTTTGCCAGTTGTTATTTGCTTCTATCAACTGTTGCCAAGTCGTTTTTGATCTGCTAAAATATAACGTTTCCATCACATCCCCACATGGGTCGTTAGGATCTTTCCGTAGAGTTTGACATTTATGCATTTCTATCTATGTCTGTACAAATGAGAGTTTAAGTATTTGCACTATAAATGTTAAAACTTTTACATAGGATCTTCAGTTTCCGATAGATAAGTATGTATAATTGGAACAGACCTTCAAATTAAAATTTTTAAGAATGTTTAGCGAAAGTTTACTAATTATTAAAAATTATAAAAAAAAAATTTAAATAATATTTTCGTCCTAAACAATCGAGTGGCGTACCAACTTTTTTGATTTTTAATTTTTTTCCACAGCCAAGCACAGAAACGTTCGTACGTTTTCATGCTGTGCTTCTTCTTGAATTTAGTGTTGTTTTTGTTATTGTTGTATTTTTTCCTCTCTGAGTACGCACAAGAGTATTGCGCTCTTCGTTATCTTTTTCTTGTATCATGCTGATCACTGAGATCGACCCAAGGGAGAGAGATTACTTTTGCAAATAATGCGTGAGTATTTGTATGAGCATTTCGAATGATAGCGTTGGGCTAGCAACCAATAGATGGCGCTTTATTAACATAAAATTATTAAATGCCTAAAAGGTTTTTTTTTTATGAATTGAAAATTCAAAAGTTGTGTTATTCTGCGTATTTGAACTGAGCCAAAGCAACGCGTGGCCGAGCCAGCTAGTAATTATATATGTATGTATATTCTGTTCACCCCTTTCACTTTTATAATTTCTCATGTAATAAGCAACTTTCCTATAAATTGTCTGGAACAGCACAAAATCCTAAAGTAAGTATTTCAAAATCGCATTTAAAAGAAGGTGAATTATTGATTATTTTAATTTTCCTTTGAATACCAAAAAAAAAAAAAACGAAATAAAAAAATAATTCGATGACGTGTTTATAGTTTCTCCGGTTTTTACGCAGTAGACCAAACTTTTGTTGGTCATTGGCCTTTAGTGTTGTAGTCAAGTTCTGTTGTGGTTGCCACTGGCAAAAGAGGTTTTTCCTAAGTGTTGTTGCTTTATTTAGTGGTCAAATTTTGTGCAAAAAGGACGCATGTTTAGGACATTTCAATTGAACATATATTTATCATAACATGAAACGGCTAAATACGGGAAGAATAAAGGTATGAAAAATGAGAAAATATATTTAATTTGGTTTTATTTTTTTAATTTGGTATGTGGTCCGATTTATATAAGACTTAGATTAATGGATAAATTCCATAAATTTTAACTTCAAAAAAGTGACAAGTCCGAAAACGGAGGGAAGTTCATGGAAATTGGAGAGCGAGAGATGCTTCCCAGTGAATAGATCATAAATACGAACAGTCAAGTCCTTTCTGGTTTTGTGTGGTATTATACATTGAAGACATACATTTTATACGGTTTTCTTATGAATGATTTTATTGTTTGATTTAATGTAGTATGTCGGTGGGCCAGAAAATTAATGCGATAAAGGAAGGGAAGATGACTTTATTAAAACCGAAAGAATTTCTGGTATTTAAATTGATTTAATATTATAAGCTATGGAATGTTACATTACTTAACTTGATGGCTTTCAGTTTAATTTCTAATTTATCATGTCTTTCCATAAAATTGTATTAAATAAACCTCCAGAGAATGTATTCATTCATTTGTTTATAAGCACTTAAAGTCATTTCAATTAGTTTTCATTACCATAATTTAGTTTAACATGTGATACTTTCACCTTGTAGTTGGTGTGTTATTAAGTTAATAACGACGACCTTCATATTTGTTAAATTATTTTACTTAGTATGTACTACTACATGTCTAAGCACTCAATGCATTTTAACACAAAAAGGTGAATTTATAAAATCGATAATATTATATGAGTAAATATGTACATATGTACTAACTATATGTCCTTGTTATGTTTACGATAGTATTTCATTGAAATCAGAGAATGAAATCAACTAACTGCAAATAACAATAATAATAATTGTTGGCTATCAGAGAATAAACTCGTGTCGTGTATTCTACCCATTTATTGTAATTTCCATCACACACTTTCAGGCATTTGCAATATTATCTAAATCAATTTATCTATTTATTTAGCCATGACTGTAACATAGAGAGACAACGAGTAAAGAAAATTGTTCCGTTACTGTCTCTCTCCGCATAAATAATTTACGAAAATTACCGTTTATTACTTATTCAACAAACAAAAGCAACAACAAAAACATAGACATATTCTCTCTCACTCACCGATTATAAAAGTCACGAACAAACCAAACTAATGAAAGCCAGACAGACGCCAACAAAAAACGCCGGCTTTTTTGCAACAGCTGACACCGCTCTGCACTCGTATCTAAACAAAGATCTACATACCTAACTGTCAGGTTGTCTGACAGTCTGACAGTTTGTCGCCAGTCTATATACATATTTGTCTATATGTACATACGTCTGTCTCTCAATGATGATTCATATAAGAGTATGAATATGTACAATATTACTTTTTGTGGCTTTTTTTTTTGTTCCGTTGGTTCGCGCTACTGTTATTTTCTATTTTAATTGAAACAAAATTTCCAAAGTCAGTTACGCTAATACATACGTTAATAGTACAGTCGACAACAGTAGTGGGTCATTGGTTTTGAATAGTGGTAGGTAGAGTAAGAGGGAGAGTTGCTAGAAGCTTGTGTCTGTCTAAAGAGGCCAGTAGATGTACCTAATATATTACTTATGGGACAAATATATTGTATACAAATGTAAAGGTTGCTTTTGCACGTACAATATTATGAAGCAATTTTTGGGTGTGAGGAATATATTTGATTGTTATTAGAGTACATACAAATATTGTGCAATATATTGAGGAAATTATTGCATGGTTACTATTAGGTAATGGAGTCATTCAACTTTTTTGCCTTCTCACAAATATCCGACAAACTAAATAAGTTCTGAACAATAATAAACAATTTGCTATAACTTTGCTATACTATTCAATCTCATCTGAAAACGATCAACTTATTTTCTTCCGAATATTATAAGTATATTATATCTGTGGCAATAAGTCATAGTATAAAATCAATCTTAATAGTTTTTTGCAATATAATGTATTCTGTACATATTCCACATCTATGAGACGCTTAACAACGCAATATCATTGGCATTGCATGGGTTTGCATGATTGTGTCATGTTATTTCACCATGTCTGCTTATAATATACAGAGGTGTGTGTATTTGTTGAAACTTATGGATGTATGTTTAAATGAGACTGCAGCCACTGGTATTGAAAAGAACGTTCCACACTTCTTTTTCAAACTTTTTAAGGTGCCATTCGACGATACAAATAGTTGCACAATATTTTGAACAAATCATTGTTGTTGTAATCATACTTTGTCTGTAGTAGTTGCATAAGTTCGAAATTTCTCTAGGGAACTAGAACTGTTAAAATATGAATGTGGATGAAAAATGTGTGGTTCAATTTTGTGAAAAAGAAATCGGAAGCAATCTGAAATAATTTTTAATGAAACGTTTCTCGCCGATTTTCATATGAAATAAACAAATTTCGATAAAAAACACGACACAAACATATTTGCACAAATACAAAAATAAAAATTAAAAATTGTGTAGTGTATTGGGCCCTTTAGTTTAGCTTACTTATTGCAATACTATGTATGAGCACCGCACAGCTGTCGTTTACAAACAAGTTCGCTCTCTTGCTCTCTCGCTCGCTGGAACATTCTCATGCTCACTTGGATTGTTTGGTTTGTTTTCGCTTTCAGCTTTCAGTCTTTCAGTTGAGATTTCAAAGCCGCTAAAGTGACAAGTTTTTCTTCTTTAAATCGTTTGCAACAAAATCAATAACAAAAAATAGAAGATAGCAGAAGCTACTCATTATCTAAGTAGATTCTAATTGAAAATACAATTTTTGTGAAAGTAAAAAAAAAAATAAAAGATTGCAGCAATGGATGTAAGTGACTCTTATTAAGATTGTGTAAATGTTCAACTGAGGAACTTGCCGCAAGTTGACCTTGAAGACATTGAAAATTTACTTTGTCTGCGAATGTGCTATATTAAACCTTATTTTATTTATATACTACATAAGTATATACATAGTTTATTGCTACTGAAGACAAAGGCTATTAAACATGTGCATGCATACATACATACATATGTACAAGCATAGACTGGACACTTGTGTCCTCTCACAACATTATTGAGTGCTCTCTCTAGACACACTCTCTCGGGATGCCAACAACAATATTATACGGTGTCCAACAACAAAATTGACGAAATTTCGTCCATTAAAAGTTGTTCCAGATTTACTCTGTCGGGATGCTAACAAGAAAATTGTGAGAGGATACAACTTCATGAGCAAAATGTACAGAGTCTGTATGTTTAGTAGGCTTTGTTACCGCAGAAATCGCGTGATCTTGTTGAAGTGACTCATACCGGTGAACGTTAAAATTAAAAATCGTTTACTCTTGTTTATGTTTTATTTTTATTCCCTACATCTTTAGGGCATATCGAATATAATGTAAATTTCGTAACATTAAAACAGAGAGAAAAATTTGTAATTATTTCATAAAACTTTATTTATAACAATAAAATGAATCATCGGAATCATAAGTAGTAAATCGGGATCTAAGAGGTTTTATATGTATTTATAATATAAATGGTATTACCATCTGTATATTCCATAATGCAGACAAATTTATAAGGCAGAACATTAAATACAGTTCCCCTAAAGTTTCCTTATCTACATACACTTTTATCTTGTTAATTTAACCAAACTGATTATTAATGCCATAATATAAGCACAGTATATAGAATAACTTTAAAGCCGATTATTTTTGTAGTTCAAAAGATAGAGTCGAAAAGTAATTGTCGAAATTGAAATGAAAAGAAGAAGGAAATGTTTGTTAATTTTGGTGAAAGGTGTTGAATTTTTGATGTTACCATATTTAATGTTTTTTTTTTTGTTTATTAAATATGTAATTCGTTATTCATATTCATAAATATGTACATAATATGTATGTTAGTTATACATATTAGTGGAAGGGGTTTACTTTATTTTGTGGATATCTTTATACTTGATTAGGGATGCTCGATATATATACTTATGTTACAGTAGAACTCCCCTATAACGAAAACCTCTCTATAACGAAGTAATTGTCTAGCCCCGACCGACTTGATATATAATAAATATCAATATTTAACCCTTGATATATCGTATCAATCTGATATAATCGCATCATCAGATATCGAATTATTATAATCGATATATTGTATTGCAAAGTTTTTGCAGACAAGTTTGAGAGCTCCACTTAATAAATTTATTGAGAACCCTTTGAAAGTATATTTTGAAAATATCGATATTTGTTTTCGATATATTGTAAATATCGATACAGACCTTCGATATATGATATCGGAATGAAAATCGATATATATGTACATAGTTTGAAATGAACATCCCTAATTCCTGATATATTTCAATGTTAATCGCGCTTTACAATTCGTAACCATATGCTCAATTTGGTTTAATAACAGAATTGTACAGTAATACGTAGTTTTGTTTGTTAGGATCGCTCGCTATAAGAACAATGACCTTACACACATTTATAGAAGTTGCGAAAAGCGTCTGTTCGCATCGACTGACTGGAATGGAGCTAATGAAAATTTCATGTTTTTCGTATCTCTTATTATTAACACTTGAGCTTATGACGTATTTGTTGTTAATGTTGTTGTTCATTATTTTAATTGTTTTCATTGTTAGTGGTCCAAATATCTGTCTACAGAATAGAATCTCCATTCATCTTTTGTTGTGCCACTGTATTTTGAAATTCTCAGTACTTATTTCCATTTCCATTTCATATGGGAAAAAACCAAATAAAATTAGTTAGAGGTTTGTTTTTTTTTTTTTATTACAAGTGATTATAATGTTGTCTTTTGGAATAATGAATGTTTTTCTTAACTTGAAGTTAAATAAAAATTAACTATTAATTAAGAAATAACTTATTAACATTTGTATGTGTAACTTCATAACTTTCTTCTTTAGGGTCAAAATCACGATCTTTATACACTCGAAGCTTATTTGGTTAACAAATCGCAACGTGAACTGGATGATGGTGAAATTAAGGACCCAATTGTAAAGCTTCGGCTATTGTGTCTAAGTCGTGGTGCCACTGGTATCGTGGGACTTGGAAGAGCTTTTCGTGCTATGGATGACGATGGCAGTAAAACACTAAATGAAGAAGAGTTCTTAAGTGGAATTCACGACATAGGACTGAATATAAGCGATGGTGAGATTAAAGAAATGTTTAAGCGGTAAGTCGTAATCTTTCAATTATTTAAATATGTAATGTGATACAGTATTCTTCTTATACATATGTATGTATATAGTTTTGATGAAGATGGCAGTGGAACAATAAGCACGAATGAATTTTTCATAAAATTGCGTGTGAGTATACAATATACAATATACGAAAAGGATGTCATTAAGAAGATAAATAGTTACTAAATCTTGAATATAAATTATTTATTTCATTTAATAGCCACCAATGTCAGATCGTCGTCTAGACATCATCGGTGAAGCATTTGCTAAAATGGATAAAGATAATGATGGAGTTATTACTATTGATGATTTAAAGAATGTGTACTCGGTCCAGATGCATCCCAAATACCATAGCGGTGAGATGAGCGAAGATGAGATACTCACAGATTTTTTGAATAACTTTGAGGGTGGACGTGGCAATTGGGATGGAAAAGTGAGTGTGGCCCTAAGATATTGTCAAAATTTCCTATTCAACTGAATTTGTGTACTTCCAGATTACTCAGGAAGAGTTTATCAATTACTATGCCAGCATCAGTGCCTCGATTGATAACGATTCGTATTTTGATCTCATGATGAGACAAGCTTATAAGTTGTAAAATCTTATATTGAACAAGGAGAAATTATATTGGATTGACAATTAAGTTATTCGGGTATTTGTTTTTTTTTTTTTAAGCACAAAAGTACGTTTTTTAATGCATTATTTTTCTATATTTAATAAGACAAAACTAAGATAGATAGCACAAAATATGTTATACTGAAAAAACGTTATTTGTATTATTTTAAAGATGTCTGTACTATTCATGTGGAAATCTGAAAGAAACATAATTCATAGAAGAAGCTAAATAGGCTCAGATTCAATGGTAGTGCATAGAGTTATTCTATCCTCAAATCACCTGGTTTTTTACCATAAGAAAAAGTAGAAGAAGAATTAAAAGAGAAAAACTTTCCTTTGCGATTAAAGATATTTATTCATTAGCACAGGATGCAAGTTAACTTTATAGTCATTTCAAGTTCATTTCGTTCATAAGAATTAACGTACTAAAATTATAATAGAAAACTGATACTTTGAAAAAAGTATCTACCCAAAATAAAGTGAATAATTTTTATTAGAATCTCATTAATAGATTGTCTAATTGTAATTGTCATTCCAATATGTGCATTAATTTTGACTAATTGTAATATGTAATGAATGCATTGTATTTCTTATAAGCAAAGCAACATTTATTGTATTAAAAAAAGTATATATATATTGTCAATCATTATTGATTTACTCACTAATAAAACACTTTGAAATTTCACAAAACTTTGTCCTTGAATGTATTTGTATCATTTCAGTAAACCGAACTCAACCAGCCACAATGTGGATAGAAATGCCTTGAAATTAAGTTGGGTAAACATTGAGAAATTCATATTAATCAAGAGCCCACAATGTAAATGAATAAATTCACAATTTCTAAACATATTCAAGTGCAACAACAATAACAATAACAATGATAACGAGGATAACAAGTAATGCAAGGATAACAAGGAATAGAAGGAGTTGAGTAAATACATAAGTAAGATTGAGAACAAGAACAATAGTAAGAGTAAGAACAAGAACGACAACGAGTTTGCCAAAGAATTAGTTACTGAGATTGTATTGAAGCATTTGTCAAATATGCAAAATATACTAACAAGTAACAAGTTTTGTCTAAACATTTGTTAGTAGTTTACATGCATTTAAGTCATTTCCAACACATAAACATACACACACACACACACACTCACACTCACACGCACTCACATATATACATGTAGAATCAAATTTAGACAACTCGAAGACTCACACAATTAAGGAAAAGAAGAATTTTAAGCAACAAACATTTGCAATGACTGTCGTTTGTTGCCTTGCAGCGATGTCTGACTTCAGTCAGCAGCAATGACATCTTTTGTAAATGTATCTGTATCTATGCCGTCGTATCTCAACTCTTCTCCCCCTATGTATCTGTCTATGTATGTATCTTTCGGTATAACGAACATACATCAGCCTAAATGTATGCATTGAATTATGCAGAAGCAGCAGTGGCAGCAATGCCAGTAACTGGAAACAGTCAGATACCAGCTGAGATTTGTCTATGCCGTGTCGCATTTATTGGTCGTTGGCTCTGTGTGTGAGTGTGTGTGTGTGTGTGTGTGTGTGTGTGTGTGTGTGTGTTATATGTGGCAACTTCTGCACTGATTGCAACTCATTCGAAATTTTAATTGGCATTGCTAAAATTACAAACACATCTGTATGAATGAGATACTCTTTCTTTCTCTCTCTATAGTATTTTGTATCTTCTGGATATAACTTTATCTCGTTTCATTAAATCTTATTTACAGCAATTTTTCTTCATCTTATTGCTTCATCTTAGTGATTCAAAGGCAAATATTGTGCTAGTCAGTGGTAGTGAGTGGTTTCTTTTGCTTTTATATTGACGCTTCTAGGCGAAACTTTTATTGAAAATGTAAATTTTCTTTAGTAAAAAGTTTACACAAGCCAACTGAGAATAACCAAGAAAATCAACAACAATAAAGATAAAACTACAATCAGACAAACAGAAAGACAATCAAACAAATGAACAAATGAAAAGTAACCAAAAAGTGCTATTGAAAAATTTTACATTTCCCAAAAAATGTGTACAATTTGAAAATGCATTAAAAATAGAAATTTTTATTTGAGTTTCCCAAATTCTGAAAAATAAAACAAGTTAAAATTTTTTTAAATTTATTTAAAATTCACAAATTGACTTTTATTGATATTTTTGTATTTTCTTCGCTTCTCTTCTCTTCCTTTCGCTTCGCTTCGCTTCTCTTCTCTTATATTCACTTATTTTATTTTATTTATTTATTGTTTTATAAAAATGTTTGCAAATAAATAGACACAAATTTTAATTTACTTTATTTAAGAATGGAAAAATACATTTAAAACTTTCATTTTAATCAATAAAATTAGAAGTAGAAGAGTTCGAAGTATTTTTATTATTTTTATCATAAATCATAATAAATGTTGTTATTATGTAGACAATCAAAATAGCCTACATACAATATACAAAATACTACGTACAAGATATGTGTCATCCAGTTGTTTTGTTCTCACGATTAGTATTTAATTGGTAGCATTAAATTTATTTAGAATATACTAGGCAAGGATGTCTCGTCCTACCCAATAAACTCATATCGTATTAACTATTGAATATACAGCAGTAGACATTTGTACCTGGCTATGCCCTTGGTTCCTGTAAAAACCGTAGCAATCTTTAATTTCTTACTTAAATATGAAATTTTTGACATAAGGAAAATTGTTCGCATTAAAAACCAAAACCAAAACTGTGAGAATTATGCGCTTAACTGTTTATGGTTTTTATATCTCCTACTGAGCTATTGTTATTATTACATATTACTTATGTGTATAATACTTTTCATTGATTGCATTGTTGGGAAAATAATTATGTTAATTTTTGTTCAAATAATTGACTGACCAAATGAACGAATAATAATAAAATTTGAAATACGCCAACGATTGTAAAATAATTAAAAATAAATTTATTCAAAATGTAAAATCTGCACATCTGTGAAACTTCAATTCAGTCATACAATGCAATTCAATTCCATTCAATGCGATGCAATCCAATCCAATCCAATCCAATGCAATTCAGCAACTATGCTGACGTCATTTCCAATAGAGGAGGCAACAAATATTCTGCGATATTCCGATTCCGATGTATGTACGATATTTATATGTACATAAAGTATCTGTGTGTCCTTGTGTATGCATGTTTATGTCATTTGATATTTAACAAGCACATTTGCTGACAATTAGCTGCGTATTAAAAATAAAATAATAATAAAAAAGAGGAGAACATCGAAAAGAACTTGACGCTGAAATTAATTGCATACATTAACCTTTTAATGCTTCCGTCGTTGTTGTGCATTAAATTATTATAGTGTGCAAAACTCGGTTAATTTATTGCTTCATTATTTATTTATTTTTATTTTTAACCCAAAAAATAAATATCAGCAAATTTGCTCTCACCAAAACTTGAATACTCTATACACTTCTTTTATTTATTTTAAGATTTTTATCACAAGAGATTTAAATAAAGCAAAAAAAGGACACTTCTGAATTAAATTTCAGAGCCGACATACATTCAACTGATAAATTCAATAATTTTTAGTGAGAGTCTCCATTAATGTCTTCGATACATATCTCAAAAACTATGATAGAATTTGAAGTTTTACTTCCTAAACATCTTGGATTACGATTTTGCGTATACGAGTAGAAGAAATGGAAAGCTTAGTTATTACATCCAAAAAAACTTTATAAAATGTCTAAAAATCCCATAACATGTGAATGTCAAAATGTAGTTATAACAGCAATTCACATTAGTTTATAATAAGATGCTGTTTAAAATTTCAGAATGCATTCTCAAAAATTGAGGCAACAGTTCGAAATTTAAGGTCAGATGACAAGTCTGTGTATGAAAATAAGAATGACTTTATTTCTTCTTAAAATCTCAATAACTTAGCTAGAATGAGGAACTCTCTGTTTGATTGAAACATGTTGCTATTTTAACTTAATTTCTAATCTTGAATGGGAAATGAATTATTTATCTCCAATGCACATTTCTGTGTGTTCCAAACATCAGACTAAAATGCTGACATATGTGATACCCGAGTTAAGTGTAGTGACAAGAAAAAGCAACAAGAACAATGACAGCAAAACAATAAAATGTTATAAATAAATAGAGAAATGCGTGAAATGGACTTTTATGTGGTTTCCATTGTTTAGATTATCTATTTGTTTGTATTGTGGTTCTACTTTTATTATTATTATTATTTATTATTAGTGAATTTATTAGGAATGAATGAAATATCTGGATCATATTTATACTTATTTACAATAATGGCAAAAACAAGTATTTGTGTGCTATACTTTTTTTTTTTTGATTTTTCTATATTGAAGTGATTTTTCCATGTAAAATTTTTCTTTTGTTAAATTTTTTTGCTTAAACATTTTTATAATAATGTCGGCCGCAGGATAGGACACACATTCATTTATATCCTCAATATACGTTCATTAAAAGCAACAATAAAATATTGGATAACACCCACAGATACAATATCATCATCATCATCATCATCAACGGCAGCGGCAGCAGCAGCAGCAGCAGTAGTATTGGTATTGAGATATTGAATAAATTTCATTGCATTTGTATTACACTTTCAATTTGAATAAGATACAAGAAAAGTATCTACATACATAGTACAGAAGGCATATCTACGGAAGCGAACCGAAACAATCCGAAACGAACCGAATCAAATTGAACAGACCGAATCGAAATCATCAAATGGAATCTTTTAACATATTTCAGTCACGTTTTAAATGTAAAAATCTCAATCACGTGATCGGAACGACGCGTATACCAGCAACAGCAACAACAACAACAACAACAACAACAACACCAGCAGGAATAGCAAGGATACGAACACGAATAACATGAAAAACATGAACAACATCAGCAACAAAATATGCCAACCAAATAGTCGCCGAAGGCATCATCAGGAAGTAACAGCATCAAATGCGGATGAAGGCCATCAAAAGGCGCATGGTTGAGAATTGTTTGGTCGCCTCGATATACTGGGCGCAAAGCCAAATTCCGAACTGTTCAATAGGAAAGAAAAAAAAAAAAAAGAAGATGACAACTACAAAAGCAGCAGGAAGAAGAAGAAGGATATTGAGAATGAGTAAATAAAAATAAATAAATAAAATGCGGCAAAAAGCTCTTAACAGGTACTTGCTACCTCATGATTTAATACTCAAAACGGGTAACGACAATGATGGCGTCGATGACGATCATGACGACGATGACGATGACGACGACCATTCGAGAATGTCAGAGAGACATTCAGACAGATAGACAGACGATGGCTGACCATAGCCCCCATAGTATCAAGGTATCAATACAAAGAGGACTTTAGCCGGCCGGCCTATCCTCAGTTAAAAAGGTTCAAATATTGAATAAGTGGATGAGTGATGCGGAAGTGGGTCATCAAGACACATGGCATAAATGTTGTTTTTGTTGAATGAAATACTGGTTTCGGGGGCACACGAAATTTTTAATGATGCTGTTTGTTTATATCTTTCCTTTCTGTTGTTTTTTCGCCGTTCGTGCATCATCACCATCATCATCATCATCGACTGTGCCACTTCGAGTGGGTTTCTTTTCTTCGTACTATCATGTATTTATAAATTCTGTCTTTTTTGTAGGTCTATCAGTTTGTTCAGCTTTCAAAGCTCATTCAGATGTCAGTTAGGTTCTTTCATAGTAGCAACACTTGTCAGAAACAGGCATCAGGAGGCCTCGATATGCCCGATATCTCACGGAAATGATGCTTCTCAAGTAATTTTATTTCCATTTCCATTTTTTTTTTTTTTTTTTTTTGGATTTTTTCACTTTCAAGTATGAAATGAGCCAAAAGCTGAAGATGAAGCTGAATGCGAATCCATGCCATTTAAAGTAATTCACATGACCAAGCGACACACGGTGCAATGTAATTTTTAAATAAATTTATCAAATATGCACAGCAGTCTGTGTTGTTGCTGGTGGTGATGGTGATGGTGATGGTGATGGTGATGTTGTTGATGATGACGATGATGTTGATAGCAACGCCAGTAATAAATGTAAAGGAAAAAAAAAGAAAATTCAATAAAGAGTGAAGAGAGAAAAATGGCACTGGAAATTGATGAAATGAAAATGTATGTATGAATGTATATTTGTGTATGCAAATTTCATATAAAAAGCAATGATTGAAATATCGAAATCAAGTGCCATTTTCAGTTCGAGCACCTGGCGATTTCATCTCTTCTGCCAACATCTCTAGCTGCCTCAACATCAGCATTGGCATCAGTACAAGCACCAGTATCTGCATCTGCACCTGCTCAATGGCCACAGTTGGCAACAACACGATGGCTGCCATCATCAACGACGCACAATGTGCTACAATTTCCGTTTCCTCTCTCAATGCATTCATCCCGTCATTCATTCATTTGCTCACTCATTCACTGTACATCATCGATTCACATTATTTTGTATATTTTTTTGTGATTTTTCGGTTTTGTTGTAACTGCAACTGATTGAAATGTTCGTCATGTTTCATGTTTCATCGTTCAGCTCATTGATTTTTTTTTAGTTATATTTTTCTTTTAAAATATTTTTCTTTTGGGGTAAATATTCTTTTTTATCTGTGCATGGATGTGGTTGTAACTGTTAATAATTTTAATGAATATGTGCTTGTTTAATTTCATCATTGATTGATGATGGAGTTGTCGCGTTGATAAGTTTAATTGATATCATCACCAATGTCATCTTCATCGATATCATGATCACTGCCTGCATGCATATTGATTACATAATGGTCAATAGAGTGTTAAGTAAGCATTGAATGAAAGTGATTTGTTCAAGTAAATAATGTTTTACTATATATTCACAGACGCAGAGAAAAAGAGAGAGAGAGAGAGAGAGATAAACCACACAAAAAATGTGATATCTTAAGTAAATGGCCTTGCATTTACTATACCATTAAAATTTCACCAGTGACGCCATCATAGTCGTCATCATCATCATCATTATGGTTGGCATCGTCATCATCATTAGCATCATTGCTGTTAATGATAAACTAAATTGTCAATCAGCCATGAATTGAATGAAATGAAGTGTAAAATTACAATTTCATCCAATTTGCAATTAACTCAATGAAAAGATAAAAATTTTCCAATTTCAAATTATTCCAACGAGAATGAATGCCAACGGGGCGTATGTGCAATGTTGCTGCCTGCCATCTCCCTTTGTTATTGTCTATGTTGTTACTAGATACTTTACTTACCCATCCCATCCCATTCGATTCCATCTCATTCCATCCTATGCCATACAATCGGGACATATGAGCATCGATTGCCTCTTCAGGAGCTAATATGCGATCTGGCGGACAGACATATGATTTTATCGCAGTGTGTAGCTTTGGTTGTGGCTACCAATATTGCAATTTTCTATAGCATTTTGTGTTAGTTCGATGAAAAAGAAAGGGACCCTTCTTTGTATTCACTTTTCTTTTTTAATTTTGTGTTATATATATTTTTTTAATTTTTCTTTTTTTTTTTTTATACGAATTCCATTTATCGATTTAATTCCCAATTGTATTAATTAACAACATCAATTTCATTTTGTATTAGTAAGTATAATGGTAAAGTCGAAAAGGAATTACTTGAAAATGGGACAATTAGATTTGTGTGGTTAATTTTATTGAGCGCTAAATTGCAAATTGAAATGGTGACAAAAACCAATTGAGGTTATGCAAGTCAACAACTCAGCACACTCAACTTAGCTCACTGTAGCTCAGTTTAGCTCAGCTTGGGTCCATTATGACCTAATCAATGCTCTTGAGAATGTTGCTTGCTAATTACATAACATTTGCAAGTGACACATTTCGCTGGAGTTCACTTTTAGCGCCATTAATGGGATCAATGATTCAATGATTTGATGCTGCTGTTGCGATTGCTGTTCATGTTGTGGATGTTATGCCAATCCAAAGTATCCAGAGCATTAAAATTAATTACAACAAAAATAATCTAATCTCTAATTCTAGTTTTCAATTTCATTTTTATTTACTTTCATATTTTATTTAGTTTATGCGAATTCATTTAAATAAATTAATGTCAAATGCAATAGTAAAATATCATAGAAATTATAATGAAATGTGACTTTTAAAATAATGACAACAATAATCATCATATTGACAATAAAACAATAAATAAATTTAATGTATATAAAAGATTTGAATCTAAATTGAATTTAAAAAAATATGTAATTTTTAGTAAAATTATCATAGTATTGTATATTTATTTTGAAAATAGCAGAACATTGATTCATCTTTTCTTCTTATATTCTCAATGTTTGACGAATCAACTATACAAATATTTTCGGGTACAAGATACAATTTGATCATATTTTCAAGTTGAAAATAGACATAATTTGTGATTATATTTGTCAGAAAAACAAATGCTTTTGAAATGAGTATGAAATCGATCAAAGACCTCTGAAAGTATTCTTTATTCTAATCTCTTTTTATTATTTTTATGTGGCTATTTATGTGAAGGATTTCTAGGACATTACAAAAGCAGTTGACTAACAAATCTATAGTATACATTTTTTAAATTTAAGGGTTTTCTATTTTTTGTTAGAAATTTACTGTTCTATTGTTCATATGGCTTCTTGACCTCTAATGTTGAGTGATGAAAATGATCAGAATCGGAAGTGATGGAATCTTATTAATAAAATCATTTATTGTCTCAAGTTGAAAGATGAAAAATAATACTCATGATCTTCAAGACTCTCGAAACGCTCGTCAAGAGAAATCACTTTCATCATATAAATTGATTTAAAAGAGGATAAAATGATATTCTAAGTCGAAGAAAAAAAAACATACTCAAATACGTATTTTATTTTCAATTTTTATTCAACGCAAATAAAAGACAAAAATAAATCTTCTATGCATGTATGTATGTATATTTTTCAACACTTCTGTTATATTATATGAAATCATGCTACATAACGATGCTACTGAAACGAGAGTTAAAGGCAGATTGATAAGGCTTACGTAAAATTCGGGATTTCCCCTTCTCGTTGAGTCTTGTTTAAATTTTTTCGTTAAGTGAGTGTCCACTGTATGTTCTTAACAAGTATGTGAGTCAAAGTCGCTATACTACCGTAATACAATATTTTTTGGGTAAATGTGTATCAGGTATTAGATTAAAAAAATCGTAGGATTTTCAAAATCTATCTACCGGGTGAATTGTGAATCTAAACCATCTACGGATCCACTCAAACACACATACCAAATTTTATCATAATCCGTCTAGTCGTGTAGGAAGATTAATACAAATAAAAAATTGAAACGCTGCGTTACACTGAAAACTCAGTAAGACACACCTTATTTTTAAAATAATATAAATATTTTGAAACAGTAAAATTTTAAAAACGTTTGTAACCGACTTCAAAAATAGTTGGTTATCTGTTTGATCCATATATATTAATATAATTATCTTCGCTGATGCGATTTTTAAGTGGTGTCCGTTATTCGAATACATATTTTTTGAGAAGGGTTTAGTGTAGAAACATTGTCCTAGACTAAAAGAAACCATAGCTATAGATTAAAACAAAGGAGTATATCAGTGAAATTTTTTAAGTTTGTTCGCGATAAGTCGGTTTTTCATAAAAAAATTTTAACATTAAAATTTATATTCACAATTCAGTTGAAAAAAATAGTATGTTAACCTATTTCATCAGTGGTAATATTTACATTAATAATTTTTTCGGTACCAGTTGCAAAAATCAATGAATCAATGAAGCTAATATGTATATAAAAAATAAGTTTTTTATGTGATTTTGTCGATGAAAGTAATGACCAAGAATCTGAATAAAAATAAAGAAACTACTGATTTCAAAATTTTGTTTATATAATCTTACAGTTCCTAATATTCACTTTTACTATTAAAATTTAGTTTACTTTATTTGAGTTTTTTTACTTATCGAAATTTAAATTTTAGAATTGGCAAATAATAGCAAACTATAAGAGCAAATAGAGTTGATTATTTCCAGATGTCTGTAGCAGTTATAAATAAATATATACACTTGTAAAATACTTAGTAGTAACCAAAATAGATTTCAAATATTTTACATTCAAAATGAATGAATTGTAAATTTATTGCTGTTGCTGTATTAGTTAATGTGAATGCAGTAAGTAAAAAGGTTAACACATTCTAAAAGTGACTGCCAAACCCGAAATGACATCATGATTGCAACCACCATGCATGGATATTATTGTATATGCATATAATAATTTAGAGTAATAGGGTTTTGCAATGAAATCGAATGAGCCACAAATGTACATAATTGTCAGATGCCAGAAGCATCATTGTATACTCTGCATTCTCCCCCTTTGTTGATATGACATGCGAAACTTTTTTCGATTCTCATGCATTTTGCATATACTTACTCGTATAAACAAAACTACGCTGGTTGAGGGTCGACGGTCGATTGGATTGCCTAGATGCCTGTCATTTTGCCAAATTCATCGACATTAGTTGGTAAAATAACAGGAAAATACAATATAATATTACTTTACCATAAAGTGAGAATGGAAGGAAGAATGCTGGGATGTAAGCAGGAAGGATAGAGACACACACCTGACACACTAAACTTTAATGGTAAATTTTTGTCAAATACAATACAATAATATGAAAGTGTCCAGAATAAAAATGACCATTTTTTTGTTTTGTTTTGTTTCGTTTCGTTTCGTTTTGTTTGTTTTTTTTTTTTTTTGGTAAAATAAAACAAAACACGAACGAAAAATAAATGAATTTATAATTTTTTGTTTTTATTTTCCTTTTTACTAATGACACACAAGGGACAAATATTTGCCCTCTCTGCCAATTTGTTGCAATATGTCGTTAGTACTACATACTCAAATATTGTTGTGTTGTTGTATTTCTGTGTTGTAGTAAGTGAAATTAACATTTCACATTTGTTGCCGCATATTATATATACATTTGTTTTGTTTTTATTTTTGTTTTTGTTTTTCATTTTTGTTTTCTTGTTTTTTCATGTTGATTTTGATGTTGCTGATGTTGTTGGGCCATGAATGTGTGGCATTTTAATAATGGTAAAAACAATTTAATGCTTCTGGAAAATGATACAATTGCGCATTGGGAATGCATTTGTTTTTTGTGTATGTAACGTACGTGTTTATGCATGAGTTTGACATGACATACGTATGAACAATTTATATCAATCGCTATGCCAATATAACAGGTGAACTGTTACGAAAATAAGCATGTATCTTAAGGATAAATCAGTGAATATGTTTAGTTGTTAAATAGTTGAAAATTAATAATGAGAAAAATCTATTGGAAAACATTCGAAATTTCATAAAATCTAAGTTTCTGAATTTGTGATTAGGTTACGTTACGTTAGGTTAGACAGGCCGCTCGCAAATATAAGCGAGTTCATCCAGAAGCCTTGCGACCCATTGTGATGTCAGATTATGGAAGGATGAGGTAGGTAGGGTGAGGGGTATGAAATTGAGTTGAGCGTCTGACAGTTGCTCCTAGAGATCTCCCACAGCTTCTAACACCAACCGGAAGATTCCGCGAACAGACCTAGGTCTCCTAGTGGCATCTTTACATCAAAGCAGAATTTATCGAGAATACGGGTATGTCTTCTAAGAAGAGCAGGGCAGTCACAGGTTCGATGTTGAATACTCCCTGATTCTTCTTTTTCTTCACAGCTACGACAGAAGTCTCGGTATGGAAGTTCCATCCTTTGGGTCATCAAACTTATTGAGCAGTGCCCTGTCAAGACTCCAGTCATCATCCGAATCCTTTTCTTATGAAATTGTTGGATCCCGGTAGTCCGTTTTGGTTGGTAGCTAGGTCAGAGTGTCCTAGCAACAGTACAACCATGCTCATTCGCTCACATACTGTCTGCTAGCTCCATGGTACTAGCTTTCAGTCTTGAAAGGATGTCTTGTATTGGTCTATGAATATCAGCAGCCGCTGTACTCTTCCGAGATGGTACCCACCGCCGTCGAATGTAGAGTAGATCACAATATTGGACAAAAATATATCAAAATGACCACGCTTTCATCAGCATAATTCTTTTATATTTTCTTTATTGACAGAATTCATTTTATGTTTGCTTACTAGAAAATCGATTATCATGATTTAGTATAAATGATTTCTAATAAGTGTTTGGTATAAAGTTTAATAAGTAGAAATGTTATAGATACTAATTAATGAATCATTTTTTAAATTATTATTTGTCAAAATAAAGTATATGCGTTTTTTAAGAATAGGTGAGATAGTTTCTTTATCTTCAAATTTCAGCCCGGGTCAAGTACTCCAAGTACTGTAAACTAACCCACTTCCATAAGAAAATATTTCTCAAGGTGTACGAGATCCTTCTGTATCAATATAATACAAACCAGGACCTCATATCATACCCATTCTGAGACTAATTTCTTTATATTCGTGTGAAATATTTGCAATAATTTTTTTATTTTATTTATTTTTTTTAATTGGGTTTATTTATTGTTGAATATTTGAAAAAGATAAATGCAAAGATTTTATTATAGTTTAATGATGAAGCCAATCTAAATCCAAGTGTCAACAATTTTAAATGGCTTCCTTAACCTTACAGTTTCCTGTATGAATTTCCTGCTGCCAACTTTGCAAAGCAAACAACTTATTGACTTGTCTCATCAATAATTGAATATTGTTGCATATTTCTATGCAAACAGATACACACACACACACCCAAATATATACATCGATGCATGCATGGAAACATATATACGTACGTATGTTTGTAGTTGTATTGAACAATGAACATCATACAAAGTTCAAAGCAACGCATTATGTATTTTTAATGTCAGTGTAAATATTTTGCTCGGCAACTCAAGCGAACTCAACTCAACCGAAGCGCAAAAAATTGTGGGGAAAATGCAGAATAAATGTATAAGTGTGCAACTTTACTATAGATGTGTGTGCGTATGTTTGTATGTCTGAATGAGTTATAAACAAAAGTCATAAAGCAAAAGTTGAAGTTATGAATTTTTCAAAATATATGATTTATTTTTAGCAGAAGCTACAGCGTAAAACTTTTCACTTCCATTTCCACTCCCATTTTCGACTTTCTGAATCTCTGACTCCTGATGTATATAAGTATGTGATATGCATGATGATTCCCGCCTGACGGTGATGTCGAAGCGACCCTAAAAGTATGCAACACTTTTGCCGATTTCTTTCCATTTTTCTTTTCTCTGGCAAGACAACAGCCAACTACGACAAATGTTGCTTGGGAAACTTACACAGATACACCCACATATTCTTACACACACACACACACACACAAACATGTGTGTATCTGTGATTATATTGAAGTAACTGAAACTGATGTGTTTGTGGCATGAAAGTGCAACAAAATGCCAACATACAAAAAACGAGCCAATTTTTATACTAAAAATAGATAGAAAAAAAAGGAATACAAAACTAAAGAGAAAGGAAACTCTAAAGTGCATAAGATGAGAAGCAAAAAGTTTTCGTTGACACATTTCTTCAAATTTACCAAAGAAATTCACAAATAACATAACAGCAGACAAGATAAAGAAAATACATACAAAAAAAAAAAAAAAAAATTGGAGAAAAAAGAAATGAGAAATGAAAAGAAAATGGCAAAAGTTGCAGGTAACAATGACAATCTTCTTTTTTTTTAAGGAAATTTCCCTAAAAGCTTCATTTATGAAGCCAAATGGCTGATTTCCATTTGTAAATTTGACACATGCAACTTATGATTCATTAAATTCGACTCGACTCGACTGTCTGTGTTATTGGAATCTTTCACACCTTTTTTTCTTTTGGGGGATTTTATGTAAATTCAAGATGCTTTATTAGCGAGTCAAACTTAAAAATAAACCCACAGACTAGAAGAACTCACCCACTGTAACGTTTTGAATTTAGAATCTGAAATTTAGTGTTGATTATGACAAGAATATGCATTTAACAACAAAAATAGTATAACCAAGTTAGGTTCAGCTGCATCATCATCACGAATGAACACCAAGTAAGGAAGCGTAAGACAATCCTAGTCCAATAAAAGCAGTAAAAGTAGTAAAGGAACTTGCAACAACATTGACAGTGCACAACGTAACTTCAGTTTCGTTTTTCTGTAAAATTCTAGTCATGTGTTTCTAACAAATCCCTGCATTATTCATGAAATGATAAGATGACTTTGTCTTACTTGCTGGGCAGCTGCAACAAATTCAAACTCATACACTCACCCTAGTTACTCTTGCTGTTACTGCTGCTGCTGTTGTTGATGTTGCTGAAGTTCCTTACTTTTCCTTTTGCACGTAATATTTTTGCATGCATCAAACGCTGCTGATTCTGTTGTTAGCTGCATTTAACTACTCAAGATATCTTTTGCAGAGTGTCACAAATATAAGGAAGGATTGACTGTGTATGAAGTCCACAACAATAACAAAAATAAAAACACAAAGGATATGAAATTTTATACAATATTTTATTTTTAAAAGAGAGATGAGTTAAAACGAAAGCTTAAAATTTGTTATCATTTATTTGTTTTAATTGGTAACCACGCTGATTTAGGAACTTTACGTAAAATTCAAATTTTTAAGATTGTAAATACATCAATTTGAAACTACATTTTTATCAAAAGTATAGGAGAAATCGAATAATACAACGAATTTATATGGTATCCATAAGGACTTCTTTATAACAGGTATAAGCGAATTAATAATGATTATTAACCTTGCATTTGAGACTCTTGGGTCCAAATTTATCGGGTTTTGTATATAAAAACTTTCAAACTTTAATAATAAAGTTTAAAAAGGACTAAGAAAGTTATTCGAATTTTTTTCATAAACAGCAAAAAAAAAAAAAAATTAAAAAAAATTTGGGGATAAATGTTTAGAATAACTGAATACACTGAGTATATAAAATATATTGAAGTCACTTTTGTGACTTTACTCGCAAAATCAATTCAACTATCTTTCTTCAAAATCTATATGATTGGACTATCTTGACTATCTTCTTGCTATATGAATACTGAAAAAGTTGGACATTCCTTTTATTCCTTTATTTTATAGAATCTACGACGGACGACCGGTCCAAATGACTGACTTAAGTTGGACGTTGCATGACAATGCTATTATCACAAACACTTCTCTACTCCTTCTAGAATTCTCTGACATTTGAAGAACCTTGCAATGACTTACACTGAGGAAATCTCAATAGCTTCCGAAATATTTCGTAAAATAATAACTTTGACTTGTTAATACTTATGATAACAAGTATTACAGAATAATAATAATAATAAAAAGATAATAATTTTTCTGCCCTACAAGTTGATGGACGAAGTTAACTTCACTTATCAAAACAGCAGGATGCTCTTGTTAATAGATTCTGCTTAGAACACTCATCTTTTACTAACAGTATTTATAGATCTTTGTTCTGAGGATTTTTGTTTTAGTTTTGAAATTTTGAAATCCAATTTTTGTATTTCAGATTGGTACTAAGGTTGCATTGTTTGTATAGATGTCCACAATGGTTGCAAGCTGTTGTCATATTTTATAAACATCACGAAACTTACCATTCAAAATAAGTCCAATGAGTATATGGTGTATGGTGTCCTTAACAGTCTGTAGAAAGAAGTTAATGTAACTTGAAAGAATTATAGAAATGACTTAAATTTATTTTATGAATAAAATTTTATTCAAATTCTTAATACAATAAATAAAATAAGCAGGAGTTTTCGTGTAATAAAAAAAAACTATTATTACTTCAGAGTATTTTATAAACTTTTACATTTTAATGCTGAAGCAAAATAACATTTTATTAAATATTTAGACACTAACATTAATCTAATAGTAAGTTAACAGTAAATGTTAATGGATAATCAAAGCGACAAAGCAACAAAAGAGATGTCAAAAGAAAGCATTTCCCAATGATTATAGCAGCATCCCAAAGCAATCAAACGATGTCACTGTCAAGAGAACGAGTCTCTATTACAGAGCCAAATTGATGGTGTAATGCTGTTCTCTTAGTAGCAATAAGAGTTCGTAGTTTTACTGAGAGACATCAACAGACTTCGTTCGCAGTAGCAGAAGTAGCAGCATCTCGAGGAACGTTGCTAGCACGAGGCTTCAGTTCCTTTAGTTCGTTCGTAAACTTGAAACTGTGCGGCTGTGTGGAGATGAACGCATTAACGCACAACAAAAGAATATTTAAATAAACAAAAAAAAAAAAACCAAAAAAGAATAGTAAAAGCAAATAGCAAATATTACAAGAGCATTAATTTGTATGGAATGTGTAAAAACTATATAAAAGAATAATAATAAACAAAGAAAATGGAAAAGTTCAAATGAGCAAAGTGCAATAAAATCAAAATCATTTATTGAATTACGAAAATACTGCATACTTTTGTGCGCGGTTTGTGTGCCAAGTAAATAGGACGGAAGTACAGAATCGATTGGTTCATCACACTTTGGTAAAATACTTAGTAACCATCGATTTCTTGGCTAAAGTCAAAGGTCAATTATAATGCAAAGACATCATTGAATTGCGAATGAGCATCATATGAATAAATGATAAAGTGAGTGAGTGAATGAATGAATGAATGAGTGAGTGAGTGAATGGTGAAGAAAAAAACAAATAAAAATAAATAAAAAAATAAGAAAAAAATACAATTTATATAAATAAAATACTATAATGGCACAGAATTAAATTCAAGAAAATCTTTGAGTACATTTTTTTTTTTATTTACTAAATACGATTTCAAAAGATATTTCAAAGTAAATGACTTAAGTGCTTGAAACAACAACAATAACAACAACAATACTAACAACAATAACACAACAAACATAAAAGGAAACACCAACAATAACAACAAATTCATTTCAACATCCGTTTCCGGCACTAAAATAACAAAGAAAGACAACAACGATGACAAGCAGATTTTGTATTTCTATTTATGTTTGATAGAAGAAGCATTTCTTGATAAACAATATTAAAGAAAACACATCATTTCATTTCAATTATTTAGCTTTTTAACACTCACTCACATACATAGATTATTGTATAACTTTCCAATTCACATCCATTTTCATATTATTCATAAGTATTAAAGGAGAATGATTAAATTGAACATTTAAAGACGCAAATCTAAACAAAGGCAGCAGACAGAAGAAGGAAATAAGCATGAGCATGAGCAGGGGCAATAGATACCACTTAAAGAAGAGTCCTTAAGTTGGATTCAGATGAAACTTAACTTAAATCCATGCTTGAATTCATTTCCTGTTTTGCCTTTAACATTTCATGTTTTTTATTCTTTTTTTGTGTGTTTCGTTCTTATTTTATTTTATTTTATTTTATTTTATTTTATTTTATTTATTTATATTAAAAAAAGAAAAGCCTTTGAACTTTTTCTTTCTTCCTTTCCACAACCATCACCACGACTCGCATTTATAACTTTTGTAAGGACAAAAACTCAGTTGATTTCCATTTGTTTTTCACATTTTCCTTCAACGCTTCAATTAATTTCCTTTTATCAACCGAACAAACGAACTCTATCGAACTGTTATCGTTTAACTTTAGTGTCCTTTTTACCGTAATTTTTCTCTTTTCATTTTTGTTTAACAATATTTTATTTTTATTTCTTTAGTTTCTTGTTTGGTTTGGTGTTATCTGCTTTGTTATTGTTTAACAGTTTGTTTTATGTGCTTTTATATCTTTTTGTATCCATAGATAATGTCAACTAGTAGTAGAGCAGCAGTAGCGTCCTCACAAGCAGTTGTAGCATCACCATATTTGACTGCATCCTTGGCTGATGATAATGATGCTCCTGCTTTTGCTTTGTTGAAATATTAAAAATAAAAGTTAAAAAAGAAACAAAAAAGTGAAATAAAAATAATAAATAAATAAACAAATCGAAAGCAAAAACAAAAGACCTTGAATAGCAAAAGAATTCTTTCTATGCTGAAAATCAAAGTGAAACACAACCGAGTGTCTTTTATCCTGGTGTAGAATTTTCTAACTTTCGACTTCAATTAATTTTATCAAAAGTTCGCAAAAGCGATCATTGGAACTGGAGCCGGAATTGAATCGACGGCAAAATGGATTACGGTTTTCTTCTTGCGCTGACGCTATTCGTAATTGGTAAGTCCTTCTCATTCTCCTCAGATTTGATAAATTATGTACTTCATGATGGGATTATTGATTTTTATTATTGTCATTATTCTGTTTTCATTTGAAAATTTATATTTCTTGTATCCTTCAGTTGCTTTTTGTGTCGTTTGTTTATTTAGAAAAATTCAATAAAAAGGTTAATGAACCCTGAATGTTGAATGCTGAATGGTTTTTCTTGTTTTTCTTATCACTTAATTTGATACTTAAACAGCACAGCTTGAGATGAATGAAATTTTATTATGTGATTGATTGTTTGATGAATTGATTTAGGAATTTGGAATTGGTGATGAATCGAGCTTATTGATGAATTGTAAAATATTAAAGTTTATTATAAAATTTTCAATTTAACGACAAAATCAAGCATACTCAATTTTGTTCTTTACATAAGATTAAATTTCTTATTTTTCTTATTAAATTATAACTAAGAAACTTCAATTTTACTATTCGCTTGCTTACAAAATTCTAAATTCCTTTGAGAGTAAAGAATATTGAGTTATTTTAACATTTAAAGTGTTTATAAAGTTGCCGCTCTTTTTAATTTTTTCCAACTCCCCTTTAACTGCTTTTCTTAGTTTCTTTCATGCAACTCATCATGATGCAGTTATCCAAGTTAAGGAAACCCACAACAGCAACAACAACAACAACAACAAAATCAACATCAACTGAGCTTAGTTGAGCAGCTACTTGTGCAACTAACTTAAATCGATATTGACAAAGTTCGCTAATGACTGCCATTTCCCATTGCATCCATCCACTATTTCCTTTCTCGCCATAGTCAGCAACTCGAACTTCTTTCTACCTATCGACAACACATCAGCATTTTCCTTATGCTGCACTTTTTAGCAAATGTAGTTTATCCTGCTGTTTTTGTTATTGCCTCTTTTTGCTTCTGTTTTTTTGTACCCTTATTTTTTTTCTTTACTTCTCTTCGCTTTTTCATTTGGTTTCATTGTTGTTTGTTTGTTGTACTTTCACTTCTTTGCTTTCTTAAGTGCAGTTCTAAGTTAAATTGCATTTTAAAATGTTCGCTTGTAATTAGAAACACAGAAAGGAGTTGAGACAGCAATAGAAACAGGACAATCGATGCGCCTGCCTTTGATTATAGCTTCCTTAAGTGGCAACAATCATCCCCAGTTTCCTCCTCAGCATTACTAACAACTCTAAATGTAATAATGGCACTTTTTACCCGAACAAAATTTAGCATCGGAAATTAATTAACAAATTTTTCGGGTTTTTTTTTATTGTGTTTTGTTTTATTTTATTTTATTTTATTTTATTTCTTTCTACTACAGCAACATAGTCAATTAATAAAATTCAAAATGAAAATGCATTTCAACTTATAATATTTTCTAAAACTTTTATTCATATTTTGTTTAGCATAAAGTGGTGGCATTGTAATGGTGGCGCCCTTAAGCTAATAACCTCATTAAAGTAAATGTGATGGAGGGAAATTATTGTTATTGTATTTTGTTTTCTATGAAAATATTATTTTGATTTTGTTGCTTTTATCAAAGGAAGTGAATAAAACAATTGCCATTAATTGCATTTTTCTTTTCACTAATATTAATTTTTTCATAATATTCACGAGCGTTTAATCTTCTTCTTCTTTTATATATAAAAATTTGTGTTTTAAATTGTTCGTATGTCATACCGTTCGTTCACCTGATTGCAATGAAATTTTGTGAAAGTATGTGTCCCCGTTCCTGAGATCTGGGATATTCAAACAACCCCAGTCGCTAATTGTATACTACAAAAATAACTAAAATAGCAATTTATTTTTCTGCTACTCAAATTGTGATCTGTGCTTATATTCAAATTGTAGCTGAGAGATGATGCTTGCTAATAATTTTTAATTAATTACAACTATATTTTTTGTTGCAATTTTTACTTTATTTTTTTAAGTTAATTATAATTTTATGTCTTTATTGTTAATTCGAATATAAAATTTAATTATATTGAGATGATTCATTAGGATTGATTCTGTTTGGATGATTTTTGGAAGAGAAACAAAATGCTGAAATGATCATTTTTGTATCTAAAATATTATTTTCAAATCAATTTATTTCTACTTATACAATACTTAGCTGCTAATAACTTTACTGCTATTCAACCTGATATCTAGGAGCAAATGACTACATAATCTTATTTTACTCTGAAATATTCAGAGTATTGAGTTTTGAGAATAGAATTAGAAATAATTTGCTATGCTTTTAATTTAGATTGAATCATTATATTCTCTATTTGATTGAGTCTCAATGACAGAAACTTACAGCTCACAAAAGAACATCTGCATCCATTTATTCATTTATCATTTATCATTATCTCACAATATTGAATAATTTAAATCAAATCAAATCATATCTAAAGTAATAAATATGCTACGCCATAATATTTATATTTATCTTTACTACTCTTAACAAAAACAAAAATTGCAGATGATTCCGAAGTATTATAGTAAGTACAATAGTAAGAGGAATTTCGCATTATAGACTCAAAATTAGAAGCATTAAACAATTAGGGAGACGACGACATCTGGTTTGTGTTTCTTAATAAAAATCCTTATCATTCATTACAAATATCAACATTTGTTCATCAATGTGATATTCATTTATGTAAATAAATTGCTATTGCTTTTGAGAAACGATTCAATCGAAATGTTAAATTTACACTGAAAGAAAAAGTCATGTTTATTAATACAAAAATTATTAAAAATTCTAATAAAACTAACCTAAGATTAGAAATATTAGAGAGAATTCTAAATATACTTATATAAAAATAAAATTGTGGTCATGGAAAATAATTAATATTTCTTTGAAAAGAAGATTATTATAGTTAAAATAGTTTTAATGAAATAAAGACTAAGTTACTTTTGAGAGCAGAAGACTTCAACGTTTCTTTCCCTTAGTTTCTTTCTTCTCTTTTCAAAGAATGTAATCAAAATATGTTCCTTACATGTTATTATGTTGGAATCACGATTGCAAATGAAATTTATTTTCAATTCTTAAGAAACATTTAAGCCAAACGACGGCTTGTCATTATTATGGATAAAAGCTAATTGGCTTAGTGTGCATGGTTGCGATTCATTTTGTCATCAAAACGATTGGGAGGCATCGACATAAAAGGTAAAAATAAATGACACATTAGTATGAACGCTTGATATGTTTGGCTACCATACACGAACGACGAAACGAACGAAACGCAAATATATTGAATTTTAGATTTATTAGCATTTATGCAATTTTTTAGTTATTTACTCCTGATTTTTGTTTTCAGTGTATTGAAAATATTTACATGTCGTTGAGAAAATGAGTAACTCAATTTGTACAACTCACATGACAACATAGGACAATCATCTACAATATAATTCTACTCTCCAAGCTCTTCACATTCCACTCTCTTCTATCGGAATCTTCTACGATACTTCCCTCATCTACACCTTTAGGTTTCTTTCATTTATTTATAAAATTTGAATTTTGAGTAAAAACGAAAACGAAAAACGATTATATTAGACAAAAATAAAGGAATAAAAAGATTCTTGTGGCAAAAAGGAAATTTCTATTTGCATAAAATGAAATTTATTGTGTGGCGGCGTTAAAATAAGAACGAATAACATTAAAAAAAGCTACCAAAACTACATAGAACCAGAAGATGATGATATGATATGATATGATATGATGAAGAAGTTCGAGTTCGTTCGTTCTGTTTAAAGCATTCGACCAAAGTGAATGAAGAAATGAATGAACATTTGCATAAATATACGTCTCTGTGTGAAACCACAAATAGAAAATAAACTCACACACACTCTCAGATATTTAGATTCTTATAGTATCTATGAAAACATACGCATATGTCAATGGCAACAAGCAACTGTAACAGTAACAGTTACAGTGCCGGGAGCAGAAAGGATAAAAGGAAGTAAGAAAGGACAGAACAAGTTAACCACATTTGAAAGAAATAAAAGTAACAACAACAGATACATTTTACTAAAAAGCATAGCATAGATAATTTCATTCTATCTTTATTTTGTCTAAATGAATTTATTACAAAATAAAGTAAGACAAAACATTTTGAGAGAAAATTTAAATGCAAATATTTCTATAGAATTTTAGAAATGCTTTTTATGAAATGTGTAAATGTGCAGTAAATGAGCCTTTAGAATAAGGAACATATGCTTTAAATTCCTTATGAACTTGAATAAAAATCGACAAAACAAGGGTTTTTAGTTAATTATGGAAAATGTTACTCATACGCACCTTTGTCGTACTACATTGGGGGGTGGGGTGGTGTGGTGGAGGTGTGCGAAGAAAGAAGGAGAATGGAATGGTTATGGTTATGGAAAAACAAGGCCAAAACAAAAATAAGCATTTGAAAATACATTACGATTAAATATTCATGAGGAAATGTTTGTGTTGTAATTTCCTTTTAAAGGATTTTTTTTATTTTTATTTTTATTTTTCAAAAATATTCATATGTATAATACATATTCATATACACTTCACACAACTCTAATGTGCGTAATATAATATCATTTTTGTATAAAGTTTGTAATGTATAGAAGGAATTTTTGGAGATTCCAAAGAGAATCAGTAATCAGTAATCGTGATTATCAGAATCACGAGGACAATCTTCACTTGATAATAATATCTTTGTTTTGGTTGGTAAATAGTCATATAAATTTATAAATTTTTGTTTGAAATTTCGAAGCCTTGAGGTATGACAATAGAACTTTATTTTTAAAAGAAGAAATCTAAAATTGCATTAATATTGCTTGTTCTAATCTCAATAATTTGATTATTCATTGTCAAAGTGAATATATGTATAAAATAATTGTTCAAATGGAAGTTAATTCACATTTTGTTAGACTCTTTAAATTACTGCAATTGTTGTTTTTTTTTTTTGTTACAAGTCTACCTAGTCTAAGTTTCTTGCTTTGAAGAATATACATATATAAATATATTGGGAAAGAGTTATACTTATATTATTGTACATAATCAAAAGTACGTGGCTATGATAATGGCGAGGTATCATTTTCAGAAGAATCAATTGACACAGCCGGGTACCACAGACAAAGGTTTCCCGAAAAGTCAGATGTTCCCACCGAAAAGATCATGCCTCGTTGAGCTTCCCGTCATAATCCTTTTTTTAAAGTGTAAGAACTAATAAGGAGGTCCATTTCGGCTGGTAACTGAGCGATATAACATCCTGGCTGTCAAAATAAACTGAAATATTTCTAGACATTGACATTGTGTTTATCGACCGTGCTGTTTGTCAGACTGCATGAATCTATGACTGAAAAACACTGCACCTGTCTGATAGACTTATAGTTGAGCTGCTATCATGCCCAATGGCTGTAACTTGTTACTAATCTTCTCTTTCCGGTAATCTTGTATTGAAAAAGATCACAATAATCATACAGTTATTTACTAAGCCGAATATCATTTTTAGATCTCAATAATAATACATTTAACTCTTAAAAGGTCACAATATTAATATGATATAAACTAGTAACTTGCTCTATTTGCCCGACTTAGAAGAACCATGGCCATGGCTATATCAATACATAATGATGTAGAAGAAACTATTTAGAAAGGGATGCATTCTTATTTTCTTTTCTATATATTGTATATAAAAATCCAGTGTACGGATGAGT
The DNA here is from genome assembly GCA_035041805.1 of Amiota mariae. NCBI lineage: Eukaryota > Metazoa > Arthropoda > Insecta > Diptera > Drosophilidae > Amiota > Amiota mariae. The sequence continues at coordinate 1,462,706 of JAWNKV010000707.1, read as the reverse complement.
CATAATTCTTCTCCTACTAAACGGAAGGACCAATTTTGATGGTTTTTTTTTCTTGTTGCACTTATGGGATCAACTGGCTGGGTTTTAGCTTCAGTTTGACTCGGTAGGTGTCGCTGTTGTCGATATCCATGCAGTTTTTTAAACAATTTCTTAAAATTTCTTTCAATTTCTTTGTTTCTATCGGAAACAGATTTTATTAATTAAAAAAAAAAAATTATGATAATACAAAAAATGCACCGGAAAAGTCGGAATTGGTGGACCACATTTTGCATATAAAGTTTAGAGACATTTTTTAAAATGTATCACGTCACATTTTGCAAACAGTATCTATTAATTTTTTGGAAGGAGGGAGGCAGAACAATGTCTGCTCGGGCATATTGGACATTAATAAAAGTAGATAATAAATAATCAAATATAGAATGAAATGGCAAAAAATGAATGACATTTCAATTCTAAAGTGTGTGTAAGCTTTGATGAGATTGCAAATGACACGTTTTTGTTTTTACTTATATTTAATGGATGCGTGAGAAAATAAAAAATAATATATTAAACTGAAAAAAATAAAAATTGTCATAGTTATAATAATATTGATGATGATGATGATGATAATATGAGTTCAATTAAATCCGGAAGTTGAACTAGAAATAAGGGAATGGGCCTCAGTAAGAGGTGATACAACTGAACTCAGAGACTCTCGATGTATTCTGTTTAACAACATTGCTTCCGGCAATCAAATATGATAAAAGAGAAAAATATATATAAAAGTAAACAAAAAACCATTGCCATTGATAAAGTTAACTTTTTTTTTTTTTAACATACAAACATGCATACATGTGCGTAGATAGATACGCACACAAGCATATACAGAATAGAGAAAATTTCGGAAAATGTCGACCCAAATGTGATACGAGTACAAAAACATACAAAGAAGGGCATACTACAATGACATAACGTAAAATGCGACCAAAGCAATGACCATCGAGTGAGACATGGTCGTTGCCCTGAACATGGATAAAAGGACACTGAACGAGTCCAATGCTATGAAGTGTTATTTGAATATTTATAACCAGAACACAGAAGGGTATAGAATACCAAAGCATAGTATAGCAGCAGGGTATACTCAGTATGATGCCACAAAAATTCATTGATTCTACATAGTAGATACGTAGATACATATTTGTATATACATACATGTATATATGTGTGTGTGTGTCTCTTTGTCTTTTGTTTAAGTGCATGTGTGTTTTGACTCGTTTTCCCATTTGCCTTTCTCTTTGCCCTCGTTCCCGCCATCATCATCATCATCATCATCGTTGATTTCATTTCTTATCACTTTGTTTTGCATTTTATTACATTTTTGGCTTATCTTCCTTTGAATAGACTGGGACAGACTACGTAACCTGGTCTACATACATTTCCATATTTTCCAACAAAAAAAAAAAAAAAAATTTAGATATTTTCACCCTATATTGGTTCGCCCTATTTGCTTGTATCCTCCAATCGACCATTTATGCTTAAAATTGTGTTTTTAATATTTTATTTTGTACGCCTTCTCAATTTTTATTTTTTGTTTGTGTTTTTTTTTTTATTATTATTAATTTTTACATAACGTCACTCGTTTTGCATATTCATTTGATGAAATTTTTGTTGTTGTTATTGTTTTAGATAATTTTATTCAATGTCTTCCATGTATTTACTGATTTTTGACTCCTTGTTCTTCCTGTTTGAAGCCACCCACTCATTTACTCATTTACTCACATATCTTAAATTTGTGTTATGTAGAACACAATTGACCACACCCAGTTGACACTCTTGTTCATATATCTACATGTCTATTCATGTATACAAATGTATTATAAAGTCAAGGGAAGGGAATACTTAGATTGGTGTAGAGAGGGGTAATGAAACTGGTCGTCTGTATAAATAAAAAAATAAAAAAAATTAAAATAGGTAAAAAAAGCAACATTGCACTCAGAATTAATCCCTTTGAAGATGCATTAGATACAATAGTTTGGGTGCGGTCTACTGCTCAACTTTTATTATAAAAACAGTTAAACTTCCATGACTCAAATTGTCTAAATTTCGAATTAAGTAGAAAAAAAAAAATCAAAAAAATTGGCATTAGATTGTGAAGAACATTTCTTATATTTAATGGAATATAGAAGTCAAGTCAAGAATTAGACAATAGTGAATGTTTTTAACGAAGCAGAAATTGGTCAATATTCTACATGAGACAATGATTGAATATCAGAAATTATTGAACAAAACCATTGAGAATAAGTTAATCCAGCTCCAAGTGTCATGAGGAGGATGAAGGCGACGATTCGAAGGAAGAATGTATTCAATACTTTTTTTTGGAATGCATATGGGAATCTGCTATATAGTAAAATGTATTTAATTCAACAATTGTTATTCATTTCTAGTTTTAATCAATAATTCTAAGTATTAATTTTAATAATAGTGATTCAAGTTATGGAAGTCCTATTGTATTTTGAATTTTTTTTATAATATTACTATGAAAATGATTAAATGTCTTCTCAATCTTTTAATTCATTTGATGTTTGATTTCTTTTTTAGATATTCAATGCATTTCCGGTCTTTTTGTAACGGATCTCAATGTACCGGAAATTGTTGATTTTCGCGATAATGTGACATTGTCGTGCAGCTATGACATGAGTGGACACACACTCAATTCGGTCAAATGGTACAAAGATAAAATGGAATTCTTTAGGTAAGTCAAAACTTGAACATTTCATCGACCCAAACTGAGTCAGTTCACCATCAATTCAAGTCGAAATCACTTAAAATCATTTGAAAGCAATTCAAAGCAATAAAACTCAAAACGAGTATAATTGAATTTTGTACATTTTGACTCAACTGAACTCCACTCAACTTGATTCGTTTTGAAAATATTTGTTGCACAATTCAGCAAAACAAAAAATATTGAAAAAATAGATATGCATTTAGATTTGTATCTGCATCTATGTAGAACTTGTATCTACATATATGAATTGTATACTAATACTATTACTATGCAGTTTTGAATTTGAATTGAGAGGAGTTCAAGCTATTCAAAAAAAAAAAAAAAAAAAATATTGTATTAAGTCAACTGTGAACTATTAAAGCTCGATGGGCTTAATGCATTGCAATTCTGCAATTCGATTCAGTACGATTCGATGCGATTTGATAGCATCGCAATGCTATATCAATACTGACAATGTTAATTGCTTTTGAAATCATTATTTGTTTTTTCCTTTTTTGTTTTTTTGTTGGAGTATTTTACATTATAAATATAGCAGACCAAAAGAAATATTGTACTAAAAAAGAGTTAAGAGAATTTCAGAATCAGATAACCCAAAAAGAGAAGAGATTTGCATATCATAAAAGCAATTTGCCTTTAATTACAAAAATGCAAAAATTCAATTCGATCATATTTTTGGTTAAATCATCATTATTGAATCCTTTCATTCATTCAATTTCCCAATGGTTGCAAAATACAATATTACAACCGTGATGATGATGATGATGTTGATTACGATTCTTGTGATGTTGTTATGTTATTGTATTACAAATACATAATATCAAAAGATAATGGTAAAAATGCGAAAATTATTCAATTCAGCGTGAAATCGAAAATTGTAAAAGCAAATTTTGAAAATTACAAATATTTTAACAGACAAAAATTGAAACGACGAAAGTGCGTGCATAATTTAATATGGAATTTTCGTTAAATACTTTTGTTATTTCTGTCATTTCTATTCTACAATAGATACACACCTATGATGCATCCGATTTATATGAAGTTTCCTGTTGCTGGCGTACAAGTGCAAGATGGCAAATACTTTTGCAATGAGTCGACATGCCGCGTTGAATTGAGCATGTTGGGCGCCAAGTCAACGGGTGTCTATAAATGCGAAGTATCTGGTGATGCACCACATTTCAAACTGGCAGCAAAAGCGGATAACATGACAGTGGCAGGTGAGTACAACGCATCTTATGTTAATTGCATACAATACTCATCATCATCATCAGCAGCATAATCATTCACATCTTTATTATCTTAATGATAACTATGAACATTTTTTCCACTGTCTATTCAATGCAGCTTTGCCTCAAAGCGATCCATTAATTGAAAGCTTCAATTCAATGTATCGCATGGAAGAGTTTCTGAGCGCCACATGCTCATCAGACTACTCAAGTCTGCCAACGAAGCTGACATGGTATATTAATGGTGAACAGGTATGTTGACTATACTACTTCCCTACTACATACTATGTATTATAAATTCCATAGTCCTCAAGCAACCTAATAATTGCTCATCTAACATCTTTCACTCAACATCACAATCTCTCCTCTCTTCGCTCTTCTTATATTTCCTCATCATAGCCTTTATTGGGTGAAATGCAGCCGAGTATCGACACAAGTATACCGGCACATGAGTATATCTTGAGGCGACAACGACTTCAGGTGCACTTTTATCTACAGGGACAGCGTTTTTTTCATTCTGGCAAAGTGCTTGAACTGAAATGTGTAGCGGAAATTGAGAATTATCCAGAGTTGAGACGCGAGACAACTTTAAGCGCAGCACTAACGCATTATGATAATTTGAACAATCAGATGCTGATACATGCGGGCACAAGTGAGTTTTTACAATAGGAATAACTCAAACCGATATTTTGTTATATGTAACTTGAAAAATTAAATATTATAGATGGTGCAACTCAAAGGTGTTCCTTTTCTACATGTCATCAGCAAATTGTCATCGCTTTCATTGTGATCTTCTTATTTGGTAAATGTTTTCTTTTTCATTCGTGATTTATCTACTATAATGCGGAAGCACCAATAGCAACATCATTATCATTATCTACATCTTCAATAAGGAGAAAATTTAAAATGATTTCAATGGCAACGATGGCAGCTACTTCAACTATCAAAATGAAATTGGTGGCAACTCCACAATGTCCACGTTGTCGTACTATATCACGTTAGTCGTAGTTAGTGTAGTTAGTATTACAACAACAATTACAACATAATACAACAATACAGCAACAACAAGAACATCATGAAAATGGAAAATGGAAAATGAAAAATCAACATGAAAACATTTACACTCATAAAAGAAAATGGAACAAAACTTCTTGACTTCGATAAAGTAAGCAAGCAAGGTGACTCACTGTATTTTATTTAAAAAAGAAAATTATAAAATAAAATAAAATTAATTATAAAAATTGCTTTATAAATAGTTGTCAATGTATTTGTATATAGAATAAGATTGAGAATTAATTATAAATTATGATTAAAATGAGTTTTATAAGCGCTTCCTCAGAATTTTATTATTATAAACATTAATTTAATGATGATGATGTAGGGTACAATGTAATATACTCGTACTCAGTCACTCGAATTATTTAGTATTTCTGTATGTTGTGTATTTAATAATTAAAAAAAAAAAAAAAAAAAATAATAATAATTAATAAATGCATCACTTCAAATAAACATTGAATATAATTCAAATTGTAAACATTTTTATTTAATTAAACAATATTTTTTTTTCCATTTTCCAAGTGTTCAAAACACAAATAAAAAATCCTAAAAAAGAAAGAGAATTTTTCATAAATTAATCAATAATAATAAAATAGAATTTATATTTATAAATAAACTTATTTAAAATTTCTTATTAAACTTTAATTAAATATTAAAAAATTAATTTATATGTTCTGCTCTTTTTTTAAAAAAAAAAAAAAAAAATGTGTATATATTTTTCAGACATCAAACCTCTGTTTCCATGATTTCTAGTTGATTTAATTTTGTTAATATTTGTTAAAATTGAGAGCAAATATGTTTATTGATAAATATATAAAAATGTATGCAAAAAAATATAGTAAATTAAATAAAGTATAAAAACTGCACACACACACACTCATACACACACACCCACACAATTTTTCTCTTCAATTTATATAGTAAATAAAAATTATGAAAATACAAAAAAAAAAAAAAAAACAAAAATAAATACAAAATTTTATTGTAAATAAATTAAAAATTAACTCTCACAGACATTTGCACAAAAAAATTCTTTGGATATTTGCATATAAACAAAAATAAAATAAAATCACACAAATATACACACACATTCACACATTCAATTACTTACTCACTAAAAGACAAAAAAAAAATTGAAATTTTTAAAGATTTAATTTATTACTTCGGTCTAATCGGAGATTACATACCTTTCATCATTCATTTAGTAGAGAAGAAAAGTTACTAAACACCACGAAATTCAAAAAAAACCTTTGATATTAAAATGGATTAGATGGTTCTGACTCAATTATTTTCATATACGCTTGGAATCTCTCGCAAACCAAAAAAAAAAAAAAACTACAAATTTTATTATTTAAATTAATCCAATATTTCGGTTATATTTTACTGAATATTTATTCAGTAAACGTAAGTTCTCCATAAATGCTATAAAGGTTACTGGCTGATGTCCTAGCCATACCAGAAAGAGTCTTATATTTACTATGAGCCAAACTACTAACATATCTAAGATGGTTAAAGTGAAGCTTATGAGATTTTTTAGTTTCAATACCTCTGAATGTGAAAAACAAATGAATATGAAATGCTTCAAGGCGTCCTTCCGTCATTCCTGTTTTGTTTTCAGACGGTGTCATAAATTTTATGAACGCTAATTATTATACGTTAGTCCAAAATAAATGTTTATTATTTATTGAACACACAATAGTTTAAGATTTGACCCCACATTATTTCTGTTAATTTTAGTATGCTTGACCCTGAAAAAGAAAATGAGTTGTCCACACAAAAAACTCTTTAATCTGTCCTATCATCATGATAAGTTCGTCCGATTAGCACGATTTTTTAATGATTTACAGAAGGTTTTCATAAATAAATTACAGTCCTTGGTTTATATGAAACAAACTTCAGCTAAATACTATAAAAACAGAATGTTAAGTTGTCACTGTATATCAATATTTCCTTTAATATTATCTCAAAGTGATAAAAAAAACATTCAATCATAGTACGAGTATGAAAGGTTTGGAAAACAAAAGTAAAGATACAAAATTCGGGGAAAAATCATTTGAAAAAAAAAACATATAACAAAAAATAGAGAACAAAAATACCTGTAAAAATTTTAATCATAAATAAACTATTAATATTTAAGTAAATTAAGGCATTCAAAAATGTTGTAAATAAATTTTAAATTTTATGAAATAAATAAATATTTTTTAAAAGAAAACCAAATCAGATACACGAAAAATGTTAACTGTTTCTCTCTCTCTCTCTAAATCTCACACATAAAACACATGATATCTTGAAAACCAAAATGTTCCACAAAAGATCATTATCAGATGGAATGGGATTTTTTTAATGAATATTTCTTATGTTCAATCAACACATTTACCATATAAATAAAGAAATAGGAATAGGAAGAAATACAAGGAAAAATAAATGAGAATAAAATACTCTAAATAAATCCAAATATGTTAACATTTTTAAAATATTAAACAAATCAACAAACAGTCATTACTATTAATAATAATAATAATAATAAAAATAATATAAAAAAATAAAAAATAAAAAATAATAAAAATATACATATACAAATAATCACAAATGAACAAAAGACAACTGGCAAACAAAAAATGAATAGAAACAAAGCAAACTATACAAATTCAATCTTTGATGAATATTGAATACTTTTAGATGAAGAGGACAGGTGAGGATGAGGTTCATATGAAAAATGTTAAATATTTTTTGTTTACATAAAAAAAGAGAAAAATTTCAATTAAAATAAAACCAAGCAATGAAAAGAAAATACAATATGAAATGAAAGGAATGGAATAAACAAAAAAAAAAAAAAAAAAACGATATATGATAATAAAAATTCATAATAAATAAATGAATAAAAATAAATAAATGAATAAATAAATTAATTGATTCGTCTATTCATTCATTGTAAAGTCATTCAATGGACATCGCTTGGCTATGGATTTTTATTATTTTTTTATTTAATTGAAAATGTTGCAGGTTCGACAGCCACAGACAATGAATTGTTTGCATTCATTCCTTGGAATACTATACATTGTTCGTATGCATTTGTTATTAAACAAATACGACGAAACAAAAAAAAAAAACAACAAATGGATCCAACATGAAATAAATACTACAATAGTTAAGCATACTTCAGGGCGTTTCATTGTATCACACTTGTAATTGCAGCAGACAAAATATGAATGACACACTTATGTATCTTTTCTCTCTGTATATTTTTTCAGTTCAAAGTATTAATTTCCTATAATAAGTTATGTTGATTGGTAATATCTATAACTTGATAGATTCTAAACTAAAGGAATATTATAATGTTCATACACGCATAACTCGATGAAATGGTGCTCTGCCATGAGGAAAATCAACACAGAAATTAATCGCCATCTTATATACTTAGTAAGTCCAAAGTAAGCTTTTCTTTTCGAGTTGTTACATCTTTTTTGGTTTACGAAATAAGCCATAAAATGATCATATCCTTCTTAAATAAAATATTAGGAATAAGGTCAATCTGAATGTTCAAATAGGCGTACAAAATTTCTAATTGCAAACTCAACCAAGTAAATCATGTTCTACTTTTGATTTATTCATTCTTTACATGGTCCAGATTTAACTCTATTTCACTAAAGTTCAAAGAATTCTTTGTTAAAAAACAGACACTAATGATATAGATTGCAAGAAAAGAATTGTGGATTAATCTGACTGTTACCTGTATTGCTCCGGCGATTTTGACACTCTATAGGCAGCCACTAATTTTGATTGTCCTTTAGGCAGCCACTTTCTGAAATGAATACCTCATTAGCAAAACAAGCATTTAATATCCCAAATTTCTGATTAATTCAGTTAACTGAATCTTCTGCTAATAGTTTTGTAAAAATTAAATAAGTGAATTTCCATCAGAGAAATGATTTTCATATTTTATATAACTAGTATTCCCCTTGGTCTATTGTATCTTTGTTATTCAGTTATTAACATTGTAATTGAATATTGTTACTAGATCTCTTTGCTTCCAACTAAATAAATGCATATTAAAGTATTGTTTAGTTGAATTATTTTCCGCCTCTTTGCACATTTTATCTGTTACAGTTACATCTTTATGGATTTGTCTCCATCGTCATCGCCAGTATCATCAGTAACAAAATCATTTCCATTATAATGGAGAAAACTGAGCTACGCGTGCGATGCACCTTTGTAGTTTTCATTATTTGCTCACGTTCGTCTCCGGAGCATTGAATGGTACAAAAAACCAAAACACACGGAAGTCAATGTATAAAGGATGTGAAAGGAAAGAGTCTCCTGATAACGACAAGCAACAATTCCCTTTACACAGTTTCCACCTGTTTTTGTCATTTTGTATTTGTACTTTACTCGTATTTGTGTGTGTGTAGATGGTTGAGTTTATCTGGATGTTGCGTTTTGTTGCGTAGTTTGTCTCCAATGCTTTGCTTTCGTTATTCAACTAAGAAGGATCCTTAGTCGTCATCGTCATCGTCATCATCAACATCATCATCATTATCGTTTTTGTAATATGGAAATTTGCTACCGCTTATTTATTTTTTGTATTGCTTTATATTTTCCTCCTTTGCATCTCTTATTGTTTCTCACCCCTAGTCATTTGTGATATTCCTGGATGAGTGACTAACTGACTGACTGACTGACTGACTGACTGACGAACTAACTTTCGGCTTGTGCAAACCAAGCATGAAGTGGAGCGTAATTCAAGCAGAAAATTGCCGCACCGTAACTTGAATGACTCCCCGACCGCTACATTTGATTCTCAACTCTTCATACAAATAAGTTCCACGCAATAGGTTAGCCACCCTCTCAACCACTAACACTGAAGATGATGATAGCGATGTTCTTAATATTCGTCCACCTTGTCAGGTAAATGTTGGTGATGGTGACAATGATGATGATGATGGTAATGGTGAATAGTTAGTCTTCCATTAGCTTTGAAGTTATCCCAGTTATTTCTAATAGTGTTCTCAGCTTTCGATTGCTTGGAAAACTTCTCATCAATAAAGTACAATCATTTTGAATTGACTCAAATGAAATGAAATCGTTTTGAATTGCAATCTTTCAATATCTTCCAACATTTTGAATCCGCAAATTGCTAACAGATTCATATGCTGATTGTACAAGTACATAAAGGCGAAACCACTTAAACAAGCTAAACCAAGTCAACCAATTCATTCATTTATCGATTGGACAGCCTCCTTCATAGCTTCGTTGTTGTCCTAACCATTTTAGTAAAGAGAGAGAGAGAGAGAGAGAGAGAGAGAGAGAGAGAGAGAGAGCATCCGTCCATACATTTAAGGTTTTCGCTTCACTGACTTAAAACCAATTCAACGGCATATTTACATGAAATGATGAACAAATGAAGCACATATCAACATACGAGATACACACATTCTTAGATATGTTGAGTAATTTAGAAATAAGATGTAATGCAAATGCCGCGAGTGGCTTTAGCTATCAATTTTCCATGAGATGCTTTATTCTTGAATCAGGTAAGCGAGTGTGGCAAGAGGATGAATTCACTGAGTCTGAGACAATCAAGAACATTTGTATGAGTCTCTGTGAGTCCTGGCAAATTTGAAATACAATAATTTGAATATACACAATTTTCGAGCAAATATTGTTGAATTTTCGTCTTCGTTACGATTTGCTGGTTCTCGTAATGGAAATTTTGTCTGTCTGCCGACCATGGTATAATAGTAAATATGACTGCATGCTCAACTTTAAAGGCCTCAATTCCCGTGTGTGGATCTCGCTCTCTATGCTATGAATGCCTGCTTGGCACTTTTATTGTATACTCACTAGTATACTTTGTAAAAGAAGAGGCTTGTCGCTGTTACCTTTTGTCTCTCCCTTTGTAAGAATCCTCCCTGTATCACGTCGTAACTGTGGGCTCATAACAATGTGGAAAATTGTTTCCTGTATCAATTTCACACATTAAGGAAACAATTCGATTTTATCGCTTCCTCATGGCTACGTTCAATTATTGAAGAGTTTATGTTATTCTTGTCTTCAAATTGCTTTGGATTTCAATGTGGCGTGCCGTGCAGCGCAGCGCCTTCCAACTCGTTACTTTTCTTCAATTTTCATTCTTTCTTTCTTTCTTTCTTTCTGTCTCTGTCTCTGTCTCTTTCGCCTTATTACAATATATCGAATAAATAAATGTAAAATACGCCAAGTTGTCCCTCTCAATTGGTTTTCATGTATTTCTTCGAATCAATTGTTGCCTTTAAAAGTTTTACATGCCAAGAAGGGAAAAATTTAAAAAAGAAAACATGAAATTTCTGTCTGTTTCCATTATTATTTTCTTTTTTCCTCTTATTATTGTTATTATTGTGATTCTTTGATACTTTGTTGCTTTGTTTGGAAAGTGTTGTATGCAGAATGAAGAGTTTGCGGCATTGTTAGTACAATACAAATGTTTCTTGTACATTCAAGTAGACAAAATATCATCATTCGAGCAAAGTTTATTTGCACAACTTTTATTCAAAAAGCATCTGACTACTCTTCAGATTGTGATATTATATACAATAGTTGTGATGGCTGGTGGGTGGCTGGCGTGGCCGCCTTAAACATATTTGGCAAGTCATTTTGGACTTTCTTTCCCTTTTTTTATTTTTAGCTGAAATTGTCACACGACAGAGGCCTTCCGACCAGTCTCAGGTGATGTAAGTCTTTATAGCAGTAGTTCTTAAAGTGTGTTCTACTTTGCCATCACCAGTGATCCGCGAAATAATTTTGAAATTACTTATACCATATTACAACTTTCCATTTTAGTTGATATAACTAAAATTCAGTATTTTGAAAGCAAAGTTTAAAAATGCTGTAGTTTTTTCATTTTATTTGCTGCATCTATGCTATGCTGTTGTAAAGTTGACAGCACGGCAGCACAGCACAGCATTCCTTCTTTTCTTCTAGAAGATATCTTCGTAGATCTGTGATACTAAGAAGATTTAATTCACATTGTACAATTGCTCAGCAAATTGTACCAAGTGATGATGATAATAATATCACAGTTGCTACAGTTGGAACATCGCTGTAAATATTAAAAAACCAGAACACATTACTTTGAATTACCTTGGCTTAAAGTAAGACAGAAGCTTCATATAGAAAGAGCTTCTCAAAACGAATCAACAACAAATTAGTAAAAATGCAATTTAGCTAAACTTGCTGATGGGTTCTCACTCCAAAACATCGCTTTACAAGATAATTATAAAATCAGTATAGACATTTGGGACACAACAGCAGAATTAAATATTGATTATTATTCTATAAAGAATTTAATCCATTCCTCTTCGAATACTTGTAGAATCATCACATTAAGACTTAGGCCTACATTTATGCACCAATCTAATTATACATTTCTACTTCCAAATTAAGTGAATGTTCAATTAAATAGGTCTTGAATAAAATAACACAAAAAAAAAAAAAACATGACTAAGAAATGTTCGTTTGAGGTAAAATCAGTATGATTTTATCCTTTTGATTTATTAATTGTATCAGAATTATAGATCACTACAGATTAAATCTGATTACTGAATTTCTTCTTTATTCTTGCAAATATCTGTCCTTTTATGAGATAAAAAAGTGACTTGTCTCTACAATCATCCCACATATTCAAGCATAGCTTTGTAATATTGGAACAATGGAATCGACTGAAATATTATTAAGTAGTATAACCTTTTATTGAATTTGTCTATTTGGCTGCAAACTGAATGTATCAATTATAGAATACAAATTTTAAAGTATTTTCTTTAAAATATTATAATCTAAAAATATATGTGTTTTTTCTTTATTTTGGTAAAAATAAAGCAATAAAATCATTGCGTGCTTTTTTAGTCATGTCGTAAAAGAATCTTACTCTGTGTGTCTAGTTCTCACACCTATTATCACTTGGCAGACTGCAGACACGTGACTGCACTGACTGGAGTAACTCTTAACAGTTTCCTTTATGTTACCACCATCTATACCCACTCACTTTGATTTCTTTTTCGACTTTCTTTTGCATATCAACAGTATTTTAACAACTTTCTTTCTTTATCATTCAGATGGATGCCTATTTGTTATGCTCGACATGTTTTGAGCCCTTCGATACCTGCTTGTCATATAAATGAGGATTTGTTTTTGTTATAGCCGCCATGTTGCTCTTGAGTTAAAGCCACAAATGTTGAAATCGGCTTAAGCAATCATAGTTTCTACTATAAAAATTAAAGAATTCATCATTTGTTTTTTTTTTTTTTGGTTTTTAAATCAAATTTGAAATTAATTAATTGTATTAAAGTAATTATATAGGGAAAGAAAATAAAATATTTTCTTCAAGTTGTTAAGTTTCTTTAATTTCTTTTTTACTACTTTGAATAACTTTTATGCCAAGTGTCATCGTCAACAAATAAATGGAGAAAAAAAATAGGAATTTATACGAATTAACAAAGAAATTATAAAGTAATTTCTGCAAAATACAATAACAACAGCCTCAGTATAAAGGACTATAGAAGAGAATAAAATAAGTATATTCTCGAGTAAGAGAATGAACGAGTGATGAACGATGGAAAATACATAGAAAGAAGATTTGCAATTGTCATTTGAAAATGTTTCGCGAATGCAAATCAAGTTTAAAAAGTAACCGATGTTGATGATGATGATGCTGTTGCTGCTGCTGCTGCTGCTGCTGCTGATGATGGTTGTGATGATGATGATTATTGTCCATAGAGGGAGAGAAAGAGGGAGTGAGAGAAAAGGGGAGAGTGGATGTAAAAAAAAAACTAGAAAGTTTTAATTTGATTTGCAGCATTTTAATGGATTCTAATGAAACGCAAACATTAGCAAGGCAGCTTCACCATGAGGACGACTACAAGAAGAACAACGAAGGCACAAGTTTAGTACACGAAAGGACACTCTTGTGAAACAAATTAAGAAAATAAAATTAGGAAACGAAACGGAAAAAAAGGAAAAAACTTTGACAAATTCAAATTCAAAAATAAAAATAAAGAATTTCAACTCGTCGTTGTTGCCGTTATCGTTGTCACCGGGTTTCATTAGACAGTTTTTTTTTTTGATTTAATTGAAAATATCTTCTGAAATTCCCCTTCGAAATGCAAATGTGTATGTACAATTAATTTTAATTACTTGGAATAACATGAATATGACAGTTCAACATGACAGCGAAAGATAGTGACAGAAAACTCAAATAAAAAAATGCACATAAGAAGAAAAATTTATATGTATAACATAATAATAAGCATACGCACTGTAAACAGTGAAAGTTCGTTTCGCTCCTCATTCTCTCACTTGCCTCACTTCATTTACTACCATCAATTTGCATTTGAAAGGCGACAATAAAAAATATGTTTTTTTTTTTTTCATAGAAAAACAAAGTAAAGTAAAGTAAAGTAAAGCAAGAAAGGCAAAACTTTGGTGGCTCCAAGCATAGGTAGTGAAAGACATTCTTTGGCCTTTTTTTGGCGCTTTGCGCATACTTGATCAAAAGCCAAGAGTTCAAAAAGTTGCAGCATAACTAATTTGATTAGCTGTGAAATTCTTAGGCTCATTATGTGTTAGCCCAACTCAATTCGGGATTCGGCAGCATCCTCTCTTCTCCCTTCCCATTCAATTCCACATTTAAATGTTTGTTATTTGCTTTTGTCCTCCACTTGCCCTTTTTCTTTTCTTTTCTTTTCTTCATTTTCAGATGTTCAATTTGAGCCCTCAATGAGTCTTTGAAAAATTTAAAAAATTCATTTCAGTTCAAGTTTTTTGTCATCTTTTGAAGCTTTCTTCTCTCGCATCCTTCTGTTCTGTTTCTTTTGCTTTATCATGTGTTTCTACTCATACAAAATTTAGTTAGAACTAATTGCAGCAGCAATGAAATTAATTATTAAACCCTTTTTTATTGTATAAATGCTTCGTCGGTTCGTTGGTTGGTTTGTTTTTTTGTTGGTTGTTCTGTTTAATTTCTGACTTAGTTTGTCGGACTTTATAGACCTACAACGCTTTGTTGTACTTTGGCTTAAATAGTCTGATTAGCATAATTAATTGAACCATTTTACTTCATTAAACAATTTATTATTTCACATAATTTTTTTTTCCCTTCCCTTTTTGTGGCAAATAAACATTTAAGTTATTGTTTTAATTATCCTTTCATGTTCATGGCATTTGAAAATAAATATCTATCATTTATCAGAACTCATATGATCTCAGTAATCTCATTTTAGTACTTAGTCGTATATTTTCTAATTTTCCATTATGTACAACAAATGAATCTATCATCAATGTTATAAATATTATTCATTGTTATATGGTAATCTATGGCACGTCTTGTGGTTCGAGGAAATGTAAAACGCTAGCTGTGCCGCGAACAACAAACTAAGTAAAAAAAAAAATTGCAACCATAAAGAAATTCATAATTCATAAAAACCACAAATTTGTAAAAATGTGTAGATAATTTATGTTAATCAGATATCAATAACAACGTTAGTTTTGTTGTGAGCTCATTATGATTCAGTCAGAAAGAGGAAATATAGCCTCGCCCTCATATTGTGGTATCACTATGGGCCTTACCAGTGGCCTATGTAAGATCGATATCATACGATATGGTTTAGTGTGTAACAAATATACAAAAAAAATAAAAAATAAAAAATAAAAAAAAAAAATTAATAAATGAAAAATATATCATGAAAAAATATGTATGATCTGCTAATATTGTAGTTTCTAAGTAAGGAAAAACTATAATTATTGGGTCAGCTCACGTATAAGATCTAACTTTAAGTTATACATAAATATTAAAATAATTAAGTATTAGTACTGAGGTTATATCTCAGCAACTTAAACTTAACCAAATCAAAATTATTACGATCAGCTGAAATTCGCCAAAAAAAATATCGATCTATAAATAAAATCATGTAAAACTCGGTAAAACTGCGTCATAAACATTCTGGTTGATGGGGCAAGTGTACGGCGAAGGTTGTTTAAACAGAACAAATGATGTCCTGTGGCATAATCGTTTAATGTGATGGTAGATTGTCGCTAGATGACAATAATTGTGAGACCAATTTTAGTTTGCTCACTCGTGTTGTTAGAAAAAATTTGCGACCACAATGCTCCATTCATAATCATTAAAAGGGTTTTGAATAATAGCAGAGGAACCATTCCACCATTTTTGAAGATGATTTTTGTAAAACAAATGGTTTGCCCAAAGTTTGTACCACATACTATAAATGATCAGACCAGAAATAATTGTGTATCAGTTATTCTAGAGAGGTCAGAAATGTTCAAAACTTCCTGAGAAAAAATCCGGAAACTAGTTACCAAAGAATGGAATGGAAGTCATTTCAAAGACCTTGAGATCATCCAAATAGCATCGACGTGTGGTTACTAGGCTATTCCAAAAAACGATCTGGTACAGTAATTTAAATCACTACTGAATAAGTGTAACAATTGTAAGTATTAAAAGGAGAAGAAAATAATAAATAAAAAAAATTTTAAATAAATTTCATAAATATGGTTTTAATCGAGTTTTCCCAAGTACTAATACAACACTTAATAAACTTTCAGGAAATGATACGCTTCTCATAATTACATGAGTAAATCTAAGTTTTTCCATATAAACCAACATTTTTCAACAAAATAACCGCATGGATTTGTATGATACATTGATCTGAAGAGTCAATTTAAGTTTGTATAAAAACTCTCTTAGTAGTTTAAAAATTACTGATTTATATGAACTTATGTATAGAAATCTTATAAATTTCAGCTGATCGAATCTTTTTTTTTCTGTAATAAAGAAGAAACGGCACAATCAATATGATACTCGTAACATAAAAATTAGTGTATAACGCACCCTAATGCATTTATAAACTTGGAATTGTTTGTTTTTTTTTTTGTTGTGAAATATTTAATACTCACATATTTAATACGTAATATTATTTTAGTATTTCCCATCAATCTCTATGAGGATTTTCCAATCTACATTTGAAACATGAATTAAAAGATCTTTTTATCAGTTTCTATTTTATTTACATGTATTTATATTTTTTTGGTGTAAATGAAATAAATTATTTTAAAATTGACATTATGATAGTACAAGAAGTTTTAATTTTCTAGTTAATTCAATTATTATTTTGTTTGGAAAACTATTGTATGAGAATAAAAAAAAAAGAAAATTTCTTTAATTACAGAAGCACAACATTTGTTGTTAACATAAACAAATTGCATTTTCCAAAAACTTTATAATTGCGAATATTTGCAAAACGTTGAATTTGGCAATTCGCAAATTAATGATGTCCTGGTGGTATGCAAAAATTTTGTGGAGTCAAGGATACTGTTTAATGCTTGCTGTGGGGTTGAATGGGTCACCATTCGCATGAGTTTTCGCTTTGAAAAGAAATAAGCAATATGAGGGGAAAAAAATATTCTACAATGTGTGAAAAACGGAAAATGCAGAGGGAAATTCAACAAACCAGAAGCCAACACTTGTGGCATTTATGCTTTTCCTGAACTACCAACAAAGAGGAGAAATGGCTACCATGGTGGCAATGCTGACGTCCACAATAACTTCAACTTCAAACCGGATGCGTTTACATTTTTTGCATCAAATTAAAAGTTTTTTTATATGACTTTGTCATGGTAATCCGATGTCAACATGTGTGCGCGAAACTACACTAAAAGTTGGTTAGGGATGCAAACCAAACCAAACCAAACCAAACCAACGGAACCAAACCAAACACAGCCCTCATCCCAGCACAGCCCAATTTGGACCCATCACCTTCATTTTATCTTTTGAAGGTGGATGTAATTCATCCGAGAAGTTCCTTGAATTTGTGTGCAGCATATTTGCTTAGTTAATTATTAAAACAACTTTGGACTTTTACTGCAATATTTTGTTCCTAGATACTTTACCCACCTTTTTCTACTTCAACCTCTGCCGCACAGCCACCTGCGCTTTTCTTCATCTACTCGTATCCATTTTAAAGTTATAAAGTTGGAATTTATTAAATTAAGTAAAGCGTAAAGTAGCCAAATGCACGTTTGAAATAAGCTCAGAGTTATCTAAAAATTTCCTTAATTAGTTGAAGCAACTTGAATCAGAATATGAGGACTATGAAGATGATGATAATGATGATGATGACGATGACGAAGAAGATGGAAAAAAATTGTTAACTTTTTGTGGTCGACAAAAGAAATGCAAGCAATACGCTTAAAAGCCAATTTGTTGAATCATAAATGAGGCAAGAACGCAACGCAATAAATTGGATGCACTCTAGAAAAAGAAATTAGTATGAACAGAATAGAATCCATCGAGAAAGAAGGCAAAGTTGGTGACCATCATTGCGATCGTCGTAAGATGTTCAGACAAAACTAACTTCGAGCACATTAAAAATTCGATTTATGTGCAGCTATGAACCAAAAAGAAAGTCACAACATTATTCCATCAAGGCCGACATCAACTGAAGAAGTGAGCTCGGCCCAGTACCAAGTTTGAGGATAATAAACGAAGAAGCAATACAAATTCTTAGGACCAGCAGCGCAATTGTGCGAAGCAAAGAAAAGAAAAACACAACAAAAACCAAGAAAAACCAAGAAAAACAAAAAGAATATGAAGAGACTACGAATTGCAATGCAATTGTGCAAAAGCAAAGAAAAACAAAACCAAACAAAAAATAAAGAAAAACAAAGAGAATACAAAGAAATATTAGCAACAGCTGAAGAAGGAGTACAAGAGGTAAGACAAATACATAATGTAAAAAGTGAGTCCATAACATTATTTTCGCTCAGAAATCAGAAAGAAAGTAAGATAAAATCAACCAACATTGAAATCAGAAATATAAGCAAATACACTTTGTGTGGGAGATGCTGATGTTGGTGAGGGTAGGTAGTTCGGTGGATTGACTTAAGTAATAACTTGAAAAACACCCGAAAATAAATAATTTGCATAAAGTTTATTTCCACGCAAAAAGTGTGCCAAAGAAGCGAACATCAATGGAAAAATAAAGTTATCAAGAAGTTAAAATAATAAAAAAAAAAACAACAACAACTGACAATAAGATGGAAGGCATATCCAATTGGCATATTTCACTAGGACAAGACAGGACCAAGTCCAAGGAATCAAGGTAATAAACAGCAGCAGCAGTAGCCTTTTGCTTGACGTACATTTTAAATATTATTTAAAAAATAGAAGAAGCTTCCCCTTGAAATTGGTAGAAGATATGTATATTATTGAAATGTGTTTGAGAAATCCTCCTGATAAGTTCAACATTATCCTCAGCATCATCATTAACAATTGAAATAACAAAAATACTTTTACTATACATACACTAATATGAGAAATATGGGATATATGTAAGTAAGATGATGGATGGTTATTCTCATTCCTTTCTGAGGAGTTTTCATGATTTTTGCGCAAACAAATCTAATTTCTGTTAAAAATTCTTCAACATGACAAGACGCAATTTGAGACAAATCAAAAGAAAAAAAAAAAAAATAAAAATAAAATCAGATAAAAAGATATTAGAATGGGAATGAGAATAGGATAACGATAAAAGATGAAAGGTTCAACATATTGAAGATAAATTGAACATTAATTTTTGGACAAATTGCGAAATTATGTAAATATTTATTTAAATCAATTTTAAAGTCAATTTCAATGGCTTCCATCAAAGGTTACTTGTATTTTCTTTGTATAGAAAAAAAAAAAAAATACAATTCAGAAGATACAGTTGAGTCAAATAAATAAATTTGACCAAAATTCTCAAAAATTGTCTGCCTAAATGACCGCAAAAATACTCAAAACATACCACAATAAAACACTTAACATTTTGATGCCTCAACCAACACCAAAACACCAAAGAACAACAAAAATAATAAACATAAAATAATGAAAAACATTTATGACTCTCAACAAAAAATGATTATATTTCTTTTTTGAATTGAAATCTAATAAAAAATTTCATTTTTCTATGCGCAGTTAACTTTATGCGACATTTTTGGAATGTGTTAAGGGAAAAGCAAAACAAAAAAAAAAAAAAAGTGTTAAGCGGGTGTGCCAAAGACAAAGTTTGCCTTTTAGTCCTTTAGTCATATAAGCCCGATGCCGATTTTGATGCCATAACAAGGAGTATGTCTCCTTGAAACCAAGCTAAGGCGTTAACTTGGCAATAAACGCGAAGTAGGCACGCACACAAGCACTTTAAACTTTCATTTTTTGTTCATCCTTTTACATTCTTTCACTTCTCTTCTCTTCTCCTCTCCTCATATTTTTTGTGTTTTGTTCTCTAAAAAAAAAAATATAAAAACCAAGTTGAGTTTGAGGCTAAACTAAACTGAGCCTGTAAATACTTTATATTTTATATCCAAGTAAGTAAATGTGTGCTTCAGTTACATGTATTCACATATTAATATTTTCTTTTATCTTTGCAAACTTTTTAAACTTTGTTCAAAATGCTGCGAAAAAGCCAAAGGACTTTTACCGCCGCTTGCCATTGTTTTTGTGTTGTTACTTAAGATGGAGACGGAGCTGGTGACGGTGACGGTGACGGTTATGGAGAGGACACCGATGAGGGGAACAAGTACCAAAACATGACTTGAGGTTAGATCAAGGGTGCTGAAAGCAAATGCCAAGTGTTAAACTAGGATACTCAAAGGACCAAAAGGAGAGAAGTGGAATGGATAGGAGTGCGTACGTAAGGACGTATAAAGAGTGTAAATTGAATGAGTGGATTGAGTCTGAAGTAAGTCAGGAGGCAACCATTGAAATTGTGTGTAAAAAAGTATACGAAAACTTTTGTAATTTATGTCATACGAAGTGTTAACCGCATGATGGCTGCACGCCGGATTGGATTTACATTGTACAATAGTAGTAGGGTAGCCCGTGTGGCGCCATCACCCGAGACTATTCCATTTATGCTTTTATCAAATCTCTACTGCATTCTAAAAGCAGGCAACGTCAGAAGTCCCACGTTCCTGTCAAGACTACCACCACCACTACTACAACTATTACTATCTGTGTGACTATATACTATATTTACTCAAATTTACACTCATTTCTACATGACTTTGTCTGCTCAACCCTAGGTAAAATTATGATAATTGTTTTAAACAGTTTTTCTCACCACTTTCTCTCCTCTTTTCTTTCTATATAAATTGAAATGAAATTTTTAAATAATATAAACTTTTTTTTCACCTCCTCGGATCAGATGAGTACAGAGTCCATTCCATTTCATTTAAGAAGGAGAGTAGAGTCCCTTTTAATACTCAAATGACTAATGAACGTTGGTTAAACAAAATAAATGTCCATTTTATACGCCTTTTTCATGTTGCTTACCACTTTTGCTTTCATTTCCGCCACTGCCGCCACTTCCGCTTCCGCTTCAACATTTCTTAATGTTTATTTAACTTTCGCCGTTTGTATTTAAATTGTTTTCTGCTTTATTTTTTTTTTTTGTAAAACTTTTTGTCTCTTCTGGCCAATTCTGTTCACTTCGGTTGAGTTAAGTTTAGTCCAGTTCGGTTCGGTTTCATTGGGTTTGGTTGCCTTTGAATGTCTCACAAAAAAAAAAAAAAAAAAAAAATTGTGAAAAAAATACATCAGAAGCAGCGGCAGCATCCCAAAAGTCACTTTGAATTAACATAAAGTTGGTGCTTTGATTTTTTTCATACTTATTGCGAATAATGATGACGGGCGTTGTTTCTCGTTTTCTTGGAATTTGTATCTCATTTACAATCGAGTTGTCTGTGATTAATTGCCTTTCAATTCGAAAATCATTTGTAAACAAAATGGATCTTTATAAAATAACACAAGATCCTTCCCGGCACAAAAAGGACACACAACAACAACAACAGCAACTTGGCACTCATATCTGTTTCACTTGTAAAAGGGTGCAAAAGTTAAGCGATTCTTTTCTGTATCTTTTTTCCTTTTTGTTTTTCTCCCTTCTATTTATCAAAAGTGAAAAATTCCCATTGGTCAAAGAGAAAGTAACTCATCCCAAATAGTAATAAGGAATAAAAAAAAGAAAAAGAAAAGAAAAGGGTTTTATGCCAAATTTAATTAGGCGCGAATAAAAAGGCAAATGCGGCCTTCAAAAACTTGATTCGTCATGCTGCCAATTGGTGAATTATTTATATATTTAGAATTCCATTCATTGTGTATGGGAATGAGATGTGGTGATTATTGGTAGAAAAAATACTTACAAATCAAACGTTTAATTTTCTATAAATATATATACTTTCCTTCACCCAATCTCCTCCTTCCTTTTCTATTATTCATTCAACCATAGAGAATAATTAACATTGGCTATTTTTAACTTTTCGAATCAATATTGTAATTCATTTTGGATTTCATACTATCGTTCAAGTACTTCATATGTAAAAGTATATATATTTTTTTGTTAATGCAACTACTCTTTTTTAAACTTCCTGGCAATTTAAATTGGCATATTGTTCCTTATTGAGTTGGCACTCCGGTTGCAGAGAATCGAGTTACTCTAGGAGTTGATGCGGCTATTGCCAATCACTGATGATTAAAAAGTGTATGCGATTTTGTGTGATTGCTCAATGTGATTGTAAACAAACAATAAGATAATTTTTCGGCGCTTTAATAAATACACTTAAATAATAATAAATTATTAAGCGTAGACAATAATAAATATAAAAATGTCATTTGCATGGATTAATGCGATCGAAATATTGTCACTGGAAAAGGCAGCTCGGAGACATCTTAGAAATTTGTCGAACCCTCTGTCACTTTGAGACCCCACATACGAATGAATTACTACATATTTGCTCATTGCAATCATATTCCAATATTGTTTATATTCTTAACGAACTTCCTATTCAACTACCGCATGGACAAATGTACAGTTGTAATTCTATACAAGTGGGCTGTTTCCAAAGAGTCATTGGCAAAGATGCAGGCCTAGAATGCATAGTACTATATAAACTAGTATGTAATTTCATTTATGATAGAGAATAAGAAATATATAAGGAATTATGAATTTGAATGTGAATTGAGTACTGAAACGAACAGTTGTAAAAAGATAATCATTACATTTTGGCAGAAAATGTTTACTTTTTAAATTTTTAATCTTCTTCTCTCCATCTTTACGCATCATCACCATCGCGTTCACAAATTACAAACATGACAACTTCCTCTTTCTTATTGAACTTATCACATTCTACGTATTTTTAAAACAAAATTATAAAATCACAGCTTCTTCATTACCAAAAAATACAGTTTATTTTAACATATCATTAATTGCATTGAAGACAAAATGGAATCTTCGAAAATGTTTAAATTTATATGCAAACAGTTTTGCTTATTTCGTTTATTTTACTTTAATGGAAAAGAGATTTGATAAAATGGAAATTTATACCTTAAAACCACTAAAATGTTGAATTCTATAAATGCAGTTTAGCGAGGAAAAGAATAATCTACAGTTCTTGGTACTTTTTATACTCTTCACGTAGTGAATAGTATTATAAGTTTGTCATGAAATTTGTAACACACAGAAGGAGACCCCATATTGTAAATATATTCTTGATCAGTGCGACGAGACGAGTTGATCTAGCCATGTCCGTCTGTCCATATATCTTTCTGTATGTATGCAAACTAGTACCTCAGTTATGCAGCTAGAGAGCTGAGATTTTGAATAGAGCTTTCTTTGTATCATTCGGAATACCTTTGTCTGAATCAGCCTAATCGTACCACTAGGGGGTACCCCCATACAAAACGGGATCGAAATTCATGTTCTTATTAGAAAAACTTTTTTGTACTATCAACTTGAATTTTGACACTACAAGTGTTTGACCCATATCCATCAAACATATAAAATTTTAGGCCGTCGGACCACCAGGTGGGTACTACCCATATAAAACATGAACTTAGAACAATAATCAGAAGATATAAAAGGTACGGATCTCTTGTTCACACTAGTGCGAAAATTCTCTTAATGGCAGTGAAAACTGTATCAAAATCCGTTCAGTGGTGTAGAAGTTGTGCGTATCAGAAGAAACAGGAATTTCGACTTTCATATTGTATATACTATGTATAGATACGTGTATATGGTAGTTTGATAGATAGATTATAAAGATCATACTAAACATAATAAGATTCAAATGACAAAAACATTATAATTTTAGATTTATAAGTAAAATAATTTATTATTATAATTTAAAACTTAGCATATTAACATATTAACATATTATTATTATTATTAAAATTAATTATTAAAAATGTATGCATTCGTCTTCATCAACTTCGAAGTATTCTGACATTGCAGGCGAAGTTATTTTTCCTTTAACATACAAGTTATGTCTTGAATTAGTTTCATCGATCATCTTTTCTTCAGGGCTTCTGTATAAAGTGAAATCGTTCAAAAAAAACGCCTTGACATCCATGCGATCATCAAAAATATGCTTTGACCATGCTAATTTTATCAATTGATTCCGAAAATATTCGGAGATAGTAGGTAGATGGCCATAACATTCGTTGTCTTCAAGTAGAACTTCCACACCAATGTACCACATAGAACAATATGGTAAATCATCATCATCCTCTGGTGAGAACTTTACGGATTTGGGATTTAATAAGCACAAGGTGGTAATATCACACTCTGTCCATGCTTTAAAGAAAATGTTAAGGTTTGACTCAACCAGCTCACTCCAAATATCATGAACCTCCAATGTGGGTGCCATGGTTTTAATTACAATAAAATTATTAAATTTCTTGTAAAAGTTCTTCGGTTTCAATAAATGCGACCAGGATAATTTACCATTCTGTATTTTTCTGATTATATAGGTGGCTTTGTCGAGTTCTTCTCTTAACAACATTGCGGGCTGAAAACAAATATCTTGATTCAAGTTTTTTTGCGGATAGACAGGGGTAATCACAGGGTAGACGTGCTGGCGGTTTTCTGGATTCCACATGGGCAATCCCAATTTTAAGTCCTTGACACTTTTCAGTACAACAGGAGTTTTCCAATCTGTGTCTGAATAATGATGGAAAAATTTATAAACCAACTTCGACGGTGCTGCATCAGGAAACATACGACATATATTTGCGACGAGAATAGTTAGGGCGCCACCACGGATGAAACCATGAGTCTGGGAGTAAATAAGGCAATCTGGAATAAATAAATAATAATTTAGTTAATAAAAAAAAATATATCAAAACAGAAATAATTTATTTCATACTTACTTCTTGCCCACATTCTGATTGCACGCAATGTCACGGTGAACGACTTATATTTCGGTACAAGATTAATTATTGCATTTGTAACTTGAAGGCCATTAATACTGCGTATCGAATGCTCATCAAGTAGATCTAATTCAATATTATCGGGATCGAAGTCAACTGGTATCTTCTCACATGCCAATCGCGCCATAGTCAAATTTATTCCGAATCCGTTGAATTCCATCTTTATGCTGTGGAACTTATCTTCGTTGAACAAACGGCATTTGGTGATTTCTGGCTGAATCCTCAGTAATTGATAGAACAGATTAAAAAAATCATTGCGCTCAATAATATTTGGTACAATGATAATCGTATCCATTACTGTCTCTGGATCGTGTACACCAAGACGATAAGATCCATAAGTATAGAGTTTGCCACACAATTGCTGAGCCTCAAAGTCGCACAATCCTCGAATTACTCCAATGTCTTTGATCCAATTTTGTGCAAGTTCAGCCAGCTGCCTTATGGCATGTATCCTTTGTTTTTCTCTGGCCAATGTTTCATAACTGTCCTGGGCCCGGAGCTCGGCTACAAGTTTTTTCGATCCTTCATAATATGTCTGTACTTTTACACCAAATCTGTTACTTCTTGACTTTATCGGAAATAAGTCACGGAAATGTTTTGTCATTTTGGATGGTATTTTAATTTTCAAATAAATTGATTTTTCTTAAATATTTCAATGATATTGTATTTTCAAAGATACAAGTATGTATTAACTCTTTGATTGCAAAATTGCTTTTAACTTCAACATTCATCCAGCTCTTCTATTTATACCAAAGAATATTACCAGTCCTAAACCTTTTTGCGCAATGAACGCAATGTAAGTTAATGATTTCTAATGAAATTTAAATTTCACCTAATTATTAATTATCTGGAATTCACTAATTATATATTGACTTCTCATAAAATAATAAAACACATAATTGAATTTTCAGTTAGATCTAATTAGTAATTATGAATTATCTCAAATTCACTAATTATTTTTTTGAAATATATTATAAATATAATTAAATTACATATAGCACATACCAAATTGAATGTTTAGGAGATTACTTACTAAATCTTTTGCAAATTTCTTTAGAAAGCAATAATTAAAATGGGCGTGTTACATGTGAATTTTTTTGGTTTTCTAGATTTAGTGAAACTGACATTGTGAATTTTTCTCAGAATATATTTACGTACTTACATCCAAAGTTACGATTAGAGGTACTGGGCTTCTAATATTTGAGTGGCCGCGGCGCCTTGTTGCATAAGATTGCTGTCCATAAAACACAGGTCTATTATGGACCCTTTGGAATACTGCTGGAAAGTTTGCACGGTCATGTTGTTGGCTACTACAGATGCAACGAAGACATCGCGTCATCCAATATATGGTCTCCAGCGATTATAATGAGACTTTTTCCTCTAGCTTCCTGTACAAAGCTATCAATGACTCCTTCAAACTCATGAATGTTCATCTGAGGAGGAGTATAGCAGCTGTATACATAATTTCGGCAATATTTGGTCGCACATAAAATTGATCTGCCTTCTTATGCATGCCCGTCGGCATATCGTGTCCGCAGATCCAGATTGCCGAAGGACAAGTAGCATCAGTTAGCCATTGTTGGTCGTAGGGACCTTATATTGCTCCCTAAGTATAGCATCTGTCTGTCTGTATGTATGCATGCAAACTAGTCCCTCAGTTGTTCAGCAAGATAGTTGAAATTTTGCATGAAGCTTTCTTTTTACCACACGCAGCACAATTGTGGGATTTCCTCCTATACAAACCTTAGATCCAAATTCATGTCCTAATTAGAAAAACTTTTTTGAACTATCGATTTTGAATTTGGTCACTATAAGTGTCTGACCTATATCCACCAACTATATATATTTTATGACCCTCGGACCACCAATATATATATATTCTTGATCAACGCGACGAGACGAGTTGATCTAGCCATGTTCGTTTGTCCGTTTGTCTGTTTGTCTGTATGTATGCAAACTAGTCCCTCAGTTTTTGAGCTAGACAGCACAAATTTTGCAAGGAGCCTTCTTTTAACTATACTCATTACATTTGTCGGAATCAGCCGAATCGGACAACTAGGGGGAGTACCTCCCATACAAATCGGGATCCAAATGAAAGTTCTTATTAGAAAAACTTTTTGTTTTTTGTACTATAGACTTAATTTGGACACTATAAGTGTCTAACCCATAGCCACCAACCTTATAAATTTCAAGACCCTCGGACCACTAGCTGGGGCGTAAAGAGTATTACAACTTCGGCATAGCCAAAGTTAATTTATTTTTTTTTTTTTTTTGTGTACTATGGAACTGAAATTGGAACACTATAAGTGTCTAACCCGGAATTGTCGGATGGCTTAAATGGGTTCTCTTGCTTACACTAGTGTCAAAATTCTCTTAATGGCAGTGAAAACTGTATCAAAATCCGTTCAGTGGTGTAGAAGTCGTGCGTATCGGAATAAACAGGAATTTTGACTTTCATATTGTATATACTATGTATAGATAGATACGTGTATATGGTAGTTTGATAGATAGATTATAAAGATCATACTAAACATAATAAGATTCAAATGACAAAAAAATTATAATTTTAGATTTATAAGTAAAATAGTTTATTATTGTAATTTAAAACTTAGCCTATTAACATATTAACATATTATTATTATTATTAAAATTAATTATTAAAAATGTATGCATTCGTCTTCATCAACTTCGAAGTATTCTAAAATTGCAGGCGAAGGTCTTTTTCCTCTAACATACAAGTTATCTCTTGAACTAATTTCATCGATCCTCTTTTCTTCAGGGCTTCTGCGAAAAGTGAAGTTGTTCAACGGGTCGAACAAAAAATACGCCTTGACATCCATGCGAGCATCAAAAATCTTCTTTGACCATGCTAGTTTTATCATTTGATTCCGAAAATATTCGGATACAGTAGGTAGATGGCCATAACTTACGTTGTCCTCAATAAGGACACGCACACCAATAAACCACATGGAAGAATATGGTAGATCATCATCATCCTCTGGTGAGAACTTTACGGATTTGGGATTTATTAAGCACAAGGTGCTAAAATCACACGCTGTCCATGCTTTATAGAAAATGTTTAGGTTTGACCCAACCAGCTCACTCCAAATATCATGAACCTCCAATGTAGGTGCCAGGGTTTTAATTACAATAAAGTGACTAAATTTACTGTAAAAGTTATCCGCTTTCAATAGATGCGACCAGGGTAGTTTACCATTCTGTATTTTTCTGATTATATAGGTGGCTTTGTCGAGTTCTTCTCTTAACAAAATTTTGACCTGAATAAAAAGATCTTGATTCAAGTTTTGTTGTGGATAGACAGGGGTAATCACAGGGAAGATGTGTTGGCGGTGCTCCATGTGTAATCTTGGATTCCACATGGGTAATCCCAATTTTAAGTCCTTGACACTTTTCAGTACAACAGGAGTTTTAAAATCTGAATCTGCATAATAATGGAAAAATTCATAAACCAATTTCCACGGTGCTGCATCAGGAAACATTCGGCATATATTTGCGACGAGAATAGTTAGGGCGCCACCACGGAGGAAACCATGAGTCTGGGAGTAAATGAGGCAATCTGGAATAAATAAATAATAATTAAGTTAATAAAAATATATCAAAACAGAAATAATTTATTTCATACTTACTTCTTGCCCACATTCTGATTGCACGCAATGTCACGGTGAACGACTTATATTTCGGTACAAGATTAATTATTGCATTTGTAACTTGAAGGCCATTAATACTGCGTATCGAATGCTCATCAAGTAGATCTAATTCAATATTATCGGGATCGAAGTCAACTGGTATCTTCTCACATGCCAATCGCGCCATAGTCAAATTTATACCGAATCCGTTGAATTCCATCTTTATGCTGTGGAACTTATCTTCGTTGAACAAACGGCATTTGGTGATTTCTGGCTGAATCCTCAGTAATTGATAGAACAGATTAAAAAAATCATTGCGCTCAATAATATTTGGTACAATGATAATCGTATCCATTACTGTCTCTGGATCGTGTACACCAAGACGATAAGATCCATAAGTATAGAGTTTGCCACACAATTGCTGAGCCTCAAAGTCGCACAATCCTCGAATTACTCCAATGTCTTTGATCCAATTTTGTGCAAGTTCAGCCAGCTGCCTTATGGCATGTATCCTTTGTTTTTCTCTGGCCAATGTTTCATAACTGTCCTGGGCCCGGAGCTCGGCTACAAGTTTTTTCGATCCTTCATAATATGTCTGTACTTTTACACCAAATCTGTTACTTCTTGACTTTATCGGAAATAAGTCACGGAAATGTTTTGTCATTTTGGATGGTATTTTAATTTTCAAATAAATTGATTTTTCTTAAATATTTCAATGATATTGTATTTTCAAAGATACAAGTTTGTATTAACTCTTTGATTGCAAAATTGCTTTTAACTTCAACATTCATCCAGCTCTTCTATTTATACCAAAGAATATTACCAGTCCTAAACCTTTTTGCGCAATGAACTATAGTAAGTTAATGATTTCTAATGAAATTTAAATTTCACTTAATTTTTAGATATCTGGAATTCACTAATTATTTATTGCCATATCATAAAATAATAATACTATGATACATAAAACAACAAATTTAAATTTTAGTTAAAGGATCTAATTAGTAATTAGTAATAAGTAATACAGAATTGTCTTCAATTCACTAATTACACTTGTCTACAGTGGAAAAATATTGTTTTTGGAATAATTTTAATTAATTTCTACATGTTCACCCATGCTGAATACAAGCTGATAAGTAAAAGTCATTTATTAGTTTAAGTTTTTACGATATCTGATATTTTCTGAATATAATGATTCTAACCTCGTTTCATTCAATAAAGATGAAATTACTTAGTTACTCGGCAGTGCTGCCAAGTTTTTGGTCATGTCCGAAGTTTTTTTTTTGGACATTCTTGACATTAAACAGATGATCATTGCACAAAACAATTTGAAGAAAATTTTAAATTGCATTTTTTATACTCTTCAAGCAGTGAATAGTATTATAATTTTGTCATGAAATTTGTAACACACAGAAGGAGATATCGGAGACCCCATAAAGTATATATATTCTTGATCCATTAAGGTTACAAAGCGTACAATTCGAATTTCTGTGTTCATTCAAGAAAATAAGGTCGTTTGTAGCGTGAAAAATCCATATTATGTCACCTATTTTGTACATATCATATAAATAGTTTACCCATTATAATGATCCAGATCTTTAAATAACCGTTTACTTTGACAGGCTGTTTCCCACATTTTTCCATATGTATAATTTTCTTATTCTCTAATAGGAGTACGCAAAAACTTACACCATGGTTTCCTATTTAAACTAGCACTTTCTATGCTAATATTTAGATTGCTGCAAAGCTCCTGCACTCTCACACAACACTTTCCTATCCAATTTATAAGATAGCCTATCGTCAGTATATTCATATAGGGTTTTATAAATGTATAACAAGAACAGATCTAGAGTGTATAAATAGTCATTTGAGATACCAGTAAGACTGGGAATTACTAGGGAGACGTTGGTGTTTTTTGATAATGTATAATTGCAATTTATATACCTCACCAAATATACGAGACCTCCAGATTTGAGAAGCATAACTTTCATATAGCATTGATACTATTTTTTGCTAAACTAAAAAACTTTATAAAAAATTAAATTTATGCTAAGCTCCACATTTTCAAAATATGCTCTCTTAATTTTCTGACATTGTGCTTTATATTTAGTTGTATGTATTTTTCTTTATCTGTTATGCTTTGGGTATTATAAAACTTCCTTAACAAACTTAGAGGTAGTTTTGTGGCTGCATTACATCTCCAATCAAATCAATCCGTTTCATGTCATTATGTTCCTTTTTCCTCTCCAAATTATTTATCAACCTTATATTATACGAATAAACTTCCGAGTCACTCATCATAATTGATTATCCAAGGAAAAATCAAAGAAAAACGTAGTATTAAATGGATACATTTCTTATGGCCAAGAAACATTGAAAACTACACCGAAAATCAAATTGTTGAAAGCCTTATAAATGTGGTTAAAACTAGGTAGCAGAAACCATTGAAAACATGTGTGTTTTATTTGGTCAGTTTAGCCGAAGTACCTGAGAGATACCAAACGGTACTATCAAAGTATTTTAGGATTGATAACTTTTCCAGCTACTAAGTAGTACCAATGCAAACAAGAATTTTACTTATACATGTATTTTTTATGCATTCTATAGTCAAACATTAGTGAATTATGTAATATAAAAAGCTAAAGTTTTAAGATCATCTAGTACAGAATAAAATTAAATACTACATTTTATGTGATTTAAAAATATATTACATAATTTTAATATTGCGTTGTCATGTATCGATTTCCTCAAGCGATCGATCATGTGCATCATTCAAACAAAGAGACATTTACTTTCTCTCAGACTGTAATGCAACGACTTCCTATGTGGTAGAACAATTACATTTTTATTGTGCTAAAATGCACCTGTGTAAATTTCTCATGGCGCAATTTCGAATAAAAATAAACAAAATCAGAAGAAACAATATTTCCAGTATGTGTTGCTTGTTACTGATGATTGAGATCATGATGATATTGATGATGATGATGCTGGTGATGGTGGTGGTTGTGGTGGAAGAAGGATACGTGAAACATGGAACTCACTTGGTGAGTATAGAGCAATTCAAAAATGAAGAGGAAAAAAAGGAGGAAACTAACACAACAATGAACAATGTCGCTTTGATAAAAACAACAATGAGAAAGGACAATTTAAAATAACGTACGACCAAAGGATAAAAATGTTAATGGTTGATGCACCAGTACCAGTACCAGCACCAGCAGCTGCAGCTGCATTTGTTACTCCTGTTGATGTACATGAACATGGACACATATGATAATCGTATTGGCTGAGAGAATGAGAACTTTGTGTTTGTTTTTGATTAAGTCAAGTATATGTAATATGGCTGACTTTATTAGTGCAGCTAAATGTCGAAAATTAACATTGAACTTTGAATTCAACTTGCACTAAGCTAGAAAATTATTTTATCAGCGACGACATCAGTGCAACATCAACATCATCAACATCATCAACATCATCATCATGCAAGGCTTGTTGCAATGATTTTCAGTATTATTCCGTGTAGCGGAAGCGTTGTTAGTAACACATCAATGATGTACCCGCATGTGTGCATATCCATTCATGTGAATTCAAAAACAACACAAGAAAGATATGGAGGATAAATGTATGTCACACCACGCATGTCATTCTATTATGTGAGCTCCTGGTTGTGAGGACTGACTACTCAGTCTACTGGCTGACACTTTTTAGATTGACTTTTGGGCATGGATACGAGTATTTGCCAGACTTTGACTCACTGTATCACTGTATCACTTTGTGATGAGTGTTTGAGTATTTGTTTCGTGGTCGTGGCTTGTTGTCATTTCATTCGTTTGCTCTTGTTCTTCCCATCACATTACATCACAAAATTAATTTTACTAAGAAGTAGCCTATGTAGAAGATACTTTAAACTTTTTTAAAGCCTCATAAATTTTGATAATTCTGATTTAATTTAATTTAATTTAATTATTATATTGTTTTTCCTATTTATAATAATGAATATTTTCTTAATAAGTTTTTAGTTTATCCTTTCGGGCTGCTTTCATTTAGTAAACAAAAAAGATTTCATTTGTTTGGAAGTGTTGCCAGTAGCAGCAGCATCATGTGTGATAATTAATTGGAATAGCAAACCTCACACTAATAAACACAAATACACAAACACATGCATACTCGTATGTGTGCGAATATTGTCCTGCAGTCATGTTCATTATGAGGCATGGGCTTAGATTAAGACAATTGCAGACATAACCGCAAAATTAGTTACATTTGCGGCTAACCGCACACGTTGAGTAAGCAAATAATGCTCAAAGTTAACGTCAAAACCTTTTGTGGTTTGTCACTTGGGCAATGTACGAGTATCTCAGTCTCACTACTTCTCTCTCCTCTATTCTTAGCATTAACCAACTAAATAGTATTGTTGTTAGAGAAACAGTCAGTCACATTCACACCATTTGGTTTATTCATTTCATTTCATTTCATTTCATTTGTTTGTGTGGTGAAATGGTTCATTGGCCAATATTCATCTGATCAACTTCATCATCATGAATTTGTATGATATGTTCAACTCTAAGTGAGGCATCTAAGGATACTAAGTAATGAGGAAGGAAGAAAGGCCAAGTATCAAAATAAAGAAAATGAAAAAATGAAAAACATAACTAAGGAAGTAAGTATAGAACTCATTCATTGTCCATATTTAATGTAGTGACAAGTCATAATTTAATAGTGATTGGGTTCATTGCTTCCTTCCATTTGTCCTGCATTTACTTTAGTCCTGCCCACCTACCCGCCTGCCAGCATAAGTCTGCAAGTAAGTAACTTGGGACCTTTTAACCAGTTCATCCATGTTCATTGAGTAAAGTTATTCGATTATGAGCTTATTATGTGTGCACATCTGGTGCTAAATATTCAAATGTAACCCAATGAAACTTCTATTTGCCAATATTCCCAGGGACCAAAGTGAATTTATTTCAACGAGTAGTTGTCTGGCGCTGACCAATTCTCTCCCTTTCAATTTGTTATTATGTAGTATAAAGTCAGGAGAAGTTTTTTTGCAAAGCTTGCCAAATGTTTAAGTGTTGCTGCTGTGGCACGTGTTTGTCGCTTATGTTGGGGTATGAGTTTCTTGTCCTTGGAAACCTTTTGGGCAACATTGCGTAAATATAATCATCGCATCAGGTGTACAATGAAAACGAATGAATATTTGTGGAAAATATCATTTCAAACTAAGAAAGTACTCAGTTTGTGATAACATAGTTTCATTGTTTTATTCCCATTTTAAGCATTTCCCTTTATTCCATTGGTAATCCAACCCCAATCCCAACCCCAATTCAACTCAACTCATCTTGGTTTGGATTGACATCAGAATTGTTTTTGCTATTTAAAAACTTTTCTTCCTTTTTATGTTGCATTCTCCACACTTTCATTAAATAACGAACTAACCAACAAATACGATATAACTCGGGAAGAGTTAATCATAATATAATGGAAAATGTTATAGAAAAGTTAAGCTTGCTACGCATGTCCTGTCTGATGTGATGCTGTTCTCAGCCAACATCATAATCAGGCAATGTTCCTCTTGTCTGTTCCGTAATTTTTTTCATATTTATTAACCTTAACACTGAACAGACTCAGGAGTTGAAGCGAGAGTCAGAGTCAGAAGTCTAACAATAACAATAATTTCGCTTTATGACAGCAAATCAGAACGATGTCAGTGAGTGAATCCTTCTCGGATTCTCCTTGGCATTATTGTTATAGTATGGGAGAGGATGGGATGAGATGAGATGGGTATATGAACATTATGAACAGAATATAAGTTCCATTCACAGTAGCAACCTTTGCCTGTTTATGAACAATTGATGTTTGTCGTTGACGACAACAAATAGCAAGGCTGCCTGCGAAGCGAAGCGACGCGACACGAGGTGAAGCTGCTGTTGAGACTGTAACATGACATTAGCCATTAACTCCCTGCATGCTCTCAATGGCAGCGACTCTCAAATAAAATACAGCGTAGCATACTTTAAGGTGCAGTAAGGCGAAGAGTCACAGTCCGGGTGACGACACAAACGGACCAACAGGATCACACACAGAATCACACAATCACAGTTGAAAAAAAAAAGAAATATAAAAAAGGACATTTGAATTGGACTTATGGGACCACAAAGAACAACAGCAAAAGTAACGACAACAAGAAAAATAAAAATATAAAAAGCATTCGAATGGATTGGACAGTGGGACATCAGAAAAATGGATCCTGGAGTATGTATGAGAGAAAGTGAATGAATGCCTGAGTAAAGAGTAAGAATAGTTAGATAGATAGATGTATATGGTGACATAGAAAGATAAATAGATTGGGGAATGGAGAATGGAGACAGTGAAGAATTGCAAACATTTTATACTTATTGCAGTTAAAGTTGGAATTGGAAGCATAAAGAGAAAATGATAAAAATACAATAGGCACACACACACACACACATATATATATATATATATATATATATATACACAGATACGAATGAGTACTTTAAATGTTTGTGAGTGTGTGAGTGCGTGAGTGCGTGTGTGTTAAGACAACCAACAATAACAAGAGAGGAAAATGGGCAAAAATAATAATGACTTCACAAATATATGACGAAAAAATCATCATCATCATCGTCGCAAGGAGCCAAAGTAACCAAAGGCATCACAAAAAAGGACACCAGCAAGCGGTTGATTGAGTGAATGCGTGTTCGAGAGAAGCGTAGAAAGGAAATGCGCGAGTGAGCGGTTCTGATTGTTTTGGTTTTTCTTTATATATATTTTTTATTTTTTTTTATTGTATTTTATACTTCAATGTTTGTGTGGTTATTGTAAATGAGTAAAGTAGTTACAAATCCTTATGTTCAGCGTTGATTTCTCTGGTCGTGTGTCTAACCAACCAACCAAACTTCCTACTAAGCTCACATCAACATCGACTTGGTACCATCATAGGGAAGAAACAAAGAAACATCATCTTTGTTGCTGTTTGTGGCTGCTGTTCTGTTGTTTTATAACCTTTTCAGTTTATTTCCCTGGGGCCAGATAAAAAATGAAGAAATCCTTATCACAGCGTGTCAAGGATTTACTTTGCTTTTCATTCCTTTGCCACTGCCACTGCCATTGCCATTGCTATTGCCTTTGTTCATTTTGCAGGACATGCACACCAACCATAATAATACGCTTATTTGTAGCACTCTCATGTGTCTATCTGTACGATTATATGAGCAGGAGGATGGATGTGTCGAAAAATATATGTAGTACGTGTGTGTATACGACGAATGAGTATCTGTGTATTTGTGTATTTGTGGGTTTGATTGCGGTGTGTACGCAATAATGCGCTTCGAAATTCGTAAAACATAAAGAAAGAAAGGCCAGAAATAAAAAGTTAACTACGAGTTTGTTATGTTTATGGACAGTCGTGCACCAACAACAACAACAACAACAAAAACAAAAACAACAACAACACCAATACCAATAACAATGGCAACAGACTTATAAATGTGAGCAGATTGGTCACCCCGATTAAGGCACTCATTCACTCACTCACTTACCAACTCACTGACTTACTCAGCCACTGACTCAGTCAGTCAGTCAGTCAGTTAGTCCATCGGTGAGTGAATGAGTTTTGGGCAATCTGAATTTCGTTAGGCATATTCCCCATTTTATTATTTTTATTTTCTCAGTTTTTATTCGTTTCATTTTGCTTGTTCTCCAACATGAAAAAATTCATGACAACCGTATAAATGCGTAAATAAATTTCTAATAAACAACCAAACATCCAAGGATACATAAACTCACTCACTTAGTCACTAAAGTTAAAGATGTAGAGCGAAAGTCAGTTACTCGCATAAAGTGAAGTTTATATTTCCTTTTGGCTTTAATAAATAATGCAAAAACTTTATGCAAGTCAATTTTAATGCTCTAAACACACATACATTCATACACTCATATGTATGTATCCTTTATATGTATGTAGATACATCTACACAACATTTACTCAAAGCAGTGCATTAAAATTAATCGCAACAATAAAAGTTCTGACTTCGTTTCCATTTAAATTAATATTCGTGTTTTGACTTTTGGTATTCGCTTAATTTTGTATCTGTGTGTGTGTGTGTGTGTGTGTGTGTGAACGTGTAAATATGTGTATTTGAGAGTGTGAGTAATATAATTAGAATGTTATTTTTATATGTCTTATATTCCATCTTCAGCACGTGTCTCATTCAATGAATGGAAACTGTGAAATTGAAAATCACTTTTGAGCATCTAAAATTATATTTCCATCTCCTCTTAGCCTTCAGTTGTCAACAACAGAAAAGTCATTAAGTTAAAGTAGGCCAGATTATCAGATATCTTGTTACAGTTATTATAATTTTATATTCAAAGAATTAAAGGGGGAAGTATGAATTTTATTTGGAGATAGAATTTTGCATAGAAATTATCATATTAAATCATAAAAATATCCAGAAATAATGTTAAAAATAAACCTCTTTGTATCTGCTTTCGTCATTTCAATCGATTTCTTTCATTGTCTGCAATATAACATAGCACATTCTCAATACTCTGTGTGTCTATAGGTCACTTTAAGGGGGAATATGTAATTGAGGTTGATATAAAGATCCATATTCAATTGATAATTTTAGCAAAAGATAATGGAAATTTTTAAAATTTGTAGGTTGAAATTACATATTTATCAAGTTGTAACTCTCTCAAAATTTTCTTTTTCTATAAAAGAAGATATCGCGACTATATTAAGCTTAGTCAATACTAAGTTTGGTTCTGTAAAAGTAAAATGTTACGTCATTGTCTTTTAAATTGAGACTCACATAATATTTTCTCTTGCGAAATGAAATCTGAGAAGATCAGACGCAAGTCATCATAATTTTCATGACTTGTGAATTGACTGCCGACAATATCCAATGTAAGTCACTTTACTCACTCCGCTTGTTATGCTCATCAATTTTATATAGCTTTATAGAGCAACAACAACAAAATACATCAAAGCAACAACAACAACAATTAATTTTATTAAAATTTCAATATCATAATATTCTTATAAACATCAAATCAACATTTTTTGTCTGTTTGCTCCTTATGAAATCTGAAACAACATCACTTATTTAATGAAATTTTTAGGGAATCTCTATCAGAGTCTGGTGAATATTTGAGTAAGTTGAATGTATTAAAAATCTAAAACCAATGAAATTAGATTTGTATTCCAATCTTCATCATTCAATCAAATGCAAAAGAATCTCGGGAAAATAGATGTGCAACACAATATAAATGACATTTCTTGTAGAGCTTCAAACATCATAGTTCCTTAACCTCCTAATACCATTTAAAAATGTGGATTACATTATATGCAATTTCGTTATAATAATAATTATATATTAATTACTTTAAGTTTCTAAGTAAATATGCCAAAAAATTGTTTAAAGAAAAAATGTCCAGTATTGCATTTCTTTCAAACTTTCATGCTGTGTTTGGTTCCGAGGTAATAGATAAATTCTAAGGTTAACTTAAAATTTCCATTTGGTTAATTGAATTTTTTCTATCAAGTGAATGAATGTCGAAAGACTCCCATCAATTTTTTAGCTTGGTATCTCATATATTGATAATCCTTGTAGCTCGCATTTAAACAACATATTGATTGTTGTACAATTTCATATAATATTTATGAAGTGTAGCGTTAAAAATTTTAAATTAAACTGAAAATAGAAGAAAAAAAAAATTAATTTTGTTTAATGCAGAGGACTTATTCCATAAATTAACAAAAAAATTAAATTTAAAATGTTCGCAGCCTTCAAAATCAAATACAATAACTATCAAAAAATGAAGGCGTAATCAGTGAAAGGGACAAAGAACTTTCAGGAAGTTGATAGTCACAGACTGGCTAACTATTCAAATATCATCAAGAGCAGCAGCAATGGCAAAATGCGTTTTAATAGTGAAATGAAGGCTTTTGTACGGACTGAATTTAGTGAAGAGAGAGAGAGAGAGAGTGGTAGAGAGCGCCATGTCATGTTGAGCTAAGTGAAGCATACAATTTGCATCAACAGAATATCAGACAAAGAAATAAAAATTGGATCCTAGGCATGGAGGGATGGCACAAGATAAACAAAGCATTGCAAGCATATTTCAAATGGCGACAAAGACCAATTGCGACAACGGTGGCAGTTGGATGATTTCATTGTGTGTTGGGTTAAAACATTCTTGACACCCTTCAGCAATCTTAGGCCTGTAGATAAGATGAGACGAGACGAGTCCATGAACAAACAAAGGCGACAAAGTTTGTTGTCAAAACTATGCCGTAAAGTATGCTAAGTTATGCAGCTTGAGTATGTGCGATGTTTCAACACACAAACCAAATGCGACCAAGAACGAAGTTTACGTTGAAGGTCCTGAAAGGCGTTTCGCCCGTGATGATGATGATGGTGTATATATATGGATATAGTAGATATGGTGGTGGCAGTCATCAGTGCTATCAACGATGTATTTACCGCTTTGGGAAAACTAAAACTTCGTCCGCTTGATTATGATGAGGCCATCAAGACAATGATGATGTTGACGACCATAGTGATAGTCATGGTAATAAGGAGGTTCGGTTGCAGGCCGAGTTGTTACCGAGATGACTTCATTTATGTGCCTAGCGAGTATGCAAAGGATGTCGCAAATGTAGTTTTTCTTTTGTTTGTTTAGAACATTTGGTCGTTCATTGCATTCACATGCCCCTGACTTTCATTCATTTTTTTTTTCGTTTCTTAGTCGTTCGTTAGTTGGATGGTTCGTTGGTTGGTTATATTTGTTCCCGGCAGACAGACTTGACACGTAGACATCATTATACCATCAGTTGTGGAACGTGTGTCATTTAAATTTTCTCCTTTTACGCCTTATAGTAATCACAGACAGTGCCACTGACACTACTAGCCCAACTGGTCTGTCTATCTTTCTGCCTTGGGACTTTCACCTAATGGAGTCAAATTTGTACTTTGGTCCAGTTTGCCAAAGCGACATAGTAGTCAAACATTATGACTATGACTATGACTTTGGTCTGTGGATATTGGTCATTGGAAGTTTGGTGCCACTGATGACTTCATTAGCAACGATATCAAACTGAAGCTGTTGCTACCATCATCAACCATCACCATCGCCATCATTATCATCATCATCAAAATCAACACTGTCAGTGACCACTTCATATGCTACTTACTAATGCCATTGCTGCCTGATGCTTAAAGATATGAACGGCGTATTCAATGACCACAAAAGTCGTCGTCGCTTTGCCTTAATTCACTCACTCACTCAGTCACTCACCCATTCACCCACTTACCGACTTACCCATTCAGTGAATCTCCCACTCACTTAGTCATTCAGACCACTTTGACTGCATTATTTGAGTTCATTAGCACTTTTTAAGGGTCATTAGAGTATCTCTCTCGCCTATAGTGTATTTCAAGTGCACTCACTTTTTCATGATATCAGAATAAAGTGGAAGATTAGTTAGTAGTCACCATAACATAAAATGACTAAAATGATCGCTTTAAAAACTTCATGAAAATTTATTTCTTGTTAGATGGGTCTATAATCCACTTCATGTGATTTACACAACTCCTTTAACTTATTTCATTCTACAATATACAATATACTCACAAGTATATACCTATTAGTAAGCCAGTATCGTATCAGTTAGTTAGGAGAACCACTAACTGTGGCAGATTACGTTCACTCAGTAAGTAAATCCATGTAATCGCAGCTTCGACTGCACACAAAATACCTCAAAATCGATTTGAATGCAAAAGCCAAAAAGATGCAAAAACAAAAAGGAATCGAGCATTCGAGGATTCAAAATATGTAGTACAAGCGAAAATATTACGAAAGATATACTGGTAACATTGAATCGGGTTTGCCAACGTTGCAAATTGATTGATGCGCCTCGTTGACTCAAAGTACTGCAACATCACATTACTTTTATCTGCGAAGCGATAGGCGTACCACCTTCATCTCATCATATTTACCTTCAACTTCATCACCTATTCCACTTGTCTTCAATGCCTTCAAGTCTATGATAGACGAACTATCATCAACATCTCTCACAATTTCAGTCTATTTGCTTGTTCGTTGCTCTACTGTACCACGTCTAGTACTTCAAATATGTTAACGACAATAAGTCCATGTGATACTACAACCATAACGTTGATTTTGTTTCTTATTGTATGTACGTATGTAGATACAAGATACTCAAACAACAGAAATTCTTTGGATATTTTACCAGCAAGTTGCGGACTATGATAACAACGATGATGATGATGATGGTGGTGATGATGACATTCAAATGCTAATGATGATGATTTAAGAGGTAACATCGATAAAGATATTAACGATGATGCTGAGTATCAAACCAAAAGTTTGATATGATTTACTTTGATGCACTCAAGAATATTTTGGAAATGAAAATTTACCAAAACTTTACTCAGTTTCGATTAATTTTTCAGTAATCTTGGTTTTCAAATTGAAAGATTTCTTACATTAAGCGTCTTGATTGATCTATATAGCAAGATATTTATTTATATGAACTACGTTACACACAAATGAAGATATGAAAGTATGTAAGTGAGTTAGATATTTAAGTCCAGACAATCCGTTTGATTCCAGGAAATGTGATATGAAGGCATATTCTGGTGTAATTTCATGTGTTTTTAAAGCATTCTTGGATAATTGTTTACATTTTTGCTGGGTAAACACGAACTGGTGGGGAGAGATTTCTCTTAAATAAAATTATACTGAGGTGTGCAATTACTGCTAGTTAAAAACTTTAAAATCAATTTATAATATAATTGAAGAAAATTGATGTGCTTTTTTCAAGCAATATTTCTGCATAATAAGTTCGCTCTTATCCAATCATTTATTTCTAGTCAAACAAGAGAATGCATATTCAAATCTCAAAGAGATAAAGGTTGGGGTTCCTTAGGGAAGTGTACTGGGTCCTCTACTACTTTTTACATGCGATCTGCCATGTAATCAACACTTATTAACTGCAACATTTGACAATGACATAGCCATTCTCTCAGTTGGAAAGACAGAATCGACCTGTTAATTGAAACTTACTTTAAACGAAATGTACGATTGGACAATGATGCCTTTGGTTCTTCGTAGTTCTGATCTTGAACATGATCCCGCTATTGGGAAATCGGTTGCTGAAACATAAAAAAAGGCAGTTAAGTCCCACAAAGAGAGGTCGGTTCCACACTAACAACGATCACAGAGACTGAGCCACCCACGCATTTCCCTTCTCAATAAACAAAAATTGTGAGAGAGAGCTCTGCTGATAAGTTCACTCGTGTAATACTCAACTTAGCAAATATATAAACGTAGACTCAATACAATGGATATGAAGTCTTAAATGTAAAAAAACACAAAAATATATACTAAGCTAATTAATGTTTATTTTATTATAACTAAATATATGCAATAGTTTACAACATAATAAAAAAATAAATAACTTATTTTGAAATTGCAAGCAAAAACCTTCAATTGAAGTTCAAACTTAGAATCAATAACAATTTTTTGAATTGTTTTTTCGAAAAAAATAACAACAACTTTATTTCAATCAAAACTACTAAAATAGTAGTAATGTCAAAACACTATAAAAAATATTTTGTCTGAAATACAATAGTAGTACATATCTACTTACTTTACTATAAGTTCATAGTACTTAGTATATCATCATCATTTCATTTTCTATCCATATGCTTAAAGAATTGCATCATACTTATGTATGTACGACTTAGTATTATATTCAATGTTGGAACACATTTCAACTAAATCGAAATAGATTTTATTGAAAGGCCATGCAAGATACTACGTTAAAAGAAATGAGCGTGCCTTGCCATTTGTTTGCTGCAAATTCAAGCGAATTACTCCGTTTACAAAGTGAGGTCTTCTATTGATTTTATTTCGATTTTAAGCAATGAAGCGTGATGAGAGCTTCGTCTCTTTCATTTCATTTCATTTCATTTTTTTTTTTTTTTTACTTATTTAGTATATCATTTTTCCTCACATTCAATATACTCACACTCACTCACTCTCACAGAGATACTCACACACTCTTAGTCATTGCTCTGATACAATATATCAATTTTTTCTATGATTTTTCTATTTCTTTCTCTACATCGATTTATTCAGTTGCTTCTCATGCGATTTC
The DNA here is from genome assembly GCA_035041805.1 of Amiota mariae. Classification (NCBI taxonomy): domain Eukaryota; kingdom Metazoa; phylum Arthropoda; class Insecta; order Diptera; family Drosophilidae; genus Amiota; species Amiota mariae. The sequence goes on along the minus strand of JAWNKV010000707.1, from coordinate 1,419,523 downwards.
TATATGAAGGCAAATTGAATTAAGTTTCTATATAGAGCAAGACTATGAAAAAGTTGCAGATACAACAAGAACATACATAACATACTCATTCCCCTTCTAGACTCCTTTTATACTCATATCCTTGAGACAGATGAGTAACATGGTAGTAACAAAATCGGCTATTGAAAAAATTACCTTTTTATAGATGTAGTACGAAAATGTGTTTCGTATCTTGTCTACTATAGTATGTTATCTGATATATGACTGACTGACTGACTGAGTGAGTGAGTGAGTGAGTGAGTGAGTAAGTAAGTGAGTTTTCTATATTTTTGGTTGCACATTTTTGTGGCACGTTACCGCAAAAAGGCAATGAAAAGGCAACGAAGTAAGTATCTGTATGCTACTACTTACTTATATATTATTGCTTTTGTAGTTGATGAAAATATTGCACATTTTCGTAATGTAATCCACAAATCTTATACAATATAGTAAAAGTGCATATCTTTTTTTTTTTTTTTTGGTATTTTTTGCTTTATTTTCTGATTATTTTTTATTATAATTTTTTTTTTTCGAATAGCAACAGTGGAAAATGAAAATAAAATAAGAAAATAAATTAAATTCATTACAAGTCCGCAGAGAAGAAGCTGATGGAATTTTGTGGCAATTACATTGCTGCAACATCAAATACTTTTCCTTGTATCCATGTACCATTTCATTCTTCTCCCACTGTTTGTTTATCTGGCTGTCTGTCTGTCTGTCTGTCTGTCTGTCAGTCTGTCTGACTGTCCGATTGTTTGTTGAGGAGTTTTAGCCAGTATTTTTTTATATTATTTTTTATGTTGTCTTCCTCAATTCAGAGAGTCTTTTGCGATTTCGCGTTTTACAGAGTATTGAAGCGCGTAATTAAAAATTAATGCCGCTGATACTGCAGCATTTTTTTTCTCTTAAAGATCATATAGATAAACAGCTCAGTTCAATTCAACCAAATGGCTTTGCTGTTTCTTTATTCGATGAAGTTTTTGATTTGTTTTTGATTCTCGTATATCCATCAGTTGTTCATTGTATTTTATTTCTTTTTAATACATTGCATACAATTTGAGAATGCGAGTGCCAAGTAGATTGGAACAAAGTAACTGAAACCGCTCGAATGCTTATAGAGACTTATGGATAAATTTACCAGGAAGTTCTATCAGAAACAACATGCAAGGAATAGTTTCGACTCTTAGATAATGGAAATTTAAGTGTCCAAGGCAAACAAAAGATCTTAATCGACAATAAAATTTGAAGATAAAGAATTTCAGGCTTTAGTCAATAAGGATTCATGTCAATTATGATTTATGTAGTCAATTTTCTTTTCTCAACCATTATTACAAACTTCTCTAAAAGTAATTATTGATTTATTATACAATACAACTTTATAAAATTTCTTTATGAAGAGAATCAATTCAATTTATAATTAAAATATGAAGTACAGTAAAGCGAGGTGCATTTTATGTTTTCATTCTTTTTTTAATGTCACTCGCTTTGATGTCAATGATGACAATGGAGGAGTTTGGGGTGCACATACCTTATTTTATTATCTTATAGTAAATTCATCAGTCGCTTTGCCCGTTTATTTGATGACATTCAAGGCACGCAATTAGCATTAATTATTTGTGCATTGTTTGTTTCTAATTGTTAACAATGTTGCAACGTTGTCATGACATTGCGTTTTACTATTTCGTCCGGTCACCTTATACCTTTCCCTCCCCGTTCTATTGTTGTCCATTGTTGTTGTTGTTGTTGTGCGCCCTTACGCGAAAGTAACTTTCTAATTAATTTACAATGCGCATTCAATTTAAATAAGCGCATTCGGACAGACATTAATTAATTCAATGAACGCCAAACATTATTAATTATGCATAATCAAATATGCAACGCATCAACTACATTCTACATTGAATAACAAAAACATTGAGCATCATCAGGTCAAATTGAGTTCTGAAGGGTGTCACAGCAGGGCGCGGTATTTCTGTGGCTATAATTGCAACAATTTCAATTTGATTTGATATGATTTTTGGTTCATTGCAATAAGTAGCAGCGACAACCATCACATCAAGCCACCACATACCATTGAAGATTTTTGTTTTTGTCAATTAAATCTATGAATTTTGATTTATTCATAAAATTTTTGTCAAATTTGATTTCTCATAAATTCAATTATGATGAATATTTATAATGTCAGTGATATAACTTTATACAATGGTTTTTATTTTATTGTTTTATTAATAAATACAGTTGATTGAGTAATCAATCGAGGTATTTGAGAAAAGTGTAATAATTGCAAAACCACTTGAGTGAGTTGCCCATGGAAAAATATTTAATAGTTTATATTAATAAATTACCCACATCAATCTATTATAGTCTATTTAGATACAAGGATTATCAAAATAAGTTGACTGGACAAATTGTGGTCTCTAAATGTTGGATTTTGGATTTGTTCAAACGTACGTGGGTCGTTCGATGAGTGCTTAGGAGATAAAAAAAACGTTTATTTCAAAAGCTTAACCTCAAAAGAAATCAAAGCTGATTTAGATGAAGTTCATGGTTCATCTGCTCCTGCGTTTACAACTTTTTACAATTGGGTAAAAGTCCGAATATACATAAAAGATGGAGATTCGGAACGGTGGAGGTGAAACAATTGAGAAAATTCATAATATCCTTTTGAGTGATTAACTATTAAAAGTGCGCGAAATAATTGAGGCCACAGGCATATCGTAAGGTATAGTGGCTTCAATTTTGCATTAAAAAGTGGGTGAGAAAAAAGTATTAACAAGATGGGTGCCACGTTTGCTCTCGGCTGTTTTATTGCTATTCCGTCGCAATCAACTGTAAAAAAAACATGGATAAACTACTATACGAGGAATCATCTACACCAATTATTTATTTATTTATAACAAATTACTGTCAACTTAAAAATGATTAACAATAAACTCAAAGTAGAAATTTAAAATTAAAATTATAATATTTCAAATTAAACTTAAAACTAAATTTATTTAATATAATTAAAACTTAATTAGGAAATAGAAAAAAAAATCCTCTTTCATCAAGACAATGCACAGGTGCACATATGAGCAGTGACGATGGCCAAAATCAGAGAATTAAAATTCAAAATGGGACAACATCCACCACCATATTTGGTCCCAGTGACTTCTTTCCAATTCCAATTTGAAAAAAAAATTTCTTGACGGACAACGTTTCACGTCGAACGAGGAAGTCATAACTGAAACAATCGCCTGATATTGGGAACTTCCGAAATCTTACTTTTTGGACGTTTTAAAAATTTGGAACAAAGATTGAATAAATGTGAGAAATCTAAAATCCTTTGTGAATGCATAAATCTCAAAAAATGAGTTATTAAATGAAGGTTAAATTGGATTCAAAAAAGCTAAAAAGAAAACAAATATGAAAGAATGCCATCATTACCAGCGTAAATTTACTGTTAATTCGCTTAACTAAGCGAGGTTTGCTAAATACAATTGTAATAGGCAAAATTCTACATTCTGCAAACCTTACTAAGTATTTCATAGTCTTTGGATTCTTTCCAAGAAATCATTAATGTGTTTAACATCAGTTTCTGCTTTTAGTTGCAAGGAACGGTTTTTTGTCAGGTTGCAAGCGATCAATCTATCTACGCATTTATCAGACATATAATTCCGATTGCACATATGTATGTATAGTACAATTGAATATTGTTTTCATGTGAAGATTTCAATGACATATTTTATCAGTATCAACCATACAATGCAACATTACCATTGCAATAAAATCAAAATAGACGCAACAATTGGTAGAAACTTTAAAACATGTAAAACAACACTTAAAATGCCTTTTTGAATGGAAAATTAAACTCAATACGATCCTTGTGACAATGACAATGCCAACAAAAATATTCATATTCATTCGAAAAGAAAAAATAACAAAAACAACATTAAAGGCAAAAGTCAAAAAGTGTGGAGTATTTTATTTCTGATGCTGCTTACAATACAAGATGTGACGCTCAACAAATAGGATTCTATTCTAAAAATTCAAATCCCCACCGAAGTGAAGCTTAGTTGCACTTGAACAACAACAAAAGCAAAATACTTAAATCAGCGATGCGTACACATATTAATGTATGTGTGAGTGTGTGTGTGTATGCGTGTGTGTGTATGTATAGGTGCATCTGCCTTGCTTTCCGTGGTAGTAAAGGCAGCTGTTGATATCGATCGACTGACCATTGGGCAATTTATGCAAATTGCTTTCAATTTGGTTAGGCCGCTCGCTCATATGCATCCATAAAATGGTCTTGAATTTTGCAAATGTTACCCATTTTTATAGCGTGTTCAGTCTATTGAGTTGACGCATTTTCTGTTATTCATAGTATAAGATTCACGCATATCGCAATTTATTGTTTATATAAGTTAAGATAAAATTCAAAAATGTTGTAGGTCATTAACACCTCCCATAGGTTAACGGGTGTAGCGACATATTATGGAGTACGTCATTAGCAGTTCTTTATGTCGCTCATCGAATTTCAAACGTCTATGACCTTAAAAACTAATTAAATTAATTGTAACTCCCAATTTTTTAATGCACGTAGTGCGGTTCTATTTAAATTTAGTTAATTTATACCAGATGTGCCACGATGACATACGTGCGTATTAAAGCATTAAAGTTGCTGATGCTGATATTTGTTTAATTACAACAGATTTTTATTGCTGTTACCAAAGTCGAGAAAAGATGCCAAAGTGAGTTCCAATGAACAAATAATTGCGTTACCATATAACAAAAGATTTTGCTTTAAAGTCAAACAAAATATCCATAAGGGGAGAGAATTAAAGGTGCATAGAGTACATTTTTCGCCTAACGATGTAGCAACAATGGAAGGAGAAGTTGAGTCAATCATCAGGAACATGTTGCCTGCAGAGTGATTATAACAATAGTCAACTTACACAAGCATTCACTAACCGATTTACTTGTTATACTATCCGTAGACATGTTCGTAGTAAAATTACAATGAAATGTAGCCCAGCATTGGGTCCCAATCGTCAGAGCGCTTTATCAAAGGAACGAATATAATATCACATAAAAGTAACAAGAATAGAAACAGGAACAACATCCACCTGACTACTTGGTGTGTCTTATAGAGAATGCAGTAGTTTTCATCTTTATTATTCCTCTGTTTTTCCCTCGGTTTTATAGAATGGGTTCTATCCTATAGAGCTGCTCGATGATGCCTTTGTCAAACAAGAGTTGCCAGTTGCCACTAGTCAGGTGTAAATTAACGAAATAACACATCACCATGAATGGAATGTGCCATTCTCTTTCCATCTCATCTCATCTCATCTAATCTCATCTCCCCTCATATGAAATGCCAGAGCGCAATGATTAATAAAAACCCTAACAAGTATCTGCATACGAGCGCCAGATACAAATTATTCGCATCCTGATAGAGAATGGAGACTGTTGCCTGTGTTTCTGAAACTGGAGGGCATCGCCTCAATCTAATGCTCGTCTCTCGCATAATTTATTGTCTGCAGTTTCAGTGTTGCATGCTACTTGTGCCAACAATCCTGTTGTCCTGCCAATGTGTCCTGCTGCATATGTTTTATAACTCTTTCTCTTCTATCGCTATGCATTTTTTTTTACATGTTGAGACAAAAAGAGTATTCTTTTGAAATATTTTCAAATTACCGATACTCACTCCTCCTTGCCTAGCTAAGCATCATGATGTCCTGCGACATTTTCTTTGGTTTATATTTCAGCTGGAACAGCATCACAAGGTATTTTAAATGTGCATAACTATAAGAACATCAGACCGATCCTAGATGAATTGTTTGTCGTTGTATTGTGTTCAGTTATACTCTGGTGTATTTGTCGAGTTATGCACTCACCTGGATTTATTGTTTTACTTTCAAACAGTACAAAAAATATCGTACAAAATAAAGGGAGTGAAAAATAAATAAGCACAATACAAACAAGGTGTAAAATGAATGCAGGGGGAAAGAACTCTATAAATCTGCTTATTTTTGGATAATTTATTACTTTTGAGTTATTTTAGGGTATTTCACCTGCAAAGAAATTCATAGTCATTTTACATATACGCAACGTAAGTATTTATTTTACTTGATATAGAAAACTTGTAAAGATTTTTATATAAATTTATACTTATCTAAAAAAAATTAATGCATTATAATTTTAATTGTTATCTATTGATTAGACATTGAATGATGCATTTCAAATAAATAATCTATAAGATATAAGTCAAATATTGCGGAGATCATCTGGATGAAGCCTCTTCAGACGTCTATGACAATTATGGTCAATCAGTTCAGAAGCAAATGGAATTTCGTGAGATATCAACCGATCATTGTATCTATTAGTGTGTCTATTGATTTCATTCCAAACTGTAGGCATCTGACTTTTGTACTATCGACTTGAAATTTTAACACTATAAGTTTCAGACTCATATCCACCAAGCATGTAAATTTTAACGAATAACGCCGTTCTCCAATATCAAATCCGCATTAAGAAGAACACAACATTTTAAAATATTGAAGTTATGGAAAAGACCATAAAAGAACTGACAAAAGAAAACTTCTAGCGTTGTTTCAAATATTGTAAAATTACAAAGAGGGCGTTAGTTGGATTGTGAAGGAGTGTAGTGGTTCTCATATTTAATATTCACACTTCGTACAAGTATCTTCTAAATTATTAGTTCATTTAGCTTTAAAATACTTCATTTTAATTAAGATTGTAAAATAAGTTCAAGTAGATGGTAAACTTTTATTCAAAATTTATTTCAAGCAAATAAATTGAAATGAAATTGACTTTTTCTGAAGGAGCATCATTTTCTTTGTCTCCTTCAAAAAATTGTCGTCTACCGAATTCACTAATTAAGCAAATATTTGTAAAATGAAAAAAAAGAAGAAAAAAAAAACAAACTCACTATTTTTGTTGTTAGTCCTGCCATATTTTTGCGACAAAAGGATCTTATCTAAGAATTTGCACGCGTTCAACGTTAAAAAGTTAAATGACAGAAATGTGACAACAACAAGAATAGTACGACACATCTAAGACAACAACAGCAACAACAGCAATAGTAATAATAATAATAATATTGTAATAATAAGATAGAAAATATAACAACAATAGGAAAGAAAGAATGAAAATGCTTTCGTTCGTCGCTCAAGAGTTCTAAGAATAATTCCATGTCAACACACTCATAAATAATGGACTCGCATTCATTAAGTTGGCGTCCACCTCACCTCATTCCACCTTTCTCCATCGATCTCTCCTTTAGGACCCTACAAAGACACAGATACACACACAAACATCGGTAAATATAAAGAGATAGAGCAGCATAACAAAGCCAATGAAAACAAAGTAGAAGCTCGATTGTCTTCGCTTCCATTACTTCAGATTTACTCATACTTTCGAGATACTTTTGTCGCATAAAGCACTTTTCATGCAAACCAAACATTCTCATCAACAACAACCTCGAAAAGTATGAAGTCATGAGGTAAGTAAGTAAGGAGCTCAATGTCGGCTCGGTTTGTCTTATGAAAATATGTAGAAAAGATAAAAATAACGAAAAATAAAGAAAATATTTTTCATAAAAATTTGTAAAACATTTTTATAGGCGACAAATTTATCAGTGCCACAAGAAAAGAAGAGACCTATGACAATGTATCTGTATCTGTGTTTGTATCTGTATCTGTATCTGTGTGTATGGTAAGAAGCAATGTGAGAATGCGTGATGATGCTGCGTTGCAGATACTTGTCATTTCTTGTTACCGATTTTCACTTGTGGCCTGTGATGGGTTTACCTGAGGATGCCAAAGCGATTTGTCATCTTTTTAAAACACAGAAACAGCAACAACAACAACAACAAATAGTACCAATAATAATCATAAAAATAAGAATAAGAATAAAAACACCAAGAAAAATGGAGTTTAAATCTACTAGTGGTTTGAGGCAATAAAATGCGTGATAGCATCAAAATATGTAGCAAGTAGTAAGTATAAAGTAAGTAAGTATTTAGGAGGAGTCTAAGGAACTCAAGAGATTCCGACGCATCGATTTGAATTTTGAATTTTGAATGACAGCAACAAATGCAAAAACGCTTAGTGTGTTTTTGCGCAGATACTTTACCATTATGGTAAATGCTCAACCATGGTTGGCATAATGGTTGACACCCAAAAAATATCTCCAAAAAGGAATACAATACTTCAAGCAAAGATTGGAATATCATAGAAAAGAAAAGAACTGAACTGAACTCAACTCATCTCAACACAACTTAACTGAATTCATTGAATCCACCTGTCTTGTCCTTAAGGTTCAGTTTTGTTAGTTTGTCATTTCGACTATTTCAAATATCGTTTACTACTTTGTTGGTTATTCCTTTTGTTGTCCTCCATGTTATTGTCAGTGTGTTGGTTGGTTGGTTGGTGGGTACTTTGCAGTAACAACAGCATCAGCATCAAGTACTTTATTCAAATACGTTTTTAGTGTACTCCAGTGTCAGACAGTCACTCACTCACTCACTCACCCAACCACTCACTCAACCACTCACCTTTGCCTTTTACTATTGGCACACCCAACTAAACACTATCAGATTCTTCTGTCCTCCACTTTCTTCTTGTAATAGTATTTTGTCTGATATTATTCTAGGACGCGAGCACAACACTTCATGTCACGCTTTGGGCGTAGTTTTACTTTCAAAAAAAAAAAAAAAAAAAAAAATTGACAAAAAATAGTCAAAAAATATTAGAGGAGCAAACGAGCTTTTGGCTGACACTTTGACTGCTAGCCTAACCTTTGCCGTATCCTTTTCTCTTCTCTCTTCTCTCTTCCTTCTCCTTATCATCATCATCCTCTCTTTAGTAATCTCATGCTCTCTTTTTAGACGATTCGTCATGGTCTGCATTGGGTTGTCATTTTGGTTTTGAGTTCAGATTTTGGGTTGAGCTTGGTTCGCATGTCCTGGCGTCCATGCTGTGCGTTTTGAGATACGCGATGTCGTCGTCATCGTTGTCGTTGGCGGTGTCGGTTATAAAAGTTGAAAGATTTGCATAAGTAATTTGACAAAATGTAGTTGACAGTAAAAGCTTTGCGTTGCCTTGCCATGCCGTGCCATGCCATGGCATTCATTGAAGTAGCATTACTAGTAAGTAGGAGGAGAAGAACAAGAAAAGGATGGAAACAAGGAAGAAAGGCGTTCGAAACAAAAATATATAAAAATAGAAGACAGAGAAAATGACAGCGAATCAAGCGACTGCTGAAAAATAGTGAGAAAAATGTATGCAAAAAGTTAAGAACGAAAACAAAGAATGGATTGAAGTGAAGTGAAGTAAAATGATCCAAGGAAGAAACGGAAGCAGAAACGCTCACATGATGAAGCAATTTTTCTTGCTTATTCCGGTGTGCTGCGCTACTGTTTCAGAAACTGAAGAAAGGATATGAACGCACAAATGCAAATGTGCTGAAAACTTCTATTTTTCTTGCTTAAATAATTGATCAAGATCTATGTACACATGGCAAGCAATGATAATTCCTAAGATGAATTATGAGTTTTTTTTTTTCATTTTCCATTTCCTTTTACTTTGCATTCAAACTACTTGTTGTAAACCAGTGAAAATTCTATTCAATTCATTTTAGTTCATTCATTCATTACCCTTTTTATCTTTATTGAATAATAAATCTTTAAAATTTTATATTTTCTCATGGCCAAAATTCATGCTTGACTTAATCATACAAAATTTATTGACACACACGCACACACACACACACACACACACACACATACACAACATTAAATTGCATTAATTTTCTTATTAAAAGAAAATAGAATAAAAAAAAAAAATAAAACTCCATTAAATGCACTCAACTGAGCCACATATCATGATGACACCACACCTTTCCAATAAAAAGACAACAAAAGAATTGTCATAAAATTAGTAAATATTCACATAAAAGAAAAACTCATAATGAGTAATAATAAATATAATAATAATAATAATATCAACAACAACAATAAAAACAAGAACAACAAATTAAGTATCTTTTTTTATTGATTCTATACCGCAACCATGATGATGATGACTTTTATATTTATTTTTTATATGTTGACAAGTCATAAAAAGGTAAAAGGTAACAAACCAAACCAGTGGCGTATTTAAGCAGGACACGGACTGGGGCAATATAAAATGGATTATTTTTTAAGAAATGACTGTGAATAAAGAAACTGAACAAAAAATAATATTTAAAATTAAAATTAATTATACTCGTATAAACAGAATAAGTAAATTGAAATTATTTACAATAACTTTATAAAAGTCTCCCTTTGACAAAAAAAAAAAAAAAAAAAAATTCAACTTAATTTGAGAAAATTTACATTTGGAAAATGTCATATGTATGCAACTTGTTTAATTGTTTGGGGTTGGGGCATACAAAATGTGAGTTCAAAATGAAAAAGTGTAGAGAAACCGATGCCAGAATTGACTTTAAACTATTGAAGTATAAGTATGAAGTGGAATGAATATGCAATAGTTGTGATCTTTCGTTCCAGGGTAAAAAATTACAAATTAAGGAAATCTTACAATGATTTTAAAAGTGAATTCTAAATATTATCTATTTCTGCCAAAACAATGAAAAACTTTTTGCAATTTTACCAATTTATTTAAAAAAAAAGGCTTTGAAGGACGCATTTCCATATATTCGCATCGAAAGTGTTTTACTTTTAATTATAATAAAATTAGATACTAATAGATACTAATTGGTTGACCTGAGGAGATGTTTGACAAAGACGTCTTGATTGATTTTTAAATATGTCTCTATGCTTTGTATGCATACCTTACTTATTTGGTTTTTTGTAGATTTTTCGGCTATTCCTTTGGGAATTTCTGAATTTTATTTTTTTCTAAACCTTCGTCATGAATGAATGAACAGTATGAAAATCCGTATGAAAATCCGTTCTTTAGGTTTTCAGTTCATCGCGTAGAAACATTTTTATTTTCATTTGAATAACATTATTCACTTGGTATTGGTAATTGGCGCTTATAATTCTAGTCAATTCTGACCAAAAATCAAACACAATTAATAATTACTGATCTGTAATTGCATCTAATTCATCCAACATGCATCATTTATCGCATCATATATCGTGTGATTAAAATGACATTGTGAATTATAATCATCAATTACAATTTTATCATTTTGTAAATAGTCAAATTGTTTTAATAAATATTTTGGAAATTGATTTAGTTTATTTTACAATGAATTAAACGATGTTGTATATTATGAATATTTTAATTGGTTTTCGATTTCGATTTTTATCTAATATATGTGATACCTAATTACTAAATACTTTGAAAAAAATGATTCCAAGTCAAGACGATTTTCGGTTAAATCAGATTTATCCATTAAATAAATGTCAATCATCGTGCCTATCACCAATATAGTAATTTTAAGGGCGTTTAATCCTGAGATACGCTTCTGCAAACAACAAACATTAAATAAACACGCACATTGAACATGGAAAATGTATCTAAACAATTGTTAAGTTAGTGTTACGCTTTTGTATCTATGCAACAGTATGGGTAGCCAAATGTTGCTAAGCTTTTCTTTGGATCAGTTGGCTTTGCCTCCAAAGGGGGTCACATATGTACTTATTAGTTGCCACAACTGGCGCTCGCTATGTCGTTTGTTGAGTTAGTTATTTTGTCTGCAACATGCTCAACTCAGTGACTGTGGCATTCACTCACTTATTGTCTAACTACTGACTGATTGGCAGAGTGTGTCGCACGCGATTATTATTCCTATTTTCAATAAAAGTATTCATTCAAAAATAATAGTTTTTGTGTTCAGAAATAAGTGAAAGAAATATAAACACAATTTAATTCAACAAAGGATACAAGAAATTCAATATTAACAAAGTAAGTATGTAAGGGCATCCATCTATCAATTCATTCTCATATTTTTGTTAATTACTGTGAGTCAATGTCTACGTGAAAAGATATTTTTTTTTTTTTTTTGTTTTTGGCTGTATGATATACAACACCAGTGACAACCCCAGCCAGCAACCAAAAAATTACAACATCTGCTGCGACCACTGACACAGATTCGCCATCAAAAAACCAGAAGAAAACAAAAACACACACTCACGCACAGAAAATTTCGCATTTTCACCATGTCTGAAGCATATACAATAGTATGTTAGTGGTCATTGGCTAAGAGGAGGACCGACTGGCAGAAAGACAGATAGATAGATATATAGATAGACATACTTGGTGCAGTGCAGTAAGGAGATGAAGGCGCTGACAACTTATATCCCAAAGTATAAAGTTATCTGAGTTACCGGCGTTCGCTATGTTGTCATAAAGCTATGAAAATGTTACTCTTCCCCACCGATTCCAAATAATGTAAGGTGGTGTAGATGTGTAATCTTTAGTCACCCATATACACACTCACACATTATCCTTGCAGTTGTTGTATGCTCTGTTGGTGTTGTTGGCATCGTATCAGAATGTTCGCCTGCGTGGGACATTATTCCTGCGATTTTTGCTTAACTCGCAATTTATGGTTAATCGATGTTGTCTTTGAACGTGACCTATTTGCTTTATTCTTTTTCGATCCAATACTAACTCTTCCCATTCCATCCAATCTCATTCCATCCCATCCCATCCATCCCATCGAAGGATGTGCTATGCAATGCGATCCATTCGCTCGTTCGTTCCATTTCGTTCCATTTGGTTCGTTCGACTTTGTTCATTGCTATTATGCTTTTTACGCCATTATCCTTCCTGTAAAGGTTTCTCTATTTTTGTATTCTTTGTTTTTTTTTTTTTTTTTGCTTGGCATCAATGGTATCTTTGGTGCTGTTGTTGTTGTTGTTGTTGTTGCTGTTATTATTGTTGTTATCCTGCTGACGTGTTAAATTGTCTTTTTGTTTACCCTCAATAAAGCAATAATTTATTTTTCATGTTCTGTCACAGTTCGTTATATTGTTTTTCTTCTTTCAACGACTGATTTTCGTTTTTCGTTTTCGCAATTCACAATTTTATCCTTATTTTCTTTCAGTTTTTCCCTTGTGTCACTCTGAGCTTTGCCCATCATTCTTTTTGTAAACTGAAAATGGAGAAAAAAGGAGTCTCTTGTTAGTTTCGATGTTTTGCTGGTTCTTGTTGATTTTGCATACTTTGCATGTTGCAGACATTTAACATGTCACATACTTAACATCATTTACAGATTTGATTTACTGATTATTTCTAGTCTCATAACAATTTATTTATTTATCTATCTTTATTTATATTTGGTATTTGGCAAATCAATAAAATTCACGAATATAATTTATTGTGACCTTGACATTTAAGAAGGATCCAACAAACATCCTTCGCCTAAGGCCATCATTCAGATGCTGCAATATCATCATCATCATCAGCTGTGAATGATGATGCATTTGCAATTGTACTATGCTGTGCAACATTGTTAGTTGTTTGTTGGGCAACAAATGTTGCTGACAGCATTCCATTTGTCCCAATGAGTTTACACAAATTACATACTTAATACAATAGTATATACAAATGACAGGCAATCCAACAATGTGAATAGCGTGCATGACTCAATAGAATAGAGTGTATTTCATGTGTATATGGGATGGCAACAGTGTATTCCCATTAGAAAGGACACAGAAAGGAACATAAAATGGCCTCGGGTGCTGTTAATTGACATCAATTCGCTTGAGTTCCGTAATGAAGCGCTTAGTCCCAATCAAACTGGGTCATCGACTTAACATGAAATTAGTTTACTTTTTTCCATTCTTCTGTTTGTAATACATATGAAATGTATCTGTATGCGTGAATGAGCTTATGAGTGTGAAAGGACTTTCAATGATATTCAAATAGCAATTACATTCATATGTGCGAGTTAGCATTGTCATGTCATTCTTTCATGTACCGCACCCGCACCCACACACACGCAAACACAAATACTCAGTGTTATACATATTATTATTACAGTACAAAAGGAAAAATGAAATTAAAAAAAAAATATATATACTAAAAAAAATAATCACTCAACCATTTTTGGACTCCCTACACTTGAATTTCCTTCTATATTCAGCTTTGTATATAATTTTAGTAACCATATTGATAAAAGAAAAGATATTAATAGCAACATGTGTTTGTAATTGATTTAAATCAGCAAATAAAGAAAACTCATACACGAGGAACAAATCAAACACTCAATGCATATTTTCAGAACTCGATTTAAAAACTAAGGAACTACATGTTCATGCTATGGAAATTTGATCATATTACACTCGTTGAATAGTGTATCTGTGTCCTTTCATTGCAATTATAGAGATTCACGAAATGCGTAAATATAAATTATCGTTTGGGCCAAAAAATAAACTGACAACAAAAAATAAACTAACAAAATTTTATCAAAATTGGCTTTGTCCGACAAATAATAGAAGTATATATTTATATTTTGTTGTTGTTGTTAATGTGAATATAAAAAGAGACTTTTAATAATATTGACATAATATTGTAATTTATCTATATATAGAAAGATATAGAAACATATATAGATAGAAGATAGATTGATAGATAATAAACTATTGCAGGAGTTACTTCTTCACAATTGTCCTTTTAAATATGATAAATTGTTCAGAAAATTGATCAGTTAATAATACAAACTCAAGGTGATAGAGGATCATTGTGCATCCACCAACAAATGCAATATTTGATTGTTCATTGATTTAAGGATGGTGGTTTTGATTTGATTCAACTTAAAGGCTTGGAAATTTCTCAAATGAAATGGTAAAGGTTTATAGATTAGTCTTTGGCAAGCATTCGCATGAGATAGGATTGATGTTCTAAATTGTATTTAATGATTCAGGATTTATTTACCAAACTTAATAAAACACAAATTTATGATTCTAGTAGTAGTATTAATTGTAGAGTATTTTATGTTCAGATATGCTTAATTAATTTATACTTATTTCTTTTCAACTAAACTAAATCAATAAAATTCATTCAAAACACAAACCATAAACGAACAACAACGACAATAAAATCACAGGTGACACAAATTACTAGTCAAGAAGGACAATCAAAGCCATCGAAACCAACAAGAACCACAACCACAGCAACATTCATAAAAACTCATATTCATCAGACATTTGAAAATGAAAAGAAAAAGCTAAAAAAGGAAAATCAGAAATTATTTAAATGAGCGAACAAACCAAACAAAGACAAAATATCGAATTTTCTGCTTCATGGCTTACAAAGAAGATACTTTTCCCAGTTTAATTCAGAGTTATGCTTGTTGTCGTTGGAAATCGATAATAAATTTAATTAAATGCTTTATTATTTATGAGTAAAGATACAAAAAAATAAAACAAAAAAATTGAATATATGTATGTTTTACTGGTCTATTTACGATATCTGATTGACTGTCTGCCTGTTTGTCTGCCTTACCTCTTGATTGTTTGTTTGTCAGATTGTCGATGATCAATCAATGACAGCTGCATGTTCATTTGTATAAAACTTAATTATGCATAAGTATATAGAAACATGTGTGTGTATGTGCGGGCGAAACTTTCTCATCAACAAATATTTGTCATTATTATTAATTTCATTCTTTAGAATATGAATTTATGTACACATAGTATACAAGTCATGCATGAAATATTGAGGTGAGTCTCTGTTATAGATTAAATTGCATTTACTTTGAAATACTTTAAGATACGCAGAACGCTAATCAACATAAGTTATTAGTTCAAGGCTTCAAATTGTTACAGTTCATTGAGTAAATTGGCCTAAAGCAGTTGAAATCCTTTTTTTTAAATTCCAATTATTTTTAACTGATTTTTTTTTATTTTAATTTAGTTCAGCGGATCTCATTGGTGTTTAAAGAATTACTATATACTCGTATGTGTGTGTAAAAACAATTTAATTATTGAGATACTTGTGTAGATACATTGACTTTCAAATAAGTACATAGTGAAATGCTTTTGTTCAATTAACCCAAGTAGGAATGAACTTTTTAAAATTGTAAGACAGTGATTCTTAAACCATGTGCCATCAAAATTTTGAAAGTTACGAGATTATTGAAGATGTCACTAGTGACATGAAAAGCACAATGCAACTTGGAAATTCCAGTGGTTCTGATAAGAAAATTACTGAACGATTTTAAGTCTTCTTGCAAGTGAAATACAAATTATCTCATTTTTTATCTACATTGAATTATATGTCAACTCTGATTTTCTAAGACAAGGTTTCATTTGTTAGAAAAATGAAGGTATACAAAATGGTACCAGAATGAAACCCTTTCGTATTTCCTTATCATAATATTTGGAGTGGCACCGAGGTTTGCACTGCCTCTGCTTGAAATGGCTCTGAAAATTATTTCTTAAAAGAATATTGTGATGAAAAAGATTGAGATCCACTGTTCTACAAGTTCAATTATGACGGTATGAACGATATTACATACAACGTTTATTGTTGTCTTTGTTGTTGTTGTTGTTGTTGTTAGCGTTGCTATTGCTGATGTTGTTGTTGCTGTTACAAATATAGCGGTTGTGTTCCTATTAATGTTATTATTATTATTATAATTACTGTTATGGTGATTATTGTTGCGACTGTTCTTTTTACCTTATTTGTTAAAGTAATTATAGTTGTTTTTCTTGTTGCTCTTGATTATTTTAAATTTTATTGGAATTTTATTTTTTCATCTTATGATATTTAAACGCGTAATTAAAAATGAGTGTACAATTTTATTGAGTTTTAATTTTCTACACTTTTTATATTCTTTATAACACTTAAGTACAAGATGGCATCATTAATTTGTCGTAATGTTTCTACAAAAAATACATGGATAGTAAATGAAAATTGAATGAATGAATGAATGATGAGTGGATTCTATTTGTCTTAAGAAGTACTTAGCTCAGTTTTCTAGCTTAGCTGATACAAAATCAACGTGCATAGATACCAAGTTATATTCTATTTGAAGACGAATTTTGAAGAAATGCCAAAATGCCATAAATATTAAAAGTCCAAATTTAAGGGTTGATTAAGTTCACAAAAGGAATTTAGATCGCCAATTTAAATAAGATATGCATAAGTTACAAAAACTTATCATCAATAAATCCAATAATTTCACCCTTCAGACCAATATTTAATACAAAAGAATATATAAAAAGAATACCTTTGGCTATGCTATAGTTGTAATACTCTTCACGCCCCTGCTAGTGGTCTGAGAGTTCTGAAATTTATAAGGTGGATATTGTTCAGAGACTTATAGTGTCCAAATTTCAAGTCGATAGTACAAAAATGAAAAAAGTTTTTCTAATAAGAACATGAATTTGGAATTGAATTTTTAGGTTTGTACGGGGAGTACTCCCCCTAGTTGTCCGATGGTCATAATTGGTTGATATGAGTCGGAAACTTATAATTTTCAAATTTCAAAATGATAGTAAAAAAAAAACGAAACAGTTCTTCTAATAAGAACATGAATTTGGATCCAACCTCGGCTGATTCCGACAAATGTACTGCGTATGGCAATACTTTATGGGGTCTCCGATGTATCCTTCTGTGTTTTACAAACTTCATGACAAACTTCTAATACTATTCACTGCGTAAAGAGTATAAAAATATAGATGTTTATTTAAATTCCATTGTGAGGAAGTTAATTTCCTAAGTTACTATTAGATTGTAAAAGGTATACAAGCTTCGGTAAAACCGCAATTAATGTGTTATCACATATTTATATATTATATAATGTGTTGCATATATGGTATGTACAAGCTTAATATATACATATATACGTGTATATATTTTATAGAAAGTGTTGTAAAATATTTCAAAAACCAGTGATTTAAAAAAAAAAAAAAATATTTATGTGATGAATTTAGTTAAATGGAGAATTTAAAAATAAAAATCTTCATAAAATTATTTTTCTCTTTATATAGTACTTTCATAATTTATCAACACTGTAGTCATTTTGACTGTTTGATGCTTTTGAAATAACTTTAATTTAGTTATTAATCAAACGTCGTGACTGCAGTAGCAGTTTTTATTGTAATTTTTGTAGTTTTTTGTTTTTTATTAATGTGATTGTTGTTTTACATTTTTCAAATAAATTGAATGGATCAAGTTGATGTAAATTTTTAATTAATTGTATTAATCTTTTAATTGATTAAAAATACGTGTACACAAATAAAAAACTAAAAAATAATAATATTAACGTTGAACTAAAAATAATTATTTATTTCCTTTTATTGAAAAAATAATCCAAAAAATTTCTTAAATGACTCATCTTTGTTTGTTTATTAATAAAAATGTATTTTACAAAACCAAATTAAAAATAAATTATTTAATGAAAATTTCTGTATAAAATGTAACATTTCATTGAATTGAAATTGTGATTATGATTTATTTTATTAAGGAATTTCAAAACCCATAGTTAGGCCCATGTGATATAATCAAAATCATTGCAAAATTTTTCCTTTGTTTTGGAGCTTTGGAATATTTCTCGTAATATTTACACTCACACTTACACTTGTATATTGTTGTACTAAGTATATTCTAGCACTCACTCCATTTCATGCAATTATACGCACCCATTATTTCAATCCGTGAGTTCCGAAAAAAAAGGAAAGAAGCGCACAATACACATAGCATTCATTTCGAGTGAGCCCATAAAAAATTGTTCCTTTTTTTCGCACGCACAATGTACAATACATTGTACGAGTATGATGAATATTGTGTTCGTAAAATGTACGAACTGTTAGCTGTTTAAGAACCACTATTCTAGAGTTTAAACCTTAATAATATGTGGAGATAAAACAGCGAAACGAGAACTGCAACATAAAAGTTTTTCTTTTAGGATTTTCAGTTTTTAATTAAATTCCTTATATAAATTCTAACTAGATTTACTTTAATAACAATGATATTCTTAAATTCACCTTTCAAAATCTATTTTATTTACTACCATAAAGAGTAATTTTCAAAGAACCACCACTAAATTGCTCCAAGCTATTTCTTCTTTTCTTGTAAATACTAATTAATAGTCGTGTTTTTAACTAAGCAAATCCAAATTTACTTTTTAATAAGTGTAGACAATTATACTTACATACTTGACTTTAATAGCGATGATTATGAATATTCTATTGTAGGTACAATGAGAAGCTTTTGATGAAAGGATTCACAATCATTTGAGAGTGGAATAAATTGTACAAAGTATTATAATTATTAATTTCAAAGTAATTAATGTTAGATCATTTTTAGTCAATGAAGCCACCAACAACTTTAAATTTAAACTAAATTCTCAAAAATTGTTTTTTAGTTCTTATAAAAAAATCTCATATTTTCTTATACAAATCTAATATGTTTCGTTACTGAAATTTTTGGAAATAATTATGAGTAGGCTTAGGTTATTTTAGCTTTAGTTATTGTCAAAAGTTTAAGAGAAAAATATTCATAAACGACAACAGTTGTAATGAACTGAATTTTTTTTAGTAAAAATTTGTATTCTTAATTTTTCTATTTTTTGTTGGCATTTAAAGTGTTAAAAAAAAAAAATCAGTGAAATGGGTGATCATAAGTTACAAAAAAAAACAGTATGCATTAACAAACAATATAAGGTGCAGGTGACTTGAAATGGCAAATCTTAATTTTGTTTTTTCTTTTTCCCCAATTCCAGATGAATCGCGAAGATCCACACAGCAAGGAAGCTGCTTTGATCAATTCTTCGAAACGTGAATTGGCCAATGGTTTGGATAAGGATCCCATTTACAAACTTCGTTTGGTTTGTTTCAGTCGTGGAGCCAAAGGCATCTTGGGCTTAGCTCGGTAAGTATACCGAGTATATGGAGATTGATTGTTTTATATTCTAGCATCTGTGGTTAGTCATAGAAAATTGTGTCTGAGTTGCAGAAAAACTTTACTATTTTCTCATCGACCTTTCTCTGTTAGTTTAGTCCATTTTCATTCCCCTTTTAATTTGCAAGCACAACAACTCCTCATAATCGTTGATACACGTATGTATTTGTAAAAAATATACAAATAATATATATAGTATCTATGCAGTATATTTTGTTCTGCACTCCATTCCTTCCATACTTTCTATTTGCATTCATTTGCTGCTGTATTGGGCTCTTGTTATACTCGCTCTCCCTCTCCCTCTCCTTCTCCTTCTCTATCACTGTTCTATGAGTATTAAAATGATGAAATTGATAAAATGAAAAAGCATTTGAATGGATGCGGATGTGTGGAGTGCATAACGCTTACGGGTTCTAGGTCTTGTCGAGTGCAAGCCACTTTCATTGCATCAGCCAATTGAAGATGAGAAACATGCTATAAGGCTATAACATAGTTGAAGGAAATAGGGAATAAGGGAATGGGGACCTGACTGTGCTGCTGACTAACAGCAAACAAATATAATTGGATTTCAGTGATTTGTTTTTTTCCTACAATTTTGTTTTATGTATTTCTCTATTTTTTTCCTCTCTATTTTAACCTTTCTCCACCCATATACCGAGTATGTGTACTACATCAGTGTGTTTTCAGTTTTTGATGTTTTGAGTTAACTATTTCCCGTGTACCTACGCGTACGAGATACAGGTGCAGATGCAAATATGTATAAATGGAAAGTGCTTTCGTTCTTGTTATAATATTTATTCAATTTGTTGCGTAGTTAGTTCAAATATTCCATCCGTTTGTTTTTGTTAATATTCGAATCCATGTTTTCTCTGTTTGCCCCTAGGACCTTTCGAAATATGGACGACGATGGGAGCAAAGCCCTCAATATGGAAGAGTTCACGAAGGGAATTAAAGAAACTGGTCTCGATGTCACTAATGAAGACATCACTGAAATGTTTAATCGGTATGTCAGACAGCTAAAAACACAAAATATATTAACATTTGTTACATATATTTTCTGCAATGTTTTCGTTTCCTTAGATTCGATTCAGATGGCAATGGATCCATAAATATGACTGAGTTCCTTACGAAGTTACGTGTAAGTAGTGAACATTATTTTAATTAATGAAAGTAGATCTTTAAAATTGTTGTATTTTTTGTGTAGCCACCCATGTCAGCTGCCCGTGTCAGCATCATCGACAAGGCCTTTGCAAAATTGGATCGCAACAAAGATGGCCAGATTACCATTGTTGATTTGAAAAATGTCTACTCGGTACGGGATCATCCATTATACCTAAGCGGTGAGATGACAGAAAATGAGATATTGAAGAAGTTTCTGGAGAACTTTGAAGTTGGCGCACCCAACCCAGATGGTGTGGTTACCAAGGAAGAGTTCATGAACTACTATGCAACCATCAGCGCTTCGATTGACAGTGATGCATATTTCGATTTGGTTTTGAGACGTGCTTATAAATTGTAAGCACTCATTTGATGTTCCATAATCCCGGAATCCGTTTTAATACCGATATTCTTATTGAATTTGAATACAAAAAAAAAAATGAATGAATGAATGTTAGTTAAAAGAATTTGATAACACAAAAGTAACAGAGAAATGTATTAAATTACCAGTGAAATAATCAGTAATAAATATTATATTTCTAATTATCAATCGAACTCCTTATTATTTATTAAGAAATAGAATCTAAATACTCACCATTCCATTTGCTCATGAAAATGTACCAAATTCTTAAGATATTGAATTAGATGCGAGCTCTTATTATCTTTGAACTAATTAAATTACTTACAGATTCCAATCAAAAGAATTTGTTTGTTTGTTTACATACTTAGTATATATTTTGTATTTTGTGTACATTGAGTGTGTAGAAATAAGCACACATTCACGCGCTCATACATCTACATCTACTTACATAATGAAGCTCAATAGCCTTTGATTAAAGTCATGTTTGCCAATAACTCACAAAAATATACAACAAACAACTGAGCTTGATTAGTGTTCATTGCTAACAAGTGATTATGGAGGCGAATTGGGTGATTTGGGCAAATGGCAAAATCGCATTAAGGAACATACAAATATTGTACTTACAATGAGGGTCTGATACAATTTGATTCTATCTAAAACGACCTTTTAACTTAAGTGTACAATTAAATCCCATGCACTTATTAAGCACATAATTATAAGTATATTGTAGGATATACGAATATTTTAGTGATTTTCCGCCACTCTTAATTAAAATTTTGTCTCGAATTTTATTAGCTACATTGAAGCCTATTGACATTGAGATAAAGACAAAAGGGTGTCATTTTTCTAATTATAGCATCATTTCCTGTGAACAAATATATGAAGCATTCAGAAAAATTGCAAATGAAATGTACGAGTGAGTATATTAATGATGTGTTTGTATTAAATAGCAATATTTCGACAGAATTTCTCAGGTGTATCAAGAGAAATTCAATAATTTCATTTCAAATATACTTTATTTTGAAGTTCCGAATACATAAATAATAATAAAAGAAAAATCAAATATTATTTAAAATGATGCTGGACTTTCATATGAAAAGAGAAAGTCTACAATTCTTAACTCTTATTTTAATGTGATATTCTTGAAATATTTTGGGGTTCACATATTTATCGTATTTCTTACATTAAAATACAGTTTTGCTATAACATATAAAACAATTATTGTCAATATTGAACGAATCGCTGTCTTAAAGAACCAATATCAATTACATATTTGTGTTTTGTCGCTGAATCCCCGAATGCTGGTGTTGGTGTTTGAGTTCAATTGTATTGTTTGCACTGATGGAGTATCTGACATTTGCGATCTTCTAATAATTAAAATAATAATAATTATTGATTTTGAGATATTTCATAATTACTAATTAGATCTAACTGAAAATTCAATTATGTGTTTTATTATTTTATGAGAAGTCAATAAATAATTAGTGAATTCCAGATAATTAATAATTAGGTGAAATTTAAATTTCATTAGAAATCATTAACTTACATTGCGTTCATTGCGCAAAAAGGTTTAGGACTGGTAATATTCTTTGGTATAAATAGAAGAGCTGGATGAATGTTGAAGTTAAAAGCAATTTTGCAATCAAAGAGTTAATACAAACTTGTATCTTTGAAAATACAATATCATTGAAATATTTAAGAAAAATCAATTTATTTGAAAATTAAAATACCATCCAAAATGACAAAACATTTCCGTGACTTATTTCCGATAAAGTCAAGAAGTAACAGATTTGGTGTAAAAGTACAGACATATTATGAAGGATCGAAAAAACTTGTAGCCGAGCTCCGGGCCCAGGACAGTTATGAAACATTGGCCAGAGAAAAACAAAGGATACATGCCATAAGGCAGCTGGCTGAACTTGCACAAAATTGGATCAAAGACATTGGAGTAATTCGAGGATTGTGCGACTTTGAGGCTCAGCAATTGTGTGGCAAACTCTATACTTATGGATCTTATCGTCTTGGTGTACACGATCCAGAGACAGTAATGGATACGATTATCATTGTACCAAATATTATTGAGCGCAATGATTTTTTTAATCTGTTCTATCAATTACTGAGGATTCAGCCAGAAATCACCAAATGCCGTTTGTTCAACGAAGATAAGTTCCACAGCATAAAGATGGAATTCAACGGATTCGGTATAAATTTGACTATGGCGCGATTGGCATGTGAGAAGATACCAGTTGACTTCGATCCCGATAATATTGAATTAGATCTACTTGATGAGTATTCGATACGCAGTATTAATGGCCTTCAAGTTACAAATGCAATAATTAAACTTGTACCGAAATATAAGTCGTTCACCGTGACATTGCGTGCAATCAGAATGTGGGCAAGAAGTAAGTATGAAATAAATTATTTCTGTTTTGATATATTTTTTTTTATTAACTAAATTATTATTTATTTATTCCAGATTGCCTCATTTACTCCCAGACTCATGGTTTCCTCCGTGGTGGCGCCCTAACTATTCTCGTCGCAAATATATGCCGAATGTTTCCTGATGCAGCACCGTGGAAATTGGTTTATGAATTTTTCCATTATTATGCAGATTCAGATTTTAAAACTCCTGTTGTACTGAAAAGTGTCAAGGACTTAAAATTGGGATTACCCATGTGGAATCCAAGATTACACATGGAGCACCGCCAACACATCTTCCCTGTGATTACCCCTGTCTATCCACAACAAAACTTGAATCAAGATCTTTTTATTCAGGTCAAAATTTTGTTAAGAGAAGAACTCGACAAAGCCACCTATATAATCAGAAAAATACAGAATGGTAAACTACCCTGGTCGCATCTATTGAAAGCGGATAACTTTTACAGTAAATTTAGTCACTTTATTGTAATTAAAACCCTGGCACCTACATTGGAGGTTCATGATATTTGGAGTGAGCTGGTTGGGTCAAACCTAAACATTTTCTATAAAGCATGGACAGCGTGTGATTTTAGCACCTTGTGCTTAATAAATCCCAAATCCGTAAAGTTCTCACCAGAGGATGATGATGATCTACCATATTCTTCCATGTGGTTTATTGGTGTGCGTGTCCTTATTGAGGACAACGTAAGTTATGGCCATCTACCTACTGTATCCGAATATTTTCGGAATCAAATGATAAAACTAGCATGGTCAAAGAAGATTTTTGATGCTCGCATGGATGTCAAGGCGTATTTTTTGTTCGACCCGTTGAACAACTTCACTTTTCGCAGAAGCCCTGAAGAAAAGAGGATCGATGAAATTAGTTCAAGAGATAACTTGTATGTTAGAGGAAAAAGACCTTCGCCTGCAATTTTAGAATACTTCGAAGTTGATGAAGACGAATGCATACATTTTTAATAATTAATTTTAATAATAATAATAATATGTTAATATGTTAATAGGCTAAGTTTTAAATTACAATAATAAACTATTTTACTTATAAATCTAAAATTATAATTTTTTTGTCATTTGAATCTTATTATGTTTAGTATGATCTTTATAATCTATCTTTCAAACTACCATATACACATATCTATACATAGTATATACAATATGAAAGTCAAAATTCCTGTTTATTCCGATACCCACAACTTCTACACCACTGAACAGATTTTGATACAGTTTTCACTGTCAATAAGAGAATTTTCACACTAGTGTGGGCAAAAGAACCGATTTAGCCATGTCCATGTTAAGCCATCCGACAATTCGCTATCCAATGCAACTTTAATTTCAATTTTTTAAGTTATATAAAAATTAAAATATACCATTAAAAAGAAGATTATCTTTGGCTATGCCGAATTTGTAATACTCTTCACGAACTGTTTATATCTTCTGATAATTGCATGCTTTGAAAAGAGAGTGGGCTGGTTTGCATACATACAGACGGACAGGCGGACAAACTTTGATGTCTTCTTCTGTGCGTTTGTTGCAAACTTCATGACAAACTTATAATTCTAATCACTGCGTAAAGAGTATAATTATAGAAATCTACAGGGTCGAGATTGTAACAAAATTGACAAGCAAACAACGAAAAAAAGTGAAGTGATCAGTTTCGCAGTCAGCCAGACAACAACCTAGCAAAGAAATCTCTTGTTGGCATCATAAACAACGCAAGAGGACTAGGAGATGAAACGAATGCTAGATTTCGGGATCGACTGATAACCCTCCATAAAATAAGGCGCATTCCTCACACAAATAAATTCAGAATTACAGTTAACAATTTACGTAATAATAATGAATATATTTCAATTAATAAACTGCAAATAAAGCATAAGTAAAACATCGCAACTGTGGTGCTACAATAAATGAACAGGATTTAATCATAATATATAAAGAAGAAAGAAGAAGAAAGATTTAAATAGTCATTTGTTTGTACTCGTTAGAGGGATTACTGCAATTGCGTGCGACGTCACATTTATCACTCCCTCTTTATAGCTGAGCGACTGTTGAAGATTTAAGATTCTAATGATGGTGGCAAGAAAAAGGGGATCACCCTTTGTAGGAAAATACAAGGAATCTAAGCGACTCAAATATTTGTATGCCATTAGTGATCTCAATGATACATACCCGTATGTGTATATGGCCTCCGTTACAGTCATAATGTGAATATAAACTATATGAAGCTTATCAATAAAGGCTGACAAATATCAGACTACTATGCAAAATATATTGTCTTAAAGTTCTATTCCCTTGTTCATAAAATATTCTTTTGATTATAGTAGGACAGTAACCATGTTCCAATAAAATAACAAATGGTCGATTTATATGAGAATTTTCACAATATATTTTTTTTCCAATGAATCGATCTGACCATCAAAGTAAATTCAAACAAACAACTTTCATTCATTCTAAATTGGAAGTGTATTAAAAATAAAATCTCTTTGAAGAGAACTGAAATATATTTAACGGAAATCAAGTAAAATTGACAATCAGCGCATGTGAAAATGATAAAAATATTTCAAAATATATTGTACAATAAAATAAAACTAAAACGAGAAATTATCGTCAGTTTCTCATTCCCATGCCAACTCCTAGCCAATCTTTTATTCTGCGAGTAGTTTTGACCATTTCCGCAAATATATTTTTTGGCTAAACACAAACGCTTTGAGCAATTAGGGTTTTGGGTTTTTACCAGTTTTAATACATTTCTTTTCCACAATATTTTTGTTTTAGGAATTTCATTGATGTGATGACTTGCAACATGAGATTAGAATGAACAATGGTCGTAACAAAAAAAAAAAAAAAATATTTAACACCACAAAAATGCATGTGAATTAAAATCATCTCACTAATTTAACTATAAACTACACACACACACACACACACACACACACACACACACACTCATGACATATATAAGATTAACAGATACATACTCATGTGTGATGATTTAACAACTAATTAGGTAAACATGTTGGCATGAATGAATATACACGTAGATAGAGAAACTGGTCTCACACTACTCATAATGCATGATGATGATGATAATGATGATGGTGAAGATGGAAATGGAAATGGAGCTGCCAGTAAAGAAACCAAAATGATGCCACCAGCAAATAGACTTAATCAGAATCTAAGCTTACGCTTTCAAATCAATGAATCACTAACCGGGCGTATGAGTAACGCTTTTGATTCAAGCAAGCAAAACCAAGCTGTGCGTATAAATTTCGTTCGTTGGCATTTGTGGCTGCCACTATTTTGTTATCGTGGATTGGCGATAGTGTTCCTTAAATTACATTCCTCAGACTCCAGGGGATTCACGTTTGTCAGCCTAATAATCTAAAAGTTCCCTAACAGATTAATTGTAAAATAAAAAAATAAAAAAACCTTTGACATTGGTTTTATTAAATATTTTTATTGAGAAACCGAGGCTCGTAGATCAATATGGGTTCGCCGTTGCTGACCTACAATAGCTTAAGAACCACTGCCGTAGAGTGAAATATTCATTATCATTCGATGTTAATATGAAGTAGAATAAATGCAAAAACCATTTTAATTAGCACGAAAATCATTGTAACTTGCTAACTTTTTGTTTTTTTTTTTATTTTGGCAAAGTTAAGACAGAAGATGTTGTGTGGTGCGATGGTAAATTGTGAGGAGGAGTGGAGGCGAATAGAGTTAGAATTCTAGCGTACGTGAGTTTATTCGATGTGAGTGCACATTAAGTCAAATGAGCAGCCAAAACTTTACCATAAAAACACCTGAGTAGATGAGTCTTTGCCTTGTTCGGCATCACCTTTGGCCATGTTAACAAGTAACAAAGTTGTAATGTTTCCTGATGATGATGAGGTCTAGGATGTGTTATGCTACTACTTTGCTTTTATTTCCTTTCACTGACATAGAAATCCCGTGCTGGCGTTTTAATGTAATAAGGTCCTTTCATTCAGCTGGCTCATGCTGATGAAGCGATAATATTGTGATCACGTTTGAAAAGCTGCTGAAATGCAAATAGGCAATGACAAAAACCAACAACAACCACAATAATATTACGAATGCGATTGGTGGCCACAAATTGCCACAAAAAAAAAAAAAAAAATAAATAAAACAATGGCAAAAGTATGCTAAAAAAGGCGTTCGAAAAAGGAAGAAAGGAAAGAAGGTGGAACATGTTTGGGAAAATAATAAAAACCGGTTATACTAATGAAAACATTCGTTAATCAAAGGAAAATAGAACAAAAGAGGTGAATATTTATCTACATATAAAAACTATAGTTGTTTGGGCATCATACGAGTACGAGTACATGGAAATATGCACTCAAGGTTTCGTGCTCAATCTACGCCTTGAAGTCTTAGTTAGTCGGAAAAGAATATTCTTATGCATGCATGCGTTATGCACGTGTGATGAAACTAGAAAAACTATTCAAAACAAGAAAAATATCTTTTTGCCATTTCCTTAGATTTGATGTCAATCCTTTCTTTATAGTATTATGAGTTGTCAAAACAGTGTGCGGCTCTCAACACATTTTCACATTAACATTTGATTGACTTTTTGTCTTTGCCATGTAATATGAAACAAAAAGAAACTCAACTTCACTTTATTGAATTTTTACAGCTTTAAGCAGAGAAGAGTCTTTCTTACTAACTTTGCAATATAAAATCCACACAAAATCTTTGCAATCTGAACCCTTCACAACCGATAAATAACAAGAACAAGAATGGATTTCATGATAAGAATAACAGAACTTGAATGAACATTTCACTTTGAGTGTGCTTTCAGACACCTAAGTAGAATAGTTTGTGGCATAAAATGTTTTCCTCATTTCTTGAATCAGGAGAGGAATAAGACGAAGATGAAGATGAAGAAGGAGTCAAAATTTGTTTTATACAATAGAATGAGGTTAGTAAAATTCCAGAGCTGCCAATGATGGGTAAGAATATACTGACTTAACAAATCTGGCAATGCTAAGAGACACGAAATCTTGTTGTAACATACTTATAACTAAAAAATACAAAGAATGAGGGAAAGGGAATTGTACAATTGTTGTGTGATGGAATAAGAATGATAAACCGATTGGATTGAGGAGGCAAACAAAGATTGTAAGAATGAACGAACGAATGAATGAATGAATGAAAGAAGGAAGGTGGTAGAAGGAATGTTTAGTTTTGTTAGTTAGTTAATTAATATTCTTCATGCCGCACACCTCATGTTTGCATTAATTTGGCATGGCAGGTAACTTGTCAACGTTCTTGTCGAGTTCGTGTTGCCGTTGTTGTTGTCGTTGTCGTTGTCATTGTTGTTCTTGTTGATGATGTTATTGTAGCCCTTACTGCTGCTTTTACCCTTGGCTTTTTGTTAGATTTCCTCCAGACTGGAAAGAACAAATATCCACTATTGTTGCTGTTGCTGTTCCTGTGGATTTTCATGTCACAAATGAGGAAAGATACATAAACAAAGCAGCAGAAGCACACATTGTTGAACAAGCTTAGATACTTTATACTAAATGCATAGATACATGTATATCATCTATATGTTGTAAATCTCTTACAACTATACAATCTCTCCATGCAAACATGTTCATCTCCTAATTAGCAAAGATCGAAGTGATTTAATTACTTGAGCAAACTTTTAACTTTATATATAAAATGACAGGGAGAGACATAACGCATATTCATAGGCTTAGCACAGTTCAGTGATATATAATACTTATTAATGTATGTAAATTAGGATTTCTCTTTTCTTATATTAAAATTAGTATAAGCAATAACTTCATAATTCTAAGTTCATAGATTCAATCCAATCTTGTTTCAGATATTTGAAGAGAACTCAAATAATCAGATGATTTTTAAAATAGAAATAACTTTTGGCTTAACTTTTTTCTATAGGTTTTCTTATAATATTACACAGATGCTCCAAAATGTAGTGTAGTTTATAATTTTTTTTTTTAGTATTTTAATGGAAATTTTGCATCCTCCAATATATTAATTTAGGACTAACAAAAATGTTTAGACTCTTACTTACTACAATATATAATTATTTACCACATATTTTTATATAACTTAAAAAATTGAAATTAAAGTTGCATTGGATAGCGAATTGTCGGATGGCTTAACATGGACATGGCTAAATCGGTTCTTTTGCCCACACTAGTGTGAAAATTCTCTTATTGACAGTGAAAACTGTATCAAAATCTGTTCAGTGGTGTAGAAGTTGTGGGTATCGGAATAAACAGGAATTTTGACTTTCATATTGTATATACTATGTATAGATATGTGTATATGGTAGTTTGAAAGATAGATTATAAAGATCATACTAAACATAATAAGATTCAAATGACAAAAAAATTATAATTTTAGATTTATAAGTAAAATAGTTTATTATTGTAATTTAAAACTTAGCCTATTAACATATTAACATATTATTATTATTATTAAAATTAATTATTAAAAATGTATGCATTCGTCTTCATCAACTTCGAAGTATTCTAAAATTGCAGGCGAAGGTCTTTTTCCTCTAACATACAAGTTATCTCTTGAACTAATTTCATCGATCCTCTTTTCTTCAGGGCTTCTGCGAAAAGTGAAGTTGTTCAACGGGTCGAACAAAAAATACGCCTTGACATCCATGCGAGCATCAAAAATCTTCTTTGACCATGCTAGTTTTATCATTTGATTCCGAAAATATTCGGATACAGTAGGTAGATGGCCATAACTTACGTTGTCCTCAATAAGGACACGCACACCAATAAACCACATGGAAGAATATGGTAGATCATCATCATCCTCTGGTGAGAACTTTACGGATTTGGGATTTATTAAGCACAAGGTGCTAAAATCACACGCTGTCCATGCTTTATAGAAAATGTTTAGGTTTGATCCAACCAGCTCACTCCAAATATCATGAACCTCCAATGTAGGTGCCAGGGTTTTAATTACAATAAAGTGACTAAATTTACTGTAAAAGTTATCCGCTTTCAATAGATGCGACCAGGGTAGTTTACCATTCTGTATTTTTCTGATTATATAGGTGGCTTTGTCGAGTTCTTCTCTTAACAAAATTTTGACCTGAATAAAAAGATCTTGATTCAAGTTTTGTTGTGGATAGACAGGGGTAATCACAGGGAAGATGTGTTGGCGGTGCTCCATGTGTAATCTTGGATTCCACATGGGTAATCCCAATTTTAAGTCCTTGACACTTTTCAGTACAACAGGAGTTTTAAAATCTGAATCTGCATAATAATGGAAAAATTCATAAACCAATTTCCACGGTGCTGCATCAGGAAACATTCGGCATATATTTGCGACGAGAATAGTTAGGGCGCCACCACGGAGGAAACCATGAGTCTGGGAGTAAATGAGGCAATCTGGAATAAATAAATAATAATTTAGTTAATAAAAAAAAATATATCAAAACAGAAATAATTTATTTCATACTTACTTCTTGCCCACATTCTGATTGCACGCAATGTCACGGTGAACGACTTATATTTCGGTACAAGTTTAATTATTGCATTTGTAACTTGAAGGCCATTAATACTGCGTATCGAATACTCATCAAGTAGATCTAATTCAATATTATCGGGATCGAAGTCAACTGGTATCTTCTCACATGCCAATCGCGCCATAGTCAAATTTATACCGAATCCGTTGAATTCCATCTTTATGCTGTGGAACTTATCTTCGTTGAACAAACGGCATTTGGTGATTTCTGGCTGAATCCTCAGTAATTGATAGAACAGATTAAAAAAATCATTGCGCTCAATAATATTTGGTACAATGATAATCGTATCCATTACTGTCTCTGGATCGTGTACACCAAGACGATAAGATCCATAAGTATAGAGTTTGCCACACAATTGCTGAGCCTCAAAGTCGCACAATCCTCGAATTACTCCAATGTCTTTGATCCAATTTTGTGCAAGTTCAGCCAGCTGCCTTATGGCATGTATCCTTTGTTTTTCTCTGGCCAATGTTTCATAACTGTCCTGGGCCCGGAGCTCGGCTACAAGTTTTTTCGATCCTTCATAATATGTCTGTACTTTTACACCAAATCTGTTACTTCTTGACTTTATCGGAAATAAGTCACGGAAATGTTTTGTCATTTTGGATGGTATTTTAATTTTCAAATGAATTGATTTTTCTTAAATATTTCAATGATATTGTATTTTCAAAGATACAAGTTTGTATTAACTCTTTGATTGCAAAATTGCTTTTAACTTCAACATTCATCCAGCTCTTCTATTTATACCAAAGAATATTACCAGTCCTAAACCTTTTTGCGCAATGAACGCAATGTAAGTTAATGATTTCTAATGAAATTTAAATTTCACCTAATTATTAATTATCTGGAATTCACTAATTATTTATTGACTTCTCATAAAATAATAAAACACATAATTGAATTTTCAGTTAGATCTAATTAGTAATTATGAATTATCTCAAATTCACTAATTATTTTTTTGAAATATATTATAAATATATAAATAAATTACATATAGCACATACCAAATTGAATATTTAGGAGATTACTTACTAAATCTTTTGCAAATTTCTTTAGAAAGCAATAATTAAAATGGGCGTGTTACATGTGAATTTTTTTGGTTTTCTAGAATTAGTGAAACTGACATTGTGAATTTTTCTCAGAATATATTTACGTAATTACATCCAAAGTTACGATTAGAGGTACTGGGCTTCTAATATTTGATTGGCCGCGGCGCCTTGTTGCATGAACAGCACATAGTTTACACTTGCAGACATTTTGTAATTTCTACAATATTTGTGTAAAATGGCAGCACTGCGTGTTTAATATTCTCCAACTTTTCTATGATTGCAACATTTTGAATTTTTCTTAACATCATAATTTTATGATATCAGTAAAATTTTCATGTAGTTCAGTGCAATTGTCTTGAGAATTGTGTCACAATCAGTCATTACAAATAATGATTATTTGTAAATTTATTAATCCTATAACATATAAGTTTTGAATTAGTTTCGTGGAAAAAGTGAAGTTGTTCAACAAAAATTGCATTGAAATCCATGCGAGCATCAAAAATCTTCTTTTACCATGCTAATTGTTATAAGTTTGCCATGAAGTTTGTAACACATAGAAGGAGAATCGGAGACCCCATAAAGTGTATACATATTCATTGCATCGTCTGTCAAAAAAAGTAAAGCTGGCTATAGTGCGCAGTGTGTTCTTTTCGACAATGGTGGTGAGTTGTTGCGTTGTGATGGTCTGTGAGCGGTTCTCAGATGCATATGTTAGGATGGGCTGCATATTCTGATTTGACTGTCTATGTTCATGTCTTTATTATACCAGATTGTTGTGTTTCTTAGGCAGCCTGATATCTTTGTTGCTTTGTTGGCTTGAAGTTGAACTTCTTTCGTTAGGTTTCTGCTGCTGATTATTCAAGAATCTAAGTACATGAATTCGAGAACTTGTTCGATTATTTTGTTGTTGATTGCCAGCTTGCATCATTTCGATTATTTTACATTTTCATCAATTTCATTTGTCATCATTTGTTGTTTTAATGATCTTTTGCTAATGAAAAAATGTGTAAACATATTTAATTTTGTTGGCTACTGCAGATGATCATGAGATATTTTAATATTATAAGACATTGAACTAGTTAATTTTAATCAATTATATAATAAAATTATCAGTTCCTCTATTGCTTTAAATAAAATCATTTAACTATTTTTCCATAATCTATTAAATTATTTAAAATTTGATATTGTACATATGATAAAGAATCAAAGAAGATCTTATCAATATTGTGTTAAAGTCTTCATGTAAGGTAATATTATGTCTATAATTTCTAAGTTATACGTATGTTACCTCTAAACATATGCATTATATCTTATTGACTTAGATATCAATTTCATTTAGATCTCTTAATCTAAAGAAAACTGAAATTGCATTCAAAGTCTACATATATACAATACTTATGTATGTATAAGTAATAAGGAAACCATGAATGCTTTTAATGTGAAGGAATATCGAAAACTTCCAAAGTAAATCCGAGAATGACATTAAATTAAAGTGCTTTCAATAATGTCAGATCGTGACTTTTACGTTAATGACAACCAACTCCCTTATTTAGTAAGTAGTATGTAGTTATGTTGGAATGTCGTAATGAGAACGGCGTTCAATTCACTTGCTTCTTTACTATTAATAATTTCACTTTTTTTTTTTTATTTTTTATTCTTTAGAATCTGAATATTTTGTTTCATTTTTAGTATTGACAAATTGACTTGCAAATCATAGTATCCTGTATCCTTTGCCATTGTTTGTTGGTCCATAAGAAGAGATTTTTTATGTGAATCTTTTTTCATTATTTTCTATTTCTAGTTTTATGAATAGACGATTTTATAACAACTTGTTAAATTATCATAAAGCAAACGAGGCACATAAAGAGGCGAGAGGCGAAAGACGGAAAGGAAAGGAATGTGGAAGGGTGTCCATTGTTAGGAGTTAAAGCGCGACGCTATAAAAATCCATCTATGCGCTTAAAAGGGTTAATACCATAAATCAAAAACATAAAACACAATAACAATAACAAAACAAATAGTTTCTTAGATATCTACAATAACTAAGTAAGTAAGTAAGATACAATGTTTGTATACTCGTATACAATACAAATAAGGAGTATGACTCAGCGACGCCTTGAAATTGTATACTATGTTATATTGTTTATTGTTTTTCCTTAAAATTTTTTTATTAGCTACAAGTAATAAGGATTGCGTTAAGTATAAAGTAAGGATATCCCGAATGAAGGCATGAATTTCAGGCATTTAATATGTTTTAGAAATGAATGAGCGAGCGATTGCGAGAAGGGCAAGGATACAAAAACAAACGAATGTTCAAGCAAAACGGATGCAGCACTAAAAGCACACTCAACGAAATACACGATGCGGAAATAGTCCAAAAATAAAGGAAAAAGAAATCAAAGAAAAACGATAGAAATATGTAGAAAAAGGAAAGAGAAGAAATGAATAAGAAAAGGAATCGAGGCGAAATGCATCAAGTAGAAATTATTATGTGTGTGTGTGTGTGTGTGTGTGTGTTTCGTTGTTGTTTTAATCTGTGATGTTGAACTGCATTATACTATGCATGCATACTTAGAAAATGAAAAGTTCCCGAAAAAGTGCAAAAAACATTTATAAATGCTAAACATGGACAGCGAGACCAACAGAATCATAAACAGGAATGGACCCAGCAATGGACCCAACAATGACAACCACAACGTCAACGACACGACACTGACCCAAAGGCAGAGCAGGCATTTTGGAATCCGAGACTGACAGGCAAAGTGTCTGTGAAATGAAGATGGACGCAGTCGATGCCCGCTCTAGTTTCAGCTAAATCTGCTACTCCTGCTGCTGCTTGTCTACTATAGACTACATTCACACCAAATGGATTTACCCCAAAAAGATAATGTGCAACGTTTAAGTTTTAAGTTTGCTGAGTGCCAAGTGATGGTAAGGAAGCTGAGGTGTCGATGTAGGGGCAGATCAGAGAAAACCAACGAACGAGCGAACGAACGAACGGACAAACGAACGCAGCCAAATGCAACGGAAATAGTTTTGTGTGAGATTTATTACCACTCGGGAGAGTCATAAAACGGAAATTGTACACAAAATCCTTTCGGATGCTCGAATCGTTTAAGTCTACACACTCACTCACTCAATCGTCGTATTTTATAGTATTGTAGTACAATACAAAATTTTTCTATTCGTTTTCTCATCTTTCTATATTCATTTCATGTTATTGTTTATTTTTTGTCAAACATTTTTCGTCATTCCATAAAACGTTGAAGGGCTTACGTTGTTTACGTAAGTCATTGCTTCCATTTTATTTTGTTTTATTTTATTTTATTTTATTTTTAGTTTATATTTTTGCAACTTTGCGATACAGAGTTGCTTTTGCTTTAAGTTATCCCATTTTGGAATTATGTATGAAAAGCAATCCACCATGCGCACCCCTTTCTCTGCTATCCTCCACTTATAACCTTTAGCTTCTTATCCTTTCACAATGTTCACAAACGTTTACAGAGTTGTGTTCTGTTCTGTTCTGTTCTGTTCTGTTCTGTTCTGTTGTGTTGTGTTGTGTTGGATTTATGCCTTGTATATAATTTCAATGGCATTTGTTTGGCTTCCTCAAGTGTCCTTTGCCTCTCCTCTCCACTTTTTTATTATCTCCTCTTCTCTTCTGTCCTGTCCTGTTCTGTTCTATCCTGTCCTGTCCTGTCCTCTTTTCTATTCTCATTCCATTATTTATTTTATGAGTATCGCTACCACTTCGCTTATGGCTCAAATGCCATTTGACTAGGTCGTAATCCTCCCTCCCAGCGACTAGAGTTAAGTTTTGTTTGTTCCTTTCACTGATTATACTAGGACGACGATGATGATGATCACAGTTTTTACATTTACTTATATTACACAAGTAGAATACAATTTTTTGCTTTTGTTGTCAATTTTATATTTTAGAAATTATGTTGAGCGTTTTATTTTTCATTCGAGTAAAAGGAGTCGGTCGCATTTGTTTATGGATTAAGTGCGTCTACAATTTGTATAATTTTATTTGTCCTTCTTCTACATATTATTACTACAGTTGAATTGTAATCTGCCTTTAGAGAGAAATCTATTCCATTCTATCGCATACCATTCCATTTCATTCCGAAGTATGTAAACATTTAATATTAACAATACAATATTTTTTCAATTAATGCAAAGTAACTTAATAAAATCTATGCAAAATGAACTTATTATACTAAAAAACAACAAAAAATAAACTTTAATCGAATTCATCTCAAAGTTAAACTTGAACAAATTTAGCTGAACTGAACTATACTAAACTGAACTGATGAACTCAAACTTCAAGTGAAACTTAAAGAGATTTAAATAAACATAAATTCTGAGAAACCAATATTCGAATTGCTCGCTATTTCAATAGACAAATGAAAATATTTTCATTAGTTCATCCAACTCTTTGCCTCTCCTTTGAGTCCTTAGTTGAGTCCATTTTGTCGGCGAGTCTATTAAAATTTTGCAAGCAAAGCAAAAATTGAAATACCCGCAGACCCTAAAATGCTTTTTGCCAGCACACTTTAAGCCATCGCCATCACACCGCTTCGCTCCGCACCGCACCGCATTTCATTCAATGATGTGGCAGAAGTTTATAGTAATTTGGCTGAAAACCAAAAAACTGTTTGCCAGTCGTCATTCGGTTTTCACGATGATGACAACCGAAAGATATGGCAAAAGGAGCCAAACGAGACAACATCAAACTTCTTTCATGACTTCCTTCTTCACGAAGTAGAGATACGTTAATATTTTTCAAATGAACCAAACTATCAAAGTGATTCTGAATCTTTCTCCACATTCTTCTCTTTACTGTTCTAAATTTTACATATTATACTACATACAATTATATAGTTTGTACGATTATCGATGTATGTAAAGATTACCTAAGTCTGGATACACGTGCGATTACTTTCGCTGTACATACTCATACTCAACTTACTACGTTCTCTTTCCTGCTTTATAGTTTTTGACATGAGTTCATTGCCCATCATGATGGGCTTAAGTCAAGTTAACTCTCTGACTTTTGGCTTCTTTTGTCTCTGTCGCAATGAGAAAAGTTGCCTGGTCATTTCCATTTCCGTGGTTGACAAATTTTTGGCAACAGATTTTCTGCTTATTTTGCCACAGAAAAATTCATTTCTTTTAATAGACTTTGCCGATGGCAAGCAAAGACGACAACGACGACAACTACGATGATGATGATGACTTTGTTTGTTGTTAGTCTTATTTGCCTGGTTAAGTTCGACTCAACATGGTTTGGGTTAAATTGAGTTGTGTTATACTCGCCATACACATCAAATATACAATTGTATAAGTACGAGTATGTGGCAGATTTGTTGTTTGCAAATATGTGATTTGGGTTTTTTTTTTTTTTTGGAATTATGATGACCACATATGGTCACCTGATATTCAGCAAAATATTATGTTCGCTATCGTTCATACGTCGAGACGATAGTGAAGAAAGAATGCTACAATAAATTATTGGTTGTGTTTTCTTAATGAAGCTAAAAGTGAATTTTTGCTCATGTTACGATTCAGATATTGAAATATAAAATGATGTTGGATGAAATGGTTTGCTGTTTGTGGTGAATTACAGTCAACAAAATCGTAGTGAATGTTAGATGTGTATGAGCTACTTAAGGTTGTGTAGTGTTGGGTTGAGTTACTTGATGATTTGAACGATCTTTGTTCGCTCGGTCGGTTGGTCTTCTTGGCACAGACCACAATACAGAATGGCATAGTCTGACAGGATAATCATTTTTTCATAAAGTCATTATTATTGTTGTTGTTCTTTAGTTGCAGTTATCACAGTGCATCGTCGGCACATTGTCTTCGTTTTTTCAATTCAAGTGTTTGTCGTCGTCGATTGTGGAGAAAAGTTACAACAGAACAAGAAGGAAAGCTGAAAGGGAGCAGTAGCAGCGACAGCGACAGCCACAGCCACAGAAAAACAATTTTCATTTAAGCTATTTTCTTTCATGGTAAATATTTTCATAAATGTTCATCGTACTACTTTTTTTCAACATTATATTGTCGTTTTCGTCGCTTTGTCTTTGAGTGGTTTTGCAATTATGTCCCTTTACTATGTGTGTGTATATGTGTGTGTGTGTAAGTGTTCTTCGACTTTATTTTTTTCCTTAACTTAGTGTTGCTTAACCATGGGTTTCCCATGTTGAGAAAGTGCGAATATCGTAACTTCCAGTTTTGTCGCTTTGGTTTCGGATTGCAGTCTTAATGTTGTCTCCATTTTTGTCCGCACCCACCCTGGTCAAAGTTGTCATCAAGTTCTCCATCTTAGCTGCTCATCATCTTAAGTTTCACTTCAATTTAATGTATTTTCCTTATAATCTCAAGTGCGCTTTGCCTGTTTATGTGAAAAATTGCTCAGAGCCTTTTGCTTCTCTTTTACATATTATTTTCTACTCCAATTTTTGTTGATGCTTTTGTGCTGTGCTTTTTATAATTTATAAAGAAAAACAGATTGGCATGCAAACTCTTAGACAGAAAAACACTTCGAATAATTAGTATTTGACCATTCGCCTTAATAGCAAATACAGAGGAGTCATAAAAAACATTAATAAAGAAAAATGCCTACTTTGATCAACAATATTTTGCATTAACAATTTTATAAGTTTGTAACACACAGAAGGAGACATCGGAGACCCCATAAAGCATTGTATCTATATTCTTGATCAGCGCGACGAGACGAGTTGATCTAGCCATGTCCGTCTGTCCGTCTGTCCGTCTGTCTATCTGTATGTATGCAAACTAGTCCCTTAGTTGTTCAGCTAGGGAGTTGAATCAGAAGAAATAATCAGTTTGTGAAGAGTATTACAACTTCGGCATAGCCAAAGATAATCTTCTTTTTAATGGTATATTTTAATTTTTATATAACTTAAAAAATTAAAATTAATGTTGCATTGGATAGCGGATTGTCGGATGGCTTAACATGGACATGACTAAATCGGTTCTTTTGCCCACACTAGTGTGAAAATTCTCTTAATGACAGTGAAAACTGTATCAAAATCTGTTCAGTGGTGTAGAAGTTGTGCGTATCGGAATAAACAGGAATTTTGACTTTCATATTGTATATACTATGTATAGATACGTGTATATGGTAGTTTGATAGATAGATTATAAAGATCATACTAAACATAATAAGATTCAAATGACAAAAAAATTATAATTTTAGATTTATAAGTAAAATAGTTTATTATTGTAATTTAAAACTTAGCCTATTAACATATTAACATATTATTATTATTATTATTAAAATTAATTATTAAAAATGTATGCATTCGTCTTCATCAACTTCGAAGTATTCTAAAATTGCAGGCGAAGGTCTTTTTCCTCTAACATACAAGTTATCTCTTGAACTAATTTCATCGATCCTCTTTTCTTCAGGGCTTCTGCGAAAAGTGAAGTTGTTCAACGGGTCGAACAAAAAATACGCCTTGACATCCATGCGAGCATCAAAAATCTTCTTTGACCATGCTAGTTTTATCATTTGATTCCGAAAATATTCGGATACAGTAGGTAGATGGCCATAACTTACGTTGTCCTCAATAAGGACACGCACACCAATAAACCACATGGAAGAATATGGTAGATCATCATCATCCTCTGGTGAGAACTTTACGGATTTGGGATTTATTAAGCACAAGGTGCTAAAATCACACGCTGTCCATGCTTTATAGAAAATGTTTAGGTTTGACCCAACCAGCTCACTCCAAATATCATGAACCTCCAATGTAGGTGCCAGGGTTTTAATTACAATAAAGTGACTAAATTTACTGTAAAAGTTATCCGCTTTCAATAGATGCGACCAGGGTAGTTTACCATTCTGTATTTTTCTGATTATATAGGTGGCTTTGTCGAGTTCTTCTCTTAACAAAATTTTGACCTGAATAAAAAGATCTTGATTCAAGTTTTGTTGTGGATAGACAGGGGTAATCACAGGGAAGATGTGTTGGCGGTGCTCCATGTGTAATCTTGGATTCCACATGGGTAATCCCAATTTTAAGTCCTTGACACTTTTCAGTACAACAGGAGTTTTAAAATCTGAATCTGCATAATAATGGAAAAATTCATAAACCAATTTCCACGGTGCTGCATCAGGAAACATTCGGCATATATTTGCGACGAGAATAGTTAGGGCGCCACCACGGATGAAACCATGAGTCTGGGAGTAAATGAGGCAATCTGGAATAAATAAATAATAATTTAGTTAATAAAAATATATCAAAACAGAAATAATTTATTTCATACTTACTTCTTGCCCACATTCTGATTGCACGCAATGTCACGGTGAACGACTTATATTTCGGTACAAGATTAATTATTGCATTTGTAACTTGAAGGCCATTAATACTGCGTATCGAATGCTCATCAAGTAGATCTAATTCAATATTATCGGGATCGAAGTCAACTGGTATCTTCTCACATGCCAATCGCGCCATAGTCAAATTTATACCGAATCCGTTGAATTCCATCTTTATGCTGTGGAACTTATCTTCGTTGAACAAACGGCATTTGGTGATTTCTGGCTGAATCCTCAGTAATTGATAGAACAGATTAAAAAAATCATTGCGCTCAATAATATTTGGTACAATGATAATCGTATCCATTACTGTCTCTGGATCGTGTACACCAAGACGATAAGATCCATAAGTATAGAGTTTGCCACACAATTGCTGAGCCTCAAAGTCGCACAATCCTCGAATTACTCCAATGTCTTTGATCCAATTTTGTGCAAGTTCAGCCAGCTGCCTTATGGCATGTATCCTTTGTTTTTCTCTGGCCAATGTTTCATAACTGTCCTGGGCCCGGAGCTCGGCTACAAGTTTTTTCGATCCTTCATAATATGTCTGTACTTTTACACCAAATCTGTTACTTCTTGACTTTATCGGAAATAAGTCACGGAAATGTTTTGTCATTTTGGATGGTATTTTAATTTTCAAATGAATTGATTTTTCTTAAATATTTCAATGATATTGTATTTTCAAAGATACAAGTTTGTATTAACTCTTTGATTGCAAAATTGCTTTTAACTTCAACATTCATCCAGCTCTTCTATTTATACCAAAGAATATTACCAGTCCTAAACCTTTTTGCGCAATGAACGCAATGTAAGTTAATGATTTCTAATGAAATTTAAATTTCACTTAATTATTAATTATCTGGAATTCACTAATTATTTATTGACTTCTCATAAAATAATAAAACACATAATTGAATTTTCAGTTAGATCTAATTAGTAATTATGAATTATCTCAAATTCACTAATTATTTTTTTGAAATATATTATAAATATATAAATAAATTACATATAGCACATACCAAATTGAATGTTTAGGAGATTACTTACTAAATCTTTTGCAAATTTCTTTAGAAAGCAATAATTAAAAATGGGCGTGTTATATGTGAATTTTCTTGGTTTTATAGTTTTAGTGAAACAAACGTTGTGCATTTTCTCAGAACATATGAACTTACATCTAAAGTTACGATTAGAGATACTGGGCTTCTAATATTTGAGTGGCCGCGGCGCCTTGTTGCATAAACAACACATAATTTAGAACTTCTTGAAAAATGATACTTTTTGTGATCAATCTGAAGGTAAATGTAAGCTGCTTCGATTTTTCTGTTTGCGATGTTCCTTATTTGAATTTGGTATTGCAATCGTTTAGCTCAAGTTCAAAATTACATCAATTACAATTTGGTGACACTGCTCCGGAGTTCAGGATTTCTTACGAAAACCGAAATGAAATTAATTGACGATTTTACTTTCATGCAGA
Source organism: Amiota mariae (assembly GCA_035041805.1). Taxonomy (NCBI): domain Eukaryota; kingdom Metazoa; phylum Arthropoda; class Insecta; order Diptera; family Drosophilidae; genus Amiota; species Amiota mariae. Next base: position 1,377,263 of record JAWNKV010000707.1, on the reverse strand, counting down.
ACTGGCAAAACTCGTCCGAGAAATACTTTTAAGTATTTTTGAAAGTTTAACAAGCAAAATAAAATGCTCTGGCTTAAAGGGTTTAGAAATCAAAATGAAATCAAATCTCTTCGACTGTAGCTTAGCCCTAGACTGCTGTTGTTGTTGACTTTAGATTTTGTTACAAAACATAATTATAATAATTTTCGAGTCTTTATTTATCTTGCTTTTGTATGAAAGATATAAAAATCTAATATTGATTGAGTTGTTTTTCGCCTTTCAAATTAAAACCAAAGAAATTTAACATTTTTCGAAACAAATTATTTGATTTCACAAAAAATGAGAATTTGACTTTTGAATGGTTACAATATTTTCACACATCATTTTTTATGAAATTCCAATTTTTAATTTAATTCCCCATTCTCTGCCTGACTCTTTAGTGAGAACCTTTCAACATAAATTGTTTTTTGATCAAACTATGACGTGATAAATGAACACATAAAAATCTCAAATAAAGTGAGTAATCGGTTTAGGATAGACACACACACACACACACACACACACACACATATAAATGTATATATATATAGGTGTAGTTGATTTGGAAAGTCATATAGGAAAAGGAATTTTTAGGTAATTTTAATTTAAAATTTTCCCAAATAAAATTGTACGTGTTCTCTATACACAATACATAAAAATATGAATGCAGTTCATTGCCCATTCCCCTTCTTTCTAAATTAATTCAATAATAAAAGAGAAAATAGAAACAAAAAAAATATGAACAATAATAGAACAAGGGATGAACAATGCATGAACATATGTTTTAAAATTGATTACATAATTTTTTCTTCATTCATCTCATATTCACTTGCAACAAAATTAACTTGTAATACTTGTAGTATTCTAGTCTATCAGTCTATCAATTTTCACATCACAAAAAAACGACAACAAACATCACAACACAACACAACACAACACAACACTAAAAACATTATAAAATTATGTTTTTCTTCATTGTGTGCATTTTCATTTTTCCCAATAACAAAAAACACATACACACATCCTTACATTTTTATAAAGAAAATGAAAAGTGAATTTAGTCAGCTGCTACAACTACAACCAATGTTCCACCAGCACATTCTGTAGTATATCCCCCTGTCATATCCTTCTCCATTACCATTGCTTTCTAATACAATTTACCCAGTTGTTCATATTACACCTCCAATAGAAGGATGGATGGATGAAAGGAAGAATGGAATGGATGGATGCCTTTGTGGAGCGGAAAAAAGCTCTTCATGAATATTCAATTTGTAACTCATTCAGTGCTTCAATGCTTGTACTTGTGCTTAGCATATAAAATTTTATTTACTTTCAAGTACAACAACAACAGCAACAACAACAACAATTATTTCGTTTTCTTGTAAAAGTATGAGAAATGTTTTTGAAAAATTTCAGTTTTGCATGCAAAATACACAAATGATAGACAAGGAATATAAACAAACAAAATACTTCAAAAAGAAAAGTAACAACAACAACAAAAACAACAATATAAGCAAGAAAAAAATTAAAAGAGCATTGAAGATGGTCACAGGCAAGGCAGAGCATACTTCCGGCCACCGGAAGTCCTTCAAGTGTAAGTAAACGTGCGCATTTTTTAATTTTCTCAACCATCGAGAAACGACTGCAATTTCATTTAGTAGCGCCAACGCTAACGCTAACGCCAACACCAACTCTGATGTTTTTGATAATGATGATGATTGTAATGATGATGATGATGGTGTTGGCGTTGGCGTTGCTCTCTGTACGATTTTTGAAACGCCTCTAAGTATGCAACAATAACAGTATTTAAAGGTATCTGCCAATTTATTTTAATGGCCACAATTAAAGTTAATTACCCGCGTAGACAAAACGTGGAAAGGACCAGCAGCTACTGAATCAACGATACCACCAATAGAACGGTAACGATGTCACCAGCGCCACCATCACCACCAACACCACCATCACCAATCCAGATAATTACCTATCCTCATTCTGCACAGTTCTCTTCTGTTATGTTCTGTTCTGTTCTATTCTGTTCTGCTCCGATCTACTCAGACTGAAGCAATTAAACGAAATATGCCCGACTGTTTGTCGTTGTCGTTGCCGTTGCCGTTCATTCACATCCTCATTGTTCATTGTTTACCCAGTTTTTGCCTTACTTCAGCCCATTTACTGAAGTCCTTTGGCGTCCTTAGCCACGTTCTTTGCATGCCATCTTAAGTGCGACGTTCGTGTTTCTACTTTTCTAATGATATTATTGCAATTGACCCTATTAGGATTTTATTGCCTCCAATGAATCAAAATTAAACAAATTTATTTTATTTTATATAATTACAAATTTTCTATACTCGCTTTACTTTTAAATATAATTTGCATAACAACATAATTATGGAAAAAAAAATATTGTACAATATATTAAGTTTTTATTCATTTCATCAGCATCATCATGTTTTTATATAAAATAATCAAGTGATGTTTATTCAATTCCTCTAATCAGATCATTAAATAGAACTTCTACAAGCAACATATCTACTTATAAGTGAAAGGATCGTTCAGTACTTGTTTTATATACAATTAAGAAATCTTTTCTTCTTGATATGTGGTGTGTTGTATATCCTCCATAAAGCTCCTTTGATGCATTTTCTTCAAAATGTTCACTTAAAGTAGTTTTGTTTTAAACTTTCAATCTTACAATATTTAACAGATTCATGCCTCCTCCCTCAACTATTTATACTATTTTCGAGATACAATATTTATTCAATTCAATTCTTCAGATCAACTTCTTAAATCTTCCTACTACTTACTTATTAACAACAAATACAATATAATATTGTTCATATATTACGATGAGTGAAACTTGAAGAAAACTTCTTTAATTTCATAGCAAAAATCAAGAAAACCAAAGGAAGAGAAGGAAATTGTTGGAAAAACTAACAAAAGAAACGAGTGAGTGAGTGAGTGAGTCTAGTACGAGTATTTTGCGGAAAAAGCCTATGGCAATAAATGTCAAGAAAAACTTTTGCATAGTTTTTTTTCCAATGTTATTTCTACATTTTTTCATTTTTTATTTTGTTTATACAATTTTTTTTTATTTTTTTTTTTTTCAATTAGAAAATTCGTAAAAACTACGATGAAGATGCGAAATGATATAAACCGGAGATGGGATGGAATGGGGATGGGACCAGGAATGAAAGTAGTTGGCAACAAAAACTGTAAGTGACACTGACGCATGACAACAAAGTGACAAACGACAAACGTCAACGAGAAACGACAGGAAATAACTTGAATAAATAAGAAAAAAATTATCAAAATGGCGAAAAAATAGAAGAAAATCAAAATGATGTTGAAAGCAGTAGAAATGGTAGGAGTTGCTGCAAAAGAAGGGAAAGGGACTTACATTTTTTCTTTTATTTTTAATAAATGCAAGTAGAAAAACATTAAAACAAAAAACAAAAAAAATGTTGTTAGTATAATGAAATTTTTGTTTGTCTTAGAATCTCACCGATGATGATGAAGGGCATTTGATATTGATATTTGAGGAAAAAAGGCAGTTAGTTTGGATAAAACTAACTTAGTCAGGATCACGCATGCAAGTACGCACGCATGGACGCTTGGACGTTTCAGAAAAAGCAGGGCCAATAGCAAAACGATAGAAAATATACTCGTGCAGTGCACATGCACACATCCGTTTCCGTTTTAGTTTTCTCGTTTTCCCATTTGTTTGTTTGTTTGTTTGCTTATGTGTTTACTTGTGTGAGCAACGAGTATATAAGTTCCTCTCTGTGTGAGTGTATGTTGATCCATTTATTCATTCATTTTGTTCATTGGTTTATTCGTTCGTGCCATTCGTGTACACATTTATAAACGCTTCATTTGCTTGAGTTTGAGTTCAAGTTATTCAAAGATTTGTAAATAACGCATAAATCGATCATATTATTATGATTCATCAAGTGCCTCTCGTGAACATAAGGTTCACTTATCAAGTCTGAACAGAAAAAATGTTGCAATATTTTACACGTATAAATGGAATCACTTCAATTGAAGCAACTAAAGTTAAACCAACTTCCGCTCCTCATCATCAAACTTTAAGTTGACTTGACCAACAACAGGATCTCTTTCACTTCTTTCTACACTCACTGACTCACTCACTACATCACTCTTTGGTTTGATGAAAAAACTTTTGAACTTTCTTTTCTTGATATACAGTATGTACTTTCTTTGTTGGTTTTGCTTTTTGTTATTTCTCTCATTTATACATTTTGCACTCGATTGAAGCACTCATCATCATCGTCATCATCGTCATCATCGTCATCATCGTCATCATCATCATTATCAACGTGCCTCCAACTCAAACTGAAATTGTGTGTGCGTCTTAAGTCATGCGCTGATTCCATTTTATCATTTGGTGTTAATTGTTTTCGTTTTGTCTACAGAGGCGCGCGCGTTTTATCGAAAAAGCATTAATGTCCGCTCAGCTCACATACGAGCACCCACTCGACAGCCGGAAGGATTCCAAATCGGAATCGGAATCAAAGTAGTTACACACAAACATGGCGCTCCATACTTTTGGCGCCAGCAATAAACTGAAGATGAACTTCCGTTTTGTCTCATTGTGGACTCCTATCTGTGGGAATGAATGAATGGACTTCCCTTCTTCTCTATAATTTTCAGAGCTCAGAGCAAATGCGCTTAATCACTTTTAGGATTCCATGCTTCTCAATGAGACTCGACGCTTCCTGGTAAGGCGAGGCATAGTGAGGCAAGGCAAAGGAAAATTGTCGCCAACTCACTGCCACTTCCTCCCTTCTTCATTTGCTCACTTGCTCGCTTGCTAACTTGGGGAAATCACAAACAGCAAAGAGGAACACAAAAATTCAGACAGACACTAATTGCTTTTCTTTTCAACTCAACTCAACTCAACTCTTTTTTGTCATTTTAACCATCGTTTCTAATTACGCTGAGCAGCATCTAAGCACATTTATACCTACATCCATGCATAGTACGAGTATATGTAGTACAAAAGGATATGGGTGTCCATGTGTGTATGACTTCTCAAAGAATCTTGGCGACAGTTTCATATGTGTGAAAGTCCTTGCATGTTAGTTCCAAACGACGACAAAAGCATTTGAAGCACTTAATTTGGTTTTGATTATGTTTCGGTCTAAGCTGCTCACTCACCCCCTCTCCGGGCTCTTTCAAATCCTAAGAACTTCATTATGGCAGACCGAATTTGTGTTGATTTTGTGGCATAATCACCGTCGTCATCATTATACTATATATTGTAGTAGAAGTTTGAAAAAGTTAAGCAAATTACTATAAGCGAACGTCCTGAAGTCTATACAAATATCTACTCATCGTTGATATCTTAAAGTTCCTCTCACATTGTGTATGTGGCACGCTTTATGCGGCTCTTAGCCCGATAAATGGCAACGGCAACGGCATCGACAGCGGCATCGGCAACAGCAACTTGGAATTGCAGTATAATGACTATATACGAGTATGTTTGTGAGTAAGTGTATTTATTCTAAGTAGAATGTATTTTGAAGTGGTTAAAGCTTTTAGTTTGGTTAAGTACAATAAATGAAAGCAGGACATAATGCATAAAACTATGAAGAGTAAAGAAAATAAATGAGATCAAACTACAATCGGATACTCAAACCAACTAAGCATAGGAAAAAGTTTTCTATTCTATGAAGAAACAAATCTTTTAAGTTTGAAATCTATTGATAACATCACATCACATAATATTGTATAATTCTTATAAAAAAAGAGGAGAGTAATCCTTTCCTGCTACACTTCTTCTTGTATTAATTTAGAAATTGATTTTTTAGCCTTCAAAAGTGATATCAATGCCAAAAGAAAATTTGTAATTGATAAACTACTCCAAAATACTACATTTTGTACAGTACTAAGTACTTAGTAATGTATGCATGCATATTTGTGCAGTCAATAAAAGAAAACTTTGAACATTCAATTTTGTAAATGGATTTTTTTCTTTCTCTTTCATCCAAAAAGTTCTTGAAACCGCGTTCACAAAAACGAAAAACATCACAAAGGATTCATAAACAAGTCCACTAAAAAATATTGAAAATAAAAAAACAGAAATGAGTTGAATTGACTTTCGGTCATAGCTTAATTTGTATACCGTCCACACATTCACATACATTCACCCAAAATAAAAGTATAAATTTTATTCAATGAAAAGAAAGAAAGAAATTAAAGACCTTTTAACTCCATGATCCAAATCATCTTAGATTTCCCTGTCAATATCGCTTTCAGTGGCTGTTACACTTTAAAGAAATTTGCCAAAGCAGTTTAGTTTTGAGGTACTGAAAAAAATCAAAGCATGGATATTTCAATCAATGTTTTCACTTCAAATTGAGTTTTGTCTGACATCATTTTTTGCATATTATATATAAATATTCGTTCCATCGATGCTGCAGTTCCTAACAAGAATAAAATATATTCAACAATTTTTGCCATTTTTGTATTCACAATCGTCCTTATGGAGATGGTTAAATACAATACTACCACCCAGCGATCCAGAGTGAGGTAACTGTCCTTCCATTGCGGAAAGAAAAAGACAAATCTACGTATATGACATGTTGGTATGAATACTTTGATCTATGCCGTTTACACTCACCACCTGTTGCAATTGTTCTCTCTAATGTTTTGTACTGCGGTTGATAAATTTGAATTTCGAAAAATTAAAAATATTCAAATATTACAATAGTTTTTTTCCCCTTTAAATATTATACATTTTCCTACTCATTATCTTCTATCCCAAGAAATAATATTATATTGTACTGAGTATTATTCTTATATTTACCCCTTCGATTAGAAAATGTTATATATCAAATGTATGTATGATTATTTCAAGGATTAAAGAAAAAATTAAACAAATTTGAAAGTACTGATTTTAATACAAAATATGGTTTTGTATTTCAAAAACTTAAGAATAAAAGTTAGGATGACAAGTCTTTTAATAGAATGGCAAAATATTCATTCATAGATTTAATAAGTCCCAAAAAAAAACTGCTAAAACCACACAGTTTTTAGATGCAAATTTGTAATTTTTTCTCATCTCTAACACATTTCAAAGCATTTATTTTTTAACGAACTATTCATCTTTGGTATTTTACCCTAAAGCAGATTTTGGTGGTCTGTCAACGAACCCTTTGTCACTGAGAACCAGATTTTGAGAATATGTTCTATGGAGAAGTTGCGAATTTGGAATATCTAGTCGGACTAGTTGTAATCTGAAGCTCATGATTTAAAGATAATTTATGTGAATTACATTTTCATGCTTACAAATTTTTCAATTTTACTTATATGCCTTTTATTCTCATTGGCTTACTCTCCTATCTAGAACTCACAATTTTTGAAAAAAAAAAGGATAGATGTACTGAGAAAGGGTTAATCCATGGTCAATAAATTAACCACATTATGGTCATAAAGTCATATATACCATAAGTTCATTATGAAGTGTACAAAAGAAAGGCCAAGCAAAACGAAACCAAAAATATTTGGAGCCAATGATAATAATGCGCAAAAATGTGTAAAAAAAGAAGAAAAGAGAAAAGGTTAAACAAATTTCGGACAAAGTTTACAATATTTTTTTCCCCTTTATTCACTCATTCACTCCTTCATTCTATTCCTCCCCCCTCTCATTTTGTAATCATTCCTTGGTGCAAACTGCTTTTTCTCAACTCCTTAATTTTGTTTTGCTGTTTTGCTTTCATACAAAAAAGTTGCAGATGCGCGCTTCCTCCAAGGGAGTTGAGCGCAGCAATGTTGCTTCATGTTTATTTATTGTTGCTGTTGTTTTTCTTTTTGAATATACAAAATTTTGATGTAATTCAGACGCAGAACGTAAAACGTAAAAGGCTGTGGCAATAATAATCAGCGACAACCAAGAGACTTTAAATATTTCATGATGACTGAAAACAGTGACGACGATACATAAATGTCCACAAGAAGTTACCTTTTTCAGTTAGTTAGTAAAGTGCTGAACATGATCAGAATGGCTACTAACATCCAACAACCACCCACCCACCAAGTGGCGACTGATGGCAATGATGATGATAATGAGTAGCACCAACATGAGCCACTTTGATTTTAACTCAAGCGTAATTACAAGTTAAATGAGGCCAACGACGCGGCATTGCCATGGTATGGGGCAAACTCGCAAGCGTCATGAAGCGAAAAGAAAGGATATGAAAAAGTATGAGAAAACAACTCATCAGAAGACATCTAGATAACCAGAAAATGAGAGGAAGAAAACTACTGTCCAATGCTGTCCAACGGATGCGGATGCAAGCATGGACACCAACATGAACCTATCGCTAGTAAGTTGAATGAAAATGAAAAATTGCAGATCAACCCAGGCCGCTGTTCTTCTGGTGCTTTTGCATTCCAACCGCGTAGTGTCGTTGTTTGTCTTTGGTGTTCTTCTCAATTCTCTGGTTCACTGTTGCTGCTGCTGCTGCTCCACACGGAGTTGCAACGGAAAATGCGGTTGGAAGAAGCGCAAACACAAAAGTAAACTAAAGGAAGCAACTGAAAAACAAAGCAAAACAGAACAAAATAACATGAAAAAATATTTTAAAAATGAACAACAATAACAACAAAAGCAACAGAAACAGCAACAAGATGAAACTGCAAAAAGAAACCGCATTAGTACAAAAATGGAAAAAATAAAATTGACCAAAGTTAGACTCGACAGACGACGACATGATGAAGAGAATGCAATGGACACCATTCTTCATGAACATCAAATAAAAAAGGATGCACCAAAGACTACAGGATGGAAAAAAAGAATACAAATGAAATACATAGAGATAGATAAGATAAAAAGTTTCATTAATTCGCGCCATTTTGCGTGTCGAATTGCCCAAGGTTCACTTTAGTTTGGATTCATTGGTCGACTTCACTTGGTTTAAAGAAAAAAAAAAAAAGGTAAAGAAATAATGATTTACTATTAATTAATTGTTGTTATTGTTGGTTGATAGAAGACAATTGGAAAAAGTTTTCAATAAAACGACAATTTTGAATAAAAGCAAAGAAGAAGCCAAAGATAAATTAGCAAGTTCCATTGCATTATAATAAAAATTAAATCAACCAAAGCAGAACGAAAGAAGCTTTTAACAAGTTTTCATGTAAATAAGCAAACGAAACATTAATGAACTAAATAAAAAAAAAAAGGTAAAAGCTATTTTAAAAATATATAAGTTTATTTTATCCTTCATTTTCCCTCAAACCACTGTTATGTTATTTCCATTTATTTTTCTTATTATAAAACATAATGAGAAACACATGTGCGCACATATGACTGAACTCAACTAATTAACAACTTATATGGTAAAGTTTCGAAGGGTATAAAGAAATATGATTATAAGTGAGTTGAGTATAGAAGGTGAGTATGTGATGAAGAACCAGGAACTTGTCGCAGGCTTGTCCTGTCGACATTTGACAATTTTACTTTACTATTTTACTCAAAAGTTCATCAGCAGCAAGTGCAAAAAGTTCAAAACAAAAATGTGAAGAACACATAAAATCAAAATCACAGAAATGACAGAATATGTCAGATTTACAAGTACCCTACCCACGCACATGCACATACGAGTATATAAATCTCAACAAACTTATATAGATTAAAATACCTACATACACGTAAGCACATGAACGCATTTTAAGATACTTTGAAAGCGTCATATGTGCATACAACAAAGTGTGACATCAGCTGCGACACCATAAAATATTGTACATCAACGCCACCGATGATAGGCAACACTAACTTACTACGAGTACTTCTCTATTTCCTTTCTTCATTCCTTCCTTGCTTCCTTTACCCTCATTTTCATTTTCATTTTCCTTTCATTACTATTCAGCAAGAGCTATAGTCAATCATTATACCAACTCTATGACTATGATCTAGAAATGCAGAAAGAAAAAATGAAAATGCTTTACTGCATGAATTTGACATGACGCACAAGGTTTTTGAATTGTTGTTGCATGTCACTAATAGTAGCTGCTTAAGACTTTTTAGGCGGTCATAGATGGCAAACATGTATGCATAAAAATAAAATTTTATTGATGCATATTATTGGCGGACAAAAGTCAGCGTTTTGCCTTTCTTCTCATTTCTTTCATGTCCAAAAATTATCATAAAATGATTTCAACAAATTTGTATCTCTTTTGTGGCAAAACTCAGTCAACCAACGAAAATTGTTGTCATGCATATTGACCATAAATGCCCAACTTTAAGCAACCCAGCCTACAAATTCATTTAACCCCTAAAATACTCTGAAAGAATATTTTGTAGAGAGAAACTTATGTCTTCGTCATGAACAAAGCAAACCATGTGAGAATACAAGGTTGTTTTTCTGACCGAAGCAATAGTGGAGGAGTGATGGAAATAAGTGTAACTGACAGTTAATTCTTGGCATTTTGGTTTTAATTTTGAGTGCTGTCAGTTTGTGGCGTATTTAGTGTTTCAGTACAAATTTCTGTTCTTGTTGTCTTCATCATCATCAACATCATCATTTCAATTGTCACTTGCCACCATTAAAATGAATTAACAACTAAGCCAGTAAATGAAGTTTAATTTGAAATATAATAAATACCACAATGGTAATAATGAAGATATTCATCGGAATTATGTTTTTGACATTATCCTATTTGATTAACTAACTATATTTACATTATGTGTGAGCAACTGTAAGTTCTAACAATTTTAAATACATTATTATATTCTACACATACTAATGTACATTTAGATGACATCCAACACAATTAATCACATTTATTTACAATATTATAAGTTTATGCCTTTTCTCAAGAAGAAGAACTTTCTCATAATTTAAATTTAAATAAATAGTAATGGAATAGTAGAGCTAAACTATGTATATTGAAATAAGTATTTGATAGATCTGTGATGATGACTATTAATTGTAATTGTTCTTAAAATCAACGAAGTGAAATTGTTTTTCCTCTCTTTGCTCTAAGTTCACCAACTAGAATACTTTACAGATCACTGCACAAGCTGAACGCCTACAACATTCTACTACAACAGCGGAACTACTACATCTACTATTTCAACTTAATTCTTTACGGGTCACTTGATTCAAACAAAAGCCTCTAAAATGGAGACATGAAACAATCTTTAAGGGGGCAGGAAACGAAGTGCAGCAAGTGAAATTAGATGAACAGAAACATGAAGAAGATAAGTAGAATAAGAAAAGAAGAAAGGTCTGTGCCATAGCAAAAGTTACTTATTATTATTACTATTATTATTAAGAGACAATATTTCTCAATTTATGCTTATATCATTTTATACTACACAATATATAGTGTAAGTTGAATAATAAACAACAACTAAAACTAAAGGCTACTAAAGACTACTACTAACTCATAAGACTTGTTTCTGTATTTACAATTCATTTCAATATTTTTTGTTTATTTTTTTAAATTTATTTTTATTTTTTTTAATTTTGTTAAATAACTTTTTGAGTTAAAGTTTATGCAACGGAAAAAGTTTTATGCGCAGAAATACTTACTACTACATAGAGAGAAGAGATACATGACAATACGCGCCACTACTTACATACAAATACACAAGACTGACACTTAGAAGATGACAACATAATGAAACAAATGGGACAGAGTAGATTTTCCTAAAACTCACACTCAAAGTAAGAAACAAACAAAAAAGGTCCAAGGCATCAACATTTAGCCCTTCATTGCATCATGTTGCAACTTGTGTCATTGTCTCTCGTTGTCGCCTCACTTTGTCATGGAGTCGATTTGAATCCTTTTTGAATTCTCGCGCATTTAGTTGTTTCGCATCGTTGCATAAGTAACTGTTTCGATGTTTCTCTGATTTCATTCTTTCTATATTCTTTCACCCTCTTCATCTTTTTATGCATTCTATTTGTACAATATTTGCATAGTCTACTCTCTGCTCTGCTCTGCTCTTCTCCACTCACTAACTCACTCACTCACTCATCCCCATCTCGAATTTCTAAACTCGCTCGAACAGATTTTGTTTGCGCGAAAACTTTATGAGTTTCGCACATTTTTATGCTTGAATCAGCAAAAGTGTCGTAAATTTTTGATTTCATTAAAATGCAGTTGTTACAATAAAAATTCAACAAGGAGGAGGTCCTAAGACAAATGGCGAGTGGAGAAACAGAATAGAAAGATAACTATGAGTACAAAGCAAATGATTTCATGAGAATTTGTAACAATAGTAATGAAACTGTGAGACTGAGACTTGATGGAATCATTAAAATTAAAGTGATAGTCGAAGAAAAATCTTTAAAAATCTTTGTATTGATTGCACTTGGTATCTTTGTTATAAATAAAATAATACTAAAATTCAATTGTGGAATTCATAAATTTATCAATTACGCTCATTGTCGCATTTAGTTGATCATATACAGTCGAATGAACTTCGACTGGATTCTGCGAGATGAAACACAATTTAGCTGAGCATGGTTGGTGCAGTGCATCCTTGTAAGATTAGATAGACTCAACGCAATGCAACTCAACGCAACTCATCGGAACTGGGTTCGCTTTGTTTTCGCTTAGCGTGCATCGTGGGATTGCCAAAAATTGCTTGCATTGACTGTCAACTGTGGAGGACTTTAGCCAGAAGGCAATGAAAAATCTGTTAGTTTGTTTGTGAGGCAAACTAGTCTCAGTTGCCTGCATCTAAGCTTGGCACATTTTCAAATTTAACTAACTCAAAGGAAAAACGAGAAAAACTTTCCCGAAAAAATAAAAAAAAAAACAAAGTAATGCGCAGCGACTGCAACTCAACAAAAATTTCTTGTTAATCGACAAATAAAATCGAATTTACTCACTCATTCACTCGCTTACTCACCCCAACATACAACTATCTTCATATCTACACTACTTTACTTTACTTTAGTTTACTTTATACTGGTAGCTTATAGACATACTTAGATATATGTATGTGTATGTGTGTGCATGTATCTATGTGAATGTTTGTTCATTTGTGGGTATCCAAAATGTAAGTGTGTGAGTGTATGAGTGTGTTTGTGTTTGTCGTCAGCCTTCAACTTCGCGTACATTCATTTTTGGCAACTGATTTGCACTTTCTTATCTCAGAGCAATGCGGCATTCTCGATTTTCTCTCAATCCTTAGTTTAGCAACTTTAAAGCAAAGAACACTTCATTGTTGTTTGCCGAACTGCAGTGGCACTGATAAAGATTGACGGCGTTGTAAATTCGCTGATTTTGTCACTTCGGAAATTGGCAAAATTTCCGCAAAACTGGCAAAACATGACAATTGCTTGTATTAAGTTGTGAAAAACGAATAAAGAAAAAACCAGCTAACATTGGTCTTATCCAAACTGAAATCCACTTTATATGAATTTTTTTTGCGTAAATTAAACTGATTATAGAAACTTTTGTTATGAATTGATTATTTTATCAATTATTTTTTTTTAGCAGACTCATTGTACTTAGATCGATCGTTTGATTAACAACTTGAATTGCAGGTTTTCATTTTAAAAATTTTGAGAAAAACTTAAGATTAGCAATCGTTTTGGAAGCTGAGTATTTATGCTACTATGGCATTTGAAAGAGATAAGAGATTGAGTAACGCAAAATGAAGGCTTTGCTCAAATTTTACGTTTTTTATTTTATAAACTGAGAAATGGAGTCTTCTTTGATTGTTTGGATATATTTTATTGTCAGTAATCAGTTCCCTATAACAAATTGTGGATAGAATGAATAATGATCTGTTCAAAAATATTTAATACTCTACTTCGGTTATTTAACTTCAACTTTATTTTTAATAAATATTATTATTATTATTAAGAAGTAGAATAAGAAATAAAATCTTATACTACTTAGTATTTAGAGCACTAGTTGTCATGGCTTTCAGCTCTTAGAATTATAAATTGAAGTATGAGATTAATTTATTTTAGTTATATAAGATTTATCAAATTAGTGGATTTAAAGAAATTTTAGATTGAGTTTATATTGTTAAGATTTGGATTTCCCAGGAGCTCTACCATGTTAATTTTGGCTTGGACTCGAAGGTGTTGTATTGCATTGCATCCTCAGAGCAGGTGATCCACATTTGCAATATTGTTGCAGAGAGAGAACTATTATAAATTTATTCACACTAAATATCACAAATTTTACAAGGTTTTTACTAAAATTTATTCGGTTTCCTAGATTTAGATTTTGAACTATCTGACAGAACTGATGTCGAGAAGATTGTAGCTAATTAATTTGCATGCCTACTCAGAATTTCCAAGTAATACTTCGTCACCTTGACCATTTCTTCCCTAATAAAAATAATGTTGGGTTTTTTGTATGGTGCCAAGGTGCATTGATAATATTTCGTAACATTTTGTTTAGAAAATGTTGCAAAATTACATTATGTGAGTTGCTTGTTTATGTCTCTCTAAATATCTTTTTATACATATAATAAAATCGTCTGTTGCTTTGTTTGTTTATGAGCGCACTACGTAAAAGTCACTTTTAAGATTCAAAATCGAATTACTGCAAGTAGTTAAAAAGGTTTATTGTAACATGAAGTGTTAAAACATCAAAATCGAACTGCAGAAACGGCCAAATTTTGCCTATAAAGCTTATAGACATATTTTAAAACTAATCAAGTAGTCTTTGTCAAATATCTACTTTTTTTCATCCCAGTAGAAAGTCAGGACGGTTGCGCTTGCATTAAATAATATTAAATGTTTAGAAATGCATATACACTGCCAACCACAAGAAATTTAAAATGAATATTCAAATATTTAACTAAAAAGAAACAAACGAAATCAAAAGATATTTTTGGTTTTTTATAATGTGCAGTGGTTTATTGTGTATTAATAAGTAATTCCAATTGGATTATTGAAGTTTCTATTTAACAGATTTATGTATATATATGTGTATATCTATTAACCAGAATACCGAGTGGTTGATATTATATCTTGATGAATCATGCTTGACATAAAGAATCAAAAAGGAAGATATACAGAAGAAATATCAAAATTGGTTAAGGCAATAATGATTGGCAGTGTTCTTAGCAAATTACAATTAATCAAGTATCTCAGAGCCAGACAAAATACATTAGAATAAGATATCGAAATACATATTGATGTTTCTATATACAAACTCATATGTAATCGTTAAGAAATAAAGAAAAATCATAGAATTTTGAACTGTATTTGATGACCCTTTATCTTTCATAGGGCAGCGATAGCATTGACAGACAGACAGAGAGGTGAATGGATAGATTTGTACACAGCATCTTCAATGATGTGTTTTCTCTTGAAAATACAATATCATAAACTTGAATTTACTAACGTAACTAAAACTTTCTTTTATATATTTAACATAAATTGAACTCACTTAAAGTGACTGCAAACAGTAAACATGGATTACATTTCACTGTCCACAATGAATTACTGTGTACTTTGTAGCCGCCTAACTGACAAAAGATCTCTTAAATTATTAAACACATCTTTATCCATTGATGCTTCTTATTTTACAAACGTACAAATATATTGCTGTCATGCATTTCAAATGCAAAAAAATTGTTATTTGTTGAAAAATTCAATTAACAAAAGTTGACCTTTCTCAATCCTGAGTACTGCAGCAGTAGTAATGAATGCGATTCCAAGTACAATATCTCGAAGCAATGAATTCACTTCCTTCTCTTACTGATTCTTGAAGTCTGTTCACTTTCCAGTAACAATTTCAAATGAAGGCAACAACTCAAGTTGCAGTTGACTGGAAAAATGTTTCAAGTAACAAGAGAAAACGTTGAAAATAGTAAAATAACACCTACAAGATGCATACCTACTATTTTGTTTTTTGTTTTCAAGCAACAACATTAAATAAATTCACCAATTCCCTTTTAGTTTGAACACCAACAAAAATATATACAATAAAATAAGAGTAAAATATACAAAAAAAAAAAGGGTGTACTAAGTGAAGTTGTTCGTTCGTTCAGCACTCAGTAAAACTCATGAAATATTTAAATATTTGTTACCAATAAAAACAACAAAAACAGATATAACAAGGATAACAACAACAATACGAGTATCCTTTTTTTTAACTGAAACAACAACAACAGACGGAACAATAAGAACAATGACAACAATTCCCAAAACAAAATGAGCGTGTACAATTTCATATTTACTTGAGGCCAAGACCAGAAACCAGCAAAGACGAAGCGATCTGAGCAAGATGGTGGCGCTTTTCGATGAGTGAAAAAAAAGAACCAGTAACAACATCAACAACAACAACGACAACAACAACAACAACAATACTAACATCAACAGTAACAGTAACACTAACAACAAGAAAATAAGCGTATAAAACAAGAAAATCGTAGTAGGAAGAATGTAGAACGAGTATAATAACAATTGAAAGAATTTAAATTTGCATTTTGTGCAAAACAAGTGGAAGGAAGGACAAACGGACTGACTGATTCTGGCTGACTAACAACAATAAAAATGAGGGTGCCAAAGAAAGGATGCCCCGTTATCTGTGTGAATCTGTGTGTGTATGTTTGTATGCATGTGAGCTTTGACTATAAAGTGCCATTAAATTTTTTATATATGTGTGTGTGTGTGTGTGTGTGTGTGTGTGTGTGTGTGTGTGTGTGTGTGTGTGTGTGTGTGAATATATATAAAGACCAACACATAGACATCTGTCTCTGCGACTTTTAAATTTCTTTTATTGTTCAACAATAATAAATTCTTTGAAGTTTTAGTACACAAACAACAACAAAAAAGATAACCATTTATTTGTCAATAAATGAAACTACACATGAGAATATACTATATATTTAAGTGTGAGTAAGTGTAATGTGTTTAAATGTGTGTGTATGTGTGTGTGTGTGTGTGTGTGTATGTGACTTCCGACCACAATTGAATTTTTTAACATTTCTGAGCATTGTTACACCAAAACTATAAATGTTTCTGACCAAAAAGCGGTTGCAAATTGTTTAAATATTTACAAAAGTAAAAACAAAACCGAGAATTTAATTTAGTTCACCGAAACTTTCATACCTTTCACCTCAATTTGTAAGCATTTAATATTGAATTTCGTATGGGGGTAGCTCTACCAGTAATCAGAGAACTTGACTGCATACAATAGTAATCATGTCGTGAAACAAAATATTAACTTCGGTTCACCAAACGTTACATATCTCATACTTCTAAATTTAAAAACAAATTAAAGGGAGGATTACTTCATTCAATAATCGAGGAACAATCATTTTTATCTACTAGTTGAATATGATATACTATGTTTCATTTGAGACAGTAACATGCAAGTAGTAATCGGATAAATGGATATGATCCAATCGATTCTCCTTGTAACACTGATCATTTCCATATATACTCTATGATCATTACCAGACCTGCAGCCTCCGGTATTCCCAATATATTACCAACTTCTATGAAGAATTTAAAACGCAAAAGGACCGTAAATCAAGATGGGTTTTCACTCACATGGTCTGTAAGATTATTGAACCAGCAACAAAGTTTTAAGATCAGCATGAAATGCCTACTTTGTATGTTTGGAATGAACATGCAATGAGTGAAGTCCACAAGTATATCGGGACCACTACTCTATAAACCCTAAAACACATGATTCTATGTGATACAAACATCATCATCGAAGTGATAATACCTGCTGACACTAGTATGATTATACTAGGTGTAACAACAGTAAGACAAATGTTGTGAAAATGCACATTGAGAGATAAGCAAATACTATATAAAAATATTGTACTGTTGTAGCATATGAGAGACAAGAGTTTCTGTGTTTTTTTTTTTTTTTATATTTATATTTGTGTTTTTGGTGTGGAAAAGAAATTTGTTAAAATTAACAGTAAAACGTGACCAACCGGGAAATTTTTTTCATTCAAAAGTCAATTGAAAACATTCACAATATTTTAATATTTTATCAAATTAATTTATTTTTTTATTTTATTTTCTTTTCTTTTCTTTTTTTATTATAGTTTATTTCTTTTTATTTGTTATTGTAAAAGAATTACAATTTCAACAGAACAAAATCAGAACAAGAATTTTCTTTTTGATTGGGGATGACTTAAGCATTGAAAGGTGGAAGGTGAAAGAAAATTGACCAAACCATTTAGTTGATATTCCTGTTGTTGTTACTGTTGTTGTTTTCTGGTAGTAATCCTTTAATCTCTGTTTAATTAAATTTAAATTCTTTATTGATACTGACAGTTTACTTAAAAAGCTTTTCATTAAAAATTAAAATAAAACAAAACTGTAATAACAGCAGCAAATACAACTGCAACTGCAACTGTAGCATAAACCAATTAATATACAATAATATTTAAAAATTATTAATATGAATTATTATTTTTGAAAACGAAAATTCACAATAAATACAATTAATAAAAAATATATCTACTTATAATCGAATATTTATTTGAGTGCTTGCGTCAAATTGTATTGACATCACATTACATCTGGAAAACATTTTAAACAACACAAGTATTCATAAAAGAATTTTTCATAAAGAAATTCATTTTCCGAAACTTTCTCGAATATAGAAAACAATCATAAGAGAAATTTCCTCAAAAAATTTACATTTACAATTATCTAATAGAATCAACTAACTGAAAAAAAATATTCATATGCAAATTTCTTATGACATTCAATATTTCATTAGCATTTAGTCTCTGATGACTGACTATTTTATTCTCGTATAAGGTTTTCCAAACTGATATTAAAGTCAACCGAAATCAATCAATATAATGTTTTATATACTTTCCACATTCAATGCCTCCACATTCTTTGCTCAAATGAAGACAACTTTTTTTTTTCAACTCTTTTTTCATAAGCTTGGTCTATTTTTAAAGAAATAAAAGAATTTTATTTAAGTGAATCTGATAAATAGTAAAATACGTATCAAGAACTCTAGTATTACCAAAAAGGGAACAAATGAAAAAATTATTCAGTTTGAATCTTTTCAATATATTTTAACAACAATATAAAATACTCAATAAATTATTAAAGAACCTTGATAACATAAACCACAATCTACTGAAAATATAACAAATTGAAGAGCTCAACTAAAACCATAAACAACATCAGCCACTATTGTAATATTAACTACAATAAATATTAAATATATGCAAAACAAAAAACCAATTTTTGGTTTCATAGAAATATAAATACCTTACACAGGGAAACATCTATAATAGATTCTCCTCTATGAGATGTATTTCTTACAAAAACTAAAATTCGATTGTTTGTTTCTTATCGATCAGCCTCAACTCATAACTGTTGGTATTCAACTAATATGTTAATATCTATTACTTTTCGCATCCAATGTCCAGCATTTAGTATTAAAACAAATAATTCAGAGTCTTTTAATAAAAGTATATGAAAATTGCAATAATTTTTACACTTTTTTTATTAAGTTTTCTGCAAGTAAAACAAACGTTCTTAGTACACTAGATTTGCTCAAGTTGAAAACAGTATGAAGGAGTATTTCTTGTACAAAATAAAATGTTTGCTTCCTCACACAAATTTACCAAATGAAATGAATTTCGTCGCGTCGAGTCATGATGTTTCCTTTAAAAACGATTTTACAATAAAATTCAAAGTTCTGAAGGCAATTTACATTTCTTTACATTTTATATTCTGCAGTTAACCCAAGTTGCTCTCATATATTCACATCAACTTTTGTTTTCTACACTGGATAATGAATTTCATATCTAGTATTAGATCTAACTATAGACCTACATTATAAAACCAATTGGAATACATGGTTTCGAATTATGAATTAAAGCAATCACGTGTGACATGGAAGTTGTTCCAAGAGATTTTGCACACTTGACACTGTCGAAACGATTTTATGCATATTTTACAACGATATTTCTAAAGCTGAGGAATAAGTTTTCAATAGTAATTAACCTTTCAATGCTTATCTTGCTCATTAATATGATACAAACATCAACGCAAAGTGAATAATTCCTATTCACTAGTGTACAATATGCAAAAAACAGAATAAAAAAAAAAAATTAAATATAATTCTATTCTATTTATAATATTTTTATACAAATACTAGTAATAATAATGGAATTACAAACTAAGCTGCAAATAAGCTGACAAAAATAATTAAATGTTATTAACAATAATTATCTATAAAGACAAAATATAATAAACAAAAAAAAAAAATAAAAACATATCTAATACAAGCCACACACACACACACACACACACACACACACATGCTCACATGTGTATATGTATATTCACACATGCATAGAGAAACAAATAAAGGACATTTGTAAAATAAATTTATTCAATAAATTTTCAACACAAAAATTTATTTAATTAATGAATGAATGCAACTTAGGGATTTCTTTTTTACACTAATTTTTTTTTTTTTTTTGTTTTCTAATTTTTATATCATTTTTACTCGTATTCTTTTTGTTTACTTTACTTGTTTCAATTATTTATTTTTTCTTCTTTTGTTGCATTTAATTTGCAATAAATAATAAATTGCATAGAAATCCAAATGCTGCCATCGGCTTCAATGCTCCATTGTCCTTGTCAACGTGCATTACATTTTAAATATGCTAATTTGCATTTATTTTATTTTATGGCCAATGATTTTTATCCTTCACCCACCTCCACAATTCTCCATCCATCCATATGCCATCATCATTATTCTGATTATTATTATTTAGCGCTAATTTCATTTAGAATATTTTTGCAACAAAAAAAAAAGAAAAAAATAAGCAAAACTAAAATAAAATAAAATGAAAGAAGAAAAGAGAACTTGATTCGGTTATATCGAACATTTATCCACCTTTCACAGATAGTCAAAGTAACTCGCCACATGATTAGTAGTGGACACAGCCTGCAGCCATGTCAGTATTCATGAGTTGTAAGTTGTTCTGCTATAAATAAACTGATTGTACAATTAATAAATTTCGATGCAAAATGTTAGTCCAAGATTATGATGAAATAATGATGAATTTTTAAGCACAGTTGAGTTTTCTATTATAAATGATCCCATCTTGGTTGACAACTAACTAAACTGAACTGATGATCAGCTCTGAAATTTGTTTTAATTTATGAAATTCCACTGAAGTTCTCTCCTTTGTCATATTACAAACATAATCATAAATAACATAAGCCTTTCTTTTTTTTTTTTTTTGTTTAAACAATAATTAATAAATAATAAAATTCTATAAATCGAAAGTATCATTATATTTTCTATTAAAGATATTTATTTATATTTTATTTGTAAATAAAATTTACGTAATTAAAAATTAAAAATCAAATGAAAAGGCGAAAAATTTAAATTAAATTTATTTATTTTATTAATTGTAAATCGAATAGAAAAATGCATTAACTTGATTTTATTGTGAATAATTTAAAATTCAATGATTTTCTAAAATTTTTAATAAATTTGATTTGCAACAAATCACATTAGTCATTCATGTTAATGCAGTTAAGAATCCTTTTGTAGTACAAAGTAAGGCGTCTTCTAGGAGTAATAAAGAAAATTAGAAAACAACAATAGTGAAGAAAGAAGCTAAGTTTTATGAGCTACCAAGATGGAAAAGAAAGAAGAAAGTGATGAAATTTCTTTTATTGTCCACTGAGTGACATTTGGCATGAAATGAAACCATACACATACTCGTATACATAGATATACATATACTATATGCATAAATATAATAAAATAGATAAATGAACTTCAAAGAAACATAAAAAGACAGATGGGAGAGAGAAAGAGAGAGAGAGAGAGAGAGGGAGAGAGAGAGATAGAGATAGAGTAGTGAAGTAAGTGAAGTGAAAATGTTTGGAATAAGGACGCTCGAGGGATTTATGACCAATTAAAGCAAAAGATTGTATGCCGGACAATGCCCAAAACAAACTCGTATACAAATAGTAAAGAAAGTGACTTAACTAAGAATATGACTATGTATCTGTATAGCATCATCACCTCCTCTAACTAAATGTATGTTCCTTAGTATCTTTGAGTATTTGTATATGTCATGTGAGCTGTCAGCGTATTTTACTGTCAAATAGTCAAAATGAAAATGAGTCCGAGTCCTACGACGAGAATACAAAATGAAATCGGTCTGGTTTTTGTTACAATTCAACAATGTTTGTTATGAGTTGCTTGGACTTCACAATGTTAATTGCTTATCTACGTGATTTCTTACCAAATTAATTTAGCCAAATTACAAATGGAGAAGAAGAACAATAACAACAACTATGACATAACAATGATAACAAAACAAAACAAGAGACAATGCTCAAATATAAATCAGTTATTTCAACGAGCTCAACATAGTCACAACAGACTTCACATTGAATTCATTTAACTAATTAAATAAAATAATGAAATATGTTAGTAACTAAGAACAAAACTCACAGATGAGAAGATAAAGTTTTGATCTTTAGCTAATTAAAGAAATATTGTATCACAAATGATGGGTTCCGAGTAACAGGTGAGTATGATACCAAGTCACATTCAGATCGATTGGATTCTTTTTGCAAAATACAATACATAAAGTAAAAATTGTAAGTAAATAAATAAGATGGAAATGGAAACAAACAAAATTAACAATGGACAGAATATCACAAGAACAAAAAGTACAGAGAAATGAGTTGAAAATGTTACAAAAATAAATAAAAAAAACAAAAAACCAAACAAATGTATAAACAAACAGTACAAGAAAAGTGTTCGCCTGAAAGTACGCAACATAAAATAAATGTATTATAACATTGTGTCCTTCTCTTCCCGGTCGCACAAAATCATTGGGTATGCATGTGTGTTTACTTTTTACCCTCCGGAATAATTTGGTTGATATGAATTTCACATGTAACAAAAATCACAAAAATTGTATTTGTCTATAAAACATGTCATTCATATGTGGATGCGGATGCATGTATTTGTGTATGCGTGTGTATATGTGATATTTACAAAATAATCAAAATACACACACACAACATAGAAGATACTCACTCAAATACTTTTTATCATACAGAAAAAACAAGCAACTGAATGAAACAAAAAAAAACACAAAAACACAAAAAAAGAAGAAAATTGTGGGGCAGAAAATAAAAGGGAAAATAGAAAGAAAGAAAGGAAGAAAGAAAAAAGATAAATAAATAAACAAATGAACAAATATGAAATGAATGATTTTGTTATTGGACGCTTATAAAAATAAAAATATAAATGAAAATGTCACAAGACCCATAGAACAATAATAAAATCTATCTATGTTTAGTATCCGCTACACTGAAACATACAAAATAATCATAACAGAAAACGATTGACTCGACGATTTTGATCTATGTAGTGTACAACATTAACATAAAATAAGCAATATTCTTTGTATAAAAAGAAAATAATATGACCTATGACAAAAGTAAATATTGTATTGAATATTCCCTAGTCAGAAATATGTATAAAAAGAATACATAGATATGAGTATACATACAATATTATATTGATACATAGATATGCGATATACATGAGATTAAATATTAAAATAGAAAAATCACAAAAAATGTAACAAATATGTTATTGATTCCAGTTTATCAAGACAACAATTTCACCATTATTTCAATCGTTCAAAATTTATTCTTTTCTTTGAATCGAATGATTGAAATATAAATAACTTGAAAGTTATATAGTATATATTTATGTATATGATTAATTGTGATTAATTTTTAGTCTGTTAATATATTATAAAGACTTCTTTGATTGAGATCAAAATATAAAACCAGTCAACAGCTAGCAACAAACACAATCTCTAGAAGAACAAACTTCGTGAAGGTTCCTCCTACAATAATTTCTCTAGTTTAACTTACTACTTATAATTTAGTTTTAATCTCCAAGGCCCAAACAATATTAATTTTAATTAAAGAACAAATGTCAAATGAGTTATAAAAAAATTTGTCCTATAAATAACAAGTCATAAGATCATAATAATCTGTAAGGATAATATTACAAAGTCCGTATGATTTTCTCTGCATGTTCACCAAGATTAGTTAAGCGAAGGAATTACAATTAAGAAGGAAATCAATATAAGCGATAAAGTATTACACATTCAGATCATTCTCATTAAAGCACAAACTGAAGAGGTCATAACTGATAAAACTTGTAGAAAATGGTGGTAACTCAGTAAAGACAAAAAAAAAAAATCCAAAAGTAAAATAATATTCAGTTTTTTCATGATAACAACTTACTTAGACCTTGTGCTCGTATTCAAGATCAGGAAGCAATTCATACTCGTGGTATCCAGAATAGCAATTAAAATAAAAAGATTCTCTTAACAGAGTTACAATTACATAAATGTAATCATATCAACAGTATCTATTTACTGTGCACACAGTTGTATGTAAATATTCAGAATGAGACAGAATAAGAACAAAAGAATAATTCAGTTCAATGTACTCGTACTACTTCCTGTTATAGAATAAAATAGAAAACAAAAGGGAAAAATTCTTGTAGATCTTTCACCAAGTGTACGTTGGCTTTAATAATATATTAAATGAAATAATTTCAATTCATCATTCATAATATTTTAGTTCTAAAAAAAAAAAAAAAGAAATTTATCCAGTGAATAGAATTCTAAGATGATTGCATGATGCAACGGAAAAGGGAGAAAGTTCTGTTCTGTTCTGTTCTGTTCTGTTGATATGCTTAATGCATAAAAGAGTTAATGACTTAATGCACA